>OX460925.1:2582941-3815186 GCA_949788335.1 Salpingus planirostris | reverse complement strand
TCCGTTACTACCGTTTTCTCACTAGTTTGTATTCACGCTATTCACAATTTTGGACGTTATTTTCAAGAGAACGACTGCGAACAACCATAAACATCATTTCATCAGATCTGAAACGGTTCGTGGGCTTAGGCTTTTGAATTTCAAATTTGGCGCGCCTGTCTGTCAAGTTACTGAAGGTAACTTCACTGTTGACAAGGCGCGATGTTCTACTTTTCAAATCAAAATGGCTGTGCTAGTCTAGTGGAATCGAAATGATTAAAAGGACCCTATTTGTGAATGGTTGTGCCGTAGTAACTCTCTCGCGATGATTTTGTGACCCAAGACTTAATTGTGATTATTGAGGTAGAATCGTGACCAGGTAAATAAAACACAAAGGTTGGTTTAATTCGTATATTGAAGTATTTTCAATATACACGGGATTCTCTGAAAAAACCTGCTTTCTTCCAGGACGTCAGCTCGTCCGAAAGGTGCAATCAGGAAAAAGAGACCCGGACTGATTTATTTTAGTCTAGGAGGTACAGCCGAAGCAGCTCCTGGTATCGGCCTGATCTCTATGCTACTGACAATTCACACAGAAACGTACCCAGAAGAACGGGACCCAGACAGGCCACTGAGTTAACAAGATACTCGAGTGATGTGTAGGGTTTATCGCTGGATTGCCGAAGCAATTGATGAAGTTCCATCGTATAGTATATGTTCCTATACGGCGGCTGATGGCAGGCTTTGCCTGAGTGTGTTGCTCCCACGATGGCTAAAGATGAGTAAGTATGCGTAGATTATCGATGGCTCGAAATATCAAATCAACGATGTGAACCATCTAAGGCCCGGTCAGCAGAATACGTTTAACTGTGTTTATTGTTCCTTTTTAGGTTACGACTAGATCAGGACGATACTCAAAGGTACAAATCTCGTAGTAGCTTGAAATGGAGGAAATCAGGAGTGAAGAATAAATAATGAATACAGCGCAGCTCTAGAAGCTCTCAGTGTAACTCTGTAATTAAAATAAATGTCGAATTCTCTACGAGACTCGTGAAGACTGCAGATTCGCCGGACGTAGGAGACCTGGTTAAATGATAAGGAACTTGTAGGTGTGATTGAATTAGTAATGTACTCGGCAGGACGAGAGGCCGGAACACTCCGCAAATGAGAAACCGACGATTCGGACCGCGAGCCCGTGCTCCAGTCCCCGTGGTGTAAAAGCGGCGAGTCGGACCGAGAGCTTGCGCTCCAGTCCCCGAATTGTATGTGAGGTTATGACTCGGACCGTGAGCTCGCGCCCCAGTCCCTGAAGTGGGTGTGAGATGACGGTTCGGACCGAGAGCTCGCGCTCCAGTCCCCGAGATGTAGTGAGGTTACGATTCGGACCGTGAGCCCGTGCTCCAGTCCCCGAGGTGGGTAGACGGCGATTCGGACCGAGAGCCCGTGCTCCAGTCCCCGAGGTGGGTAGGCGGCGATTCGGACCGAGAGCCCGTGCTCCAGTCCCCGAGGTGGGTAGACGGCGATTCGGACCGAGAGCCCGTGCTCCAGTCCCCGAGGTGTGTAGACGGCGATTCGGACCGAGAGCCCGTGCTCCAGTCCCCGAGGTGGGTAGGCGGCGATTCGGACCGAGAGCCCGTGCTCCAGTCCCCGAGGTGGGTAGGCGGCGATTCGGACCGAGAGCTCGTGCTCCAGTCCCCGAGGTGGGTAAACGGTGATTCGGACCGAGAGCCCGTGCTCCAGTCCCCGAGGTGTGTAGGCGGATTTTTGCCAAGGGTCTTACTGTTGTTGTGATGAGGGTCTAGGCGTCTGCTGCTGCTGGATCGTTGACTGCCACACTGGAAGTCCCGAATCGGAGCTCGAGTGGTCATATTTATAACGATTCCCCTCCTAAATCTATTCCCCCTTTGTTCTCCCCTCTCTCTAAAATCGTGACGAGTCTGGAACTTTCGCAGTCGCTAGCCACGTCTAACTCGTTACAGTTTCCTATCCTAGTTTAAACTTAAGACTACCGATGGCGCCACACAATAACAACAAACTGGCATTTCGACATCTGACAGGTTGTTTTGAAAAATGAATATTATTAAATCCGTCCCGACCATAGATAAATCCCTCAAGATTGGCAAGAGCACGTTTGATTTTTTAATCCCGATAATTGCGGCACGAAGGATCATCCGGAAATATCCGACGCCCCTGGCGGCTGTAGATGCCGCCACTATAAATCCGTTTCTAGGATACAAACGACGTATTCTCGCATAGCCCGCTTTGTAAATTTTAATATTTATAATTTTTGATTTTTTCATAAGTGCACCGCACAGGCACACCGGTTTATGCCCACCTTCAAATTCAATTTTTCTCGTTATTATCGAAAATAATCGAATTTACAAGGTTAATTGAAATATTTTGAACATAAACTTACAATCATTATTCTAGAAAAACGAGTTAACTACTAATAGAATCAAAAAAATATATTAAAACTTTTGCCACAAATAATTTGTCACTAGAATTTATGTGTATCCGGAATACAAGCCGAAAGATGAGCGGTTCCATAAATTGTTCAACCAATTCAGATCCTTTGCAGTCGAGTTTGCCGTTCTTGCACTGATGAAAATTTTGCAGTGTCGGTGTCCATAATTCAAACAGTTTGAAAATTTCAGAATACTTGGGGGCTTTGCAGAATGTATCGCAGTATTATTCGCTGTACTCTTTATTTGAGCCGAGGAAATCTAATGTACACACCAGAAAAATTTCAGTTAATTGCCAAAATCCAGTTCAGAATTATTTTAAACACACTCACTGTGAACAGAGACGATTCTTCATCAAGATGAAACTGACTTCCATGAATAATACAACTTAAACGCGCCACAATAACGTTTCATGACTTCACAAATTTTCATAACTCAGAAATAAAATGAAAATAAATCATCATCATAACAACAGTGACAATTTTGATCACCGCCGCCTATTTTCTTGATCACCACCGCCTGGCTTTTTGATACCGCCATCTAATTGAGTTTTTGTCAAGTAAGGAATTGAAAAAAACTGCAGGAAATCAAGCGAAAGTAACGCTCTCTGAAACCGACTTCCCGAACTATTCCCGCCATCGGTATCGGGATTAATTTTTCGGCCAAGTAACCCATCTTGGGGAGATAATCTTTGGTCCCGACTAATAACTAAACAGAAACGTAATTCTAATCACAACTTAGGCGATAAGAAAAACCCCGAACGTAAACAGTGTTGGAACGAAGAAAAAACCCGGCTTATTCAGGTAAACAAAGCACACCCCGGTGTGGATGGCTTCAGTCCCCCCCGAAACTTTAAAACGTCTGTTTCGAAGGTGGTCGTGACAGTAGGACACGCCCGCACTTGGAACACGGTTTAAAGTTTGAAAGCGCGTTTGTAGGCGGCGGACTTGGTGACAACTGCTGAACTGCTGTGGCTGTACTCGGCGAACCCCTCTCTGAAGGAACTGACGACCCCCGAAGTTGGCTGTGCCTGCGGTGCTGGAGGATGCGGCCTCAGACAGGAATCGGTAGTGAATGTATTGCACCTTCTGACTGATGCCTTCCTCTGTGGGGTGGTGGCGCTCATTTGCAACAAACGAAGAACAATTAGAAACTTTTAGAGGTTATGTTGGACCACCTGTTCACTCCATCCGCGAAGAATTACCCGCCTTGGGGCCGTTGACATCCTTTGGCGGCGCCTGGGGTGCCTCTGTCCTCTGGTGTGGGACGTGGTCTCTCTGGAAATTTCGAATGCTGGAGTTATCGCGCCGGTCCACATGAAATTTATCTCGAGCGTATGGTTGGCGGGGGTGAAAACGGTCCCCATCACGCGGCCAATTGTTCTGATTCTTCGCGGCGCTCGGACGTTCTCGTTTTGAATCTAACTTTTCTCTATTCCCCGATGATTGTGTACGTGGACCTGCAACTCCATCCTGTTCACGAAGGAAGCTGGTGGCTCCGTTCAGGGATTTGTCCGATTGTAGAATCCAAAGCCGCTGAATGTCCTCCGGAAAATGCTTCATCAGTTCTGCGACGATGGTTCCTTCATCGATGGGATGAACTAGGGATCGAGCTTGCCGGATGTGACTAGCGAAGTAATCGAGCATGGGCATCTTGCGATCCCACACCCCCGACGTAATCTTTTTACGGACTTCCTGTTGTTGTGCCGCCGACCAGAAGTGGTCCAGGAAATCTCTTTTGAAATCGGCGAAATTGGCCCAGTTAGTTCGGCACATCTCACTCCAGTCCGCGGCGCCGTCCGACAGACACTCCTGGATGGTGTTGAGCTTGTCGGGGGAGCTGCTGGCGATTCTCCGGTAGTACGTCTCGAATCTCTCCAAGAACTGGACCGCCTCGGGACCCCGTTCTCCATGAAATCTTGGCGGTTTGATGGCCTGGGTGTAGATGACGGCAGTGCTTCCTGTCACGATGGTGGCGTTGGTGCTGACACTCGCCCCGTCGTTTGGATTGGACGTTGGTCGTCCTACCTGACTGCCGAGACCGTGTGAGCCTTCACTTACGGGAGATGCAACGGGAGCAGTAACCGCGGTGGCAATAGCGTCGCGGAGAACCTGTATTTCTCCCTGCAGTTCCGTCTGTAGCTCAGCCCGTAGTTCCTCTCGTGCTCTGGTTCGTTCTTCTGTTATCTGCGCCAAGAGTGCCTCCGAAAACCTGCGTCGTTCGACCTCTTGTCGCCGAAGCAATTCGTTGACCCATGCTGGGACAGACTCCATTATCGGCGATTCGCTGTTTGGATTCTGCTCAGGCGAAGGCGTAGGCATTTCTTCGTCACGACTGTCCATCTTGGAATAAAAGTATTAATTATTACGCGGCAATTTATTTACCCAACCACGATTCACTGTACTCAATAATCCTGGTCACGGCACCACTGAAACGGTTCGTGGGCTTAGGCTTTTGAATTTCAAATTTGGCGCGCCTGTCTGTCAAGTTACTGAAGGTAACTTCACTGTTGACAAGGCGCGATGTTCTACTTTTCAAATCAAAATGGCTGTGCTAGTCTAGTGGAATCGAAATGATTAAAAGGACCCTATTTGTGAATGGTTGTGCCGTAGTAACTCTCTCGCGATGATTTTGTGACCCAAGACTTAATTGTGATTATTGAGGTAGAATCGTGACCAGGTAAATAAAACACAAAGGTTGGTTTAATTCGTATATTGAAGTATTTTCAATATACACGGGATTCTCTGAAAAAACCTGCTTTCTTCCAGGACGTCAGCTCGTCCGAAAGGTGCAATCAGGAAAAAGAGACCCGGACTGATTTATTTTAGTCTAGGAGGTACAGCCGAAGCAGCTCCTGGTATCGGCCTGATCTCTATGCTACTGACAATTCACACAGAAACGTACCCAGAAGAACGGGACCCAGACAGGCCACTGAGTTAACAAGATACTCGAGTGATGTGTAGGGTTTATCGCTGGATTGCCGAAGCAATTGATGAAGTTCCATCGTATAGTATATGTTCCTATACGGCGGCTGATGGCAGGCTTTGCCTGAGTGTGTTGCTCCCACGATGGCTAAAGATGAGTAAGTATGCGTAGATTATCGATGGCTCGAAATATCAAATCAACGATGTGAACCATCTAAGGCCCGGTCAGCAGAATACGTTTAACTGTGTTTATTGTTCCTTTTTAGGTTACGACTAGATCAGGACGATACTCAAAGGTACAAATCTCGTAGTAGCTTGAAATGGAGGAAATCAGGAGTGAAGAATAAATAATGAATACAGCGCAGCTCTAGAAGCTCTCAGTGTAACTCTGTAATTAAAATAAATGTCGAATTCTCTACGAGACTCGTGAAGACTGCAGATTCGCCGGACGTAGGAGACCTGGTTAAATGATAAGGAACTTGTAGGTGTGATTGAATTAGTAATGTACTCGGCAGGACGAGAGGCCGGAACACTCCGCAAATGAGAAACCGACGATTCGGACCGCGAGCCCGTGCTCCAGTCCCCGTGGTGTAAAAGCGGCGAGTCGGACCGAGAGCTTGCGCTCCAGTCCCCGAATTGTATGTGAGGTTATGACTCGGACCGTGAGCTCGCGCCCCAGTCCCTGAAGTGGGTGTGAGATGACGGTTCGGACCGAGAGCTCGCGCTCCAGTCCCCGAGATGTAGTGAGGTTACGATTCGGACCGTGAGCCCGTGCTCCAGTCCCCGAGGTGGGTAGACGGCGATTCGGACCGAGAGCCCGTGCTCCAGTCCCCGAGGTGGGTAGGCGGCGATTCGGACCGAGAGCCCGTGCTCCAGTCCCCGAGGTGGGTAGACGGCGATTCGGACCGAGAGCCCGTGCTCCAGTCCCCGAGGTGTGTAGACGGCGATTCGGACCGAGAGCCCGTGCTCCAGTCCCCGAGGTGGGTAGGCGGCGATTCGGACCGAGAGCCCGTGCTCCAGTCCCCGAGGTGGGTAGGCGGCGATTCGGACCGAGAGCTCGTGCTCCAGTCCCCGAGGTGGGTAAACGGTGATTCGGACCGAGAGCCCGTGCTCCAGTCCCCGAGGTGTGTAGGCGGATTTTTGCCAAGGGTCTTACTGTTGTTGTGATGAGGGTCTAGGCGTCTGCTGCTGCTGGATCGTTGACTGCCACACTGGAAGTCCCGAATCGGAGCTCGAGTGGTCATATTTATAACGATTCCCCTCCTAAATCTATTCCCCCTTTGTTCTCCCCTCTCTCTAAAATCGTGACGAGTCTGGAACTTTCGCAGTCGCTAGCCACGTCTAACTCGTTACAGTTTCCTATCCTAGTTTAAACTTAAGACTACCGATGGCGCCACACAATAACAACAAACTGGCATTTCGACATCTGACAGGTTGTTTTGAAAAATGAATATTATTAAATCCGTCCCGACTAATAACTAAACAGAAACGTAATTCTAATCACAACTTAGGCGATAAGAAAAACCCCGAACGTAAACAGTGTTGGAACGAAGAAAAAACCCGGCTTATTCAGGTAAACAAAGCACACCCCGGTGTGGATGGCTTCAGATCTGTCAAACTTTGTCATTTGTGTCGCAATTCGAATTGAAAGTTTGCGATCTGCAAACATGCACTCCAATTCGAATTGAAACACGGAGCGTGCCGAATTCAGATTGGGCGTTGTGAATGAATACACGAAAAAGCCCACTGTCAAACATGCAATTCGCAATCGGAATCCGAATTGGAATTGGTTGTAAATGTACCTTTAAGGGGAACGTATTCGCCTACCCGCTTGAAAGTGTAAAAAGTCGGCATCATGATGATATAGCGCGGTATTGGAAATGTGTCAGCGAGGTCATCTCTAATATTCATCAGGCGGACTGCACCGCTATGTTGCGACATAGCGGAGTGCTCGAAAGTGAGAGAGATGAGTAGAAGGGACTTTACATGTATCGGAGAGAGAACGCCGAAATGCAGAGTTTCGCTAGTTCCAAAATAACTCAAAAACTAGGCATAATTTAAAAAAAAAGTTAAAGAGTTTTCTTATAGATTAATCTTTGAAGAATGGCGCTTGATAGGTTTCACAACTCAAATACGACCATTTATTAACTGTTGAAATAAACATTTGACATTTTTTTACATAACCTACAACGATAATTGTCTAAAGTGCATCAAGCGCCGGAGTCGCTATCGTTATTCATCGAATGGCGAAAGAAAAATTCAGATTTTTCTTCCCTGCCTGGAGTTATTTTGGAACTACGATATGGCATTTACTCTCACCTCAACACATGTCTCTGCACATTTCCCTGCTCATTTTCCTGACTTTTGACCGTTTCAAATGGGAAGGCGGATACGTTCCCCTTAAAAATAATTTCATTTCCATTTTAACAATAACACTAATTTTGGTAAACTTTGTTGTCTCATACGTGGATGCTGTAAATTACCACTAGATATCTCACGAAACTAGAAATATTAAAGTCACTGTATGTGCAATTGTTGAAATTCACAAGTGATTTTTGGTTTTTGATTATGGCAATTTAATCGATTACTTATATCGATTAATCAGGGCATTCAATTGTAAGAATAATCAATTTTTGACTTTTCTTCTGTTAATTAGGTAATTTGTAAGCCAATAAATGATATAAATATAAGAACATATGAAATACTGATCAAATAATCAGATAATCGAATAATCAAGTTTTCGATTAAATCCATAATTTCTCACACAATCCTCAAATCAGAACATTCGGAAATGCATCCCCTTAGGAACGTATAGTCACGATAGAAGAATGAATAATTGTGCTGGATGTTATGGCATATTTTGAAGAGATTCGATGAAAATTCTTTATCCTTTTCATTCTTCCACACATATCCAGATGAATCCTAAATTTTTCAACTGCCTCCCCCTGATTACACATCCACATCCCATCAGTATTAATGAATTTTTACGCAACGGAAAAAACCGTATTAGTTAATTTAAATAGATACATCATACATATAACCAAATCGGATTTTCCGAGTGATAATAAAATCGCTTAATTGTATAATTTCAAAGCATTATTCGTGATGTGTCATCACCATACCATCATATGGTCACCGTCATGCAAGATCGCGGCGCGATTACAAACACGTGTTAATTGTCGCGAAATCTGCCCCCAAAACAAACAAAATCACGCCTAATTGAGTGTTGACGTTATTAATCTCCGCGCGAGACCGATCAACATTAGGCTAGGCTCGATACGATTTCCCCCCCATCACCGATCATTATCCGTAATAATAATCGAGGAGTCCTTTGAAGACGACCACGGAAAAGCGAAATCCGGAAAAGGACCGCTAATATCCGCCGATGGACGAATTTCCGAAAGAAAAGTCGGTCTCTCGGGGCCCGAGTCTTTATGCCAGGCCCGTTGTCCGAGACCGGGGGGAGAGGGCCCAGATCATGTGGGCACAAGGTGGCGTTTTTCGAGCCGCCCCCGGCCCGCGAATGGCGGCGTAAAGTGGCTGCGCCGCGGCCCCGCCGCCACCGGGTGCCGTATAAAACTCGGGCCATCCGCCGGCAGGAGGCCCGTCTTCGTCTTCGCGCTGTGCCCGACGCCACCCCGACCCCGAAAGCGCGCGCCCCAACTTCACAGGTGAGTCGGAATTTCCCTTTTCGAATTCGAGGGCCGTCATTTTCTCTCCGATGTAATTGAAAGGGCCGAATCGGCGGCGACCCGGTCATTTCCGGTCGGCATGATGCGGGGCGAATTATCGCGGTCGTATAATAAGTCAAAAGGTTCCGTGAAAACGCCCAAAGTCGACCCTAATCCCGATTCACGTTAGGACGTTATCGGCCACTTTTCACACATCGGGAAATTTCTGAAGCGCGTTTGGTGCCAGGGAGATTTTATCAATTTTGCCACCGCGGATGCTTATGACGAAATCAGAGATTTTTGGTGTCGTCTCACGTATTCCATCGTTTTCGACAGGGAGATCGAGTTTCATAGCCGGCAGATAATCGGAAAAATACAATTTCGATTGATTTTTATCAAGTGTTAACGTTATAAAGGTCGTTCGAGTTATTCGGCCCAAAGATTAGTGAGTAGAAAGATGGGAAACGCCGCTATAAGCACCCTAGATAAAATCGACTACGATTTGAAGATTCCGTTTACAACCGAGACGTTAGAGGGCGTGCAGAAAAAGGCGAAACGGCGGGGGCGGGAATTCAAAATTTCAGACATAACTTCGTTCTCAAGTTCTCATCTGGATTTTACCATTAGGTTTGGAATCGTATATTTAAATATTGTAAGAATTATTAACAATGGCAAATATTAGTAAACGAATTGGGAACAAATTCTCTTGAACTTTTCAAAATTTCTCGTTTTTCTGTTGTCTTTCACTGATAAAATTGCAGCAAATAGAAAAATTTCAATCTGAAAATTATAAATTATCATCAGACGAGAGACAAACCTTTCCTTTTCATATCAAATGAAAAGGCAAATGTAAAATAGAGGTACTTTTTATATCGTCTGCATCAAGTTATGGTTTTATCGAGGGTTTTACTTACTCAAATTGATTTTTTTTAAGTAGAAAAAGTCCCACATTTGTGTTTTCCTTTTTGTTGTCATTATAGGTATCTGCAAAGCAGTAATTTCCATTGCTCATGGCAAAAAATTGATTACAAACCGGCGAAACAACTGACAAGAAATAAAATTAAATAAATTTTTTGAATTCCGTCATCAACTGAAATAACGTTGCTTGATTTTTTTCGATCTTTCAAATTTCCGTTTACAACTGAGACGTGAGATGTCGCTCTACATAATTATTCGCCTCGCTTCCCATCTTTCTACTCACTAATCTTTGATTCGGCCTATTTCGGAAACCTTCACTTTCGCCAAAGTTGACTAGCTGCTACTAATTTTGGAAAATTATTCTGGTAAATCATTGAAAATAACAGTTTATAATTTTTTTAAATGGACGTGAACACCGAATTTTGATTACAATTTTGAAATTGGTTTTCTCTTTAATTTTGAAAATTTAAATTAATCATTTTTCATGAAACTGCCACGAGATTCAACCAGTCAAATTGACTTCCTGATGGCAAAAGCAGTTTCCTCTTGTCAAGATTATTAATATCAATGGTGTCGGTAGCCGGAGCGGCCAACAAGAATGAGACCAAATAAACAGAATTATTTAAAATTTTGTAAAATAACGAATATCTTGAAAACTACCAACATTTGCACTGAAGTACCCCTTCATTTTTAAAATTGAAAAAGTACACTAAAGCTGAAAAGTCATAAGAAACAGTCAAGATACTTGACACCACAAAATAATCATGATGTTTATCTGCCGAGGACCTTTTTTTTGTCCCGTTCAATCATTTACCACAGTATCCACGGGTGACCAACAGATTTAAAATTTAGTTTTTCAACCGTTTTCCACATACAGGCTGTTTGATAAAAACTCCAGAACGCCACAGTTTCTTTGGTTGTGATCCGGTTTCAAAAACCCATTAACAAAAAATGATTTATTTTTCACGCTCTACGAATAAATGATAAATTTAACTTTTGTAATAATAAAACGCGATTATTTCCAATTCAAAGTTGAAGTAGATATTTTTTTCTATACCATCGGTTAATAAAAAAGTAAATTTTTCTTGATAATCATCAGAAAAACGCAAAAAATTATTCGCTAGATTTGGTCGGATTAAACAAAAAACGTCATTTTCACGTTTGCTTTGGAATCCAAAGCACTCCTGAAACTGACATTTTTTTAAATTTAATTCAAATCGGGCGAAACTTTTTATGCGTTTTCTTGGATAAACATTGAAAAAATGACCACTTTCTCATACCATAGTAAAGAGAAAAATACATACTTCAATTTTAAATTAGAAGTAATCGTACTTTACACTCAAAAAATTAAATTTACCAATGTTGAAAAAAGAAGTTGATGGAAAAAATTTGGAAACAAGCTCTATTCGTAGTGCATGCAAAATAAATAATTTTTTGTTAATGGGTTTTTGAAATCGGATCACAACCAAAGAAACTGTGGCGTTCTGGAGTATTTATCAAACAGCCTGTACATACATACAGGCTGTCTTATAAAAAACGCCCCAAGCCATAACTTCTTTATTTGACGTCCGATTCAAAAAACTTACAGAGCAAAAATAAATTGCTCGATGAGTACTACAAACTGACCTTGATTTGAATTTTTTTCCAAAGGGTCTTCATTGTCAATTAACGGTCAACTTCAAGTTTTCAAGTAGAAATGCAATTTTGCTTCAAAACAAATGCATAGGGTATTCTTTTCTGAGTTCAATGATGTACAATATTTTGAATTTTGAAGAACATTTACTGGTGAAATAATGAAATGTTTATCGGCATCAAATTGGCTTTTGCAAATCAAATTGTACAGTCGGCGGTGGGCAACAATCAACTTTCAACGTGTTGAGTTTATTGTTGCTGTCACATCCAGTTCTGTGATTGTTGTACACGGCACTCTCTCCAATTTTTTTTGTGATTTAAATAAACTTCTTCTGATATTTTTTGCTGGTGAAAAAGACTCAAAATGGAAAAAAATACACATTACTCAATCTAGAAAAAATAATTCTGCGAAAATTTCAAGTTGACCATTGATTGTCATCGAGGTCCATGGTATAAAAAATTCAAATTAGAATCAGTTTGTAGTACTCATCGAGCAATTTATTTTTCCTTCTCAACTTTTTTGAATCGGACGTCAAATAAAGAAGTTATGGCTTGGGGCGTTTTTTATAAGACAGCCTGTATACCAAACCCAAAAGTTCTAAACAATAAAATAATCGAGTTATAAACGAAAATAAATTGGCCACCAGCAGACTTTGAGACCCAATAACTCCCTTATTGACCACTTGCGGACCCCCCTATTTATAGGAACTTTTCTCACTATTTTGACGAGAGGAATCTGCCGTGAAGCGTTCGTACATCAATATTGAATCACGCTGTATAGTAATATGAAATGAAAAATTGACAAATAATAAGGGACATCACAAATACAGAGCCATACAAAATCCTGCATAAAGGGAGGCCGTAATAATCGTTCTGCCTCATCTGAAAACTACTAGACGGATAGAGCGAGATCGATTATCATAACCTCCCTTTATGAAGGATTTTTTCTATGTGTATGTGTTTGATTTTTCTACAGAGACATCATAAAAATTCTTCATAAGGGGAAGCTATAACTATCATTCTGTCTCATCTGAAAACTACTAAAAAGATAGAGACAGAACGATTATCATAGCCTCCCCTTATGAAGAATTTTTTGATGTCTCTGTACAATGGACTTTGGTCATACAGCGTGTTTGAGGAAGAAAGGTCCAGGTTTTCAGGATGTCCTCCTTGGATGATGTCTTACAAAATTTCTTAGTAAACGTAGACGCCGAATAGATACAGGGTGTCACATTTAACACTCCCACTAAAATTTTCAGATACGGGAACACCAAACTCGGTAAAAGGTTTCAAACGAACAAGAGAGCCTATGATGTCCGATTTCCGAAAAACTATTGTCGATTATTGTATCTTTGATGGTTCCAAAGATATTGCGATTTTGTTGCAGCTGGTCGGAAGACAAAAAAACTGAGATTTCAAGATTTCGACAAAAGACTTAGGGTAAATAAGACGGTTCTAAGAATTTTTTCAATTTACTACTGTTCTTTGGAAAATATTGTCACTCAAGTGAGAAAATTTGAAATCACGATATCCATATGAAACGGTATAGACATGCGGTAGACGTTAGACAAAAGATAGCCCCCGATTTTAGATATCTTTTTTATTCAAGGTATCTTATTGAAATCTGTAAATTTAAAGTTTTTGTCCTCTGACCAGCTGCAGAAAAATCGCAATATCCTTGGAACTATGACAAAAGTTCTTCTGAAAGCTGACATCAGAGGCTTTTATCTTTGTTCAAAGCTTTTTGCCGATTTTGGTGGTTACGTCTCTGGAAAACTTAGTGGGAGTATTAAATGTGACACCCTGTATCTATTGAGCGTTTACTAAGAAATTTTGGTGGCAATCACTCAAGGAGGACATCCTGAAAACCTGGACCTTTCTTTCTGAAACACCCTGTATAACTAAATTTTTACCCTCTCAATCAAGTCACATAAATGATAATTTACTTATATGACATCTGAGAATAAATGACATTTATCTTGGGCAAGAAGATTCTGGCCTTGTCATGAAATCGACTTGACAGTTGAATTTTATGACATTTTTTCACTTGAATTGTCAAACTTAATTGATGGAGACTGCAAACTAAAAAATACTTTTTTCAAGAACATTGTGAATAAAATACAAGAACTCAATGTTTAATAACTTATAGAAATAATTTTTGAATATTCGGGAATTCAAGATTTCCGGAAAAAATCCGATTTTGGTAATACGCTTCCCATCAAGTAAACGAGTCACGTCAAAATCACGTGATTTTTCATTCATTTTACGTGGTGGACAACATTTCACCAAAAAATCTCCAAAAATGGGTGACGCAAGTCTTCTTGTAACATTAGGCTGTTCTTTGCAAGTCAAAATGACCGATAATGACCTACTGATGCTTAAAAATCGACATCATTTTGAGGTGAGATTGTTGATACCTGGATTGAGTTTCCTTGAACGCGACTTTGTTCGAATGGTTGTTTTTAGTTTTTACCGCAAAAAATCTTCACAAGGCTTTCTATTTCTGTTACAAAACGACGAATTTCTTTTTTTGCTACTTTACCCGGAGAAAAAAATCTATTACGCGCATACATCTGAGGATTACTTCACATACGACATACTGACCGGAATCGATATAAATGCAAATGCAGCATCGGACATCTTTTGAAGGATTCTATTCTTTCATGTTTTAGATTTGTGTCTATGCGTGCGTACACTTACATGTCCATCCTATTTCCAGCATCGCGACCATAAACGGTCTTAGACATCATCAGTCTCGTTTCGTAAAAGTACGTAAGCCTCATCAACCTCAAGACGTCTGTGCGACGTCCCTGTCGCTTTTCCGAAGAGAGTAAGCAAAATCTTGGGCTAATTGCGAAAGTTTTATTTGTTTTGAATTAAAATTATTTCGAATACCAGAAAGGCCCGACTCACATACATGAAAAATTCATTGTTTGTTTTTATTTTCGCGCGATTATTACTGAGAGAATTAATAATCATCCGGCGTTCCGAAAT
Source organism: Salpingus planirostris (assembly GCA_949788335.1). NCBI lineage: Eukaryota > Metazoa > Arthropoda > Insecta > Coleoptera > Salpingidae > Salpingus > Salpingus planirostris. The sequence goes on along the minus strand of OX460925.1, from coordinate 3,800,606 downwards.
TCCGAAATTGAAGAGTGCATAAAAGATGGAAACGCGGATGATCCTGCATGTTTTAATTCGCCCTCGTAAACCGTTTAATTACGCGATTTACAATAAAGTACGTAGGTATCACGATGATAGGCCGTCTTTATTATGGTTGCGAACGCGTGAAAAGTCATTAACGCCCGCTAGAACGGGCTAAAAAAACAACTCGGCTCATTCCGGGAGACGAATTTAGAACTAGCCGGGATTTTTCCCACCCGCTTATTACTCGGACGGGTGGAACGGGCGAAAATAGGCTTTCGGTTTTCGCTTACGGGTACCTGGAGGCCGCGTTTACGAGCCGAACGTTGCGTCCGGTGTAATGCAGGCTTTCAGGAAGACTATCCGATCTACTCAAGTTGGCGTTAGCAAGGGTGCGGATTTTTTCCTGTTTTGGCGTGGCTCTGTCGTTTGCGGGATTATTTGCGATTCCTCGAGGAATTATCGCGGCTTGGCTTGGCTGCGAGATTATTGTCGCTTTTGTCATGCAAATTTTATATCGAGGTGACTTGTTAAGTGAACTAGCAAAACAAACAACTCCCCCGTCATTTCTCACCCCCGCCCGTTTGGAGAAATACGCGCGTTATAATACTCTTCGAAGGCGATATGCCTGATAATGATCATCCAGGTGGGTTAGTTTTCGGATTCGCGGATTATTGAAATGTGAATTCGCACTTAATCAGGTTAATTTCCAATTAGGAGACAGTTTACGGCGGTCTGTCTTTGACAATTACACCACAAAAGCGCGCCGTATTTTAGGTGTTTGGAAATTTTGGAAAACGGGCGCGCAATTATTTTGCCCATCATCGCACCTAATATCGCTTGTGCTCGGGTTACACAAAGTCGGGGAACTTTTCAATTTTAATTACTACTTAACCGGGATTAAGTTTCAAATGCAGCTAGCACCTTTCTGACGTCGTATAGGTATAAGGGCGGAAAGGACGACGAGGTAAGCGTTGCATTGTCTCGTATTCGGGTGGAAATATTTTATTTCCTCACTTTTTCGCATATAAAACAGATATGTTTTTATTTCCTGGCGGACTAAACTAGACTAGAACACAATGAAAGCGCCATAAATACGGAGCGACACTTTATTCTGCGATTTTCCCTGGTATGAGTGATGATGAGGTTTTTTCTTCGTGATCCATTATTAGACGATCATTATTAAAGCCGAAAAATAGTAGATTTAAAATATTTGGTGACATGAAAATTAGATGTTTTAAACTACAACTGGAAATTCACAAATAAATAATCAAGACATTTAAAACTTTGGAATTGGGAATTAAATTAGATTACAAAGTCCAAATAAAACACTGTGTTTACTCAAGGATGTAATATGCTGAAAGTTCAAAATATAACCCCGAAATTCGCACCTTTTTTTCCAAAGCAAACTCGCATGTGGATAAATAGTCGAAAACGTTGCATTTTGTTGCTTCAGTGAAAATTCAAATGCAGGATACTTATCGTGAAGATTTGTAAAAAAAAAACTCCTAATCTTTGGTCAATACTAAGCAATAATTATTAAGTGAGTCATTTTATCAATTTGTTGGAATTAACTTACGACTTCCAGAAAAGATTCGGAAACAAGGAGACCAATATAGAATCAAAATATAACCATACCAATAGTGGGCGTTGTAGCACATAATTTTTTATCCTCATTTTGGATTTTATTAAGACCTAAGTTGTTTGTTTTTTTTATGGTTAATATTAGTCTTAAATGGTCAACGTTCAATGACTTTCATTTTACTTGATCAAAAGCTGTGAAATTTGGATACATGAAGGATACATGATTTCTTCCATGACTTTTTTTAAGCTCCCATAATTTATAGTAAACTTCCCCATCAGTTTACCCCTCGGGCTTTTCGAATCATCAAAACTATGAAAGATAGAATTTTTAAAAGTGGTTCTCTACATGCATTATGTAGGACACTACACATGTAACTATTAGTTATTGCTATTGTTTGTAGTTGACATTGGCTTTATCTCTTTCTAGAAATGAATAAGATAGCCACTTCGAAACGTATTTAGGTACGCGATTTTGAATTCGATACTTTGTAACCTGTAGGGAATTCAAAGTACAGCAAACTTCTGAAACACACGCTATTGGCCTTATATCTGCTTTGCAGATTGTGCACTAAGTACATACATATATGTATTATTGTTTCATAAGGTATTAAAAGAACAGAATTTTTTTACTATAAAATATCGTAAAGTTACTCGTGGTTTTGAATGATTTTCATCGCGTATTTTCATTTCCGCAATAACGGAAGTATTATCTCCGTCCAAAATAATCATCAACAAATTGTGTTCGCGTTTGTGGGTGTTTTTCATAAAATTAAATATTTAGAATTTTAATAAATAAATTAATAAATAGTTTGATTTTACCGATACAAACACCGATAATTATCTATTTCGATATACGAGAAATCGAATTGTCAATTACAGACGATTTCACCTAATTCAACCAATATATCCTACTAATTTCGAAATATCAAATTCCAGATGCATGCACGGAAGATCGTCGTATTGCTGGTGTATTTCTTAACACTATTGTTGACAGTGGCAGTCGCGAAGAAATACGCCGCGGATAATAAACGAGGACCTAGTGAGTTTCGCTTCCGATCTAAATAAGAATGAAAATTGACTTTGAAAAAATCAAATTCCCAGATCAATCGACTTTCAAGACGATGATGAGGTACGGAAGGAGCGGAAGCAGCAACAACAAAGATGGCGGAAAAGTCCAAATACGCCCGAGAGCGGACGCGTTCTTCCTAGGTCCCAGGTAATGCGAAAAACGGGCCCTTTGTCTTTTTCCCTCTGTCATTTGCATGCGGCACTAATCCGAACGCGGAAAAATGAAAGGGCCGCATCATGGTAATTATGGGAGAGAAGGGGTTCGGTTCGGTTCTACTTCTAATTGCTAAAGAGTGGGGTGTAGAGACACCGGTTTAAGTATTTGTTGAACTTTGAAATGTGCTTTGAGTTCCTACAATATTTTTGAGTCGGTTGGCTCCTAGGAGCGTGATATGGATATACTTCGTAACAATTAATTAATTTCGAAAAAGGACAGTAGGTTAAAATGGGTTATGACTTATAACTTAATTATTATAACTTATACCTATAACTGTTCTTTTTAAAGGACGATATGGCACTGCCCACCCCAACTCATTAGATTGCTCAGAAACAGATAGCGTCACATGAACGTGAACGCTTAGTATTGAAAATTATAATTTCCGGATTAAACGGATTAAGATTGATTGAAAAACAGATAAGGGCTATTACGTTATGTACATAAAGTATTATTTTAAATCAAAAACACCAAAATCATCAGATTTAGGATTTAGCCACAAACTCCCCACTTTTTAATCAATGGTAAAGTCCATCATTTATAGCCACGTGAAAAGAAAAAGTTAAAAAAATGAAAGCAAAAGTATAACATACGTGTTAACATTCGGTACAATCGTTGTTATACACTTCAATTGTAATATTGTGAAAATCATTACTCTGCTTCTTGTAAAACCTTATTTCATCGAAAACACAGAAAAATTAATGATCGTTGAGCTAAAGGTACGATCACAGTACATTTCATATAGACAATTTGTTCACAATAATCGCATTCGATTCTGAGGCGATACATTTTATTCGTGAAATTTCTAATAATTTCGCCAAAAGTCACTTTCTTGTTTTTTTTACATGACATGCAAGTTTCGATGTGAGAAATCGGGGTATAAACTAAAGAGGGAATGTAAATTTGTTTTCGTTGTATTCAAAAATTTGGACTGTAAAACGCAGGACGTGATTCAGGCACCCCTAAAGGCGGATTAACTTACAGGGGACTTAGGGCCAACTGCACCGCTTTTACTTAAAATTTAAGTGGAACTTAAACCTTAGCAACAATTGTTGTTAACAATCGTAGTCAAGGCTTAAGCTCCGCTTTAACTTTTAAGTGAAAGCGGTGCAGTTGGCCCTTAATTGAATATTTTCATATGCTAACTTATTAACCATAGCAAATATTAAGAATCCGATCGCGTATTCTTGATGTTTTTTTTTGAAAATAACGATTCTGCAAAACAAAGACTTTTGAAATTTAAATGTTCAAATGGATTTATTTCGAATGTGGCGCCTCCTATAGATGTTACCAAGAGTACGTTTTTTTCGTGAAAAACCTTATTATTTCATGATATGTTATCCAAATTCGAAAAAAGTACCATATAAAAAAGTTGAGAAGATTTTTTACCATGAATTCTTTCCTAGCCCATTTTGTTGAGCATAAAAATGTTAATAATTGTACCAAATATGATTTCTAAATCTTGACAGTTTTGGAGATATTTAACATAAACCATCATAGGGGGCCTACCTTTCAGGGGGTATATCTCCCTGAAGCAATTCTCGACATACGTTCATTAGAACTTTTTTTCATCGTTTTTATATAGGAATCATCGGGCAAATTATTGCAGGCTAATTTCTGGACACCGTGTATGTATGTAGCCAAATTTCTTGCATTGAAACTTGTACAGAGATATCAAAAAAATCCTTCATAAAGGGAGGCTATGATAATCGTTCTGTCTCATCTGAAAACTACTAAAAGGATAGAGACAGAATGAGAGTCATAGCCTCCCTTTATGAAGGATTTTTTTTATGTCTCCGTATTTCACAAAAAAAATAAAACAGGAAAATGACTTTCGTTTATGAAATGTAAAAATAATAATTTCTTCTTCAGTTTTTCTTTGATTTGCATTGAAACTTTTATTTAAAAAAAACACTAATTACGAGATTATCGACTCTGAATTGAATGATGCGGTACAAATGATCATCAAAACCACTTTTATCTAATGTGCGAGGAATTTTCTGTCTGTTTCATGATTGTCTTTTGGATCGTATTAGGTACGGCAAGAGGTCGAGTTGGAGCCCTCCGAGCCCTTCTTTGGTTTACCCCGTATCCGCCCCTCTTTGCGGCCTGGATGAGGACTTATCCTGTGCTTACACCGGCGTTTCAGACCTCTATCGATGCACTCCCAGGTAAGATTATGATTAAGACTATGAGAAATTCATTAGGCGTTAAGAACGACGTGGTACGCGCAAAAACCGCGCATAATGCGAGGTAAACTCTTCGACCCGCTTATTAACGACGTGTAGGGCGGAATTTTACGCTCTCTTGAGCTCCATCATCTCATCCGGGAATATTAAAATACGAGGGGAATATTAAAAATCTGCGAGTAGTTTTCGGCGTTTTGTTTTGCCCTCTTTGCAGGTGCTGATAATTCGATGATGAGTTCGGCGTCATCAAGGTGTGGATGCATCTTAGGTAGGACTGGTTCGGCACGTTCTCTTGTGTGCGCTTGCAAATAAAGTCGTTTAGCCCAGAGCCAAAATGTTGAAGGGATTAGCTTGGAGGTACCCACTAATTGCATTATTCCTCGGTATTATGAGGCAGATGACTGCTTTATCAACGCGTTTGCCGATATAGGGTGACAAATTATGACTATCTATGCAGTACATACGCAAAATCATTCATTGCTATGCGATCAAAGCGCAATTTTTAAAATTTTCTGATTTGGCTTGCTACTGAAAATAATAGGAAAACTACAGGATATTAAAGTCAAAAAGAAAAAAGGAGTAAAGCGAGGAGTAAAGTAAACTAGTGGATTAAACAAAAAAAGTACTTGGAAAATCATTAGAATTCACAGAGATTTTCAACAATCTAGAGGAATTTTGGGAAGTAATTACCAAATACAGGTACTTGCCCCCGAAATTCCTTTATTAAATTTCCAGATTTTTTGTGTTTTTTAAACACTTTTCGTCGAAAGAACAATTTATACAAAATCAGCTCCACCTGAAATTTCACACTTTTAAGATTTTATGAATTTTCTTCCTTTCATGAAAAGCGGATTTTCAATTGATTAACAGCAACACAAATGTTATACAGTGACGTGAAAAAATTTTTCATAAGGGGAGGCCATGAACATAATTCTGTCTCATCTGAAAACTACTAGAAGGATAGAGACAGAACGATTATCACAGCCTCTCTTTTATGATGGCTCAAGGAATTAAGTTTACTTGGGGTTTTATTATTATTTTCTTTTACACGAAATAGACGTTAAAACTTCGTAAAATTCAACTGATTTTCCAGTCGAAAAATTTAAATGTACGCTGTGAAAGGCTTTTTAGACAATTTTGGGTTGTCTAAAAATGATAAGCAATTAAATATACCCACTCACAGAAAATCTTTCACTTTTCATCACATGAAAGTGCAGACGACGTGCTGCTTACGTGAAGAAAAACATTTTCCAAAACGAGAAACGTTGACATAATGTCAATCTGTCCATTTTATTGATTTTGCGAATTTATTTCCTGTTAAGCCCAATAAATGTTCATGGTAAACGTTTTTACAATGTTGTAGAATAATTTTCATGACATATGAGATGAGAGGAAAATCTTCATTTTTCACTATAAGGCCCGATCTTTTCACGCCTGATTATCCTCCCGTTAGCTAATTGGCAATTTGATTCTGATTGAAATAATGTCCTTAATTGTCATTATTCAATACCACAATTGGTCCGAATATTTTGTAAAATTTTGGCACGCGCATGCGTCATGAACGAAAAAAGTAGGACATCTATTCTGCAACAAGGACTAGTTGAGGTAACATTATAGGATAAAAACTAATTTTCCACATTAATGTACTCGGGACACCCTGTATACTGTACTTTCATTTCCTAAGAAATGCGAATATTTCTCTTTCTGATGATTGCTAAGAGAAGCTAGTAGAGCATTTATAAAAATTTGTCACCCCGTGTATTATTCCAGAGTATGTTTTTCAAGAACCATATTGAGATGGATCTTGTTTCGACGATGCGAATTGAAGGCTGCAGAACAAAATCAATAATAATGATAACGCAATTTATCAATAACAGGAACAGGAAAAAGTCGAAAATAACGTTTAAGTATGCCGCGCTCATACGTCTTTATCTGCGTCTGGATGCTCTTTCGCCCTTTCTGCAGATGTCGCGACGGACGGGAAGACGCCTCTCGATACTATAAATTGAACCGTGAACAATTGAGTTTTCTAGCGAAATAGAGACGCATAAAGGTGGTGCACTCCTTAAAGCGGACTCTTGTATTTTCACATCCTACCTGCTCCTTCTTCCTATAATAAATTTACTTAAATTTCTTGTTCGCAGGAAAGACGCATCGGACTTCTCGACAACAAACTGAATATGCGCGTTCGATTCGATATGAAAACATGTGATTAGATTTCTTAATGTTTATTCATTTATTGCTGTGTAACGACTTGTAATAATAATATTAATGATAATGATCCGGTCTCATCTTAGGGCTGGGGGTGAGACTCGTTCGTTTGTCGTCCTTGAAAAGTCACGTATACTTACATTCTGTTATACTTAAATATTGTACACTATAAGTTGATGTGTTATTATTAATGTGCAATAAAAATTATGTTCAAATTTTACTGTCTTTTTCGCTAGTACCTGGGTTCACCGTCAACCCACAGTGAACAACATTATAAAAATGTAACGACCGGCAAATTGGAAATAGAGTAAAAAGTTGCACCGTGTTGCGATTAATTTTTGAATATTCGATTCGAAACGATGATGATGGCAGTTCGTTATTCGGTTCAGCTCGATCATTATTGCCGGGCAAATTACTACGGAGAAATTGAGCTGAAATACGCGAATCCTCCCTTACATTTCGCGCAATTTTGCGCTCCACCAAACATTTTATTTCGCCTTACCGGCGACAATTTACTTAAACTTTATCTAAATATTTAGCATCGGGAACGATACAATTCGGCTTCAACTCCAACACTTACAACAACACACAAAATGCCTACATCACCTGTTTTTGTTTGGTCGAATCCAAACCGTCCTCAATTTGCATTCATTCCATTTATTATTACAAACTTTCCCCAGTAATTTTCACTTATAAACTTAGCGGCTATCACAAGTATAATAAGAAAACGTCACTCGAATACAATAACAATCGCGAGGACGTAAATCTGACACATAAAAGTCCACTTACGGCCCTAGCGACATAAAAGAAAACACGTCACAATCGGATGGTGTTTACTAGGGCCTGGTGGCAACCAAAGCGTAACACCTAGGCGACAGGCGCTGATCCGTGACTTTTTCGACGTGCGAGCGCACCCCTTTCTCCTGCAACAGGGCCACGCGATCCAAAAGCACGAAATTTTCGCACACGCCCTGAATGGCGCCCTGGAAAAGGCTCAGCGCTTTCATCGACTTTGAGTCGCCTTTGTGAGCGGCCCATTTTTCCCGCATAACGTCGCGAAAACGCGCCGAACCGACTGTCAAATCGCCGACCAGCTCGTGGGTGGACGTCAAGTTCGATAAGTAATCGTCGAAATCTTTGGCGTCTTTACCGGACTTGCGTTTCAGTCTCCTCACTCGGCAATTTCCTGCAATAAAAACATCGTACTTGATAACGAGATGACTTCAATGACCTTTTACAGTATTTTTCTCGAAGTGCGATAATCAGAAAGAGAATGATTTGGTCAGTGATGAGTCTGCGGCGAATTAGAAAAGAGGTATGTATGTTTTGTAATGTGCATCGATTTTGTTTGGAAATGAGGTATTTTCAGCAGGAATAAAATTTAAATTTTATGAATGATACATCTTCACATATGGCACGAAATGAGCTTTGCGCAAGAATTTTGTTGGAAAAAATTGTTTTCAATCAGTTATTGCAATTACAAAGAAATTTTCGTGACGTCAGCAATTACAAATCGTGGACACAGCTCGTCTGCAGATGGCGCTCATAAAAATTCAATAACAGTTACTGTATTACTGATTACAGACATTTTGAGGTTATGTAAGTGTCTTCTGTCATCCGTGTCGGCAATATTTTAGTGTTCTCAATAAAATTATGCGATTATGTCTCAAAAAATGTGGAAAACCCCGCGGATCACACAGCACAGGCATGGCGCCATCTGCTGATGGATCCTAGAAAAGTCGTAGTAGCTGACGTCATAAGAAAAAAATATAAACATTTATTTTAGCCCTTTACACTTGACTACAAAATTAAAAAAAAATATCTTCCTAATTATTTAATGCCATAATATCAGATGAGCTATTTCGAAAAATACATGAAAATTCCTCATTGTCCCTACTATGTATGTAATTACGAAAATCCCACCGTGTCGACGGAAACCACAAAAATTCACTCTCTCGATTTTTTAACGAGGTAAAAATTTCCGAGTATTTTTGTAGGTTTGTAACTCGATTATTGTGCACACACGCGAATCTAATTAAACTCGGTCCTTTGTTTCGATAAATGCATTAATAAATCAAAATCTCATATTGATATAGACAGGGCGCCACCGTCGAACTTCATATCGAAACTTGAAAGTTTTCAATACACAACACACGCGTAATACTTTTTTTTATTCTACATGAAAGTTTTAAAGGTATTCATGGCAAAGCGTCAACATTTTATTTTTAAATTCCAATGAATTAAAAAAAAGTAGAGAAAAGAGAGCGTTATTTATAAAACCGTACGTTTCCTCTGATTGTTATTTTAACTGTAAAAGTTACGGTGATGGTAATGCTCACGTGAGAATATTTTAAATACATAACGAGAGTTATTCTTGATCGGTGATGGGTTTTTATGCGATTTTAGTTTCAACTAAATCGGGTGACAATACGCGATTTTAACAGCCAATCATAACAATAGCATTTTATCATCGAGACAATTGGCTCGTCGGTACAAGGTGTTCCCGAAAAGAATGCCCTATACAAAAATGTATTATGTACTAAATTCATTATCTCAAGAATGAGAGCATCACGATGGTTTTTCCACTTTTAAAATTTTCAAATAAGACGTCTTATGAAGAAATATGTTGCTTATGTCAAATTCTTTCACTTTTATCATGCTTTTATCTTTCAATTTATACAGGGTGCCACGAATTAATGTTCACAAAATTTTCAATAATAAGAACTTTTTTATTCTTGTAAATGAAGAAACATGGCTGGATAGTTGAACATTAGTAACATTAATGATATTCAGCAGGATATAACGATATGAAAAAATGAAATGAATGGCAAGTATAAGTAATAAAAAATTACTAAAATTTATGGAGAAATCGAACAATGAATATTGTTACGAAATTACTAAAACACAAAAAGAGAATTTACAATGTATTGATTCATATACCGTCGGTTAAATTTATTAAGATTTTTTTTTTGGGAATATCACAAAAAATATTTATGACGTAAATACAAAATTTTCATCAATGTCTTTCTCTCTGTATACAAAAAGGTGTCATAGGTAAACGGTAAACAAAAATTTCTATGGATTATTCTGCAGAAAAGTCCTCTAATATCAAGAGGGTTCCTTTGAATTCCCTAGCATTCCTTCACATTATCAATGAAGTTCTCTGAATCCACCTGAATTTCTAACGAAAATCCATATGAATTTCAGGCAAAAATTCTTCAGAATTTTAAAGAATTGGGAAAGCTTGATCATGTTCGTTTTCTAACTAAAAGGTGGCATCAAAGGTAAACAAGAACAAGTTAGGTATTGTTCTTTGGAACTGATTGTTTTTGATTTTGTGAATCCTGAAAAAATGATTCTTGAATTGGTTCCGCAGGGAAGCATTTTAGGACCTATGCCTATATGGACTTTTTTTCATATTTTTCGACGGAGAATCACCCTCTGAAATTCTCGACAGCAATTAAGATACAGCTTGTATAACTAGTTACGAAAAGAGGGTGTTTTCTGCACCAGTCGTTGACTTTTAGACTTGTTTTTGGGAGCCCTTTACATTTTCCGTTTGAAAATTCAACATAGTAGGTTGGAGGCAATTAACGCCAATTAACTTGGATATGAGTATAAATAAATCAAAAATTATATCGATATCGAAAAGAAATGTCAGTGTCATTTTACCGCACCGAGTGCGATAAAGAACGTCATTTCGATATCACATTGACACTCGAAAAGTCAACTTTAAACAATCTTTGTAGATAAAGTAAATATCGCGAGCGGAACGTTAAAGCGGGACACCCTGTACATTCGATTTCAATTCTTCTAGAAATCCTAAAGAAACGCATTTATTTGCAGGGAATTCAGCACCGATAAATCCACGCTCCGTAAACAATTAAGTCACCCACCGTGCGCTAAACGGTCGTAGCGCACCGAACGAAAGTGAGCACACATTCAAACTTATCAACATTAATAAAAGAGCGCACATACATATGTGTACGGCTAACTGTAATTGCGTCAATAGTGACAAATACCGAACCGCCTAACACCACACAAAACAACCACAATAACAGTCCCAGTGTTTGCCACCCAGTGATGCCGACGAGAACCCAAAAACTCTCCCTGACTCTTCTCGCGCTAGTGGCCTTCGCCTATTTCGCGCTCTTCGACAACGGCGTCGGCCATGTCCGACACATCGGTGCCAAAAATCGAACTCTGCACGTCCTCTACTGGACGCCCATGTTCAGCCGGCCCGATTTCAACCTCGGATTGGGCCAGGAAATCTTCCAAAACTGTTCTCACACCAACTGCCTGGCGACGAACGACCGCGAATTTTTACCGGTCGAAGATTTCGACGCAATCCTCTTCCACGGCGTCGAATATTCAGAGAGGATTTTCGGTAAACCGGAAAGGAGAAAACCGCGTCAGATTTACGTGGTTTCTCTACAAGAATCGCCGGAAAACACCCCTGGCACTCTGGCGGAGCACAAGAACTTCTTCAACTGGACCATGAGTTACCGCCAAGACTCCGACATTTTCCGCCCTTATGGGTTTTTTCAAAAATCCAACTCGGTAATAAACTACACCCCACCCAGTGAAGAAGAGGTGGCGAAAAGGCCTAAATCCATCGCCTGGATGGTCTCGAATTGCCAAACTTCCAGTCGCAGGGAGGAAATGTACCGGAAGTTGTCGAAGTTCTTCCCGATTGACGTTTACGGTACTTGCGGTACCAAAAAGTGCGCGAAATCTGACGCGGACGAGTGCTACCGGATGATCGAAAACGATTACAAGTTCTACCTGTCGTTTGAGAATTCCTACTGTATCGACTACGTCACGGAGAAACTGTACAACGTTCTCGAGAGAAATGTGGTTCCTATCGTCCTAGGGGGCGCGGATTACGGCCGTCTGGCCCCCCCGAAATCTGTGATAAACGTGGCGGATTATCCGAGTTTCGAAAAATTGGTCGAGCACTTGAAGTTCCTGGACCGAAATCCGCGAAAATACCTCGAATACTTCGAGTGGAAACGGCATTTCGTCGTCGACACTTCCAGCCAGAGGACTTTGTGCGAATTGTGCGAAAAACTGAACCGACCCTCGATAGAGCCCAAAGTGTATCCGGATATTTACAGATGGTGGAACGGCCAAAACGATAACGAATGCATAAATTCCCGGACTAATTTCCGATAAGACTGTGTTTATGACTCGCAAATACCTAATTGTTACCTATAATATCGATGATTGTTTTAATTAAATGTAAATATTTTACCTGATTCTGCAGCGTCCTGTAATATCGACCTGTACAAACAACGGTTCGCCTCTTCGTCGCTCAAATCGAAACAGGTTTTTTGGCAGGCCAATCTCAAAAACGGGACTTTGAGGAAGTCTCGAGCTTGGAAGTCGTCGAAGAGGTTCTTCAGCAGGGTGCTGGCGGGGAAATTTTCAAAGTTTCCGTCTTTATCGACCCGCAGTCGGTGGTAGCAGCAGGGCATCATCACCAGCGCTTTGGCGAATGGTAGGTTCAGGAATAAATCCAAAATTGTCACACTCAAATCGGCACAAGCGTGTAAGCCGGCTATGCAGGTCGACTCCATTGCGGCTCCCTCGTTCAGCGATTTCAGGGTTTGTTCTGAATCTTTGGTGATGTAGTGGTGGACGAATTTCACCTTTTTATTCGAGGGGCTTTTGAGGTTTTCTGCCGCTTTGACTTTTTCGGCGCTTCCTTCGACTCCCAAGACTTGGTAATCGTAATTCTCGTGTAATAAATTCGAAAGGTAACCCTAGAAATGCGTTTTTTTCATATTCGCAGTGAAATTTTCAACTGTAATAAATTCGATAACTCATTGGAAATGAAGAGATTTGTACAAAAAGAAGCACTCGTAAATAGCGGATCTCGTGATGCAATTTTTCACTTCCGGTTTAACTAAAAATGAATACAAATATCTATTGTGAATTAAAAACATTTCGTATTTCAACGGAAATGACCTAAATGAACTAACTTTTATATTATAAATTTAGTAATTTCGATATTAGTTATTTGCGTTATTTGTACAAAGTATGTAATAGGGACCGAGCAAATGATTTAATTCAGCGCCCCCATGCGTCCGTTTTCAACAGTTTTTGTAGACACATTTTTTGGTATTGTAATAGTTGAAATTGTCATTTGCAGGTGTTGTATGCTTATTCAAGTGTCACGAATTTCTAACAAAACTTACAAAAAAGTGGCGCTAGTTGCGCATTTGCACGGTCCCTATATGAGACATTTTTGCGTCAAGGTGCCCGTTTTTAAACCAGACGTATACAATGCCTTTATTTCACTCACTTATAGAATCTACTATTTATTATTTTATGAAATTACTATTTTCGGACAAAATTCCATTAAATTAATCTACAATGTAACATATGATGACACATTATTGAAACGATATAACCATCCTGTTCACTATTATGAATGTCGGAAAAAACATTTCTTGAAAGATTATTGAAGGATAACTACCAGTAAACTACAAAAACACGTTTTCCACTCAAAAAATTAATTTACATTCAAACTAGAAGTGCTACAAAAACAATTGTGGCTATAAGGTTCACCGTTGGACATGTGTTTTATAGAAATCTTTTCTTTTCAAAAGATATCATCTTTCTGTTTTAAAAACGTCACTCATCAACTTCCAATTATTATCATTGAAATTATGAAGTAGGTAACCGTTGGTAACCGCAAATGAGCTAATGTTTATCAGGGAAATATCCTTGAAAATACCATATCATAGATCATATCTACTTATACAGAGACACCATTTAAATTCTTCATAAACGGAGGCTAATCGTTTTGTCTGTCTTCTTCTAATAGTTTTTAGATGAGACAGGATGATATCCATAGCCTCCCCGTATGAAGAATTTAACTGTACATTTTGTTATTGATAATTTAAAACAAAACTCAATCTCATTCCAATGTACGCAGATCAGATAATACAAAATTAATTAAATACTTACCAAGCCAGATCCTATATCCATCACGCATTTCGAGCCAACATTTTCACAAATTTCGTGAACCAGAGGTCCTAAGGCCAAAATCTCATGATATTTCTTTTGACCAACCCGACAATTCTTCGGAGATTTTCCCAAAGACCCCCTCTCTTTTCGAACAATCGTTGGTTTTAATCGTTCTAGTTGCTCAAAGAAACCCACAAGTGACTTTGGCGAATTTTCCTGAATTTAATCTAGAGACAACATCGTGCGTTTGAAACTCCATCAACTTACCTTGGTTTTAACGGTAGCATCAAGATTTTTCAGTTCATCGTCTTTTAAATTCCTCAAAAATGGCAACCAATCACTGGGAAACTGATCGAATACTTTGTCAACCAAAATGTGTGTATTGGGCGATTGATAAATCCACTTATAAGTCGTAAAAAATCGAAGGGCATCTCCAAAGTAATCGCTATAATTGCCATAACCAAACGGAACGGCCATTACTATCACTATTATTGATCTGCAAACACAATTTCGCATTTTTACTTCTGTCAACTCAGAGAAATCGGTCATAAAAACGGGACGAGGCAATCTCAAGAACGTAGTTGGAAGTACACAAAACATAATTTTATTCGAGAAAAATTAAATCAACAAAAATCAAATAAATTAATCACTATCCATAACAGTCCACAGCTCGTTGTCCCTCCCGGAAGTATCCATCTTGTCGTTTTTCGGGCCCAAGATCACTTTGCCAGTCAGCGAGGCGTCCGCAGAATCGCTCAAATACTTGTCACCGACTTCCTTCAAACCGACCTTATTGACACTCATAATTTCCGCCCTGTGTCTTTGCAAAATTTCAGGACTCAGCCGTTTCAAAAACTCGCTGCAGCCTTTATGACTAGGGGGAATCGGCGCGTCGACCCCTTGAAAGACCCCCAATTTCGCCTCCAGAATTTCCTGCTCCGTGACTTTGTCGAGCGCCTCTGTCAACCACTTGTGGGAATTGTCAAAAACGTCCAAAGTCTGCACGTTTCTCGGATCGCGGTAGCTGTAGAAGGCGAAAACGCCGTCTTTGGAGATGCGGGCGCCCCCGCCGTAAGCCCCCTGCCGCTCCCTCAGTTCCGGGTGCAAATATTTCGCCGACAGGAGGCGGGCCAAAATTCTCAGTCTTGCGAAATCGCGCGAATTGTACGGGGAGGTCAGGATCGATTTGCTGCAGTAATAGACGGGGACGTTCATCACGTGATGTTGGCAATTGACGGCGTTCACGGGGGCCCACACTTTGCCCTCGACGTAGGTGTGGTCGATTTTGGAGCCGGTCGAGTTCGAGGGGAGGGTGTTTGAGAATTTCTCGAAGCTTTTGAGGACTTCTGGTTGGTCTTCCGCCGTCAAATTCAGAGCGCACCTATAAGAGAAAAAAATATAAAAATGGGAAGAGTATTTTGACACGTTCGAAAACGCTCTTCCTTCAGCCAACAATTTGGGTACAAAATCTTTGATTCTACAAAATGCACACAAAACTATTTTCCATTGTACAGGGTGTCTCATTATAACATAGAGAAATATTACACCCAAAACTACTTTCTAGTATACGATAAGTTTAGAATCACTTCAATACAGCTTGTCCTAAAAATGGCGCCCATGAGTAAGAGGGCCGGATTCCTCCCCTTAAAATAAGAGAAATAGATAACAGGGTGTCACATTTCGCATTTCCAGTACATTTTTCAGCTGCATGACAAACACGTGCGGGAAAATGTTTCAAATAAAGAAGAAAACTGCATCGTCATTGATAAAAAATGCGATTTTAGTGCAGCAATATTCAATTTAGAGCTTACAACAAACTACCTCGGATGAAAAATATTGATTGAATCAAGAGCTTTTCATTATTTCGATACGTTTTTATTATAACCATAGACAACCTTTTATAACATTCACCGTTCTTCAAACAAAAATGGCAATATTTCCGAAAGTAGAGTAGTTAACAAATTATTTGTCTGAAGAACGTTGTTGCAATTTTCAAATTCTAGTTTTCTGGTCCGATCAGCCTATGAGATACGATTTCTTTTTTATTCGAAACTTTTTCCCGTAGCGGAAATTATAGGTATGACACCCTGTATCAAATATGCTCTTACGGAGTTCTTTTTATAGAAACTTTTTTCTTATATTGAGAGGAATGAGCCCTTATTTTTGGGACACTTTATATACAGAGCGTTTAACAGTCGGTTCTTGTATTTTCATTAATTTTACCGTTACTGCAATTTTAGTACAACTGTAAGTTTAAATTAGGTCTCTTCCGATTTTCGTGGTATTTTTGGATTCATAAGCGAGAAATCACAAATGGAGTGCTTTGTCAATCTCATTTTCCGAAAAACTTTTTCCAAAGAAAAAGGCCTAAAGCTACCAAGAGTTCTTTCATCGAAAAATGTAATTATCCAAATTAGGTACAATAATTGTTCTGCGACGTCAGATTTTGCATCCACAGCCTATCCCTATCCCCCTTCATTCGTGAACACTCTGTATACTGTCAAATGTTTTCCACTGTACAGGGTGTAGGTATCAAAAATGTAGTTCGACTTACCCGGTGTTCAAACAGATTTGAAATCCCAGTTGCCCATGACCATCATTCTGTCTCTCTAAGGACTATGACACAAACAGAGACAGAAAGATAGTCACGAACCCACCTATAGAAATTGACTGCAAGTCTAACATAGTTCTTTCTATCTAATGGTTCTATCCAAAGATTGAGAAACTGGCCCAGTTTATTTTTTTTACTTGGAAGAATAATTTATGGAAAGAAGAGCGTATTGATAGAACTTTCCAAAACTCACCTCATGTTGTTTTTGTTGAAGAGTATTTTCGCAATGTTCACAATCTCGTCGAGCATTGCCTTATAATTCGACGTCTTCATCAACCTCTTCATGTAAGAAATGTGTTGAAGACCGGACAACAGCTCGACTTGATAGGAAGTTCCCGAGACGAGACCGCTCGCCGCTCTCATCGCGTAAAGATGACCGGAATCGGCAAGTCCGTGGGTCAAATTCGCCATGTACAGTTGCACCAACATCTGGAACCGTTCCACGTCCTTCAGCGCCGAAATGTTGAAGATCTGAGACCACAAGTCCCACATGCTCTCCGCGTTCTTATCCAGACAGTAACTGGAAATCAGCACGTTCGGCTCGTAGGAATGCAGCTGATAGAGACTTTCGCCGATGAAAGGAGACACGGATAAGCCGTCAGTTTTGCTGTTGACCAAAGTGTCGAAATCGCGGTAATTCATTTTATCCGTGCCCAATTTCGTTATGATGAACGAAAAAAGAGGCAAAAGCATCTGTTGCTCTGGAGACAACTCGATGGTATTCAGCAGACCTTTGAAATAGACTATCCCGTTCGAGTTGACCTTATTGACTTGCACTGGAATCGAGTTGATCGAAATTTTATCATTCGGCGTTTTCTCCACGTCGGTATTGATATCCTCCATAGTCAAAGTCGGAAGTAAATTCGTGTCAGAATCCTGGTTTTGCTCCTTCTGCAATTCCAGACACTTCTCGAAAATCGCTTTCTTATCAGAATCGCTCAAACTTTTCGTCTTTTTGGAAATCAAAGCCTTTTCGAGTTTCTCCTGCCTCACTTCGTACTCCTTGTCAGGAGACATACTCAAAATCAACCGGTGCTTGTTATCCTTGAAATGCTTTTTCACGAGATTCTGCAAGAACTGACCGTCTTTGGCCATGTCCTCTCTCAATTTCTCAATCAGCCGGTTGACGTTCAGCGAATTCAAGACGTCACCGTTGTGATTCCAAGTCGGGGTGATTCCGAACAGCAGATACAAACCGAAATTGGAAGTCTCGTGTTTGATGGAAATCTCGTAGCGATGCAGTACCGACTCGACGTGCCCTTTATCGAAACCTTTGGCAACCACTTCATCCAGAGTCTTATCGAAAAGCTCGACGACCCTACCGAAATCGTCCCTCTTTAGACTTTGGAGGCCCACTGTGAAAACGCTGTCTCGCGGTTGAGTGTCGTAACCGGTCGATTGAGTGAAACCGCCTGAAAAGTTCGGTTCAATCATGGATTTGTAAAACGGAGCGCTAGGCCCTCGAATCAACAATTCCGAAACGAACTGCATCAGGAACGTGTCGTAAATGTCGGTGATATCCGAAAGAAGTAAGGAAACGGTTATGGTGTTTTGCTTCTCGAAAGGCTCCTTCATGTTTTCGAAACGGCAATCAATGTGCTCGATTTTCGGTTCAGTCCAGCGTGTCTGTTTCGGCACCACTGTATGCTTAGGTTCCTGGTAATCGAATTTCGATAAATATTGGCTGTCAATGTATTTCAAAGAAGGAGAAAGCGGGAAATTCCCGTACGAGTAAATCCGGCAATTGCTCGGATGATAGTGGTTCTTGTGAAAGTTTTTCAAGTCGTCCCACGTCAGTTCGGGTATTTTCGCGGGGTCCCCGCCGGAAATCACACCGTAAGTGTGATCCGGTAGAATCAGATTTTGCAATTTTTGACAGAGGATGCTCTCGTTTTCCGCGAAGACCCCTTTCATTTCGTTATAGACCACTCCCTTAATGATTAAATCGGTCGAACTGTCATTGGGGTCGACGTTTTCCAATCGCCAGCCCTCCTGCATGAAATCCAGCTCTTTCAAGTTCGGCCCGAACGCCGCATCTAAGTAAATCTTCTGCAGATTCCTGTAATCTGACGGATTTTGCGTGCTGAACGGGTACATCGTGTAGTCCGAGCCGGTCATGGCGTTCATGAAGGTGGCCAGCGATCGGTTGAGCATTTTGAAGAACGGGTCTCGGACCGGGTACAATTTCGAGCCGCAAAGCACTGTGTGCTCGAGGATGTGCGGCAGTCCGGTGCTGTTCAACGGCGTGGTCCTGAAGTTGATCGAGAATACGTTGTTGGTGTCGTTGCGATAAACATGGAGGTATTCCGCTTTGGTTTTGTCGTGGATCAAGTAAACTGCGGTTATGCGAAACTCGGGGATGTCCTGCACTTTCTGCACCGAGAAGCCGTGCAGTTTCTCGCCCTGTTTGAAAATGTCCGCATCGGGGAACGTCGTCTCCGGTCTGATTTTCACCGAGGTCGCTTGTTGTGAGCTCGCCCTTTTCGCAATCTTGTGCAATTTTGATAGTTTTTGGATGTGGAGTTGCAAATTTCGGAGCCACATCGTTTTGCCTTGTAATTTATCGGTTTTGTTATGTATTTTTGGTGGGGTGAGTATTGAACTTACCTTTTATCGAGTTTTGCACTAATTTATTGGCGATTTTCTTTTTATTTTGCAACTACACTCGGCGAAACAACATAACCTGTCAAAGTTTTCTGACATAACCTCTACCGGCGAGAGGAAACCGACGAAAATGTTTTTACAAATGTAAACGGGGAAATTCCAGTTCGGCAACGACATAATGATATTATGCTAATTAGAATTATTTTTATGCTTTACTTACCCCTAAGAAAACAAACAAAACATTAATCACATTAATTCAAAAGTTTTTAAATGTTGAGGATAGGCAACCAATAATACAATTTCTTTATGCCCTGTTGCCAGATGGGCATTTTCCTCACAGGAGCGGGGAATTGTATGGACTTTTTATATTCGTAAATAAAAGCTCTGCTAATCCGAATTTCTCATAATCCGGATCTCTTTGACCTCCGAACGAAATTTAAAAAAAATAAATATCATATTATATAGCTTACATTACAGGCATTACATATTATTTCTCACCGTTAAAATGTATACCGCGGGGAATCCCCGACTAACTGAGAACATAAAAACAGTTTCAATAAATTGTGAATTTGAATGCGATTTTTTGAGAATGGACTCCAAATATAGGTTACGAAAGCACAGTAAAATGTCTAGCATTGTTTATATGTATTTTACTTCTGCTTCACAGTGATCCGGTTTTTCAATTCATTATTATTTCGTACTAAATTTCAAAATTCACAAAATAATCGAGTCTGTCGACTATTTCTATGTGTTTTCCTCTTCAAAATTAAACCTTAAAAATGAAACAGGTGATGATTGATGCAATAATAGTTTTATAATGTTTTATAGTGAAAATAAAAAATAAAAAATAAAGTTATAAGAAAATATCAGTAGGTTTAATTTAATTCACAAAGCAAATTCTGTAAATTATTCCAATAAGCAAAGATCACGTAAATAAACAAGAACCATAAAAAAATGTTAAAAAATCATCGGGCAATTATTGTTATTATAATTAATAACACGACGATTCGTCTATAGGACTTGTGTAATTGACAATTTCTATGAAAGTGACCAAAAACACCATCCTCGCTTCATCTTCTTCCTATAAATAATAAATAATATGATTTATTAGGTATTATGCCCATCACTTCATTTATGAAAGTAATTAAATTTAAGGATGTTAATTATTACAAAAAATCTTACTTCAATTTCCGCATCGCCTTCGTCCGGATACTTTGTCACGTTCTTAAGGTCAATGCATTTAGTGCATTCAAGAAAAACCGCCTTATTATCATGCGTCGTCCTTACATCACAAAATTTGCATTTATTGTAGTTGTAAGGATTGTCGAACGCATCATCCTCCGGCAAATCGGGACACGGCTCGTAAGCTTTCCCTAATTTTTTCGAATTATTACAAGGCTCGTAATCCTCCTGCACGTAATGTCCCATTACGTCCTCGTCGTTGGCCTCATCACCGAATGGATAACCGCCACTCCTAGCTGGTTCATTATTCAGATCAGTGAGGTTTGCTTTGGGTGCGCATTTTTTCACCGAACTCAATTGGATTAAATTTAATGCGACCAAAATTATTGTTAATTTTTTAGTCATTTTCACTGGGAATTTTGATTCGTTGACTTATTTTTGATTGACAAAAACACAATTGTTGTAACTCGCTATATTTCAGACATAAGAAAACAAAACAATGTATCCAACTACCAATAATACTTGGGTATATTCAAAATATAATAATTGTTATCTCAATACTTATAACAAAAAATATGTGATGTGTGTGTGGGTATGTGCGCTATTTAAATAGATATTTATTACAATCGCTTATAATACTAACTTGTTGTAATTATTAGTTATAATAATAACAATATACAGCCTAAAAAAATAGAGTCATTGTTTCGTAAAAAGTTATCTATAAATTTAATTTCTTGATCTAGGTTTATAATCACGATGATGTATGGATGTAAATGTATGACTTTATCGCCAATATGACAATAAAAAGATTTGTTTCGTTAATTTTTCAAAGGATCCAAACTTTCCAACGAGAAATCATCGTTTCCGAAACAGATGCCGCGACTAAATCCCGTCTGAAAAAAAACTCTTATTAATAAAAATATATTATTATTATTAGTATTAGCGTATTAGTTATAAATAAAAGTCGTCCACCTACCTTCATTTCTAGAATTCGTTTATCTAATAAACCAATGGCATTTTCGATATCTTGTGATGTGGCAGCGGAACTAAAATCTCCCATTTCGAACGGGTCTAGGATTTTCGCACTGGTGATACTGTAAACAAAAAAAAAACCTCACGATAGAGAAAAAATCGCACGACATATTTCAAACCAATTTCACGGACATTGCGAACGACACACAAAAACCGTAAAGAACCGTAACAATTTCACCCATTACATCCACTTAAGCAAGCCTTTTTATTACGAAACTTCAAATACAGTGGGTCAAAAGAGTATTTGCACACAAGATTTTTCTCGAAGGTCTTTACAATTTGTACCTTATACTGTTCAAACGTTAACAAAATATTACATTGTAGATATAAAAAATACAAATTTTCAAATGATGGCATCTTCGCTGAAATTTTGTTGAAAAAAATCGGGTGTGCAAATACTTTTTTCATCAAACCAAATATTTTCATGGGTTGAAAATGTTCTATCTAACTAAGTTCTCATCATCTTCAAACAGCACAACTGAGATTTTAACGCTGAATATTATTATCTTGGACGATTTAGCACTAATTTTCAACGCTGTTTCGAGAGCAAGATTACAATCAGACTTGTTCTGTATGACCGCAGAAGTTGTTGAATATTGGACATCGCAAATTAATACAAATTCGTTGTGTTCTTTCAAAGAATAACCATTAAGCTGTTGAATCTGTCTCGATATTAAACATTTCTGCCAAGATTTTTATTTTTAGAACCGTTTCTATGAAATTTTAATTAAATAGATTGAACTTTTTTTTAATTTCCTGGCAAGTCCCGGAAGCACTTGGCCAACTTCTAATTGAATATCGAATATAAGTGACAGTGTTGCTAGCAGTTTTTCAGGTAGTCTAGCGGCAGTAATATGGGTTATTATGTCCTGTTCAATAAAATAGGCCGCTTCGGCTTCTCACTTAGGTTATTCGACACACATTATTTAAATAAATGTCAAAATATTGATTTTGCATTATTATGTCGGAATTAACTGATGACCAAAGCATAACTTATTCGCTATTATCGACATGTTTTCGCTTGATTTTTGAAGAAAAAAACACCTCCGCGAAGCAGTTGACCATAAAATCTTGCATGAAACTCGCCCATAATTAGGCGCTCTGCCATGAACTTGGACTCTTCAATAATTACCCAAATTATGGACTAGTTACATAAATAGCTATTTTGCTACACTGTACCTGTTAGGAGACAAGGCCGAATTCTGCTCGGCCGGCGCGAACGGCCCAGTACCGAACAGGTCCTGCCCGACGGTCCTGGCCGAAGAGACGTTTTCGTTGTTGTTGTTGATATTAACATTCGTGCGTTTCCCCGCTTTAGGAGGCGGCGCAATCAGGGGCGGACTAGTCCCGTTTTCGTGCCTGTTATTCTCAAAGGACCTCGGATCAAAGTCCTGATCCTGATCAAACTCGTTCAGCAAAAGCCCCTCGAGCTTCGTCCCTACAGTGGGCGCGTGGTTCTCGAAGGCCCTCGGCGGAATCGGAGGCGCATTTCCGTTATCTATTTCGGCAAAATCGAGCAAAGTTCCATTGCTGATTTGCTCGGTCTTGATCGGAATCGTCCCGAAATCCGCCAAAGGCACTTCCAGGATGTTCCTGATCTCGTGCTTCCTCAGATACTGGTCCAGCTCGGGCCTGATGGCGTTAAATTGCGTCATCTCCAGCAGCCGCTGCTTGTAGACGTTGTTCTCCTGCTCCAACCTTTTGATCTTCTGCTGGGTGATCATGGCGCGCCTCTGCGACTCCAGGTCTTTGCCGGAAGTCTCCAGGAACCTCTTGTAGGCTAGTTCGAACGCCTGGCCTATGGTTAGGGTGATTTCTTCGGCGAGTTTATCGGAGATGAAGACGAAGCACTCGTGTTTCTCGTCGGCGGTTTCGCCGTTATCCACCTGCTTGGCGATGAACGAGAAGAACTTCTTCTCGCCCTTGTCGTCGGCGCAGTACGATATCCTGTGCAGCGGGAACTGGTGGAGGATGACGTGGGTGCGGGGCTCCTGGATGGCGACGCCGTCCACGCTGATGGTGAGCTCGACCTTTTTCGTCTTGGCGCCGGTTTCGCTCTTGCGCAGCTGCTGGGTGAAGCGCAGCTTGCGGATGCCCTCCTTGACCACCTCGATGCCCTTGGGCTGGTCGACGGGCGTGTTGCCGAGGAACTTGACGAGGTAGGCGATGTGGCCCTTCTGGAGGGCCTCCGGGGGGTGGATCCATTTGCGTTCGCCGCTGGTGCCGTTGGTGTTGGTGTTGCTCTTGTTGTTCAGTTTGCCTTGAGTGTTTTGGGCCCATTTCAGTAGAGTAGACATCCTGGAACAATGCACAATTGAATTAACGCAAGATTGCGGTCTTTCAAAATAAAGCGCGGTGGGAAAAACGAGAAACCTCTGAGAAAAATATGGAAGAGATCTTATATGTATACCGAGCGATCATATATCTTGTCCCAAAACATTGCAACATATGTTTTGCAGTTCTGCTAAAAATAAGAATTTTCAATTTCCAAAAATGCTTCTTTAAAGTTGGACCTGAAATGATATAAGTTTTCCGAGTCTTTTCAAAACCGCTTCACATTTGAGGTATTTCATGGATTTTCTGGACAGCAGTGGCGTAGATAATTTATGAGGGTCGTTGATTTTTTCAACTCTTCATAATTTTCTGTTGTACAATATTTTGGGCATTTCATCATATTATAAGTCTAAGTTGTAAATAATCTACAGAAGAGGTAAGATCAACCGTTTTTTCAAAAAAAAAAAACATTCTAAATCCGTTCTGCATCTTTTCTCTTCGCCTGGAATGCGAAGAGAAAAATTAAAAGATTGAACGAACACATAACTTAGTGTAGTTTTAGCCAATTTCTTTAGTAATTATACATTCTCTGAACAAATCATTTTTGCATGCATTTTATGGTTAACAATAAGTAACAAAAGTATGTACTCGAGTAGGCGGTATATACAAAATTTAGATTTTATCTCGGATTTTATTCAATTATTCACGACATTATTCATCAATGCTTCACTTTCGTGCTCAAATCTTTTCCAGAGCTCACACGTAGTGCAGAACGAAAAATATTTTTTCTCGAAAACGGTTGATTCTAGAGATATGAATCAAGGGTTTTTTGCGAGGGGTTGACCGCTTAGTAATTTTGGTGCACACCCTCTGGTAATTTTTTTAGAAATTTTGGTAATTCTTAGTTTTTTTAAAAGGTGAGCACAACTTTTGGAGGTGTATGATGACAAAATGACAATGTCAAAAATGTTGTCCAATGAAAAGTTATGAAGAGAATAAAAATTAAAACCTCCCAAATTCTACGCCACTGGTATCCAAAAAATCAATGAAACATCGGAAATGATAGATACAATCATAGTCACGTGTGAACAGTGTTGTATTCCTGATTTGATAGCGATTTTGGAAATAATGTGAGGAATCCATATTTCGAATAATCCAACTTTGGAGACCTTTGAAAGTTCCTTAGGTATTTATGGAATTTGTCATTGAAGGATTGTTGTCTATTTGATTTTTTTTTTAATTTTCAATACGAGAATCGTATTGGTCAAAATATTAAAACCTAATTCTAGGACTAATTAATCATTGTTTTATCTTATACCAGGCCGAAACTTGAAGCGGCATGACGATTTTTATAATGTTCATAATAATGACAGTTATCCAGTGAAGTCATTTAATTTGCTCGCTCGGTATATAACTATTTTCACTTTTTATACCGATATACTGAAATTATGCAACTGTACTGAGGTCAACGACTGAATTGCCTGCCTATAAAATAAACGTTTCAAATGATACGCGCGAATCTTTACCTAATACACGCCGTTGAGAATTAATCAGGCAGCGTCCTAGAAAAATCATCTGCTCGAAAAATTCCTGCACGTTTGCATTTTCTTTTATCGGTGGCAAAATAATACACACTTTCAAGGATCTATAGTAGCTATGCTATACAGGTGTATAGATAAAGTTGCAATGTTTGCTAATAACACATCATCGACTGGATATATTACAGAGGTCCTCTAGAAGGATTTTTCTGCTTGACCATAATATACGTGCTCACTCCGCTCATCGCTGCGTCGTATAATCAAAACATGCGGTTTATTTAATTGAACAAGTCTAATAACCAAACACGAATAAATTACCATAACATTATCAATTTCAGGTAATTCATTGTGACGTCAGACGAATTAATCTGGATTTGTATTTTTAGTGTGAAATGGGAAGATAAGAGAATTAAGTATTTCAATAGTGTCGAATGACGCACCTGAAAAAAATCTCACTTTCGATCGATAGTGCACTCTGTATTAGTGAGCCTTTTAATCAATGCAACTCGCATAGAATTCATAAAGCAATTAAAACGATCAATAGCGCAACAGTTAATTCGTGAAACATATTCAAAATTTGTTGTTTTCCAACAATCCAGATAAGTAAAATATCGCGAGTGTGACACCTTGTATGTGCCATCATCAACACGCTCCTTAAGGATGTATACAATGTCAGACAGGGTACTTATCACTTACTAAATGGCTTAATCGAATAAAATATTCTTAAATGCCGGAAATACCGTCACAAATCCCCCGGATCAGCTATGATTTTTAATAGTTGTTTTAATGGTTTTAATGATCGGTTTCCTCCTTTATTGTGAGACCCATCAAAAATTTGTAGATACGAATTTTTGTATTGCATTTTTTTATGGGGCCGTTATTATTCGAGTCGTTTATAGAGGCTTCATAAAGTATAGAGGTGGGTTTCGTGGACAATGGTGCATTCGCTGTCATGTGTAGGTAAGAATAAATTTGTATAATTTCGCAAGGTAAACGACCTAAAAGTCGACCCACAACTGGGTTATAACAAAACCGAGAGAGGCAATAATTTCATCCTCCTGCAGAGTGTGAATGTTTTCCCCGAAGCCGCAAAAAAGTGACATTTTGATGAGAACAAAGAAATTAATTTCTATAACATTCGATTTGATCGCGTACCATGAAATGGATTCGTCGCTATGTCAGTTTAGTAGGACATAAGAAAGGAAAAGGTATAATGATACTCTCTTCTACTTATTTATAAGCGTACTTGGAAGGCATGCCCAGTTGAGAGTACGAACCACGATGACGACAAAATTCGTACCTATTCTCTCCAATGTGCTAATTTAACTTTAATTTTTATTATGACGATGACCCAGTTACATACTTGGGATTTTATTTAGGGACCGACCTTTAGTCATAAAGTGCGCGTAAACACTTCCCCTTGTTATTTTACGGACTTGTCGATTATGGCATTGCGAAATTCCGACTCAGGTTTACGATGGTCTAGTAATAAATCGGTAGATCTTTGGATTTTTTAGTTAAAACGCCGAAATTTCTCCGGCCCATCATCTAAATTCCACTTTCTCTTATTTGAAATTAAACAGAGGTAGGTATGTACAATTTGTTCGCACACTCCGAAATGTATATTTTCACAGCCAGTTCTCAGGGGTTTTCCTGAAGAAATAATAATTCTCATGGAATTTATTGCTTATTTCCTTATTTGCATTTTGACGAGTCGAGTATGGTGGATGGCATTGAAAAATTTTAATAACAAAAACAGAACCTGGTAGTAATGCGTCCTCAAATACATACAGTACGATACAGAGTGTCCCATAAGGAACGTCGAGAACTGAAATTCCTAAAGTTGTTGTCTTGTGATACAGCATCTCCACAAAACTTTTTGATACATCAGAAAGTCAAGTCAAAACAGTCCATAATTCATATTATTATTATTATTGGTATACATACAATACAATAAGTAATGACTCATAAAAAAGATATTCCAGAAATGCAGTAAAAGTTCCATCAATTTTCAACCAACCTCACCTAGTGCAAATAACATTTCATTATACATATAAAAATACCCCCCTGTTGTATTTAGTCAAAAAATATGTAATCAGAAATATTTATTTGGTGATGAACTTATTAATTGGTACATACTGAGTATAAATAATTAACTTTTGGTTTATTTCGAATTATTACCAAAATTTATGTGTGTAGAATATCTTCAATTTTTCCCCACTGAAAGTAATTACTGTGGTAATTATATATCGGTCAAACCCCGACATATTGTTTAGTTTTCCAACCTTTACGTATGAGTCTTTTGTGCGCACCTGTAGCATATACGAGATAACCTAAATAAATATGGTAAGTAAACATTAAAAATCGTCATTTAAAGAAAATTTATGCAGTGCAGCAAAACATTTGTACCTCTTGCTTGCAATTTTCAAAATTATATTATTTTAACCCAATAGTAGTGATTTTCCTTTTTTGTCACTGAACAATTTAATTTATTTTTAACTGTAAAAAGCATCTGTTGTTCACAGCAAAAAAAAACAATTTAAACATAATTATCCTGAAAGAAGCGCGTGTCTAAAATCTAGGTAAATTAAATATCTAAATTGAGGTTCAAAAGTCGTTCTGTAAAGCATGTTGCATTATAAGACATCATATGTATGATAAATGATTCTTTTAAATGGAAATTAAATTTAAATTAATTAAGGGCACACTGCTTTAAATTATTTAAAAAATTATTCTATACATACAGAGTGTCCCAGAACTCGCAACTCATGAGACGAGCATGTAGTGACAGTGAAAATGAGGTAAAAAGTTGTAGGTCTGCAAAGGTTGCATAGATACAAGACACAGATTGTCACTTACGATTTTTCCAATTATATTTTTCAGAAATATGAAATATGACAATCAAAATCGGGGAGAAGCTCCAAATGAAAAAGAAAGAGCTTAAGTTTGAAAGCATTTAAAAAAGTTTTTGCCCATTTTTGCCAACAGTAATAGATATGTCCTTCATATTGAAAAACCGAAAAGCAAATTTACAAATTACAAAAATTAAACACCGTTAATTGGAGAATCAAATTTCGACAGTAACATTGAAGTGCACGAATATTTTTTTCATGCAGATTTAGATAAAGTTTCCCCTCTATACACTCGTCACCGATAGGGCATGGTTAGAACGCTTCTAAATATTTCCGGACCCCTCTTTTCTTTTTTATAATCACTCTTTGTTCTCATTTTGTTGTGTACCTAATTTTAAATCTCTATATCTCTAGATACAGTCGAGATACAGCTATAATAAAACTGTACAAGTTTCATGCCAATTATAATATCAAATATGATTTAAAGGAAGGGCGCGTACACACACTTTCCATTTAATTCGCTACTAAGTATGCGACTCGACCGTCGACCTAATAATTGTAGAAAAGTGCGTACAACTTATTCATGTCTTCCGATTTCCGAACGAACCTAATTAGAATTCACCACCGTATATCGGTCTGGTCTGGTGGATGATAATAGTGGTAATAATTTATATTCCTATACTCACACACTAAAATTAAAAAATAGATAATACTTAACAAAATGAAAATAATTAGGGGGCGTCGCGCATAACACACTGATTGTATCTCATTTGACGGGTTTAATTACTCTGTTACATAATGGAGTAAAAAATTCCTATCCCAAAGATTCTATTACCTCTATTGAATTTATTGTTTGCACCTTCTCCATTACAGAAAGTGCCCGAGCCTCAAGGCTGTCTTCCTCCTCCACTCTATTCTTTGCCGGTGTTACCGATAAACTTTTGTCTGTGCATGGCTATTCCGGGTAAAATAAATATGTAATAACATTATCAGTCAGTACCACCACTCGGCTGGTACGGTGATTAAAAAGGCTAAGTAGTACCTACTGAATCTCATCTTGGAAATTCCATCGACTGCGATTTATGAACCATTTTCAATCTCAAAAGATTAATAAAAACGCTATTTTTAGCACAGCCAGTACCTACAAATACAAATAAACAGAAGTAATCTTGTTGTTATGAAGTGAAAGTAATAATTGTTGAACGATACGGCTTATTTAATATTTTATTTATGATAAAATTGATAAATTATTAAGTAAATTATTCCGCTGCCCATCGATCCATAGAGATTTGAACTGAACCCATGAGTTATGGTAAAAACGAAGGTCGCAATTGTTGGAATTTATGTCCACCTTGCCACTATTATGTAATGTACTCTCGAAAAAAATAAACACAATGCGAAAATCAACTGACTGATTTTCGGGGATTCCCCGCTTTGCAGGCGGGAAATTTCCGGATTTGAAATGCGCTCAATAACAACGCGCCAATAAAAGAATTCGCGATAACTTTTTGAATACCAGTTTGCGTTTTTTTTCTGCCGGATCACGATCAAATAATAAAAAATTCCTTCATGTTGACTTCTTGTCGCCTTGAATGGGTTCAATAAAGGATTCGGAGAATGGCACTATAACACTCGGGTACAGAGAGATAGAAAGTCAAAACGGACACCGTTTACAATAAATCGACTATCGCGAATGCATTTTCACCTTCTGTAACAACGAGAGCCGATTTCCACGGTCGGACCGCAAAACGGAAATCGAATCGGCGATTTTTACAGTAACAACACGATCGAGATCAAATGGCGAGGAGGAAATGCAAGTGGGTATTTCAATCAATTAGATTTTTCGTCGGAGCGTCCGGGAATGTGGTGCGTTTATCGAATTTCGTCCGCTTGTCTTTTGTACTCACTTGATTGGGGTTTATTGCTTGATTGTGACTACTACGGACTGGGCATTAACTCGATTTACGATAACTTGTTCACGTACGACCTGTCTGCCATGCTTAACTTGACGCGCAACTGAAACACCCACCGCCAGTGTCGGCGAGGAGGTCCGCAAACAAGAAACAGGTTGACCCGTACCGTGCTGCCACCTGAATGGAACTTACGACTTTTCCAGCTTATGAATCGCGAGGCAACAAAAGAGGAACAAGATGGGAATAGGAGACTCATAGGACCATCGATCAACCACGACGACGGAAGGAGACACAGCTTTTATTTATTGTACGTTCGAAACGAATCAATAACAATATTAAACTTTCATCATTATTACAATATTGCTTGAAATTTTCTCTAATTAATATCAACTACCACAGATAAAGCGTTACAGTTTAACAAATTAGAGTCATTGATCACTTATGGCATCAATTTTCCTGACTATAAAACGGTAAACAAAGAGTTATGGTTTTTGAAAATGGGGTATCCGTCTGGGCCATAATAAGGGCTATACAATGAAAAAATCATCGAGTTTTTCACGTTAAAAATGAAGTGCAAGGGTGGCAGACAAACTCGTTTTCATAATAAAGGTACTGTTTTAATGACACCATTGAATAGACTAGACTTTTTCTTTTATGCCTTTGACATTTGCGAAACGTTTGATAGTTATGGCACAACCAATCAGAAATGATAACGCTGATTCCTATCCAATAAAAATCGTAGAATTGGTTCGAAAAATGAATCTCTCAGTCATAGAAAACAACCCTATTCTGGAAAAATTTCTGGATAGAATAGTGAAATCCGATTTTTAAAATATTCATTATCAAGTTGATAATTATTGAATAATTATTTCTAGATATCATAAAATCGGGTCTCAACTGGAATAATACCAAATAATACTATACTGAATAAAGCACTGGGGTACTCTCAAATAAGTGAAAATTCAAAGTTATTTAAAAATGACAGGGGAGATATGCTAACCCAACTTTCGAAAGCCCAACTCACAGCAAACTTCAGGGTAAAAAGTAATTGTTACAAAGTAAAAATAACTAAAACTTCAAAATCTAGTTCTTCACTACAAAGTTACGATGATTTTAATTATTAATTACCAGCTGAATAAGCGATATTTCCAAAATGGCCTTTCAATATTTCATTGGGAAAATTTTTCTGCTTCCAGTGGTATTAACAAAATCGTACCATTAATTGTTATGAAAATTAAGTACGTCTGACGTCTGCGGAAAAAAATCGTTGATTTTTTCAGACATAAGTAGCCCTCGCATGTTATACCAGACTGATTCCCAATTTTTCAAAACAATATCTTTGAGCGTTCAGTCAGGATAAATTATGCCAGAAGTGATATGGATCACCCCGTATAACTAATCGATAAAATTGAAATTTTGCAAACCATAAAAACATAAAAGATGAGACTAGAAGTCGGTCTAAGAATTCGATCAACTTATCGGACTAGACTATGTTATTATTATTATTCATTTGTACTTCCGAGAGACGAAGAAGCTAAAAACTAAAATCTCTGAAATATGGCTCAAGATGACTGTCAAAGCGGACTTAAGCTGAAGATTTCTTGTTCGCCTGTTGTTGGCCCAAGACGATTGAAGATTGAGGCAACGACACAACCTCAGTAATTGGCGTTCCTAATACTTGCTCGCAAACTGTTCCCAAGTCTTTTTCCAGCATCAGCGAGTTTATCTGATCCTCGTTCAGCATATCAACACTGAAAGAATCCAATTTCATTAATCTTGTCCTTAATTACTCATAAATGCATCCTTTCGGGGATGGCGAAATAGTCTAAAAAGAGACAACATGCTCTGATTGCTCTGCCTGTAGGGGATTTTGTTCATTTTTCAGATTGGCCATCTCTAGTTTTTTAGTGACAAAACTAGTGATGCAGAATAGCGGCTATTTATATTTTATGCTGAATATCATGGATATACAGGCTGTTTGATAAAAACTCCAGAACGCCACAGTTTCTTTGGTTGTGATCCGATTTCAAAAACCCATCAACAAAAAATGATTTATTTTCCATGCTCTACGGATAAGACTTGTTACCGAATTTTTTCTCTCAACTTCTTTTTTCAACATTGATAAATTTAACTTTTTTAATAATAAAACGCGATTATTTCCAATTCAAAGTTGAAGTAGATATTTTTTTCTATACCATCGGTCAATAAAAAAGTAAATTTTTCTTGATAATCATCAGAAAAACGCAAAAAATTATTCGCCAGATTTGGTCGGATTGAACAAAAAACGTCATTTTCACGTTTACTTTGGAATCCAAAGCACTCCTGAAACTGACATTTTTTAAAATTTAATTCAAATCGGGCGAAACTTTTTATGCGTTTTCTTGAATAAACATTGAAAAAATGACCACTTTCTACATACCATAGTAAAGAGAAAAACACATACTTCAATTTTAAATTAGAAGTAATCGTACTTTACTCTTAAAAAATTAAATTTACCAATGTTAAAAAAAGAAGTTGATGGAAAAAATTTGGTAACAAGCTCTATTCGTAGTGCATGAAAAATTAATAATTTTTTGTTGATGGGTTTTTGAAATCGGATCACAACCAAAGAAACTGTGGCTAAAAATGGGATTTTGTTAAAACCGGCATTGTTGTGTCAGGGACCTTTTTCTGAATTCATTGATACCAAATAATCATCATTATGTAAGCGGATTCAAAAATTTTAGCTACTTCCACTTATTAGTCTGCCGATTATGTTTTCTCTTACTCTTCTGTTCTGCCGTAAAGTCTATCCTTGTCAACCTCGGTGTTGGAATAATATTGATAAATCATCAATTAATTCATTGTTGATCATTTTTTTATTAATTTCAAAATTTTGGGACTTTCACTAAGGATTCTGATGTTATTGAAATTGAATTAAAAAAATTAGAAAAATCAATATTGCACCAAACCAAACCAGGCTAAACTTGAATCTGAGCTACTCTAACCTCATTTTTATTTGCGCGGGAAAAAAATGATAAATAGCATGCTATTTTGTTATTAGCATAGCCGCTTTTTATGCTACTTTGGATATATCGGGTGGTCCAAAAAAAACCGGACGTTTTTATTTTGGCCATAACTTTTTTATTTATGGTTCGATTTTCAATTTCAAAAGCTTGATGAACAGCTAATGGATTGTATGAGACTATCTTATTGTCATATTGGAAACTTTAGGTCGATGTCAGATTTCGGCTTTCTTCAAACTTCATCGATTTTCAAATGGAGTTGGAACTTTTTCGTGCTGTCAAATTCAAAAGTGTTCTTGACCCCTTGAAAGCGTATTTGTTTGTGAACATTTTAAGCCCTCGTACATCAAATTTCGTTGACAAATAACGGAGATACAGTGTACAACGTAAGAGCATGTTTTGGTGAAATTTCACTTTTGAAAGAAACGCGCGCTATTGTTAATGTGATCAACTTTTTTGTTTATGGAGCGATTTTCATCAACGACCCATCATTAGGAAGCTTAAAGTATAGATGATCATTAACCCATTAACAAATCGGCGAATGTGCAGTCTTCTAGATCCAGCTCTATTACCACTCTTCATGTAGTTAGAGGAACTCGGGGTTTTTGGTAGTAAAACGTCATCAACAGTCACACATATTCGTCTGAACGGGTCATTTCTTCGGAACATTTTTCAATTTTGCCGAGAAAAATCGATCCAAATTTGTTCAAGTTATGATCAAATGAATACGAAGATGTTTTTTGGTAAGAAATAAAAAACCGTCATTTCTCTTACAACGGATAAGTCGGCCATTTTTCGTAAAAATTCAAAGTACCAGGGCTCGTTTGAAAGCTAATAAATCAGACAACAAGAGGATGATGAATATACAGTTGTATCATTCGTATCCATTTCTTAAGAAGTTGATGGAAATGTTGGAAGTTTAGACTTTCACAGGTATCGCTTATTTTGGAAAATTGAGAGTAATTGATGAATCGTTGGTAGACTAGTTAGTTTTTAAGAAAACGAAACCTCAATCAAGTCGATTCGTCGAGAATGGTTCATTTTTCAGATTCTTCTGTGAAGGTGTGTTTTCCAATTGGGATTGATAAATCGGAAAACGCGTTACCTCTGACTATTTGGTAACTGAGTAACGGTTTAATTAATTTTATTCTTAACTTTTTTCAAAAATTCATCATGGTTCTGACGGCAGTTGTCAAAGTTTTAATAAGAGATTTAATAGTCAACAGAAACTTTACAGTTCCTCAGGTCCTCCAACATTTAGCAGACGAAAACCTCAAAAAAAGTACAGTCCCTGTTGAAAATGACCCATATGAAACAATTAAGACCAATTAGAATTTTACTCCAGTTGAATTGGTTTTAATAGAACATATCGGTTTTGATTGGAATTGAGTTTTTGCCCGATAACTATTTTATTGGGTTTTGTTGGCATTTCACGATGATATTGGTTTTAATGGTTATTCACTGGTTTCAATTGGTAAGTCAATGAATAAGAATTTCCCAGTTAAAAATGTTGATGGATCACATTGGAAATGCCCAATATGCAACGTGATGAAGTATTTTTAATTGGTTTTAATGGGATATTCCCAATACAATTAAAAACATCATTTTGATCGTGAATTTACGATAATAAACCACCAAGACTTGAATCGGGATATCACAACAATATTTGATTATTTCCTCAGATATTGGTTTTAGTAGTTGTTTATATTGGTTCTAATTGGGAAGCCGATGAATAAGAATTTCCCAATTGGAAATATCAATAAAAACTTATTGGGAATATCCAGTATGAAATAAAGTGTTTTCCAATAGTTTTAAAAGGATATTTCCCAATGAAATTAGAAAATAACATTTTTAGCGTGGATTTTCAATGATATAATAATTCACAATAATTCAAATGGAAAACGAAAATTGGTTTCAATTTTTCTAATTTGATTTTCAGTTTGTATGGAAAAAAATTGTTACCAATATGGACCTTGATTTGTAAACACAAGTACGTACTTAAGTACCTATATGAATTCGTTTTGAATTACGCGGCGCGAATCCGATTTTTCTATTGGTCCGTGAACCAGAAAATGCACCAATCCACACTCAGTTGGGGAATTTTCAGTCTCGTCGTATTCAACGAACTTTCTTCATCTCTCCCTTCAGTCATATTTGTGTGTAGTAGGAGTGAAAAGGACAGGGTAAACAAACGTGTTCTTCGCGTACGCATGCGCAGTTGACGACGCCATGCCAACGTGCCGGCAGTGCCGACTGCTGGCAGAGCACAGCTGCACAGCGGCGTCGTGCATCGATTAGGCCATTGATTGGATTCGGCCGGGCATCTTCGCTGTTTGAGGTGTTGTGTTGTGGTGTTGTGATTGTTGTGTTATTGTGTGTTCGCGTTGGCGACGGCTGTTCTTTGATAAACTATTATTATAATAACAGTGAAGTGATTAATTCATCAAGTATGTAGTAATTTTTGCGCAGATCTGCAAAGTAAATGCAACCACGGCGTTTTCGATGGTAGCGTCTCCGTTGTCGTGGGAGAGGAGGACATTCAATCGAAGAACGATTCCATCATTTGAGTTAACCAGAAGAAACAATTGAAAAGGTGATAATTATCAAGGGATGAAAAGAGTCACCAAGGCAGGGATAAACTCGATTTTCTTTCATTGTTTTATACTGTGATTATTTCCAGATAAGATTGTAATTGAATTCATTGTATCTATTGGTTAAATGTATTTCCCAATGGAAACCAATTTTTGTTAATGATTGGGATATCCCTATGAAAAAAACCTGGTTTAAACCAATAAAATGCGATATAAAAACAGTTTCGTTTTATTGTTTAGTACTGTGATTTCCAGATATGATTGTCATTGGATTTCATGGGTTTTGGCTGGGAGTTACAGGGATACCCCAATGAAAACCATATTGATATCCATTGGTATTGCCCAATAGTATTTTGATTGGTATTTAATGGAGTATCCCAATGGACAAAAACCGAGCTAAAACCGATGAAATCCAATCAAAAATTTTTTATTGGTTTTAATGGGTCATTTTCAACAGGGGTGTACGATTTTGTCAAAAAAATCCGGGAGACTGGCGATATTGGGAGACGTCCAGGAAGCGGAAGACCTCGCACTATTAGAATAGAGGTGGTCTACTCTTCTTTGTGGAGTATCGAACTAACTCTCATATTGACCAGATGGATTTGTTTCAAAATTTCAGCCCAACATACGCCGTGTACGGGAACTTGCTGTAAGTCCTGTTGGGATACCAGGAACCAGCAGGTCGGTTAGGCAAATTGTCGGACCGACGGGCATATCTCGGAGCTCCGTTCTTCGGATTATCAAGAAGGATTTGCGTCTCAAGTTTTTGAAAAGAATCTATTCGTTTCATTTGACACCAACATTGAAAATGCGCCGAGTGGAGAGATGTAGGATGTTACTAAACAGATTTCGAACAAGAGACCACATCAGTAAAATATGGTTCACTGACGAGAAAATTTTTACGTTGTCCCCGCCGAAAAATAGTCAAAATGACCGACTTTTAGCCCTAGAAAATGAACGAAAAAATGAAATCCCCTTTGAGCGCCTACTTCGAGAAAGGCATAAGTTTAGCCCACATGTGATGGTTTCTGTTGGTGTTTCCCGTAATTTTAAGACTAGCATCGTATTTATCGAACAAGGAATTCGTCTGAATGCACAAGGATATTGCGACACCGTATTAGAACAAATGCTACCCGAAATTAGAAATTTAACTCCTGAGTTTGTTTTTATGCAGGTCCGATCACTTACTCCAAGCATAAAGTAATGCATTTCAACTAATGTTTGAATTCTAGGATGGAGCAAGGTGTCACACTGCTCGACAAACTCTTCAGTATCTAAGAGATAGAGATGTTGAATTAATTGAACCCGCGTCTTGGCCACCAAACAGTCCTGACCTCAATCCGTGCGATTATTTTGTATGGGGTCACCTCCAAGAAAATGTTTATAAGAATGGCATCGTTTTCCAAAATATGCAACAACTGCGAGAAAAAATCACAGAGTGTTGGGACGATTTCAGCCAGAACTTTATTGCGAGGGCCATAGATAAATGGCGCCAACGAGTTCAGCTTGTTTTGGATGCAGATGGCGGACACATTTAGCTATTCAGTTTTTTACTTGTTTTTTTTTATATTTCAATTATTTTATTAATTAAATACAGTCGTTATTTTCCGCCCTTACATTGGAAGTGCTTCTTATTTTACTTCTTGTCATTGGAAGATCTACGAGATTTGTCTCATTTTTTGCATAACGAAACTCGGTTCTGATGTCAGTCTTTAACAGCAAGTTCCCGTACACGGCGTATGTTGGGCTAAAATTTTGAAACAAATCCATCTGGTCAATATGAGAGTTAGTTTGATACTCCACAAAGAAGAGTAGACCACCTCTATTCTAATAGTGCGAGGTCTTCCGCTTCCTGGACGTCTCCCAATATCGCCAGTCTCCCGGATTTTTTTGACAAAATCGTACACTGTACTTTTTTTGAGGTTTTCGTCTGCTAAATGTTGGAGGACCTGAGGAACTGTAAAGTTTCTGTTGACTATTGAATCTCTTATTAAAACTTTGACAACTGCCGTCAGAACCATGATGAATTTTTGAAAAAAGTTAAGAATAAAATTAATTAAACCGTTACTCAGTTACCAAATAGTCAGAGGTAACGCGTTTTCCGATTTATCAATCCCAATTGGAAAACACACCTTCACAGAAGAATCTGAAAAATGAACCATTCTCGACGAATCGACTTGATTGAGGTTTCGTTTTCTTAAAAACTAACTAGTCTACCAACGATTCATCAATTACTCTCAATTTTCCAAAATAAGCGATACCTGTGAAAGTCTAAACTTCCATCATTTCCATCAACTTCTTAAGAAATGGATACGAATGATACAACTGTATATTCATCATCCTCTTGTTGTCTGATTTATTAGCTTTCAAACGAGCCCTGGTACTTTGAATTTTTACGAAAAATGGCCGACTTATCCGTTGTAAGAGAAATGACGGTTTTTTATTTCTTACCAAAAAACATCTTCGTATTCATTTGATCATAACTTGAACAAATTTGGATCGATTTTTCTCGGCAAAATTGAAAAATGTTCCGAAGAAATGACCCGTTCAGACGAATATGTGTGACTGTTGATGACGTTTTACTACCAAAAACCCCGAGTTCCTCTAACTACATGAAGAGTGGTAATAGAGCTGGATCTAGAAGACTGCACATTCGCCGATTTGTTAATGGGTTAATGATCATCTATACTTTAAGCTTCCTAATGATGGGTCGTTGATGAAAATCGCTCCATAAACAAAAAAGTTGATCACATTAACAATAGCGCGCGTTTCTTTCAAAAGTGAAATTTCACCAAAACATGCTCTTACGTTGTACACTGTATCTCCGTTATTTGTCAACGAAATTTGATGTACGAGGGCTTAAAATGTTCACAAACAAATACGCTTTCAAGGGGTCAAGAACACTTTTGAATTTGACAGCACGAAAAAGTTCCAACTCCATTTGAAAATCGATGAAGTTTGAAGAAAGCCGAAATCTGACATCGACCTAAAGTTTCCAATATGACAATAAGGTAGTCTCATACAATCCATTAGCTGTTCATCAAGCTTTTGAAATTGAAAATCGAACCATAAATAAAAAAGTTATGGCCAAAATAAAAACGTCCGGTTTTTTTTGGACCACCCGATATATCATTCAGGATATATATCAAACTCACATCACTAGACAAAACTGTCAAATATGAAGTTTGGAATTGCCAACTTAAATGTTCTCTGAAAAGAAAAATCCCTAAATTGTTTGAAATGGGAAATCACACAATATTTAAGGATTGGAGGCTGGGGCCAACTAACGATTAACAAGAATGACTGACTTAACAATAAAAATCATAACTGTAACAATTGGAAATCGGTTTTCATGCTTAGAGTTAGTGAAATTATGGATATACATATGCGATAATGAAATTACCAAGTTGCATAATGAAATCACTAGATTCATTACGTAACAGTTTCAAACCCAAACTCAAAACTAGTTGCTTGATTGTTCTGCTGACACTTTTATCACTAAAAACCACAGTTGGTTATTATACTGGAGTATCAACCGAAAATCCCCTACAGGCATAATAAAAAAATTCCGCCATTGATAATTACCTTGATAAGCTGTCAGTATCAGAAGTGTCCTCTTCGGCCGTAAGATATGTTAAAGTTTTTTCCAGAGGACTGGGGATTTTCTTCCCGCTCCCTCTGCTATTGCATTTCTCTTCTGTCAGTCCGGGTTTCGGTTCGCTGTTTCTCCTCTCCGTCAACGAACTGATATTCAACATCATCATCCCGTGCGAGAAAATCTCCTTGACCTTTTCCCCCGTCGGCCCCAGCAGATTGTCCAGACTCTGCCTGCGACTGGAATTGAGCGACTCTTCTCCGTTCTTCACCGAGGACCTCGAGATCCAGTTCGAGATGTTCGTGTCGAGCTTCATCTTCTGCTTCAGCGACGCGAACTCGCTGTCGATCCTCGGATTCGGCAACGTCTTCTGCTTGGTCAGTTTCGGTCTACTGGGCGATCCGCCGTTCTCGTCTTCGGGACTGGAAGAGTCGAGGTTTATCTCGGTCCATTCCCCCGAGTGACTCTGCCCGACCACCGAGGAATTCCCAGGAGACTTGTAACCCTCGACCGGTTCAAATTTAGACGT
The DNA here is from genome assembly GCA_949788335.1 of Salpingus planirostris. Classification (NCBI taxonomy): domain Eukaryota; kingdom Metazoa; phylum Arthropoda; class Insecta; order Coleoptera; family Salpingidae; genus Salpingus; species Salpingus planirostris. The sequence continues at coordinate 3,760,636 of OX460925.1, read as the reverse complement.
GACCGGACTGCTATCGACGGAAGTAGCGAAACCTCGAGGGAGATTCTTGTATTCTTCGAGTTCTTCCGCGTCGTCCAGGAAAGATTCGTTGGAATCCACGCTTCTCTGCTTGTTTGGCAACGCCGGACTGGAAGCGCAAAGTAGGGAAGCTTTTCTTCGAGTCTGGTGGATTTCGTCCGAAATTTGTTCTAGATTGCGAAGGGCTTCGGCATACGTCAGTTTAGCGGTGGCCACTCGAGACTCGTATTGGTTCACTTTGGATTTCTGCTGCTCCAGAAGATGGTTGAAGTGGGCTTTCATCTCGTAATACGGCCTGAAATTTGCTTAGTGGTTCAGTATAATTTTTTAATTTTCAGAATTTCGATTAGAGATTGAGATTATTAATGCAAATGAAATGAATAATTAAATCATTAAAATATGCACCCTTTCAATTTTGTAATGACGAACTAAGGCCCGATCTTTTCACCTCCCAGTTAAGTTTATCCGCCAGTTAAATTTGTTGATTTTCATTGTTGCAACAATAATAACCAAGGTATTAAACCGCCAGTTAAACTTAACCAGAGGTGAAAAGATCGGCCCTAAATCCTAAATCTAAATAGTCACATGTTAAAGAAGCAGCGGTTTTTGCTATGTAACAGTGGTTTTCGGTTGCAAATCTTGACATTATTGTAATTGTTAATCTAATTTTTGACAAATCCAGCGTTTACATTGGCTATAAAAAAAACCGTAAGCCCCTAATGATTGGTTGAAAAATCTACTGTCATAAGTGTCAAAACAAACTCGAGAAGACAACCAATGCCAAATCAAAATTGTTCTCCAACTCCCCACAGAACAGAACTGACTAGTATTTTGATTAATAGGAATTGTTTTCCATGACTGAGAGATTCATTTTTTGGCCAAATTCTACGATTTCTATTGGATAGTAATTAGCGTTATCATTTCTGATTGGTTGTGAAGGTATAACTCTCAAATGTTTCGGCCAATGTCAAAGACATAAATGAATAAGTCCATTTGGTAACAAAGCTAACAAAACCAAAATTCGATTTAGTTCCTTCCTACAAAGATGAATCGACATCAGATTAAATAATGTTCGATTTCGTTCCAATTTCACTTCATGGTACCTAACGGTAATCAGTTCTTTGTAAAGATGATTAAACTTTATTTGAATTGTTTAAAAAAATTAAACATTATACGAAATTATTAGATAGAATGGATAGAATCTTGTTTCTCAAGATTTTCCGGGAAAACTCCCTCATCAATGACTGTAATTTTATATTTTCCATTATTTCCTGCTTTGATATTTTTATTTTATTGAAAAAAATCATTAAAAAATTTTAAAATTAGATAACTGTGACGGGAAATCAAATCGAGAGTTTCTAACAATTTTTTTTTTCTAACGTTGAATGTTCTGTGTCAACTGTCAACGCTACCAACCACATATTTGTGCATCAATAAACACCAAAACCTTACAAAATCAAAAACCCTAATAAGTAGCTTGTTATTACATAGTGGAACGGATAATAAAATTATAAAATAAAATAAATTACTTACAAAAGCATCAACTCATGTTGCGCAAGAATATTACTCATTGTCATAAGGTTTCTTCGAATGGACAAACTAAAGCAAAATAAACCAAATAAAAATGAAATAAAACAGTCCACATGCCGATTTCCGAAGAGTTTCACCTGCTTTTAGCGATCGCCCTTTTCAGATCCTTCTGTAAACTGTGAACTTTCGCATTGGCCGCGTCGTGCTTCATACAGGCGATCCTGTGTTCGCTTCCAGCGATTCCCCGATCCCTTTCGGCGTCATTCACTCGCTGGGTCGCATGGTTCAGCATCTCCTGCCAAGCCGGGTCTGTCATAAAACAACCCAAATCCGTTAAAAACCACTTTCAGTCGTGAATAGTCAATTGTCACCTAAGGTCCTGCCTCCCAGCCCCTGCTCGGCCAGGTAGACCATCTCCCTGGCCGCACTGTGGGCGCTGTTGGCCCGCTCGAACTTCATGGCCGCGACCTGCGTCTGCTTGAGCGCCTCGTTCGCGCAAAACCTGGCCTCGTAGTAGGGCTTGGCACGTTCCACGCACATCCCCAGTTTGACTCGGAGGGCGTCCACCCTGGCCGAGCTATCACACAACAGCTGCCGGAAATTGCCCCTGGCCTCGTCCAGCTCCACTTCCAGCTTGTTTATGTCGTCGGTGGCATTGTTGAGACGTTCCAACTCGATGTGGACCCTCGGATCTACCGTGTCGGTGTATTCGGCACCATTTTCGCACATCGTAACTTTGCCGTGCCGATTTTATTCTAATTGCTATGGTTTCTAACTAAGGTATTGTCGACGAATTGGTTCCGGTTTCAAGTGGTGAGTTTCACCATTTTTGTGGTGTGACTGGGGGCATGTTTTGGATGAGAAATAGGAAAACAACACAGAAAATAAAACTTTGAGGTTGGGTTGGGTAAATGTCAAAGTGACAGCTGACACAGAAATGACAATTGACGGCTTCTCTCTTCCGGACGATAAGGCGTTTAATGGACTGCTGGTTAGTTAGGCGGTTACGTGAAATTTTCTATAGAACTTTGGATTTAGTGATTAGTTGGTGGTAATTCGAATTCTAATTTATTCAAACTGTTATTGTTAAATTGTGGCTGTCTATAATATTACAAATGATTGAAGGTTAAACCTATTCAATTATAAAACAAACCACAACTGTAACAAAGCTGTTTTCCAGCGGTCTAATATTTTTGAGCAAACTGTACGAATGGGCAGACAACGCACTATTCGATTTTCACGTGACGTCAGAGGACCATTGTTGCACTTGAACATCACTTGAATATTTTTTTATTGTTCTTACTACCGTGTGTACAATCGCTTTTTCTGTCGAGTTAGCCATGACCGCCATGACGATATTTCTGTCTCATATTATAAGCATTAGAGAAACATAGATAGAGAGACAATTCATAGCTGCTCAAGCGAAAAAACGGGTACGGTACATACAGCGTGTATCATAATTGCTGGCGAGAATTTTAGGTGGTGATTTGGTGATTTCTCATCTATTGAGTCCAGAGTCCATGACTTTTTGTGTTGTTATTATTCGATTTCTGGTTGCCCAACTCGCTAGACACCTGAAACATTAAAATACTCATTTTTGCATTTGGTGAAACAAACTATATACTGCCACAATATCTCCAATGTCTAGATAGAATTCCATTTATTTTGTGATTTCGATTTTTTGCCAAAAGTCCCTTAAATTTGAATAAATACAGGGTCTTTCTTATCTTATGGAGGTAAGGGTTGCAAATGTTCTATCTCAGTTTACATTTTCAAACAGCACAACTGAGATTTTAATGCTGAATATTATACAGCATCCGCCAATAGTGCGTCAAATGAAAATTACGCCTTTACCTCTAGAGTTATGAAAAAAAAATCTCAATAAAAAATTTTCATACGTTAAAATGAAGAGATTCCGAGATATTCACTGTTTTCCCCAAAAAATATCCTCCGGTTTTAGTCGAAATTTTTCCAAAACTAAAAGAGCTTGCACAAAACTTCCTCATCATTTATTGTAGAGGGTGAATGTAGCTTCAAAGCATCATATGCAGAGGAGATTATAAATATTAAATCAAGAGTGAATTTTTCTTAATTAGCAATCAGAAATAAAGAAACTTTCTCCTCTCGTAATAATATAAACATGCATCTTTTGTATGGTATCGCGACTATTTATGCGCCACCCCGTATATAATTAATAAAAATTGACCCAGTTTCGACAGAGATAGAGAAAATAGGGTTTCTAGAGAAAATCAACTTCAACTACCCAAAAACTATAGTCAATCATTTTTCTCAAAAAGTGGAAATACCTATTATTTTTCAAACGTAAATAACCCAGACTAATTTTGGGTATTTCTTCACTATTTTCAAATAAATATTCAAAAACTGCATTTTTATAACACCAGAATTATACTTATACTCACCATAATAATTCAAAAAAGAAAGATGTTATGAAGAAAAATGCAAATGACATAGAAACCTACCGCTGTTGCTGTTTAATGAATATAATTGCTAATGATCATTATTCACAGATCTGTGATATGTTATTGAGAAAACACACAGTGAAAAATGCGTGAGATGTTTTGAAAATCGACAGTGAAAGCGGAATGTCCGACGACGTAAATAAAAAAAAAACCGTTCCGTTTGACAATGCGAGTCGATTTCCTCGTGGACCCGGGCGGTTTGGCCTTGGCAATAACATTTATAATGATTGAATAAGCAAGACAGGGAGCTGCAAGTTCTAGGCCATACTTTCTCGTACTTTCTTCTTCTCTGCGGCGGCGGAGCTCCTCTTCAGCACGCGTCGATCCATATTACTGCAAAGAAACTTTCTTCATCACGAGAGCTGCCAGTCGCGCAGACAAATCACCCGAAAACACGAAAATCGTAAATCCCATCGCGGCCAATTAACCGTATAAACGAACGGCCATCGCTCATATCATACGAGAGTACTCGCACAAAACTGTTTGACTCGAAATTTCTAAAGCGGGTATACTTAAATAAATAATAAAGTGCATCAGTGGAGACTTTCTTTTTGTCACCTTTTGTTGCCGCTGTTGGTCCGCTGACGATTAAATTGTTCATATCATAGCAAATAATTATAATAACCGTGTGCTATTTGGATTTTGCAGAAAAATTGCTCTCCTTTGTTTGTTTTAAATCGCCTAAGCGTGAGAATGGTTTTTCATAGTTCTGTTCTGAAAATCGCGAAATGCTAATTGACCCGAATTTGAATGCATGAAAAATTCATATTCATAAAATTTAGAAAAAGTAAGTGAAACGCTGCAACGGAAATAGATTTTGAAGTTTAAGTGACTTTTGCTTCGTAACAGCGGCTTTTCACTTTTTACTTCGAAATTTGGTGTGAGTTGAGCTAAGTAGCAATGCATTGCATTAGTTGGGTTGGTTGTTAGTTGGGTTATTTAATGGGTTAGGAATTAGGAATTATTTCTTTGATCATTTTTGAATAACGTTCTGGCTTCATTAAAACTCAAATTTCGTTAAAAATTTGCACCGAAACTTTTTTAAAGTTAATCTGTACCTGATTTAACCCTTATTTCCTTCTATTCAGTAATGTTGATTTAAATAGCATGGATAAGTACGTAGCAATTATAGTCTATTCAAGATAAACTGAACATCACGTGACCCCAAAGTACCTGACAAATACCTGTCATTAGTCAATGGTTATCAATGTTTTTCATTTAAATTTTGCTAAGCAACTTAGGTCACGTGATGTTCAGTTTATCCTGAATAGACTATACATTAGTGAATGAGAGGGAATGTCGGATTAACTCAAATTCTAAGTGTTGTAAGGTTTTGTGATGGTTTTATTACTAAATTAACCAAAATATAAAATAAATAGATGGCTATTGAATCGTCAACATTTTTTTAAATTTTGACATGCATTGTCATTTATTGGGAGCGATCGAATAAATTTTACACAAATGGAGCCATGACCATCGTTCTGTCTCTATCCTTTTAGTAGTTTTCAGATGAGACAGAACGATAGTCATAGCCTCCCCTTATGTAAAACTTATTCGATCGCTCCGTATCTTCGCGTAATGTTGTCTATAGCCCAAACAAATCAATTTCTCATAATTTTGAAATTTTTAACGAAAAGAGATAAAGTCATTCTATTGAACAAAGGATTGGGTACCTATTATACGGTGCGAGGGAAAAAAATTCACATAAAGGGAGGCTATGATTATCATTCTGTCTCATCTGAAAGCTACTAAACGGGTAGAGAGAGAATGATAATCACAGCCTCCCCTTATGTGAAATTTTTTCGATCGCTCTGTACTTTAAAATAAGTGGAAATTCAACAGTATTCAAAAATGATTAAGTAACCTAACTTTCAAAAGTCCATCTCACAGCCAGTTCGTGGTAGAAAGTCACTGTTACAAAGCAAAGTCACAAAAACTTCAAAATATAGTTCCTCACTACACAAAGTTGCGCCGATTTTATATCTCTTATATCCATTATCAACTAGGTATACCAATGGTATACCGTCTGTACTTACAAATACTTCTTTTGTTTCATATTATACAAAACGATTGAACCAATTTTACAAAAGAACGATGACATATCATGCTGCTGTCTCATTTGAAAACCACTGAAAGGATAGAGACAGAACGATGATCCATGGCCTCCCTTTATGTTAAATTTATTCGATCGCTCCGTATCAACCATTGCAGAAACAGAGAGATACAAATCGTGGAAATTCGACAGAAAAAGCCTTAATAGGGCCGAATCAAAAATGAAAGTAAAGTTCGACATCATCTGATGATAATAATTTTCAATAAATTAAATTAGCTATGGCGTCAACCTGATTCGGGCAGAATCCGCACCACTTCTATCAAAACGGAGATAAATTATTGCTTTTCATTCGTACTACTTTGAGGATTTGAAAGCATCACTCCTCGTTCGACACTGACCTAAGTCAAAGGTTTATGTGAACGGAGCCCGCGGCTGTTTTTCGCCAAAAACTTCCGAGAGCGGTCGATATCACACCTAAAAATATCAACTCTCTCTTCCCAGAAGAGCACACGCCATTTCCCTCTAGATCCGAATCTCATCTCGCTCTCAAAGTTCGTTTAATTGTTTAACGAAAAAATTTAGAGAGACAATGGGTGACGGATAATCTTCCACTCGACCAGTCTTTCGAGGTAACGAGACGCCGAAGAGGTCGTTTATAGGTGAAAAGTTTGGGAAAAGTGAGGAAAAGAAAGTGCAAGCGCTCTATCATCCTTATTAGAAATTATTAAATCTCTCATTTTGCCGACCTTTCATCGATATTCAGATGGAAATAGTAAACAAGTCATCATCATCAGCAGAAGAGAGGAAGATGCGCGCGATTCGCTCTCTACAAAAGACGAAATAAAAAATGAATCGAATAAAGCTCACGAACTTTTAGAAAGTGAATGCCATACCGACTGAAACAACAAAGTCTCTTCGTCGTTTATGCCTGTCACATCATAAGTAATTCCAGTGAAATTGACCATGTTATAAGTGAAAACGACATGTGTAATATGTGGGTGATTGGCCAGGATTGTTTTCAGAAAATACGCCAATTTCACCCCCACATGGCGGAATCGCGAAAATCTACTTTCTATCTCCTTATATCCTAAAAGATTCGTTATACAACGTCGATTCGGTTTTTTCATCGTGAATCATATGCGGATGCATATTTATCTTAATGGTCGATTTTCAAAATCGACTAATGTTGTGTAATTGCATAAAATATTTCCACGAAAAATGATTAGAAGCTTTCTCGATTTCAAATAGTTCACATGGTACAGGGTGTTGAAGGAATAAAGAATTATCGAGGGTTGTCATCGCTTTAATAATTTAAAAAATTACCTAAATTTATCAAGGATTTATTGATCAATTTTTCCGAATCAATTTCTGAAAAGAAAACTATTTAGTCAGAAAGAAGTAACTAATGATAATTGCTAGAGAAAATTTGTAATGATATATGCATCTTTTATACTTCTATTTATAATATTATGAACACTGTGAAATCATCCAGGGTTATTTAGACTGATATGTATTAAAAAAATTAAACTTTTTAGATTTTTCATCGAATACAATGGCTTCAACAAAACGATACAATTATTATGAAAACGTAGTATCTACATTTAGCGACGCTCATTTTTTGAAGGGGAAATTTTTCTTTGATTTTTCAGAGACAGACACCTTGTTGGCTCACTCTGTATCTGTATTCTGTACCATGCGTTCATTTGGGGTCAAAACCAACCCAGAACGGACGGTAAAGATGTACCAATGTATTTATAATGGTAAAACCTAAATTCTACAATGTTACACTTTCTTGCGTTATTTCGCATTTATTCATTGGTAACGTTAATTCGTGGTATCCTCTAAAATGGAAGATTTTTTCGATACGTATGTATGTACGTACACTTTCTAATTTAAAAATAAAATGTACTTGGCAAATATGTATAATGATAAGTTTTGAAAATTGTGCAAAACAATAAAATATTAAGTATTACAAAAAGGCCTCGAAATTAATGATTGCTATTTGTAATTGCAACAGCACTGTGACAATGCGACAAAATGTCGAAAGTTATTATTATTATTAGCAGCTATAGCGTAAATTTTGCAATTTTACCGTACTAAAATTTTCGCAATTTCTCACAAAAATCCCCGGATTTTCGACGTTTTTCCCGAAACGTTCACCGAATAAACACCAAAAAGTATCAGTTCGGTGCAGTTGTGGATCTTTTCCTTGCACGCTGTTTGTATGGGGAGCGAAGTCTGTTAAAGTGAAAGTGGTGAGTGTGTGAAAGTTAACTCTCTAGTATGGTGTCTTTGTTGCTTCAGTCGGCCCATGGTGTTCATCGGTGCCTGTGATGCATTTTTCCTAGTGCGGTTCTGTTCAACACCCCGAATTTTCGCCGAAAGAAATCATGAAATCCCGCAAATAACCCGACCCGTCATCACCATAAACTAATCAAAAACCTGTGATATTAGCCGTAATAAAAAGAGAGTTCCGTGTTGGACATTTTCGGGGCGAAACCATTCCGAAAAAAACCAAGTCCAAGGAGATTTTAAATGGAATTCAGTCAGAATGAACAAGATACATTCGGGAGTTCTGGCACTAGTTTTGAGCATCTTTCTAATCCAAGCGGCCGACCCACCATTAGAAAAAAACCCGGGCACCCTTTTGCGATACTCACCACCCAGTGTTTCAGCCCGGAATGCGGAAAGTCTTAAAACCTTCCACGATTACCTGATAAACATCAAAAATGAGTCGAAATTCAAAACCAGTACCGAAATGCCGGATCCGAGTGATGACGCGATCAACAGATTCCTGCGGAGACGAGGCAAAACGCAATACGAGAAACTGCTCGAGAAAGATTTCGTCCAACCTCTACTGAAACTGTACGAAACGGAAATCCACCGAGAACCAGACCATGTAATCACCGGTACCAACTCGACGCGGATTTCTAAAGAGGATTACCTGGACGATTTCAAAACCTTATCTCAGGAAGACCTAGATAGACTTATAGCGGGCGGGGAAAACTACCAGCGAAACCACGACACAAAAACCATAACTAGGAGGGACGACTTTTCGGTCGAGAGTACCGAAAACGAGCACATAGGCGAAATCCTCCCTTCGAACCGGAAAAGCCGCAGATTCCAGCCGAATCGGAGGGTCACTTACAATTTCGACGATTACAGGAAATCGTACGAAGAGAGCGAAGGCCGATTCAGGCCGCCGGTGGCGTTCCCCGGGGGCAGCGACCGATTCCGGCCGGAGTACGAGCCGACCGGAGTCTCGGCCGAGGGTTTTGACCCCAACCATTTCTACCGGCCGGATCCGCCGTACGACCCGAGCACTAACGAGGACCCGCGGAACTCTTTTCGGCCCTCCAAGTTGGGCCCGCAGCCGCCGGTGAGTGAAGTGCACGGATTCCGGCTGCCGCGCCGGCTCCGGGGGTACAGGGAGCCCCCGGAAGTGCCGACGATTTCCCGGGAGCCCTACAACAGCTGGCAGGGGAACTGGGCCAGTTCGAGGCGGCCCAGGGTGATTTTCCCGTCGGATTTGGTCGCTTTCCGGGATCCGGGCCAGGGCGGCACTCAGGAGGAGCCGGACTGGCTGCAGGGGGATAACAAGTTGCAGGACCTGCAGCAGGAGGGCGACACGCGCGACAGAGGTGAGATTCGTTTCGTTCGAGGAGAGGGACGGGTTTTGATTGGGCGCGTGCACACTTTCTCGCCGAATCAGAGATGATGCTAATTGCTCCAGCTGGATGGGATGCGAAAGCGCGCCGACGTAAACGGTTTTCGATAAATATGCGCACTTTCGGTTTTCGATTCGGACTTACACTTTCAAGGCCGCCACGCTTGAATGTTTTCCTGCGAAAAAACGGAGCCGTGAAAATAATGGGAACGCTTTTTATTTTCGTTCGGGTCTGATGCCTCCGCTCGTGATGGGGTAAAATACAAGTTCTAGTTGACTTTTCATGAAGTTCATTGATTTGCCCTGAGCCGTTTATTGTGGCACTGGGGTCAGTTTTTTTGCACTTTTGGCGGACTTTTAGCGGATTTTTAATGGTTTGAGTGGGCTGATTTTCCCCCAAAAGTGCAAATAAAGCGGCGCTGGGCTACATTATGCACGGACCAATAACGTGTTATTTTAGGAGATAATTTTTTGACGGTGTATGCCTTAATAAAAAGAGATCCAAAGATTAGACATAAAACTGCCCCCTCCAAGACATTATCACTTGTAACAGTTACAACGCAGGAAGTATTAGTTGATCTGGCAACAGTGCCAGGTTAATTGAGGATTTGCTGTCAAAACTAAAATTTATTTTGATTTTTTGCAATTTTGCTACAAAGTTTGTTGATTATTTGGTTCGATTTCTTGTCTATTTTGTGTTGTATTCCCAAAAATAACTTAGTTTCGCTTTGAAGAAGCAAATTTAAAGATGTTTAAAAGACCAATCGTGGTGGAAAAATGAAAATGATGAGAAAAGGCTGAGTTTGCTTTGACATAAGTATTGGTAAAAGGTATTGATAGTTTGTGGTTTGAGGCCTATTAAAATATTCCTGCTCACCCTGTGCACTATTAAAATATGTACATATACAGAGCGTTCATTAATGAAAGTAATTACAGTAGGCTATGTCAGTGAGCAGAAGTGTTGCAAAGGTCAGACAATACCTATTTTAGTCAATTTCTGACTAGCATGGTCTACTCTGATTACTTTCATTAATGAACGCTCAGTATCATGTGAAAAGCATGAAACTTTGTCATTTAGATTACTTAAAAACGGAGTAGATGATAAAAATTACCGCAGACTACCAATGCTTTTTGTAATGTGTCAATTTTTTAGCCTTTTCTTCTTATCATTTTGCTACCACATACGCATTCAAATATGACATGAGCTACGCCAAAAAAATACAACATTTTTGTTGTTATGTGAATGTGTAGTTCATTTTTGAATTTTTTTTTTGCATGAATCATCTTATAAGTCAAATTCCACGGTACATATTTTAACGTTTCAAAAATTCAAAAAACAATTCGTTTTTTGTCGTTTTAGTTGTCAATTTGTCACTTTTCTTACATTGTGCCATTTCAATGAATCTAAGACTCGGCTTCCTTTCTTTTCTACTAGGTACAGATTAATGTCCCGTTCTTTGACGCACGACCTATTCAAAAGTAGGTAGTTGAAATTGAAGTTAGATGAACTTCAAACTATACCTACTATCTTTTCTTGAAAAACCACTAGAAACCTTAAAACAGCACTATAACCTAAATTGGTTACACGACTTTTTTCATTACTTTACTGTACAATGTATTTTGTTGGAAAATTTCCCTTGAAATTGTATGCCCAGCCATGCGCATGCGCATTTTTTAACAGTTCAGTAAAAACTCAGCGGCTCTCAACATGTTTCTCTATTCCTTTGCGCAGTAGATGACAAATATAAACGTTCTAATCCATGCTACGAGTATATAAGAATTCAAGAAATTTAATGTATTTTGGAAAATGCACTCAGTTTCATTTATTTGACTGCTTGTATTTTGCCCCATTGTAATTCTGATTAAAGGTTGTTTTGAAATTTGTCAGGCACGCAGTTGGCTTGCATATCGGGTGCGAAATGCGAGTTTTTCCTGACTTGTTGGCTGGCGGGCGGGCTGTTGGAATCCCCTTGCGAGGGAATTTTGATGGGCTGCTGCCAAAAAGGAGTGTCTAAAGCCGGTCAAAGTTCTGCCCTAGCGGTCGGTACGATTGAGGCTCCCCGAGATCCGAAATCTCAATCCGGGCCGATCGACGCCGACTATCGTAAGTTTCCTCCCTTTTCGAACGAAATCATTCGTTTCTTGTCGATCCCGATGTAAATACATACATATTGAAGGCACACTGGTTTTCTTTTCTGTACATTGTATATCGTAGATATTAAGAGATTCCATTCGGCTAGACGCAATTAGCCACTAATTGAACTGTAGAAATTCTGACATCACGTGTATATAGAGCAATGCAATAACAATAATAATAATAACCGTATACAGGGTGTATCATGAGAAGAGGTCGCAAGTGTGATATCTACCGTGTGTACGGACGCTATGGGCTATCTCTCTGTCTCACCTTATAATCAGTGTCGGATTTGAAAAGAAGCTGATAGAGCAGTAAGGCAACAGTAAGGATCATGATGGAGTTATCGCATTCTAGAAAAATACAGAAAATTTCTGAAAATTTTATTCTTATTACAGTTCCAGAAAATTCTCGGAGGTAATATAGAAATTGTTTAACATGCGTATCGAGAAAAATAAATCATGAATATACACTATGTAGGTAATATGAAAAGTTTCCAAATCCGTAAGTTTTTTACTTCTGTCGATTTCAAAATATGAAATATTTGTAGATAGAGTTTTCAAAGCTCTATGAAATGACCTACCAAATTTTCATTTTACAACATTGGTTACCGGTATTTTTTAAAAAGTCATCACCCTCTGTATAAAAAAATGCATCAAATATAGGCCTAAATTTTTGTACAAAATTCCGCGAACTGCAATCAAAAGAAACAAACAAAGGCACTCATTGTTGGATTCAGGAAATGTCAATGAAAAAGTAAAAAAGCATCACAGGAAGCTATACTTTGTGAAATCATAATAAAATTTTCCAAACTCTTTCTACCACTATTCCATTTTTTGAATTCGCTCAAATAATGAAAAAGTTGTGGCGTTTGGAAACTGTTTAAATTACACTCTGTATTCTAAGAGACCGCAAGTTCTTATTGAAATAATGGATCCAATTTTTTTACGCCATGAATCACTTGAAGCAGTAAAATTTCCTTGTAATAAATTCTCAAAACTACATAAAAACTCCCTTAAATTCCTCTATATTCCAAAAAACTTCATCAAAATTATCATCCAAAATTGCAAAAAATATTTAAACTGACTACATACTTAGGCCCAGAATTTCCACCAATGGTTAACCCCCAGATTAGCTAACTGTAACTTTGAATGTGAGCCTTTATTATTCATTTTAACCGGAATTGTTACAGTCAAGGTTCCGCAGTTAGCTAACTGGAGGTTAACCATAGGTGGAAATACTGGGCCTAAAAATGTCAAAAATTGCACAGGTAGTCGGCCACCTAACCCCTCATAAGTCCTACGAGAACTCGATGAATCGTCTCGGTTGAACCATAAAATATGTAAAATTCGGAAAATTTTCATGAAAAATCATACAAATATGAAAAAAATCCCTGACAAAATCGCTTACATATGCGACGAGACAAACAAGACGAAATATTTGTAGGATGACAGTTTTTCTTGGTACACCCTGTATAAAAATCTCTTTAAATCCCATAGAAAATCGACGTAACTGAAAGATTAATTCGTTTACAGGTTGCGGCATTTCCTCGCCCAGACAGCAAGCTCAAAGGAGGATCGTCGGCGGCGAAGAGGCCGGATTCGGCACGTTTCCTTGGCAAGCTTACATAAGAATAGGATCTTCCAGGTATGACTTACCGCGATTTCTTGTTGTCGGAAAATTTGCATTTAATTGCGCAAAAGCTCTTTAGATTTGCTTCGGATATCATTCCATTGTGCTCCGGCTCATACAGTTCCGCAAAGTTAATTATCGATCCACTCAACAAATGCGCCAATCTCGAAACTTTACTGTTATCGTCAACCCGAACAAAAACACAAAGAAATTACCGAAGATGCAGGAAACGCCGGATGCGTTTCGCAATCGGTAATGCCGCGGATTACTCGAGAAAATTGAGTGGAAATCTTTGATTAGTACTTGGAAAATCTTCGGGCTCTCGTTGCATTACATGAATTATGCATCGACGTGGAATTTTATATAACGTCGGGAATTATTATTGGCAATAATGAGCATTTTAATAATGATTATCTTGCCCGCGTAGGTAGAAAGCGAAGTACTTAATTAGGAAATTTCTGTTTTGACGGCGTGTGTGTGGTATTGGTAATTTCGCCAGAAAACAATGGACTCCATTACACTCCACTTCCTTATTGCCCACTCGTTTAGGCGGTCAAAGCAATTTTCATGCCGAAATCCGCGATTTGCGTGATTTACCTCGACGAAAGTCACTTAATGACGCATTTTAGCACTCCATTAGTCGTGTACCGATTAACAATGAAATTTCACAAAATGACTGTTTCTCTAAAGAAAATCTTTTCAGATGTGGAGGATCCCTGGTGGGTAGAAGACACGTGGTCACGGCGGGCCATTGCGTGGCCCGGGCCACCCCGAGACAGGTCCACGTCACTTTGGGGGATTACGTTATCAATTCGGCCGTGGAACCGCTGCCGGCTTACACGTTCGGAGTCTCGCAAATTCAGGTCTGAATGAAATCTCTTTCGCATTTATAAGAGTACGAAAAAAATGCGCCATTGTGTGCCGTAAGTACGTCCGTACGTACGAAACTTTCTATAAAAATCTCTCTCTTGTCGCCGTGTTCATCTCGTTCTTGTGGGTTAGCGGATGGGGACGAAAAAACGAGTGTGATGTTTCCGGATAAATGCGCACGGCGCTCGACAATGCGTTTATTCGTGTCACAAAGATGTAATCGGCCGGCTTAGAACAATGATTTTCAAGGTGATCCACCTACACAGGAGAAAAGGCCTAGAAATTGTTGCATGTGAACTGAAACGAACCCGATTCTTATTATTATAATCGCTATTCATAACATATTCATACAATTGTGATGTATAAATTGTTCGTTTAGAGAAGATGAAGTGTTGAAAAGAATGTTCGATTTCACACTTGGTATTTGAAAAGTAGGAAATGAAATTTAAGTTTACTGTAAATTTTGAATGGAAACACTGCTTTCTCGCGTTATATTTGTGTTGTGATTAGGCATATATCATCTTTTCCAAACATTTCTATATCTTCATATTTACAACCTACCATTTTCCTTGTATCCTTTTAAACTAATAATGCATTGACATATTGGGAAATCTGAATGTAGGAAAGATTAAAAGACTCAATAATTTTCGAAAAACCATTGAAAAATGTTCATTCAAACATGAGTCTCATTGCATTTCTGAAATGTAATGAATGTTTTTTCATGAAATCCTGATAATTAAAACCTCCCCAAATTCTCCGACAGTGATGGGACACATGGGTTTCGAAAAATCCATGAGATGTTTCAAATGATGTTAAAATTTACATTATGAAGTAAACAATTTTTTGGGAAAAGTCTTTAAGGGAAACAAAACGGATTTGAGACATTTTCAGCGAACATTTTCTTTGAAAAATCGCATTAAAAAATATTGAGTAATATTATATGACACAGTTTTATTGTCCTGCGCAAAAACGGTGTTCGAAACTCGCGAAATAAAACTGTGCTTCTATCTCACATTATTTTTTAAGTTGGTTTAGAAGATCTAGAAACTAAGAAGGAAATGAAGAGTGATACAGCGCGATTTTGTCGAAAAACTCTCTCCAGATAAGAATTTTTCCAAAGACGTATCAAATCTGCAGCGGTTCCTTTTAATATTTTTCGATAAAAATTACCCCTTTAAATTCTGGACAGATCGTTTAACGAACATCACTGAAAAGGAAAAGGATCTGCCTGACGCCCAGATCGATATTATAAAATTATCAATATTATTCTAGCAACTTTTTTAGGATCTGTAATTTATTTCCTCGTTTTTTTTTTCAATATGGTTTTCAACTCTTGGTGTTATGGCTGTCTCACAACATTGATAATTAATTATTAATAACGTAGGTTTTATGAAAATGTAGGATTTCACTTATTTGATTAGTTGAAAGTTCGAAATTTCTCACTTTCAATCAATCAAACCTTTCTTGGCAGAATTACGAAAGTAATTATCGATCGTGTAAAACGGCTATTAGTATGTACACTGTGTCGTGTATAATAGAATTGTGAGATATGTTTTCGCGATTGCGAAATATGGCAGGTGCGATATTTTTCCTCGGAACCTGTGGAATACCGAGAAAAACCCGGCGCCCCAGGACCTCAACAGCCTTGAATCAGGCACCGAAGGAGTCCCCTGGGTAAAAGCGAATAAAGAGCTCAATAATTCAATAAAGAGAGAATAACGACAAGGACGTAGGGACGTAATAAAATTGGTGAAGGCGCCGGGTCACGTGAATAATTGGTTGCCTACATCACACCTAAAATTCGTGCCGTATCACCGTTCCGCCACAGTTCAGCTTTTGAACGTGCTCAGTGACGTGCTTCAAAGCCTCTTTTATTTGCTTTTACGCTTTTACCCTTTTCCGGTGAATTTACCAAGACAGAAATCAAATTACCGCCGATTGCAACCGATATTATCAAGCTGAAAGCCGAAAAGGGAACCGATAATTAGATCGTCGATTGAAGAGATAATTCGATTTCGCGACGAAAAAATAACCGCGCTTCTGGATGGGTTCATTTCAAGTCATACTCATAACCGCGAAAGCTCACAAATCGACATCAGTCATGCGGTATAGCCGGATAACTTAATTTCATTTTGAGCGATAATGACTAAATTACGCCTCCTATAGCGAGCGGAATGTGGCCTTTTATAGCCCTAGAGTGATAAAGTAAGTTGCTAGATAACGAAGATGTCAGAACCGACGGCGACGTTTACAGAATTTTCCAGTATTAATTTTTTTTGTAAACAATAAAAATATGCATGGTTTCTTCAAGACCATGGCGCACCAAAAATTCAGACATGATTAATTAATTCAGCGTACTACCCACATATCATGGCAGTGATTTGGCCGTTTTTATGGATTAAATTAAATAAAATGATGCATATGCACCTCAGGCGTCATAGTCAGAGAAGTTCGTCAGATACTGAAAAAGTACGTTGGAGTGACGAAGAAATACTTGACACAAAAAACGGAAAATTTTTCAGAAACATTGAATTTAAATATTTATATTTCCTCTGCCAATCTGATTTTCAAGTAGGTATCGGATAAAATTTGCATCATATTGTGCGACTATAATTAACCTGACAAAAGATTAGTTCACTATTTTTAATGCGATTTTGGGATTCTGGAAAGTGAATGAAATGCGTAGCGCAAAATTTATCAAACAACTATAGTCTATTCAGGATAAACTGAACATTACGTGACCCAAAAGTACCTGACAAATATCTGTCATTAGTCAATGGTTATCAATGTTTTTCATTTAAATTTTGCTAAGCAACTTAGATCACGTGATGTTCAGTTTATCCTGAATAGACTATACCTACCTTCACTTTTGAAAAAAAAATAAAATTCAACAAATCAGATTTTCAAGAGTTTTCGGGCCTAACTCTATTAGCATATAAAAAGCTCGAATCCCTCTCTTCGTCAACAATCCCATTTCTCTATGTTCCACTTGTTCCACTTGTTGACACTGAAGGAAATACGTAGCGCAAACTCACAAAAACGATCTTCAAGAAAGGGGTTTTCACTTCTCACAAAAATGTCACAAATTCTGTCATCCCATACTTATGATTATGAAAATCTTATTCTCTATGTTCCACTTGCCGTGGGACAACCTGTACAATATTTTCAATGCCGCGGTTTTGGAATTCTGAAAACTGAAGGAAATTAACAGCGCAAATTGATCAAAAATCGACCTTCAAGGAGGGTTTTTCACAAAAATGTCACAAACCTACAAATTCTTTATGGGACAACCGTAAAATACACTGCCAGACAAAAAAAAACGGACACTTAAATTTTAGTGATATTCAAAGTGGCGTAACTCCTGAACGAAAAGAGTAATTTAAAAAAACGTGCCATTTCTGTAAAGCCCCATTCATGGACTAATCACCAACCAGACGCGGTGTTTCATGCAGGTTCTCCGAGTAGGTATGTTTTACAGGGTGTCACGTAAATTTCTGCAAAAACATTAAAGTTTGAATGAGTCCACGCGGTAGGAAAATCATGTAATTTTTTTCAATGGTCTGGGAAATTTTTCACATACATCTCTCGTAACGTTACTGGCATGATACTGGAAATACAACTTGTTTTGACCACCCTGTAGGTCACGAAAAACAACTTTTTGTGTCATCGTCATTTATTAATGCATCTGAAAACGACTAACTGATGCAGGAATCTTTTTCTTAAGAAACCAGACCAAAAGTGAAAGACGTAATTCAAAAATTCAATATTTTATGTAAAAAACAGCATTTTCAAAGAGGCGTATTACCCTCTTTTTTTGCTCCTAAAAATTTTTGAATTCGGTAAGGCATGAACCTATAAGACATCCAACATTGTCTTGCGGTATGTCGTTCCACACTTCTTCGACGGACAACATTCGCTCCGGTATTGTTCCAACAGCAGGTACCGTGGAGTCATCCAAACTTTAACATTTTTGCAGAAATTTACGTGACACCCTGTAAAACGTACTCAGGAAACCTGTATGAAACACCGCGTCTGGCGTGTGATAGCCCAAGAATGTGGCTTTACAGAAATGGCAATTTTTTTTAAGATACTCTTTTGGTCCAGGAGTTACCTCGGGAGTTACGCAACTTTGTATTTAACTAGAAATTTAAGTGTCCGGGTTTTTTGCGCCAGCTCTGTAGGGTAAAACACCCAATTATTGGCTACCGACAAAGCGATAAAACCATTAAAATATTTGTGAATTCACCTGCATTTTTTTGAATATGGCCAAAATGACAAGAAACAGGTCTATTTTGTAAACATTTACTATATCGGAGCATTTCTTGACGAAAAATGCGTTAAATTAGAAAAAATGTTAACTGCTCCCATTGGCCCAATTATTGGCACCTTTTTTCTATCGTCGATACGTTCTAGTTATGGGTAAGAATAATTGAAATTTTATTTTTACGAAGATAAATTGACGATATAAGGATCAAAATAAAGGTAATTAATCAATGATATTAAAGGTCTTATGTTATGTTCGTTAGTGTAGTTTGGAAAATCAACAGTATTTCACCTTATAATTATTGACAGATACTTCACGTCTTACTTGAAAGTAGGATTTTACCGACTCCGCCATCGATAATAATTTTGTATGCCAGTCAGCACAAAATAGTAGATTAAAAAAATTAAACCATTTAGTGAAATCATGTTTTAAACGGGAAAAATTCAATAAAATTCGGCAATGTGTCAATAATTAGCGCAGGGCCAACAATTGGGTGTTTTACCCTACATATTTGTAAACAATTTTGGAAATACCTACCACAAATTCGATTTCAAGACCTACATAATTCTACTGTATCACGAGAAAAATCCCGCATCCCTCTCCCATCTGGAACACCCCAATTATTAACCGTCTCTTTGCCCCGCATTCCAGGTGCACCCGTTCTTCAAGTTCACCCCGCAGGCGGACCGCTTCGACGTGGCCGTCCTGCGCCTGGACCGCACCGCGCACCAGCTGCCGCACATAACGCCCATCTGCCTGCCGCCGCGCGGCGAGGGCTTCCTGGGCGAGGTCGGCGTGGCGGCCGGCTGGGGCGCGCTCAGCCCCGGCTCGCGGCTGCGGCCGCAGACGCTGCAGGCGGTGCAGGTGCCGGTGATCGAGAGCCGCGCGTGCGAGCGCTGGCACCGCGCCAAGGGCATCGCCGTCACCATCTACGACGAGATGATGTGCGCCGGCTACAAGGGCGGCGGCCGCGACAGCTGCCAGGGCGACTCGGGCGGGCCCCTCATGCTCCAGAAGCAGGGCCGCTGGTTCCTCATCGGGATCGTGTCGGCCGGCTACAGCTGCGCGCAGCCCGGCCAGCCGGGCATCTACCACAGGGTGGCGCACACCGTCGACTGGATCACCAGGGCCATCGGCACGGCCTGATACGGACCTGTACACTAATATTTATTTTTTGTAAATATTTTCGTTTTTTTTATGATCACCCTGTATACTGTATGTGTACGGATTGGGTTAGAAAGAGGAAATCGTTTTTAATTTTTGAATTTTCAGAAAAAATTTATTTTCGATAAAATTGTCTGGTTGGCTTTTAAAACCCTGAAAACATTTAATTTTCATTTTGACAGTTATTTTTTATTTTGTTCGCAGTCTTCTATGAGCCATCGAGAGCAATCGTTTTCCCCAGTCAAAAGTCGCACTCTTTGCTCATATTCCCTTACTTTAAATTTCGTCGCATGTTGGGCAAGAAAAGAGATTTTGAAAATTTCAGTATGCATGCAGGAAAATATTTCAAATGAAAAAGAAAACCTACCCTATAGACTTTCAGAAAAGCTTTTGACGATTTTCGCATTTTTATTCATTCCAGAGATATTGCGATTTTAGTGCAGCTAATCAAAAAGGACAGAATATTATTAATTGAAGGTTGAAACAAGAAAATACCCCTAATAAAATGATAGACTGTATCGACAGTTTTTAGTTGTTTTAATACATTTTTAGTTTACCTCTACTTTTTTAGAGTTAGGGCGACTTGGAATTTTGTTGTAATTTTCAAATTTCAGTTCTCTGTTTGCCGATCAGCTACACTAAAATTTCAATATCTCAGGAATGAATAGAATTATATACAGTAAGTATGTACAATAATCAACAAAAGCTTTTCTGATAAACCTATATTACAAGGGATGCGCGATTTTTAGGACATCCTGTATTCCCAAGTTAAAAATCTTCAAATATAAAAATACCTGTTAGTTACTGGTAAAATGAAAGCGAAATGATTTTTAGTGGCTTGAGAGCAAGTAGACGATTCAATCAAGGTTTTTTTTTTCTGAGAACTCGATAATTAAAATGTTTTTCCTCTTTGTAACACCATTCGTGGACATAAGGACCGCGCGTATTTTACCCCAGGGCCAGTATCAATTTCAATAATGAAACAATAAAAAATTGTATCGAAAATCCTGCCGAAATTTCTAAAAGTCGACGCCTGGGGACGCTAATCTAAAAAACACACGGTCCCTATAGGAATACAGGATTGATTTCCGATGTTGTTTTGCAAAAGTATGGAATAAAATCCGTAATAACTTCAACGCAGAATTAAAAGTGGCGTTTTTTACACTTTTAGTTTTAAAATGAAAATCGAACATTATTTTTTCTACAGATTTCATTAGAATGGGTGAAAATTTGTTATTTATAAGAACAGCTGACAAGTTATTTTGCGCACTGGCATTCATGTTTTCATTGTTCTAAATAAGCTACAATAAAATGTTTACGCGCTGTCATTCATTTTATGCACTGGCGACAAAATACATATGACGCTTTTATTAACAGTGGTCAGGACTGTTAAAAAGACTACTTCTAAAATAACAAATCAGTAGGTGTCTGTAAAAAAAGTACTTTGGGGGTCACGTGATGACCAGTTTATCTTGGAAAGAGTATACCTAATGATTAGGTTTTCATATTAAAATCAAACTCCAGGTATGGCATTCAATAATTTCAAAAAAATGTCGAATTTTAATGTACTGCTAATAAAGCTTTAAGGGGACGCTCAAATTGTGACGGGTTGCATACTTTTCGACCAGAATCCGTTTCAGATTAGACTTTAAAACTACTGTGTATTATCATAATATTTTCACATACGCGCTCCTATTTTCTTAAGGGCTACAATGTAAGCTATTTTATTTTGCGAGAAAAGATCGATTTCAGGTGATGAAAACATAAATTTTTTATAAAATTAAATATAAATGTACTCACATTGTAGCTATTCTAAACAAACTGTCCTTGTTATTATAGCTATGTGCCCTTTTATCCATTCGTTTTCTTTTCTTATCTGAAATACGATTCAAGATGACACTTTTGTCAAAACTCTTAATTTTTCATCAAAATCGATTCCAACACGCTTGGCAAAACATACCCTTTCTCCCAAAAAGTGCTGTACATTATGACTCCATGAAAATAGGTATGTGTAGAAGCGCGTAATCATTATTAATATCTCCATAATACCATTGAATTGTAAGTGATTTCAAAATGTAACCTTAAATTAAATCTTGTCAAAAAATAACCAAGATGTGACAATTCGAGCGTCCCCTTAAGGCGGCCTTCCTAAATAATCGTATTTTGCAAGCAAAATAACCAATGACAGATGAACGACAGTTCTGTGAAGTCCTTTCAAATCCACTGCAATCAAAATTATAATTTCAGCGGAAAAAGTTACATATGTTTGTAAAGAAATGCATTGTGCATAGTATTACTTGTCAAAATCATCAAAGTATTTCAATCTCTAATACGCAGCGATCGAATAAATTTTACATACAGGGAGGCTATGACTATCATTCTGTCTCATCTAAAAACTACCTATAAAGGATAGAGACTGAACGATGGTCCCTTTATGTAAAATTTATTCGATCGGTCCGTATACAGTTTAATAATCTGTCCTAGCAGTTTAGTAGATAGTTATTAATTATTTTACTCCATATTTTTCAATTTACCTTGTGTGTATCTAGTTTTATGTCTTCTCTTATTTTATTTGAGAGTTTTATGTAAATATTACTTATTAATTATTGTTAGGTAATTCGTTATTAGTAATTGAGTAATTTTCCGGTGTGAAGTTTTAAATTATTTTCCAAACTTGTATTAGGTATAAATTACGTAATTAAGTACTAGTAAGTTATATTCTAATAAATTATTATGTTGCCTGATGATGCATAAATATAAGTTGACTGTTATTTTGATATTTTGTAAAATAAATAATACGTCATGAACAATCATTTTCCTGCAAATAAACTCCTACTGTACCCACATACCTAACGTATGAAATTTAATTTAAACTTTGAATAGAGGTAAATGGTCTTTCAGAACACACAAAACGTCGTTGTTGTTTTCTGTTTTTTAGCAAAGCGTGAATTTAATTAAATTTCCCTTCATCAACCCCACTTAAAACGGCCGTTTAACTTTCAACTCATGTTTAAAAGTAAAGTTGTGCTTTATCACTGCGACCCAAACTTCCTGATAATATTTTATCGGATTACCGATCGCCCATCACGTTTCATAGTAAGGCTGCCTCAGGTGGATTTACAAACAAATCAAATCGCATCCCGTATAAAAGCGTCCGTATGCGGACGGGAATTTATCAATGCGACAAGATGACCCGACACGTCACGGTCCTCGTACTGTATCTCGTAGCGGTTTTCGCCCAAGTGAGTACAAAACGGAAAACGAAAACGCCGAAACGAAATGTTCAAATCGACTTTTTCAGGGGTTCTGCTGCTCCTGCGGTTGCGGCGGAGGCCAAGTTTCCGTCGAAAAATTCGACGACGCCGGGTGGAACGCCCCCACGTTATCGCAAGTTCAGGTGGACCCCTTCAAGCAGAGCTGTTATCAGCCCCAGCCTCAACCCCAACCCCCGGTATATGCACCCCCGCCCGGTTGCTATCCGCCCGCGCCGCCCCCATGCATCCAACCTTTGGCGCCGCCACCCCCGTGCGTCAGGAAATTACCAACGGTTTGTAATAACCGAAACACCAGACTTTTACAATATAAAGTAAGTGAATTTTTCATCGAAAACTCTTTTTAAGGACAACTGGTATATAAATTCATGGTTTTCTATGTCATAATTTGGCGTCTGTAAACTGTCACTTTATTTTACTAGTACAATAATTATTGTCACAATTCAAATTCGGCGTCAAAAGTTGAAATTTTCGATATTTATAACTGTCAGATTCAAAGCTCGCTTTAAAATAATTCGAAATGAAAATTTTTCGACTATTTTTTTTTAAGAAAAAGTTTGGAAAAGGCAGTTTATCATAAAATCTCGTATGCAAATAATACATATTGGGACATTCCAAATTATCGGTTTTCGCTCGCAAGCTCGCTCTGCCATAAACAAACATGGGCTCTTCAGTAATGTCCTACATTATGTATTTGTCACATAAATAGCTAATATTGATCGTACTGAATTTATGGAGCAATAAACCCAAATAAAACCCGAAATACGCGCCGGTGAGTGAAATCTAGTACTCTCGAAAATCCATAAACGCAAAGTCATATAATCCCGAAACCCATAAACACGAAATGTCCTAGGATCTCTGGTAATAACGATTAATTTAAATTATCGCAAAACTTTGAACAAAGGGACATTTTGAAGTTTTAGTAACTTTTGTGACAGCGTTTTTTTATGCAAAATTTACTGTGAGGTGGCTAGTCATCTTTTTTATTCATTTTAAATAAGGTTCAAATTTTACACAATTGTTCATATTTTCTGCTTTTCAAAATTCAAATTTCTCTGAAAAAAATTTAAAAAATTTCCAAAGATTTTCCTGCACTTCTTGCATAAGTGGTTCACATAATTTTTTGCTGTTTTCTTCTTCCCTGCCCATGTAGTTTTTATGTGTAGATTTAGTGTGATATGCTGTTCTAAGATTTCTTTAGAATATTTCAAAATTATGAAAAATTAGGATGTTTTGGTAGATTTCAAGTTACAATTATTTCAAAATCCCAAATACTTCCAGACAGACATACCTGAACATTCCTGAACATTCCTAAACGAAAAAACTCCTAAAAATCACGAAAATTACTGGAAAATCCTAAAATGTCACTATACATTTCCAAATTATAAGTCAACTCCTCGACAAAACCTAACAAAGCCAAGTTAGTTCCTCATTACAAAATTGCGACTGCTGTACTTTATCATGCTTTTGACCTTATGGACTTGGGTAATCGTAGTTTTCGCGTTCATGGGGTTTCGATTTTACGGATTTCCGGATTTATGGGTTTCACTCAATAAACGCCATTGTCCTAATCCGCAATAGTGCGATTTCCTAACATGCCAAAGTGAAATTTCTAAATTAAAATTTTACGATTTTTCTTCGCAGATCCAAGAATTGAAGAGGCGGCTCCTAGCAGCCGGAGGTGCATCAGGTTGCGGTTGCGGATGCGGCGCCCCTTCTCCGCGGACCTGTCTTCAAACTAAACTTTTCGCAAGACCCACTTGCGGCTGTTATTAATTTATAAAATACCTGCGCTACATTAGTGTCATTTTAATAAATAATTGTATTAACTGCGCTTGTTTATTATTTTCAAAGTCATCAACCTCTGCTCAATAATAATAATTTTTTGTTCTCTTCTCCGTCTCCGTCCTACTTGCGGTTCTCTCGGAGGAAGGATAAAGTAAAATGTAGGCCACTTTCGGACCAGTGCCGTTACCGTCATTCTTTTACTGTTACCGAGCATCGACACAAGCAGTTTCGGCATTGTCTCGAATAATCGAATGATCGTCAGTTTTTCGACATTTCCGTGCCGATTCGATTACACCCATGTGCGAAAATGAGTGAGAGATGCGCACGATTTTCGTCCTGCTGCTTTGCCAAACGCACGTTTTCGGATATTTCGATTTCCTGACGACCCTGTACAACCAGAATGACCTGAACGGCGGCAATTTCGAGGATCGTCCCGATGGAATCGAAAAGAGATCGAGTTTCACAGGTGAGTTTAACTTATCCGTGTCACAATGATATTATGTGATTACCGCAAGAAAATCCCGCACTCGACTGAACAAGGTTAATGTTCAGCGCAACGATTATTGCTCTCGTTATTAGGGCAATACTTGAAAAAGTGCCGCCGAGCCGAAGAAAAAAGGTTGCTGAAATCGCTGAAATTTTCCAGGTCGCGTGTTCGTAACGATGTTGGGTTACCCTTCGAAATGCAATCGGAAAGGAATTTCGCACTCTTGCACTTTATCCTTCGCCTGCTGGTTGGTCGGCGGATCTAGTCAGCCGGGATGCGGGGCCAATCCTTGGATCGTCGCCTGTTGCGTCACCGGCAAAAAGTCCCAAAATAGGCCCAATAAAAAAGAGTAAGCGGTCCCCTGAATACGTCCCCGAAAATCCCGAAAATTGACTTTGAAAAAAATCCAGATCTCGAGAGGGATACGCGGAAATTCCGTCTGCGATCCAGAAGCGAACGGAAGATAAAATCTACAGGGTGGTTGAAATTAGCGAGTGCGGTTTGTCGCAAGATCGGGTCCTCTCCAAGAGGATAATCGGAGGAAACGAGGCAAAATTCGGGCAATTTCCCTGGCAAGCTTTTATAAAAATCGGGACTTATCAATGTGGAGGAGTCTTAGGTAAAATCGAGTCGTAATAATTTGAGTCGATTATAATAATGTTTTTTTTTTAGTTTCTAGAAAATTCGTAGCCACGGCGGCTCATTGTATCGTCGCAGCGAAGATGAAAGACATTTTAGTGTATTTAGGTGAATTAGATACTCAAGATACCGGAAAGGTGCAAGAATTAGAGCCAGCAGAACTACATCGGGTGACTATTACTATTATGTTTCAGGTGTTCTAGAGAAAAGTGCCCGTTTGCGATATTTCATATCATTCGCGTAACAGTCCGACTTAGATATGATGAGGATAGAAATAGTAACAACAATTTTCAGACATGAATTTTATTTTAGAAGCGACCGTGGAATACGCTGTCAAAAACTTTCCCAATGATGGTAGCTATACCGTGTGTGCAAACGCGTAATTCAGGGACTAAAATGTGTACTTTAGTTTCTCTTTTAAGTGACTTTTTTTTTCAAGGGAAAAAAGTCGGATATGTGTTACTTTTTTCTAAAAAGTAACTAGGGACTTTTTTCTAAAAAGTAACTATTTTTTTTAGAATTAGTTTTGTGGTTGTATAGATATTTTCATTGTTCTCTCAGTGGGGGAATTGACCAAATGTCTGGATTTCTTTCTAAGAATTGCGAAAAGTAGCCCCCAAGTAAAATAACTGAAAAATGAGAGCACTTATAAAAATTGCCTTATTGTAAAGTAACTCCCTCCAGACTTTACCCTTTCGGTCCACACGAAATAAACCCTTATGTTAGGATATTATTTGTCGAAAACTGTAACGTAAATATAGACGTGATAACGTGAACGGAATCTTTTCCCTAGAACACGTACACTTGGGAAAAAATTTAAGGGACACCTCGACTAATATGTGCATCGAATGTAGGCAACCAAACATACGCAAAATTTCAGTACTAACGTACTACAACAGGCTAAGTAGGTATATATATGTATATACCACTGCTTACTGGATTTTTGCTGATCTAAAACATTTATGAAATATTACAAATATTTCATGAACAATAGTATATTTTTTAATGATGATTGCTTCGAAGGTGGAGATATCCAAAAACTTGCCAATACTGTGTGATAATGTCCTCAAATTTCCAATTATCCAGAAATTAATTTTCTTTGGCGACTTTTCCTCTTTTCACTAAAATGAAATCGTATTTTTTTGTATAAAATGTCGTATAAGTATTGTTCAAATGAAACTGGCTGCTCTTGTATTGAAAAGCGAAGACGAATCATTTCAATAAGTCTGAAATTTCTGAATAATCGTGAATCGTAAAGATATTCGCACAGTACAGGTATGGATCTCTCAACCTTCGGGACACAAATTAGCACTGAAATCACCGAGGAGTTAACCAGTCTCACAAATCTTGTACACCAATTTAAAAAATTGCTAAAAAGTACTAAAATTGCTAAAAATTTACTATAATTACTTAAAAAAGTACTAAAAAATTACTAAGGAATTACAAAAAAATTATTCAAATTAGTCCAAAATTACTAGAGGATGTACACAAAAATTACTCATTGGCCAACCACACTAGAATTATAGTATTCTTCATAAGATAACACATTTTTGACCACAAATTCAAAAGGTTATTTTAACAGAAAATATTCAGTTGTCAGGACATTCGTGCCCGACTATGTTCTCATGTATTCACATTATACAGTGCGCGTCTACAGTGCTCGAAAAGATGCTTCATTGAAAATTAAAATCGACCTGTCCAAGCGATTTCCAAAATTTCTACCCGTTCAAAAAATTTTTTTTTGGGATGGGCGATACTTTAGACGCGCACTGTATGCGCCTATATTCTGGTTTGGTTGCCTATATTCGGCATACCCCTTAAATTTATTCCGCAAGTGTACCCTCGTGTGTCAAAACTCTGCAATGCCAACTCACTCATCTTTCACCCCCAGATCCGCCGCAAGATCATCCACCCGGAGTTCCAGTTCCGCACCACCCAGCCGGACAGATACGACCTGGCCCTGCTCGAGCTCGTGACCGACGCCGGCGACTCCTACCACATCTCCCCGATTTGCCTCCCCACCGAAAATCTGGACCTGGCGGGCAGGACGGCGACGGTGGCCGGCTGGGGCAAAATCCGCCCCTCCAACGAACTCGCGGGCACCAACGTCCTCAGGAGCGCCAGGGTGCCGATCTTGGACGCGGCCGAGTGCCTGCGCTGGCACGAGATCAAGCAGATCCGCGTCGAGCTCTTCGGCGAGATGCTGTGCGCCGGGCACGAGTCGGGCCTGCACGACGCCTGCCTGGGGGATTCGGGGGGGCCGCTCGTCGTTTTGGAGGGAGGCAGGTGGACCTTGGCCGGGATCACGAGCGCAGGGTTCGGGTGCGGGGAGCCGTACCAGCCGGGGATTTACCACAAGATTCCCGTGACGGCCGACTGGATACGGTCCGTGATCTACGACGAGTGATAATCGCGTTTTTGATTATTTTAGTTATTTATTGTAAAAGAGTGGAATAAAATATTAATTAGTATACCTACATACATACACGAAATGGATTATTTCTCCTAGTTGAGTATAGCAGAATCATAGAGTACAATGAAAAAGAGGTCTCACCGAGGGGAAAACACCTGAAATTGTGTAGGTACACCACAAATCCCTTTTTTGTAAAAATTCCCAATAAGTCCTCGGAAATTCCAATAAATTCCCGGAAATCCTCGTAAAGTTGAACCGAGTGTTCAATAAGTCCAGGAGAACCTTGCTAAATATTGTAAGGGGAACGTATCCGCCTTCCCATTTGAAACGGTCAAAAGTCAGGAGAATGAGCTGGGAAATGTGCAGAGACATGTGTTGAAGTGAGAGTAAATGTATATCGTAGTTCCAAAATAACTCCAGACAGGGAAGAAAAATCTGAATTTTTCTTTCGCCATTCGAGGAATAACGATAGCGACTCCGGCGCTTGATACACTTTAAGCAGTTACCGTTGTAGGTTATGTAAAAAATTGTCAAATGTTCATTTCAACAGTTAATAAATGGACGTATTTGAGTTAAATGTGTTGTGAAACCTATGAAGCGCCATTCTTCAAAGATTAATCTATAAGAAAACTCTTCAATTTTTCTCAAAATTATGCTTAGTTTTTGAGTTATTTTGGAAGTAGCGAAACTCTGCGTTTTGGCGTTCTCTTTCCAATACATGTAAAATCCCTTCTACTCATCTCTCTCACTTTCGAGCACTCCGCTATGTCGGAACATATCGGTGCAGTCCCCCTGATGAATATTAGAGATGACCTCGCTGACACATGTCCAATACCGCGCTGTGTTATCATGATGCTGACTTTTTACATTTTCAAGCGGGTGGGCGAATACGTTCCCCTTAAGGTTTCTGTCGTTTCCAACATACAGGCTGATTCAAAAGTAAAAATAAGCTAGTTATCGTTTTGCTCATTGGCAGATCAGGAATTTAATGATAAATGGTCAAACGGGTTAAAAAAGAGGCCTTCGTGAGTTGATCAAACCAAATTTAATGCAGGTGTAATCATTTCTACGGTTTTTGGAAGATTTTATGTTATGATCTTTAGGCATAATCCCAATGGATAAAAAACAATAGATAATCTTATGTTCTTGATTGATGGTTCTTTATTGTTCATAACCAGACAAAATCCCAGAAATATCAACTCAATAAAGAAAATACCAAATTCTGGATTTTTTAACGCCGAATGTATAAAAGTTTATTGATCGTTATTTACCTCGAAACCATTGTAGTTCTTATTGTTGGTATTCGAATCGTTCCCAAGCAGGTCTTCGACGGAAGCTCATAAAATTGCGAATATCTGGAAATTTATCCATGTTAGAAGAACCGGACAACAAAAATCGATTACAAAAATTCCGTCAGTTTCCAGAGCATTTTTTTAATTGTTTGAATGTCTCTACAACACAAAAATGTGATTGTCTGGCACCCGAGTATGTCTTTTTCAGACTGTTTGGCCTCTTTCCATTAAATCAATAAGCTACCGATTAGTACGGTGCGAACTGCACTATTTATTATTCGTATTACCAAAAAATTCTGATTCAAGGACTCATAAAAAGAGAAAAACCGATGAAAATAATTTGGCCACCAGTAACTATTAATGGTAAATATCTTCATAAGCAAGCATTTGCGGACCACTCTTTATAGGAATTTTTCTTCTTATTTTGATCTGAGGAATCTGCCCTGAAGCGTTAGCGGTGTACTTTTGAATCAGCCTGTATAAGATAACAATAAACTGAATATGTCGTATTATTACTACTTATTTGAGATGATTTGTTATTGATTACGTGCAAAACGAAAATCGGATCATTGTTTTGAGTTACTTATCTATTAGGACAATTGACGAAGTTTTGAGGATTTATACGAGTACTTATTGGTAGGTACCATCCAATAGTTTTTTTTTCTGAAATTTTATTGGTATATAAAGATAAAAATTCCTCAAAGTTTCATTTAATATTCGATAAACCCAAAATCAAAAACAATTTTCCAAAAATATTTATTTCCATACTTATGTAGCGTAATAAATGATCTGAATAACAGATAATATTTTTGTTGAAATGCATTTTAATGCAAAAATGAGACAATAATACCTATGTTCCATAAACTATATGCCATAGGGTTAAAATTATATCAAAATAGGTATTTTGCCAAAAATTTCGACACAAAAATGTAATTAGGCAGAGGTAACATTTTTAAGATTCTGCTGAATCCAGTCAATATACTTAGTAACTCGAGTGAAGACGGGAGAATAGCCAATTTCGCAACTAAACTCAAGTCCATACGAGAAAACGCCGACTTGCTAAAATACAAAAGGAACAATAAACAATTTCTCACAAAAAATCAGAATTCCAAATCGTACCACTTCATTCACCACAAGAGGACCACCTGCATCACCACCGCAAGCAGATTTACTCTGACTAGCATCGGTGCAAATATGAGTCGGTTCTATCGCCCCCGGATAATATACATCGCAGTCGACGTTAGAGACAATCTCCATTTCGACCTTACTCAAAACGTTACTGATTCTGAAACCGCCGTCTTGAATGTTACCCCATCCGCTGGCCAAACCGAGTTGACCCAAGTAATCGTTATCGGCGTCTTCTGCGGAGGGCAGTTTGACCAACTGAACGGCTTCTGCAGAAAAAAATAACAAATTTAGCGGACCCACTCCAGTTTTCATTCGTCATGTTGGTATAGTACCGTTCAGTACCGCATCTTTTTCCATGATTACCAACGCAATATCGTTTACCATCCGAACTTCGTCCCATTCGGGGTGCACTATGATATCAGAGGCATCGATTTCGCGTTGGGTGTCTTCCCATTCGAGAATCCGGTGCGCTCCCAAAACCACCGTGACGTTGGTATTCCTGATCATAGTGACGATTTGGTGCTTTTCGGGCGATAAAGTAATCAGGTACACTTACTGGCTGACGTAATGAGCTGCGGTGAGTACCACGTTTTTGGCGATCAGAGAACCACCGCAAAAGCCGAAACCATCGGTGGTTGGGAATAAGAGGGCGACTTGATACGGGAGCGAATGTGGTTCCACTTCATCGCCTCCAGTAATTCGTCCGTTCGGTTTGTTCAAATTCAACGAGTGGATCAACTTCTTGTCGATTTCAGCCTGGAATCACTCGTTCTATCAGACAGTTCGTTCGAAAAGGACGATTTTGAATTCTAAATGATACCTGAGCTGCGACGAAAAATATCAGTGTCAAAATAAACACTCTCATTGTGGGGAATCTTGGATAGAACTGATGATTCCGTTCGCATCTTGATAATTCGTAATCGATGTCAAGGGGTTTATTGATGTTTTCACAAAAATATTGATAAGTATACAAATTGTATTTTCGGAAGTTCTTCCAAGTGGAATAACCTTACTGATAAAGAGATCTGTGAATTATATTGGGTTTTTCCAGTTGAAGGAAAAACCAAAATGGTATCTTTGACTGGGAAAAGATCTTAAAAATTTAATAAGAAGAAATACATAAGAATTGACACTAAGTACAAGATTCTGACAAGGAAATAACCTTCTGCTTGTTAATAAGAAAACCATTTCAAGTGTACAGCAACTTGACCGCCCTTAATGGTGTGGATAGAAATGACCAGAGTGAACTGGATAAAAATTGATCAGTACAGAAGACGGATATACGAATTAATCATTGGTTCCACTTTAAGCAGAATAACATTTCGAATCATAAAAGCATATGAAGCCGAAAAGCGGTTATAGCTGGAAGTAGATTTTTTTTATCTCTGGTTCTTATTAAATTTTCGAGATCTTTTTCGCAGATAAAAGGAAGAACCAATTCAAAGATATCTATCTCCATTTTCTTCTCAATCGACAATACCCCCTCAATTACATTTCATAAGTAACCGATAGTTTCCGGAAACCGGCAAAGCCCTTGACTATCGACTATAAATTACCCGGATGCGAACGGAAAAATCAGTTTCATTCAAGATCCCTCACAATGAAAGTGTTTATCATAACTCTGATATTTTTCGTCGCAGCTCAGGTAAATAAAAATCCTCTTTTTCGAACCAAATTTCTCATAGAACGACTGATTCCAGGCTGAAATCGACAGAAATTCGGTCCACTCGTTGAAACTTTCACCACCCGGACTGGGTTCAAAACGCGCCTCGTTGAATTTGAACAAACCGACCGGAAGAATTACCGGAGGCGAAGAAGTGGTACCCCATTCTCTCCCATATCAAGCCGCAATCTTCTTCCCGACCACCGAAACCTCCGCAATTTGCGGTGGGTCTCTGATCGCCAAAAACGTAGTACTAACTGCCGCTCGATGCGTAGACAAGTAAGTACCAAATTACGATTCTCATTCGAAAAGTACCGAATTATCACTGTGATCAGGACCAAAAACCTCACGGTGGTTTTGGGTGCGCACAACATAGTCGAATGGGAAGACACCCAAGTGCAGATCGAAGCCGAGGATGTCATAGTGCACCCCGAATGGGACAGTCTTATCATGCAAAACGATTTGGCTTTGGTAATTTTGCCAAAAGATGTGGAATTGAACGGTACTATACTTGACAAACAAAAACTGACTGGGCTCGTTAAATTCGGTGTTTTTTTCCTGTAGAAAACGTCCAATTGGTCAAATTACCTTCGCCTGAAGATATTGGCAATGATTACGAAGACGCAGTCGGTGTGGCCAGTGGATGGGGTAAAGATTCCGATCACGCCACCGCGATCTCTCCAGTTTTGAGAAAGGTCGACATGAACATTCACGGTAACACCTTGTGCGATCTTTTCTATCCGGGGCAAATCACCTCGACTCAACTTTGCTCCAGCGCAAAGGGTGGTAAATCCACTTGCGATGGTGATGACGGTGGTCCTCTTGTGGTGAACGGAACGGTTCGTATTTCGTATTCTCACTTTCTATGAGAATCCTTTTAATGTTTCTTGTGTGTTTCAGTTGGTCGGCGTTTACTCCTATGGATTGTCATGGAAGTGCGAAATTGGCTGGGCTCCCGTCTTCACCAGAGTTACTGAATACGTAGACTGGATTCAGAATAATCTTGCTAAAATTGATTAAGTTTCTCGTCGTTATTTTACGACTTTAACGAAATAAAATATCAATGAATTGAATCCTTGTTTTTGTTACTAGATAAGGGAAAAATTGGCATTCGTGTTCCTAAATTATTAACAGTATTATTGACAAGGTGGTCGAATTTAGGAGAAAGATCACGTTTTGACCTCTTCTCTGAAGTTTTACTATACATATTTTCACCAGTATTACAGGAAATTTCATTCCACCATGGGGTGTTTATACTTTTTTTTCTATTCTTCTCACTTTTGAATAGTGTAGTCGAAGTCCAAAATTTACTTTTATAAATCTGCAGTGTTCATCTAGTTTCAGATTCTTACATACCTAAGTATTTGCGGTATTTTCAATCCAAAATGGATAGGTAATTGAAATACGCAATCGCGTATCTTCATGAGCTCATTATGAAACGCAGATAAAAGAAATATTTTCCAAGAAATGTACCGAAGAGTTTTAGAAATTTTGAAAATTCTGAGAATATTTTAACAAATTTTTCATATGTGCCCAACTTCATTTACCATACGCATTTTGATATCTTAGTTTTGACATTACATGTGGAAATTAGATGATAGTAACTTACAGAACGGGACAGAAAAGTATCATATCTTTCGCGAAAGTGTCATTTTATTACCTATGTATAGCTATGAGCCGGTGAAAGAAAACTTTTTTGCGAGTTTTATACACTATTTCCCGACGACCACAACAATTCAACGTCAAGATATCTTGAGGAAATTCACA
This sequence comes from Salpingus planirostris, assembly GCA_949788335.1. NCBI lineage: Eukaryota > Metazoa > Arthropoda > Insecta > Coleoptera > Salpingidae > Salpingus > Salpingus planirostris. The sequence goes on along the minus strand of OX460925.1, from coordinate 3,726,375 downwards.
TGGTGAAAAATCTCCGTCTAATATGTATAATATGTATAATCCTACTAGCGCGAAAGTTTGCACTTTCCCGATACGTTCTGTAATGTAATATTTTCGGACTCATCTAGCTCACAATCTAGCAAATACGTCATTTTTCAGATTCTCTCTGGAATCTAGGGGCATCAAATTTTTAGCTTAAACCCTAAAATTTCTGAAGATAATTTCTCAAGATTGACGGAAGAAAGTGTAAAAACAAATGCACAAATTTCATAAGAAAAGCCCTAAATAAAAACCTAGAAGCATTTTTTGTAATTGTAATAATAATAATTCATAAATACATATAATCACATTGACTGTGAAATAATCGCAGTCATTGTTGTTATTATTTTGTTTAATATTTTGTTATTGTTATTTTTATTATTGCATTGGCTCGAATACACACCATCAAGTTCTTACTTAGTTCAAAATGGCTAAAAAATGGGAAAAACATCAAAACAAATGCCATATTTTTGAGTGCCACAATAGACTCATCTTTTGGTATTCAATGTCGATATAAAAAATTTATTACTTCATGAATTCACTTTTGTATATTTTTTATCAATGAATATCTAAACAAGTAAATATATAATTTGTACTGCAATTTGGGTTGCATAGTTTTCAATAACAAATAAAATTCGGGCGATTTGCGAATCTGAACGCTCTTGATCTTGAGGATTTTTGTTATCGGCAGCAATCACGTAACGCCTATCGGAAAAATCACTGATTGAGATTGGGACGAGTCGATCGTGATCTAAATATAAATTTTCGGAAAATACAAACAAATTAATTCGACTATAAAAGGCTTAATTGGTTTTTCAATCAGCACCAGAGTTCGAGTACAACTCGAATACTCAACTCCAATCCGAATAATCGACTATGACTAACACGATGGTCTTGAATTTATTGCTAGCGGTTACCGCCATTTCGTCTGGGGTAATAATTGCTCAATTAACGACTAATTTGAACGATTTTTAATTTTATTTTATTTTGTGATTATTTTACAGGTCTGCGGCTTCTGTCTGCCACCCCCACCTCCATGTGGATGTCTACCCCCTCCACCGCCGCCGCCGCCCTCATGCTATCCACCCCCACCACCGTCGTGCCTCCCCCCTCCACCACCGTCTTGCCTCCCCCCTCCACCACCGCCGCCGCCATGCTTCCCTCCTGCACCGGCCCCATGTGCACCTCCCCCACCCCCACCCCCACCATCTTGTCTTCTCCCACCCCCGCCATCATGTCTTCCCCCACCCCCGCCATCCTGTCTTCCCCCACCCCCACCGACCTACCTTCCCCCACCCCCACCGACCTATCTTCCTGCCCCTCTTCCTCTCCCATGCTTCCCACCTCCAGTTTCTTGCTATCCACCCCCTCCTCCTCCTCCAACGTACCCCTGTTTACCACCCCCGCGCCCATGCTTCCCACCCCCACCTCCTCCGAAACAGCCCTGCGTGTTGAGCCCAACTTACCTCCCACCCAAGGTATAATTTTTATTTAATTATTTTTTTTCAATGTTTAAATTTTTTCTTTCTATTTCCAGCCCCGCTATGGATTGCCTTCTCTTCCTTTGGGCATCCTCATGAAAGCCCCGTGCGGTTGCTTTTAAGTCACCAGCCAGCCGGAAGTTGTCGAAATTCCATAAATGCTAACATCAAATAATTTCACGTCTTATACATTGTCGATGTTGATTGTTAATAAATTTCCTTTCGAAAACTATGAACTTGTTTCGTCGACTGACTGTGTTATTGTGTAATTGGAGACAATTATGATACGATCCGTAAAAGTGTAATCCTGCATGTGAGCACGATGACGAGAAAAAACGAGAAAAAGCGCCTGCTAATGGTCAATAATTTACCATCAGCGTTGCTCATTATTATAGCACCTCGCAGCGCTCTGGGTTAAGGTTAGAGCAATGACACACTTTCCCGAAGAAAGGTCTAAGTCAGTGCGAGGAAGGAATGCCGAGAGAAAGCAAAGTACGTATCACACCGATCGAATCCGGACCGGAAGCGTTGCCAAGTGACGCAAGCGCCCCTGTGTGACTGGGCGAAATGGTAAACGCTCAAAAGAAAACACCAGAAAATTCATCCCCAACCTTTAAAATAATCACACCAGGTAGTCGGGATATTCAAATTAATTTTAAATAAGCGAATTGCAAATGACGTTTGCTGTAAAACCATTATTTTTACAAGCACAAGTTCAAGTGGAGGTTTTATACTCCCGGATTTTTGAGAAGGTACTAAAAAATTTGAGCGAAATTACCGTTCATAAAACGAACGGTTTTTTAATGTTTATACGTGAGGATTTTTCTTGCTTTTTAAAAGCGGTGGACGACATTCCCGAAAGATTATTACGTAGGTCTCGTTGAAATCTCCATTAAAACGTATTATTATTTTTTTAATTATAATATGTTATGATTCTCATTAAAGAGTCTCTCAATTAACGTTGAGCCAATTAAGAATGGAAAAACATTATGCTGTGGTGTGTGTGCATAAAAACTATTGATACAATGGGTAATTGTAATTTTGTGCTTAATGGCTGGAAGTGTCTCACTTTTTAACGTAACCTACTACTCCTAATAATACCAGAAAGACGAAAACAACACTAATGTGTATCTATCTATCGTTATATCGACTTTCCACGAGATTTTTCTTTCTTTCCTTTCTTCCTTTCTTCGCGTGATTATTAAAAATGGAACAGTTTTTAATCTTAATCTCGCGGTAAAAGCACCATCATCGAGCAGATTAAAAGTAAGAGTTGGAAGATTTTCCTTTTTGGCCGTTTTATCATGTGAATAATCGCAATTTTTATTATCCAATCGACCTACTTGGTCTTTGAGGCAGCAAAACTGAATAAGCATCAGCAAAATAGAATTTTCAGTCAAAACACCTCTTATAATTCGGTGGCGAATTGTGTAATTCGTCGTGAGTTCTGAATTTGGCGAAACTTTTGGTTTCTAACCGGCGATGATGACAGTAATGACGGATCGTTCCAATTCTATTCTTTCGCATGAAAGTTTCACACATGATTTGCGTCGTCGACCTTAAACGCGCTGCTCTGGAGCCTACTTTTGCCCGCCTCAAAAGAGAAATGATTGAAAAACGAAAAGTTCCGAGATAGTGGCGGCGGATAGCCACTGGTCTAAAAATCGTCGATTAAAATTTCTCCGATGCAAGTGAGGCTGATGGCTATAAGTGATTTTACTCTCGGTTTAGTTAGTCGGTTTCCTCAACTCGGAACCAACGTCGCGCACGGTCGCCGAGCCACACTAGTGCGAGAAACGGCGTTTTCGGGGAAAATCCGCTTTTTGGGCCTTTCAGCGTCATCCTTATGCCGTCGTCGTCGACGATAAGTGAAACCGACACAACGAACCGAGCCGCGCTCTACTTAACGGACTAAGATGCGACTTAATTGTTCCATACAATTAGCGATTTTTTACTGTTTCGTGTTTGTTGTGTTCACGGAATGTTCCGAAAACGAAATCAGAGGTATTATCTCCATCACACGTACATAACTCATAATAAGATTCCCCAATATTAATTTCGTTTTTTATTCGTTTGTTGATGGATGATGACGATTATTGTTTCGAAAAATTAAACTGTCGCATTCACTTTTCACAGATTCACGCACGCAAATCGCGAAAAAAAGTGAAAATACCATAGAAATAGTAAAAAACCCATTGTTGAGATGATTGACGGATCTTTTACTTTCCAGACTTCGATGAAGACCGGGGCGACAACAAGGATCTCTTCTACCCGCCACCGAAATCGCGATTTTTCGACGAGTTAGGACGTGAGTATCGGCATATGACCTGATTTTTTCTAGAACGAGTCGATCGCAATAAATTCGGAAAATTCGTGTTTCTAGATCGCCGGGTGACAGTTTCGGCTCGAACGAAATTATAACGCAAAACGAATTATTTAATAAATGAAATGTTAATACAATGGCTCTCGTAATGTTATTGTGATACCTAGTAAGACCGAGTGGATAGCTACTTAAAATAATTGTGCTCCAAAATGGATAGGCAAAAAGTGTCCTTTTGTGTTGTATTATTATTGTTTCATTTCCGGAAAAGTGTCGAAGAGACGGACGATCCAGGCCAAGCGAAAACACAATCGAATTCCCCGAGAAAAAGTCGAGTTATGTAAATTTGCGACCATGCCCGAATTAAACGAATCAAAAATCTCATACTTCCGGTCGAAAAACGGCCACATCTTCTATCTTTATGGGCGAAAATGCGGCAGTTACGGACCAATGTATAGTAGTGTAGTGTCACGTTTGTTATGAGGAAAATTTGATTCTGTAAGGCCCGGTATTTTCACGTCTGGTTACTCGTCTGGTAACTGGGACCTCAGACTGTGACAATTCTGGTTAAAATGAATTAAAAAGAGCCACGTTCAAAGTTACAGTTAGCTAACCTAATGCCACTACGGTTCGGTCCTGCTCAAAAAATTCATAGCGACGTCTAAACGTGCTACAATTTTGGTATAAAATCCTCATTGTCCTTTCTACCTCAAAGCGTAGCCTAAAAAGACAATGCTCAAAGTCACTTTAAACTAATATGGCTTATTGGAGAACAATTTTCATATTGTTGTCAATGAAAAATTGTCAATAGTAAAAATCGAAATTTAGTCAATTTAACATTAAGACAACTTCATATTACCATTAAATCGACAACGCTTCAGGGCTTTTCCATAAAGGGAAAATTGAGAAATATGTAACACTATACTATATGTATCGTTCTCATTCCTGAAACATTCGCAAACATAACCAAATACATTCCTGACTTGACATTCCTAAACATTCCTGAAAATTCCACGACAAAATCCTAAGGGCCGGTATTTTCACCCCTGGTTATTCTCTTGTTAGGCAACTGGCTTAAAATAAATAATAGTAAGGGTCGATTGCACCATCGTCACTTAAAATTTAAACCGAGCTCAAACCTTGACAACGATTGTTGACAACAATTGTATAGTGACGATGGTGCCATCGACCCTTAGAGCTAACTGCACCGCTTTCACTTAAAATTTAAGTGGAACTTAAACCTTAGCAACAATTGTTGTTAACAACCGTAGTCAACTTTCAAGTGAAAACGGTGCACTTGGCCCTTAGAATCACATTCAAAGTTCCAGTTAGCTAACCAGAGGTTTAACCAGGGTTCTTGAACATTCATAAAAATTAATAAAAATTCATTAAAATTCTCAAGGATTTCTGGACATTCCTGAACATTCTTAGATTTCCTAAATATTCCCAGACACTCCTGGACTTTCCTAGGACAAAAGTTTTGAAAAAGATTCCCGAAATTAAGAAAATTCCTGAAAAAGGCTTCAAGTCCCACAAGACACTTCCCAATCATTTCAACATCACATTCCAAAAGTGGTAAATTTCTTGGAGAAAGCATTAGAGTTCCCAAAACACGATGATGTCATGTTCGATATTTTCAACAAACTGCATGTATTAAAGTTAAAGTTTGTCGGTGGAATAGCGGGACACGCTGTGTAAAATTGTAAATCTCGTCTCATTCTGCGGGAAAAAGCGGCAATTACGGTCCATTTCCCGTTCGGTCCGAAAATGGTAACGAACGATCGTTTTCTCGACGACATCCAGTTCCGCTATATACGCACGATCGTCAACCGGTGCACTTTATCGAAGAAAGAGGAGGTAAAAGTGAAAGACGCCTTCGTGATACCGAAACCCGCAAAAATCAGAGCTTTCACTCCTATGCCTACAACTCAATCGAAGGGCATTAGCGTCCTAGCTCGAGGGTATCGCGAAAATCGATTCGCATAATAATACGAGACATCATCGGTCCTTTAAATCGCATAGTAGACATTTAAAATGTCGTTTACGGTGCCGGAATCGCTCCGTAATGAACGGCTTTCACTTTATTTCGTGCAAAGGCGCATCATGTACCATCTTCATTCTTCAGGTTCGACAAACAAACAGTAGTAGGCAGCGGCAGTAGACCAAGGAGCATATCAGTGTTGCGTTGTTGTTCGGTTCTTCGCGAAGTCGAGTCTCGAGTCAGTTTGTCTTGGGCGTCCATCAGGTCGGCGGTTTGTTCTTCTGCGACTTCCGACGTTAGAAAGTTTGCGCTCCACATGTCTTTTAGTAAGGAGGTGAGGTCGGTGCAGTGAACATGTCCGCCGTGTTCAGGGACATGTCGGTGCTGGTGGTGCTGTTGGTGTTGGCGCTCGTCGCGGACCCGACGGGGACGGTGCCGAACGAGCGGCAGGCGCAGGAGCTGCTGCTGCTGGACGCGCTCGGCAAGAGGGCGGGACTGGCGTCCTCGGAGCAGGGAGGGTTGATCGACATGCTGGGAAGAAGTAGGTCTTTCGCGAAATTTCGATTTTTCCTTAATGGCGGAAAAGCTCCTGGATTCGTTCTAAGGGTGCTTTGAGGGAGGCTAGGGAAAATTATTTGGAAAAATATCCTACTCGACAATCCACCGAAATATGAAGAGGTAGAAAGGAGAACCCGATTTGTTAATTTTTTGGAATTTTGGAATTTTTGGCACCCTTTTTGATAAAATGTTATGTGCCCTCAATTGCTACTTGCGATAACAAGTCCTCAAAACGTCCTTTTTGGATTAATTTTTCACATTTGGAACACAAATTTGGCCAAATTTGAAGGTGCAGTAATTTAGTGGTTATTTTGACTTCAATTGTTAGTTGGGAAATGAGCTTTTGGCAATGATGTTTTGTAAACACTTGAATGCGGGTGCCATTTTTTCTCATCAATCTAGAAATTCGCTTGAAAACGTATTCCAATTTCGAAAACACAAACATGTCATTGATTTTGGGTGAATGTCTCAACAATTAATTCACATCAAGCGGTGATGTTTAAGAAAGGTCCCAAATAGAGAATATCACCAGGTCCAAATTTGTACAGAGCGATCGAATAAATTGTACATAATGGGGGGCTATGACTATCTTTCTGTCTCATTTGAAAACTACTGAAAGGATAGAGACAGAACGATGGTCATGGCCTTCTTTTATGAAAAATTTATTTGATCGCTCCTTATAAGAAACTACCCACCAAGATGTTTTATCCGAGTACCAGCATATTAACCATCCTCAATATGTATTAGGTTGTCAAGTTTCCGCTTTCGTTTTTCACGCTAAGGAACTGTAGTAAGCATATAGGTACGTTAACCTGTGTCCAAATACTTGTGTTGAAACAATCAAAGTGTCTAGTCGGCAATATTGCAATGTCTGTAATAGTTAGTTACCGTCGACACCTTGAACTGCAATATTGTATTCTAATAAAGAACGTCTCTCCGACTTGTGTGTCTGAATGGGCCCGTAAGGGTACCAAACAACTCTACTAGATATCCGCACCAATACGCAGATATTTAATCATTACAGAACCAGATTTTCTTATAATTTCTACTGGACTCCCTCGGTGGCCCCCTAAAGTGCACCGAAGTGCTTCTGCGCCAGATATTTTGACTCATGAATGTTTTTGGGGAAATTTCGAATAGTCGCATTATTACCCCTAATATTATTAACTAATGGAATTGTTATGTAGCAAGTGTTGTTGTCTCCTGGTAACAACAATGAAAGTAAATGTTGATGGCAATAGCTATAACAATACTTGCTATTATAAGTAGCAATTCCATTAGTGAATTAAGGAGGATTGCCTAACTATCAATAATTAGACAATCCCTATGAACAATCCTAACTAAATCGCGTCCTACTAGAACATGTCATTCTTTTGGTATTTATAAAGACCGACTTTTCGGGCATTTTGTTTATAATAACAATTTATACCGCGATTTCTAAAAAAAAATAAAACAAGAAAATAACATTTGACTAGCCCTCGAAAACACAAAAACTCGAAAACTGACCATTAATCAAAATTATCGACTAGAAATTGAATGAGCTACAAAATATCAAAATTCCAGACAAATCCACCTAAACCATTTAACCTACAGCTCGTGTGGGGTTCTGTCAACCATTTTGACACACGGGCTCTTTCGCGATTTCTCACCGAGTTTGGACAATGATCCTCTCATTAATAAGGTGATCACGACGAGTTTGAGACATTTTTGTAATAAGCGAAAGATCGTATTTTATAAATTTCGTGCTGTACCACGCTGCACATTTTCCCAACTTTCCATCCTAGAATTCCAAAATCGCATTAAAAATTTTGTTATGTATGATTTAGACAATGTTTTTCTCTCGTGAAGTCGGTGCTTTGAACTCGCGAAATAAAAGTGTGCCTCTATTTTGCAATATTCTTAATGTGGTTTCTAAAAATCTGGAAATTAAGGAGGAGATAGAGGGTTGTAACAGCGCGATTTTGTAAAAAAAACTTTCTTCACTTTTCACCGAAAACGTCTGAAATCCGTCGTGTTTCCCTTTAAAATAGACATAGAACCGTTTTTTTGCTGGCGTGCTAAATTGACCGATCCGGACAGTTATCCACATACTCGGTTAATATTCTATAACTGTCGTCATTTATTCAGCAATTAACCGAGTTTATGGCCTGATGGAAAATTTATTGCCTGCCAACGACGGTGACTCGGGCGAAATAAGTGGACGAAAGGAAATAGCGATTGTGTTTTCGGCACGCAATAATTTCACCTTTGTTACTACCTGTGTACGACGTGTCTCAAGAAAAACGCTCCATCTCGTAATGATCCTAAAAAAAACAAGAATGAAAAGAGTGACATTTAAGGAGTGATTTTGAATATGAACGAATTTATTAGTATATTTACTTCTAATCCTAACAAAACAATTTTTTCCTTTGAATAAAGTGTCATAATAGAGATATTCGGATATCATCAGTTACTATAGGACTACGAGTAAGTCGAAAATGGAAGTATTTAACTGAAGTATTTGTGAAAAATTGTGACCAAAGATGTTTGACTGAAAATTGAAGATTTTTAGATTAAGTTAATGGTAAATGATCTGATTTTTACATTGTAAAAATGTTTCTCACGCAGATTCATTGCATTTTATGAATAGTTTTACGTGGACTACGTTCGCAAAAATTACTAAAATTGTGACGGATTAAATTTTTTTGACATTTCTTGTTTCGTGAAAAAGTTTCCTTCACGTATATCTCATATCGTCCACACTTTCATGAGGTAAAGAGTGAAATGGTTTATATAATATTTAATTGCTCATTTTTAAATAACCAAAAGTGTTCACTAATGGAATTGTTATGTAGCAAGTAGTGTTATTTATTGTTATCAACAATTACTTACATTGTTAGCAATAGACAACAATACTTTTGGTACATAACAACTCTATTAGTGACTAGGGGAAGTAGCTGATAATCCCCCCTATTCCCTAATAAAATTGCTACGTAGCAAGTGTTGTTGCCTATTGCTAACAACAATGTAAGTAATTGTTGATAACAATAGACAACAATACTTACTACGTAGCAATTTAATTAGTGAATAGGGGGGAATACTTCCTAAATAGCACTTTCATTAGTGACTGGCCCTCAAAAATTTTCCATTTAAAATTTTTTATTGAAAAATTGGTTCAATTTTAAACAATTTCCACGGATACACGTCTAAATAGACGCGACAAAGAAGTCGTCAGGTTCAGCGAGCCAGACTTTAAGTATTATTTTTCAATTAACCTAAAAACTAGACCACCAACAAAACATTTTTTACTTATAAAAATTACTCCTTGGATTCTATTCTTTTGAATGTCCAGGTATTTTTGGGGTCATAGTAAGTGAGGTGAGATATCGCGTACCTATGTCGTGTCTTACTGGAACACCGTGTACATAGAAAAAGGTAACGCGAAAGTTTTGCACGACAATTAACGAACTAATCTAATTGAATCGAACAATGGATCGCGTACCGTCAGTTCGAAACTTTCCCTTAAATAAAATTCGCAAACGCGATCCGGTATAGTAATGGCGGAGGCGCCGGTTCGCGTTACCGCCATGATAAAGGCCCCGAAAAACAATTTCGTTTATTAAAATCTGCGAGTTTCGAGAATCGCAGAGGGACCGATAATTAACCCCGTGATTAATTAAAATGCCTACAATTTCCGACTCTTTAGCAGAGGGAATCTCGGGAGACCCTCAGCTCGAATCGCGTACGAAGGTATAGAGCACCGACCGCCAGCGCACATCGCATTCGAGTTAATTACGGTAGAAAATGAAACATTTCCGACTTTCTTTTCGTGCTTCTCTTTACGGGCGGCAATTACGCGAACCGAAAGCCGCGAATTTCGACCTCTCTCCGGGTCGAGAACACGAAAAAACGTCACTCGAGAGGACGAGAGAGGGTGCGAGTACAGTGGAGACCCATTATGCCGAACGGCGAGAATATGAGAAACGGAAAAGAAAATTAAATCTGGCAAAAGAATGAACATTTTTTTTTAAATTTTGATGGCTACCTACTTCTCGAAATTCGTGAAGTAAAAAACACACCAGGTAAATTATAAAATTGAAGAAATATCCGCACCTTGCTAGAGGAGATACTTGTTATCAGTTTCCCAAAAAATCACCAATAATTTTTGGCAAATTGTACTGCTGTTCAGGTTAAGGAGTTTTTGGTTACTTGTAGTCTGGGTTAAAGGGTCTCTACTGTAGTACATAAATCTCCCTTAGAGTTAAGTTCCATTTCAAGAAATCGGTGCCAGTTTTGGCCCTAAGTAATTCGATGTCCTCTCATATGTATGTATATTAGAAATTTATGGCAGCAGATTTTGCGATTAGATTATTTTTCAGCAAGTTTCACCAAAGAAAGTACAAAAAGTGATAAAAAACAATCGTATACAGGGTGTCCCAGAATCACGAAACAGGCCGTGACATCTTAAAACGGAAATCCTAATTAACTTTTGTCAAGGCTGCAATGGTCTACTGAATAAGACTATTAAAATTTTGCAAAAAAAATTTAAACATTCTTTTCAATCTAAATTCAAACTTGGACCGTATCCTAGTTTTTCGTGAGGGTCGAGGTCAAGAAAAATTTCATTTGGATATTCGAATATTGGTTTTTATTCAATTATACAGTTTATTCGAAATATCCGGCTAGGTGTATTATCCGGATTTTTATCCAGGTATTGTAACGTATATTTTGATGTTTTATTCGCTGTTTCCAAAAAATGTAAATTCATTATAAAACCTCCTATCATTATGAGTAATGTAGATAATGGGATGAATACCCTGACAAAAACTCGAATAAACACCCGGGTAGAAATCTGGATAAGGTGAAGTGGGGTAAATGTAACTTTGTCAAAGTGCTCGAAATGCATGTTTTTTCAATAAATTTGACGATTCTGAAATCTAGAAAAATTTATGTAGATCGTGGGAAGTATACTAATCGCAGAGTGGGAGAGACATAAACATTACAAGGTTAATTTTTTTTGTGTTCTTTTTTAAAGCTGCAACTATTTTAATATTACATTTGTCCCGCAATTTGGGATGAAAATATATCCAGACCCACATCTTAGCCCACCTATGAGAAACTGTTGCATTTCTCAAAAACATTATACGGATATATCCGCCACCATTAATTTTTCGTTTGAGAATAATAAGCTAAACAATCGTGTGGTGACGGACTCCCTCGGACACCTTGTATAAAGTATCAATTTCATCTATTCATCCCATATATCCTGCATTAGGTACATTACTTACAAAAAAATAGTAATTTGTTATAATTTATCTAGAATTGGACATGTCTGTTATGATGGTTCTTTTTGCGAAAAAAAAACCGTCGAGGGAGACATCATCGCGATTGACCTCGTTTTAGCCAGGGGTGAACTTTTATTTTCTATTTTTATCCACAGTGATTCCGCAGTCTTGTCGCTTCCGGGGGGTGAAGTACGAATGCGGACTTTCGATAAGTTGCGTCCTGGGCGGCGGCCGCCCCTTGGATTTGTGCTCCGGGGGGATGATCTGGGCCTGTTGCGTCGACCGGGAGAGCCACACGCCCACCCATCACCCTGACGTAGGTGTCCTCAGTAACGCTAGTAAGTTTCGAATCTAAAAATCATCTCTTCCGGTGGGACTTTAGGGAAAACACCACGAATTTTGAGACGTTTTAGCAGTTAAACGTGAAGAAAAAAATTCAAAGACCTTTTTTTGATCAATTCGCGCAGTATCATGCTATGCATTCTCTACAGTCTCCAGAATTCCAAAGTCGTATTAAAAATATTAAACTTTTTCCAAACAAGCTTCTTTTTCACTTCTTGCAAAAAGTCTTAAATCCGTGTCGTTTCCCTTTGAGTTACATGTTACATGTTTTCTGATTAAACTTTGTGAGTTTCATGATTAACCCTAGCCTAATGCGCCCGATAATCCATGACCGTTTGTAAACTCAAAATAATTTAACATTGATGACTAACAAACACCAGACACGCACCATCTAGTGGGATACTATCCTCCCGATTCGGACCATCCCGATTCGAACAACGTGGACAGACCACCGTACAGGCCCGTCTACTTCGACCACGACGACGACCGGCCTTCGCCCTCGGCCCAAGACGACGATTACCACCACGAAAGACCGCACGGGGGCCTCAGCGAGCCCTACAACCAGAGGGGTAACACACAAAACACACAAAAACTTCACAGTCATCACGTGCACTCTATGACGCCTCCGCCAATTTTCTCCGCATATTACACACCCCGTTTAGGAATTTTTCGACACAACTTTTAGCCGTTTGTCCGCGAGTTCGGAATTTCCAACTACATCACGATTTGCATTAAACTATACCCCCTGCGAGGAACTTTAACAATCTAAAAGACCGGGGAGCTCTAGAAAAGTTTCGCGACTTTAACTACATCGAGTGCCTCTGATGTACTCTGAAAGAATAAGTTCGCGCATACATACATTTTTGAATCGTGTTTACTTAAAAACCGTTATACGCTTCCCGAGCTTTCGATCTTTTTGCTTTACTACCCTCTGTGTTTATTAATCATTTGTACAATATATTCGTTATTATTATAACTATTTGGAGTTGGTTACTGCATGTTGTTAATGTTTTGTGTACTGATACAAGAATTTCATTCTCTGGCTGCATGAATTATTCGCAATTTGCAACTATTCTGAAAATAATCCTCGAGAAATCACTAACTCTAGGTAGAAGATGGTTAAATATTTCTGACGCTAAAATTCATTATCTACCGCGCAAGTAGAAAAACATGTTGTGAGCTGCTGAGTTATCACTGTCAAGGTAAGCGCATGAGCACAGCTGTCATTCAATTGTACAGAGACATCAAAAAAATCTTTCATAAACGGAGGCTATGATAATCGTTCTGTCTCATCTGAAAACTACTAAAAGGATAGAGAGAGAATGAGAGTCATAGCCTCCCTTTATGAAGGATTTTTTTGATGTCTCCGTATACGAAATTGGCTATTGGCCATCAAAATACATTGAGAGTATAATAATGACAAAGTCGTTTGGTGAGTTTGGCTTTTAGTGTTATTTCCTAGTGTTTAAGTTGGTTTTGTTCGAATATAAAAGTAGTTTAAAGATTTTAACTATTCTTGAAGAAATATTTTGATCTGGAGAGAGGGAAAACCGCCCACGTCAAAATATGTAGATTCATATAGACAGAAAACTTGATAAGGAAGTTTGTAAGACCATTCATGTGAACTTTTCTAGTATTTTGTAAACTTATGTGAATTGGGCTCCTCAGGCAAGATCCACATAATCAAAATTTTCTTGTATTTTTTAACATGTCATATTTCAATTTCGCGCCTATTTTCTAAAAAAAAAATATTTGGAAAATTTTCAGCGGTACCAAACCGCGTTGCGCCATGAATTAACTTATCTTCTACCTAAACCATACATATACTCGGTCAGGTTGATTTTGACTTTGAATAATTAGGAACATTATAAGTACTTTCAATTAGATGTTCTTGATCTACAAGACTTTACGACTTTTTCAAATACGTAAAAAATAGCAAAAATTGGACCCAACGTGAGTTTATTCTCATTTTTATTTTGAAGTGGAAAACTACTCATACTTTTTGGTCAGATTTCATTCAAATATCGATTGTTATAAGACTTTCCTACTTTCCTGATTTAGATTGAAAAAGACAAAACAAATTATGACAACATTTAAAAAAAATTAAATAATGTTAAAGATGTTTTCGTTCAGTGAAATAAATTGAACCGGAAATGAAAAGAGAAATGAGCAAGAACATGAAAGAGTTGAAAAGTCAATGTTAAAAGTTAATGATTTCCTCAAAAATCACTTTCAGAAGAGTCACGAATTCGATTCCGTCTTTTGAATAACCCCAGTATTATGACACCTCACGTGTGCGGTTATCTTTATAGCTTCCGTTGTTCGAGAGCACCCTCTCCGGGGAATTTTCACGGTTTCTCCACCCCACATGCCGGCGATAAAAATTCTAAAGTCGGGATTAAATTTTAGGTTGCGGCGAACTGTACACGAGAAGCAATCGTATCGTCGGCGGCCACTCCACGGGCTTCGGATCGCACCCCTGGCAGGTGGCCCTCATCAAGACCGGATTTCTCACGAAGAAATTGGCGTGCGGCGGGGCCCTGCTGAACGAGCGATGGATCGTGACGGCCGCACATTGCGTCGCCACGTGAGTACCGAGAAGTCGCCCTTCTATGATGAAAGTGATGTTTATTATGGAATCGTTTTCAGGACTTCTAATGGGAACGTGCGGGTGAGATTGGGCGAGTGGGACGTGAGAGATCAAGACGAGAAGATGCCCTATGAAGAATATTCGGTCGAAAGGAAAGAGGTTCATCCCGCTTATTCGCCGTCCGATTTCAAGAACGACGTCGCCCTCGTCAAATTGGATCGGAATGTGCGGTTCAAGCAACACATCATTCCGGTATGCTTACCGTCACCTAATGTGAGTATTCTCGAGGGATGTTTCAATCGAACTATCAAAGGAGTCATGTTTATCTCTATCCTTCATTTTCGCCCAACCCAGGATATTATTTTTGCACGACATATTTCATATAGCATATTGCTGGTTTTATTATACTTTACCTGGTCTTTGGTGAACCTCATTGACAAAATGTTGCAAAGTAATCAAACTATTTTATTGAGAACCTTATAAAATATCAGTTTTTCTCATTCTAATTAGGTCCAGTCATTTAGTATAACTATAGGTTACACTAATGTTGTCTAAGGGCAGATTGTACATTGTACTGTCATAGACAGGAGTTTTCCCCAGTAGATCGTGCGCTTCTTGTCTAGCCGAAGTTAGTGGAGAGTCGCGTGGGACAAGGAGGTTGCCGTTTGGGTGGGGTATACTTTTGTTCATGTTGGTACACAATTTACTTCCGATTTTAATCTTATTCATCCCTAGATACAATTATTACAACAAATGAATCTTAAGAGTTAAGCATGTAGAATCCGGGGTTCCGCCTTAAAAGGAATGAAACATGTACGTACGGAGACATAAAAAAAATCCTTCATAAAGGGAGGCTATGACTCTCATTCTCTCTCTATCCTTTTAATAGTTTTCAGATGAGACAGAACGATTATCATAGCCTCCCTTTATGAAGGATTTTTTTTATGTCTCTGTACCATCGAATGCATTAGTTTTCCCCAGTCTCTCGCTCTAGCACACGAAAAACGGGGGAAAACTGATGCACTCGATAGTACAATTTGCATTTTTAGGATCAGAACACAAATATAGGCAATATTCCTGTGTGTCCTTTCCTAGAATACCCTAGGATTTGATAAAGGTCGTTCTCTTCTACTCTGATGAATGAAAATTAGCTAATTTATAACTGCAATTCAAAATTACTGAAAGATCAGGCTTAATGTTTTCATACCATTGCATTATTTTGTATGGACTTACAATAAGACTAGATGAATTATAAGGGTCTTTCATGTAGTTTTTTTTTTCTAAATTTTTTAAAATCTTATGATATGCTTCTACTGCACTACTTCATAAAATATTGGAAGGAAATTGCAGTTCCCTGATTTTCATCAAGTATACTTAAAATAATTACCAGAATAATGAAAAGTAATCCACCATAAACCCTTGTTTGACTTTCCTTATATGCGGCTTATCCTTAACACTTTTGATACATTTCTATATTGAACAATATTATTGAGTAGGTAGTATTCTTTATAGTCTTTTCTCTGTATGATTATTTGACATTTATATTCTTCTCAATGATAAGATTAAATGTTCTGAAACTCAACAATTTCATCACTAACAGCATAGATCCAGTATTCATTATGTTCAATGTTGATCTGTTTCAATGGTCATCACGCAGAATGAATCTGATTATAACGTTGTGACCACCATTTCTTCAAATTTCAATACAAGGGCATTAGTAACGTTCCATTATATTTTATTATCATTATATCACATCACGTATATGAAAACGCATAATTTAGCAAATTATCAAACTCAGGTTCCTTCACGTTTCCTTACAATTCCAAGGGCATTATAATTTCTCTAGTCATTTTACTATAAAATATCATGGAATTCTACAAGTACTGTCCAAGCATAGCATGACATTGCAGGTCATTGAATTGCATTGCATTCAATTTCACGCCTCCCATGCCATTACGGGTACTCCCGACCATTGCAGAAGTGATAAAGCTCCGTATAATTTTAAAATGACTCGAATTTTTCCGAGTTTTCAGCTGAAACTGCCCGGAAAGATGGCGACGGTGGCCGGTTGGGGGCGCACGCGTCACGGTCAAGCAACAGTACCGTCCGTCCTGCAAGAAGTCGACGTGGAAGTCATCACCAACGACAGGTGCCAAAGGTGGTTCCGAGCCGCCGGAAGACGAGAGACCATTCACGACGTCTTTCTCTGCGCCGGATACAAAGAAGTACGCATCCATTCTTGAAAGTACCAAAACGGAATTTCCTAACATTTCGATCTAGGGAGGTCGCGATTCCTGCCAGGGCGACTCCGGAGGACCTTTGACCCTACCGATCGAGGGCAGACGCACTCTCATTGGCCTGGTCTCGTGGGGAATCGGCTGCGGCAGGGAACACCTCCCGGGCGTTTACACCAACATCCAGAAATTCGTGCCCTGGATCGATAAAGTTATGAGTTGAGGATTGTGCCAGTGCCAGTGAACCGTGAATGAAATAATAGTAAATTATTCGTAAAAAGCGACGACAGGATTTGTCAATTAAATAATTATTTATTGTTTAGTTTATTAAAGAGAACAACCTCAATCAGCTTATACCAATCGATTTGATCAATGAAAAAAATTAGAGAGAAGTAACCCTGTGATCGAAATTTCGGCAGGGAATAAAACTGAACAATAAGCTGTAAGTCTGCATCAGATACTATACGACGTAATAATTTAAGTATGCAATTGTTAGAAATAAACGTTTTTTAATGACAGTGTCTCGTTTCGTCTTTTGGGGGGAATCCGTGCGGTACCTTTTAGTAGCGATTTTCCTAGGAAGGAAATTGCTGCATTATTAGTTGCGGTGGAGTCGGGCGATCGGAGGATCCTGCGTTCTGCATTGCGAGCTCCGTTTCTTCTTATAACTCAAACAATTCGATCACCAAAGTACTAACGGTACCTCCCTACCTCCTTGAGTTACCTGCACCAGCATTAGCGCTGCGCTACCGGGGGAGGTCGTCGACCTTCCCGGGTCTTCAGGATGGCAGGCAGGAGGCTCTTCTTCAAACAGTTCCAAGTCGACCCCGGACAGGTGACGAACGTGTGGCCATGGGGATGGTGTCGGTGCTGTAGCGCGCGAAGCTTTCGAAAAACCAAATTTCCACGAAAAGAAATTTCACGCCTTATCGCCGTACTCGGATGTGTCCACAATGATTCAATCCCGGTCCGTGCAGCGGTCCACAATGGTGTAAATTTCGTTCGACGGTAGCGATAATTTATTTCACGTCCGAGGGATTTCGATTTTTGCACTCTAATCTAGTCCGCACGCAATAAGGTGAGTATTTTGAGTCTTAAGGTGGTTGGCAGGTGGCTCCTCTTTGGTATTCCGCGCGTAACCTTTCGAGTCCTTGATCTCGTTTGACCCATATTTTATGCATGTCTTGTGTGTTTAGCCGATGTTGATACGTTCAACAACTGGTTTTCGGGATGTGTGCGTATGGTTAAGGACGATAATAACGAGGAAGATTAAACTGTTTCGAATGATTCACCCGACCCGTTAGCCGTACATAATTAATAAGCTTATCTTGCGAGAATCTTTCAGAAAAATCTTAATTTTAACGAGTTCAGGAAGTTGCCTCTCGCCGTTATTATTATAATGATAATAATAAAGGTCGCTGCATAATTTCGTACACGAATTCGGATGCTCTCCTCCTTACCTCAGACGCGGTGGAGTTTGTGCGATAACTCTTCGTAATTAGTTATTTTGGGAATGCCTAACGACCCAATTAAGGACGAAACTCGAGATAAGTCGGGTCTTATGACCTAGGATTTCTCACGGAAATCTTTGACGCTCTATTGTGATGGAAGGGAACGGGATAAACGTTCCCAATAAGAATGGATGAAAAGTGACAAGTCAATTTTTAGCGTGAAAAGAAATAGTAATTGGGCAGCGTGTCCGGGCAGTCAGTGACCTCCTGGTGGAGCCGTTGCCCGCGTCTTGCACAATCTTTGCGACTCGTCGTTTTGTCGGTGGTACCTGGATGAATGATGATGATGACGGTGGAACAACTGCTGGAAGCGGCCATTTCACTTTCCTATCCTGCGGGATGCCTGCGGGTAACGAAGATTCCTGCACACCTAACCCGGGGTCATTCATCAATCTCTTCGTTCACCATAATCGAGTACTTTCGATCGACCTGACTCGATGATTTTCGGTTTTTTCCAGATGCTGCCAGCAACTTTGGTAACCTTAGCGACATTTCTCCTGGAGATCTGCACAACTTCCCCTGTATATAACATGCAACCGGCGTTCATCACTGCCAACATAGGTGAGATTTGAATAACTAATGACTCCATTAAAACTTTCGAGTAAGTGCCTGTACTTAGGTGCATTGAAAATTATAATTGGAATGCATAATTGAATGTAATACGTTATGGACAAACTGTATGCACTTCGTCATTTTTCATACGAAAAGAAATTGGCATTGCTGACATACATTCGCCCACATGTATGGAAATATAGGCACAATCGGAAAAACCCACGTGCGAAACCTCATATAGGCACGACTTTCTTTTTGAATACTTAATTTTAATAAATTGATCATGAATGTTTGAAGCGGATCAGAATTGTGACTGGCTGTTTCTAGTTTGGAAAATCGAAAAATTAAACATGCAATTGCTGCATTACAAAGAGATTTGAATAGTTGAAATGTCACGTACGGTGCTAGTTTATCAGTCGTGAAATTACGGTAGAACCAAATTGAGATTTGAATAATACATGTGTGATCTCGATTCAATTATTATTATTAAGCTGAAACGGGCAGTTAATTTGTACCAAACTCTACTCAACGTAGAATCGCATTAACGTTATTAGATTCACGCCTGAGGGAGAAACAGTATCATTCTAATATTAATTGGAAATTGGATGTGATCTTGTAGATTTTTCCGTATTGTGTAATTCGTGTAGCGAAAATGAACTTCTCGAGTAGTTCATAAGGTTCAAGTTCGCAGAGGTGACGTGTTTCTGGCACATTCAATTCCGCGCTCGGAATTGCCAATAACTGTGTCGTAATAATAATAACAACAGCGACACATTCGCCTTGATCCTGATACTGAAACGTGCATACCCGCAATACGAAAAACGTAAAAGGTCGAGGTAACTGTCCCGCTATTTTCACACCCACCTATAATAGTCGAATTAAATCGTGAATCAGTGGGTGAAAACCGACTCCCTTTTGGTACCGTTGACCCACTGACTGACGGAACCGATCATATTTCACTTCATCATCATGAGTCAAGAAAAAAAGAAATCCTTGCATAGAAAGCGTCTGAATCATCCCCGAGTAGCAAAAGCGAGCTTTCCCCAATCAGGATCTCGGATCTTCAGGCAGTCCGTTAGATTGCCTCCGCAATTATTTGCACGGATTTTATGAGGTACTTTTACGGCCCTCGTTTAAGCCAAAGTACCTCGCGGTTTTATCAGATTCCTCGAGACACTCGCTGCAATTTCTCGAGGAAATCTCCAGATAGCACAACCGGGTGACCAGTGGCTAACATCACGATGATGGGCCTCCACTGGGCCAAGGTAACGGGACCAGTAACGTCACGGCACGGTTAGAAAGAGACAGTCATCCGTTTAATCAGGAATGCGTTCACCGTTAGTTAGTCCAGCATCACATCACAAACCTTCGTTTGACGGAAGAACGCACCCAATTTTATCTCGAAGCAAAATCCACGCGAAAACGACCATTGTGGTTGTCGTCGTCAGGTCCCGTTAGGTATTGAGCAATTGAAAACAAAATTTACATGAAAAATGGAACAGTAGAACTATGTCGGACAGTTATAAGAGTTTGCAATTTTGGCTGTTTCAGGTACTAATGGTAGGAACATCAGGAACTTGCCGTGCATATCGCGCAAAAACAACCAAAGCGGGGTGTGCATGTTCGCGATAGACTGCCTGAAATCGAACGGCACCCATTTGGGCACCTGCATCGACCGATTCTATTTTGGCTCCTGCTGCCACATAGAGCCTGTCCACGACTTAGCTGACAACACCATAGACATCACGGACATCATCCCGGCGAGGGAGCCGCCCAACCGATTGGCCAGTACGGCCAAACCAGTCCTAATAACTACCGCTTTAACGAGCAAACCGAGTACCCTGAACCAGACGAGTTTCGGAACGACCACCACGGAAAGAGTCGTCACCAGCCAGAAAATCACCAGGAAAAACTCGACCATTACGACGTCCAGACCGGAAGCAGACCCGAAAACTACTGTCAGTTACAAATTGACGACGTTCCAATCGGTGGACGAAACTACGACACCTAGAGCTCTGACCACTTCGCCTACCACTTTGAGTACTACGAGCACGACTACGAGGAAGTCGACTTTCAGCACGAAAGCGACTTTGAGGCCTAAACCGACAAAGACGTCCAGTAAACCGACAAAGACGACTTCCGCCACGACCAAGAGAACCAAGCCGACGACGAAACGGCCGATCACCCAGAAACCGACGAAAAAAACCGCGAAACCCGGTAGCGGTACCACGAAATCCACGTCCAAGACGACGACGACAAGACCTACGACCGTGACGACGAAAAAACCGGTGATTTTGACGGCTAAACCGATCACGAAACCGCCGGTGGTCATCCTGACGACCCAGAGTACCGTCAGGAAGAATGTCACTCAAGTCGAGTCGGGAGTAAATCTGGCGACTAATGAAATCGAAACGGGAACTACGTCCGCGAGTACCGCGAAACCGTCATTATCGACGGCGAAACCGTCGATAGTGACATGGACGGTCGCGGTCGACGATGGCAGAAATACGACCACCGCGAGTACTACCATCAGCAGCAGCACCGTTAACATCAGCACTACCAGTGAAGGTGAGTTATCTCTAGATGTATTAGGAAAAGAGATCGTGATAATCATTGCACACGTAGATACCTTTAATGGGCAATTACCGCGCCATACGATATACGGCTTGATTCAAAAGTATAGCGCTACCGCTTCAGGGGTTTGGTCAAATTTAGGAGAGGTTCTGTGGATTTATGTATGCGTCAATTGGATTCAGCGTCTTCATCCGTCAGTTTCGCTTCTCTTTGGCTAGATATTTGGCACGTTTCTTGTGTTTTTTTCTTGTCGGTAATAAAATTTAATGGTGCTGTGATTTTTTCACTGTTACAAATTCGATCCAAAAGTTGGTCCCTATAAAGCTATAAGACGAATCATTATTCTGTGTCATTATTGTGTAGTTCGTGTACTCATCGATCGATCAATAATAAGTTGCCAATGAACCTGAAAATATGGACTTATGATGCCAAACAATCGCAATTTATTGTTGAACAGACATTTGAGAACTTTAACTTTAACTTTGAAAACCGGTGGATTTTTTTAAATCGAAATTTTTAGCCCGATTCTTCTAAAATTTCGAGATATTAGCAACAATATAACCTACAATGTTAATAAGTAGGTAACAGTCATCGTAACAGTGAATAATTTTTTATCTGATTATAAAGAAAGGAGCTCTAATCAAAGACATATCCATTGAGAATTAAAGGTTATAACGAGTGTTTATGGTGGAGCTTATAAAATTGATAATATCTCAAAAAAACTATTCACATTAGACATGGCAGACAAAGAAGTTTAATTTACGCAATATTTTTTTAAATTTCAAAATGCTTAAAATTGTGTTTGTACTATCGAGTGCAGTCGTTTTTCCCTCCCTCTTGCTCTAACACAACGGGGGAACCCACGTGCTAGAGCAAGAGGATAGGGAAAACTTTTGCACTCGATAATATCTACACGCCAGGAACAAAATCTATGAATATTTATTACCCAAGTCCTTTTTTTGCCCGTTTACCATCTACCATAAGTTGCTCACCGGCTGAACTACTTTATTCATAATTCGTGTTGTCAAAAAAAATATCCAGGACTCAGAATAAGCGAATGTGGAAGAACATTGAAACATAATTCGTGTTTGTAATTTCTTCCTCCACGGGAAAATGATTTATTTTTACAATAAACACAGCGGACTGAAAAAAATTAGAGAATTCGTACGTATTGCCAGGCCTGGTCATGGAACCTGATAAATTTGGCACATCAAACACTGTACATACAATGTGACCGACCAGAAAATTATCGAATTTGAAGCTCTGCTGACTACTTTTGGATCTCCATCATGACAAAATTAGTAGTTTCTGACCATGTTAATAAGATGAATTTCGTCAATCGAAAATGTTACTAATCAATGAGACAACCGAAACCGAATATCCCTGCTTTCATGAAAAAAAGTTCCTCAAGAAGAAGTAGCAGAGGATGCTGCAAAATAACACTTCCACTCAATCCATTTGAACCAAATTTAAAGTTTCCATATATGTCTTCAATAGACCTATAAACCCTAAAAGTTGCAAGTTTTTAACTTGAGCAAGTAAAGTAAAGTCAAACGGGTGTCATCTTCAAAGGGCTAAATCTCGCGCAACCTTTAGAAATCTGACAAAATGCAAATCTATCAGTTGAAAACAAGAAATTCGATAATTTTCTGTCAGTTTTTCGCTAACGAAATCCGACTTTGCGTTTCCAGATTGGCTTCCGATCACCACTCCGGACGGTTGGGTGCTCTTACCGAGCGTGCCCGGCGAAGACGCGACCCAATCGCCCTCGACCTCGACCCCGACCTCAACATCGGCATCGATCACCAACGTCACGACCGGAACTTCCGGCAGCGCCGTCAGCAGTACCACCGCGACCATCACGGTCTCCAACGCGAGCAGCACCACCGAAGAAGCCGCAAGTCAGCCGTCAATCACGTACATTCCGCTGGACGTCACGACATCGTCACCGGCAGCTAATGCGACCGCGGCCTTGAATACCAATGCCACAAACGCCACCTCTTCGTCTCCGGCGGGCGTTACGACCACGACACCTGTCAATAATGCGACAACGACTCAACTGGAAGCGGCGACGACGACTTCATCTGTGGTTTCGGATCCGAAGCCGGTCAATATGAGCGACTTTACCAATGGTGAGAGGATTTCACGTTTCGAAATGGACTTTTTATTGTACCGATGGAAACAGTATTATTAGAGACTGGAAAATATGAATTAGGCATATTCATGCATACTTTGCATATTTCGTGGATTTTTTGAAAAGGTAGTGCATAAATGAACTTGCATTATTTTGGAGAAAACTGCATATAATTTCGTCCATCTTTCGTGCATATTTCATAGGTTCTGCTTCTGGATGTTTGAATAGACGGATGTTATCTCTTCCAGTACGGGAATATTTTCTAATTTTCAATCACTCTATTTGATGGAATCAAATCTTAACCAATCCTTGAATTAGGTTTACATTTTAGTCGAAAATTGTGTTTGCATGTGAAAACACCGAACTGGAGTCGGACAGTATTTTCAATTGTAAAGTGCCGAAAATTGAACAAAATAATGATAATACGCGAAGATGAAACCAATAAATAAAAACCTTCAAAAAGTGGCTCTATACAGAGTTTTCTAAAACTACTGTAAAAATTTTGAATTTGAGGAGGGGATTCTTGAGTCTATTTTAAGAAAAAAGTTCATATTGTGATTGGTCCGAAAATGCTTATTCGCTGAGCTGCAACCCTTTTAAATTGGGGACCTAAACACGGTTTTATTTGAAATAATACTGGCAGTGTTTTGAATTATTTTGGACTTTTACTTTGGTAGTCATTGTCTGGTGTTGAGTTTGTAAAATATCTTTGAACATTTGATTTTTTCAACCAAAAAGCGACTGTTACTAAGCTTTCAAAGTCAAATATCTCAGAAACGGTGTACCCTTCATAATTCCATTTCAAAACCTCAAAAAAGCTACCTGGTAAAAAGTTACAACCATTTTTAACATATACACTCCCTTCAGTTCGAACCCTTTGTGCAAAAAAATGTGCAATATTTCTATGAAACGACGGAGTATCAAACGAACAGTGACTAATCCGAATTTCATTGATTTAACTTGAACGGTTCTGAAGATATAAAGTAAAAAAAAAACGCAGTAGTTTTAGAGAACACCCTGTATACTTATGTATGAGCGATAGTGTACCGAACATGACAGAAAAAGTAATGTGCACGCACTATTTTCGTCTTTTTGTTCATATTTTCGATATTATTGGTGCATATTTTCATGTTTTTCCGTGCCTACTTTTGTAATTTTCGTGCAATTTTTCGTACAGATTTTCCAGTCTCTACTTTAATTATCAACCGCAAGACGAAAGAGAGAGGCCTTTTATTGCTCGAGTGCGAAATTACCGACTTAATGAGCGCAAAAACATCGTGATGGAAGGCAGGATTGGACTCGCTCTTGCGATACGATTTTTCGCGCAAAGTTATTCTAGTCGCTTTTCCGAGTCTCGTGAGATTTCCTTTCGATAGCCCCGCCGCGCCGTCCGAATTTCTAATGGTTCTTCGATAATGCGTCGATTCGTGTTCATAGGTAAAATCGTTTCAATTTTGTAGTGCGGAACATAGAGTATGTCCCCGCATACTGAACTTAGAAATATTTTTTTCCGAAATTAATAGAAGTACCAGTAACCGAAACCATAGTGCGAAACTTTGTAACAAAAAATTCTAAATTAAATTGAATAAAAAAAACTGTTTTCGTTAAAATGAAAACGAAATAGTTTTTAGCGGTTTGAGAGCATGCAGGCGATTTTGTCAAGAATAATTTTTTCTGTGAAATCAAAAATAAAAAAGTTTTTCCTCTTTGTAACCCCATCCGGGGACATACTGTAGATTTTCACGTTTTCCTGTAAATTTTGAACAACGTTGAATTTATTCAGGAATTGAATGAAATGGTTAGTTCTTGTGTTTCCAAATTGGTGTCGAAGAAATTGGGCGTGATTCTACACCGAAAAACATCAAAAAAAGTTTATATCTATGAATATAGGTCCGAGAATGCTTTCCTAAGGAGCTAGAGGTCCTCAAAATAAACATTTTTTTCTTCGATAGGATTTTTTTTACACAATTTTTGGTGTAAAATCATCCCCTAAATTGGTTGACAGCAATTTGCAATCATGTGTTTTCTGTAGTAAGTAAATTGCGTTAAAAATTAGGTCCGAAACTTTTTCTCGAGATTTTCCGGATAAAACTCCGCCATCAGTATTCAGTGGCAGTAAATCAGTAATTCGCTATATTCTACTTCTCTGTTAACGTGTTTCTCTTTTCTTCTGTTTCTGTGTCCTATTTTCTTATTGTAGAAAATGTTCACATTACGGAAGACGACCAAGAAGTCCTAATTTTTATCCTGAGGTATACTTACGCTGTGTTGCAATTCTAATAAACCTAGAGCAGTAAATTATTCCTCGCACAGAGCTTGCAATACAGGGTGTCTCAGAACCACCCGCGTGGAGCCGGTTACCACACGATTCCTCAACTAATTCTGACAATGAGATGAGAACCTTTAATACAATTTTGTCAACATTTCAAAAACAAAAATATCATACAATATTCATGCAGTTTGGCTGTAAATAAATTAAGAATTATATTAATTAGTATGATAGTTAAAGTTTGAATATAGGTAATTAAAAAAAAAACGCGAAGTTTATTGCAAAATTTCAATAGAGCCCTTGCCAACCATTGAAGCCTCAACAAAATTTTATTAGAATATCGTGAGGAATTCACCATTACCGGTAAAAGAATGTACTAGGTAATGAATTTGCTCTTTGTTTCCTTGGAGGAAATATACTAACTAAATTTTCGGCACGTCACTTCCTGAATTTCGCAAAACCAAATTTTCTTGATGTTCAATATTTTGTGCCAACATCCCGTTTACCATAATTTCGACTGATTCATGTCAAAACCGAACAACACTGAGAATAGTATATTATGAATCCAGGGTCACTTTTATCCCTGAATTGCGAAAATTACATTTAGTTCCGCACTACGAAATCGAAACGATAATAGGTCGGAAATTCGTCGAATCAGTCTCTGCTCGTCCCGTCAAATGGTTCTTGAACTTTCAAGGTAAGTCGGAGACCATTGGCTGGTCTACAACCTCGACTCGACACCGTAAAGGAAGGAAATAAGAATAATCGTGAAACGAGTCTGAATTCAGTTTTGTTTGGGAGGCGCGCGTTACGTTAAACTGTCGTCGCGTCGCGAGATTTCCCAACGAAAAATGAACCGGAAAAACCGAGAATCCGCATGAGATGCCATATAATTGTCTCGTCCGAATTCGCGATGGTGATGTTGAGTTCTGCCTTGTTGTTGACCACAGTTTGCGGGCGGCGGATGTACCCCGAGGCCAGGATCGTCGGCGGCGAGAAGGCCTCCTTCGGCAAGTGGCCTTGGCAGATCTCCCTCAGACAGTGGAGGACGTCCACGTATCTGCACAAGTGCGGGGCCGCGCTTTTGAACGAGAATTGGGCCATCACCGCTGCGCACTGCGTGGACAAGTAAGCCTTTTTGCCCCCACCGTAAAAGCACCGGGTCGGGGTGTTCCCCGGGGGAAATCCCGTCCTTGTCCTGCATTTTTTGTGAAAAGTGTGGAAAACCCCACTTGAAGATAGGTTTTTTTGGATAAATCTGCGCTGCGCATTTCCTTCAATTTCCGGAATTCCAAAATCGCATTAAAAATATTGTACAGGTTGTCCCATGGCAAGTGGAACACAGAGAATTGACATGGGAAATTACATCTTGTTCATAATGCTCTCAGGTGCACAAGCATGTATCTTGGGGGAGAGATGAAGACAAATAAGTTGATGCCCTATTTGACTACAATCAGTCACTGCCTACTACCACTAACAGCCAGTTTCATAATCTAATTGAAGGAACTTTAAAAATTAAAATTGTGTTTAACCTCCAACTTCATAATCGAACTTTGAAGTCTCCTTTAAAAAAGTGAAATGAGAATGTGACAAATCAACTCTGAACATCACTTTTACTAAAGTGACTTTAAATTCGATTATTATTATTATTATTATTATTTCAAGCTTCAGAATCAAAGTTGAAAACTAAAGTTAAATTATGCAAACAATAACGCATATTCATGAGAAATTATTTCTTATTAAATTCTTTTGTCTACGTAATCTATTATAAAATACGAGTTTTTTTATCTTTTTTCAAATTTCTTAGGTTTGAAAGTTCTCAAATTCACGATTGAACAATATCAATGAAGTAACAATAATTTGTCTTTCATCTAATTTTGACATTAATTATGCTGTGTCCACGGTATATCGAGTAGAGAAAATGAACTTTTAGCTAAAGTTTCACTCCAAAATGCTACAAATGATTATGAAATACCACAACTTTAACGGCCTTTTGTACGGACCCTGAAGTCAAACTTTATCTTTAATTAAAGTGCATTTCATGAAACTGCCTTAAGCTACGGTGGTATTAGATTGAGGGCGGTAGTTGTTCTATTTAATAAAAACCTTCGATATCGATCATTTTGAAAAGCCGTAAAAGAATCAAATAGGGCATCATTTCATTAGTCTTATAATAAACTTTGCTTCAAATTACGTCCATTTATTGTCATTTGCACCCATTATTATTAGATAGTTAACATAACACACTGAAACAAAACTGTGTCATTATTTTATAATTTTCTTAAATGCGATTTTGAAAATCTTGGAGCTAAAGAGGATAAGTAGCGCGATTTTGTCGAAAAACTTTCTTGGCGTAGTTTTTTTTTTATTTTCAACCCAAAACCTAAGCAAAAACCTCTCAAATCCGTGGTTAATTCTTCCTTGTTATAAAATTTTCTAGTAATATTTTTATCATTATTTTGGGCAAACGTGTTTCGAAACTTTGAAAAACCGAAACAATGATGAAACACAATTTAAACTTTGTCAGGTTTGTTAGAAATTTAATAATTTATATGAAATGTGCAAATGAACCAGTAGCTGACAGACCTTATTTTCCGTGTGGTGAACATTGGAGTCCTCATAGTTGACCAACATACGTTTGAATAGACGCAGAGGTTAGGACACTTTCCAATAACCATATTTATTTATAGAGGAAGTGAATATTCCTATATCATGTTTTATCTAAGAAATTGATTCGTTGAAAATGCATAGGTAGAAAATTTCTTATTGTCCTTCGAATCGTCAACTTTTTCAGCTACTGGGACAGTGGGACTATTATTTATGAAAATCGATAATTGCCATAAATTTTTTCACTCATCAGGCTTATTCTGTATGACCTTAGAAACGGTTCAATATTGAACATTGAAGATGAATACTTATTTCATCATGTTCATCCAAAATTATGGGTTTTAAATTTTCATGACCGTTTTTATGAAACTGATTCAATCGATCGAATTTAAAGGAATATTTTGAAATAATTTACTAGTTACCAACAAATAGCTTAATACCAACTAAATGACCGCAGCGTTCAATATTGAACATTTTCCATTATCAAAAAGAATTAGTTCGTTTATGTTTACCCAAAAATGTCGAAATGTCACCCCCTTACCTTTTCATAATTCCCAACTTTCACCTTACACAGTCATTTGACACACACTAGAATTTCTGAAATAATCATTCACAGAATTATAACAGAATTTTTGTCAATACGGTATAGGCATGCATGGCAAAAGTCGAAAGAACCATTCGAATCAGTTTATTACATTTCACATTCAATATGTTGCTGAACTCAAGTTGACTGTGTATAATATCGCAAAATTCGCAACATCGAAGAAAATACATACATATGTCTATGTATAAAACATGTTCATAAAAATTTTGTTAAGAAATTCCCTCGAGAATCTCGTCTGAATGTATGCAAAAAATCTTGTCTTGCACATGACATTTATACCATAATTGACACAATTTTCATAACAGTTCTGTGAATAAAGGTAAATTCCGATGCATCGGATATCCGTCGATAATGTGAACCGATTTTATCCCTATGCCTCTAACATTTCTATCCAATCAGGAAACAAATCGGATAATCGTATATCCTCTGATATCGGCTGCATCAGAATTCTCCTTAATTCATTGAGAAATTTACGTGTGTGAAAAACGACTACCCCGGGGTGTTTTTCCGTGAAAAAGCATGTGTGTGCTTTTTCACGAACTTGCCCTGAATGGCGCGTCCCTTTGTGTCGCGTGGGAGGATCCGCTAATTGCCGTATCGATTCGCAGCGTGCCACCTAGTGACCTACTTCTGCGTTTGGGCGAGCACGACCTGTCCACGGAATCCGAGCCGTATCTGCACCAGGAGCGGCGGGTGCAGATCGTGGCCTCGCATCCGCAATTCGACCCGAGAACGTTCGAGTACGACCTGGCCCTGCTCAGGTTCTACGAGCCGGTCGCCTTCCAGCCCAACATCCTGCCGGTCTGCGTGCCCCAGAACGACGAGAACTTCGTCGGCAGGACGGCGCACGTCACCGGATGGGGACGACTTTACGAGGGTACGGAACGCGTTAAAATCTATACTAAAATCGAATTAGGGTTAGTTCATGAGGACCACCTAGAATTTAATGGGAGATGGGCTAAATGAAACCAATCCAACCCCAATTTCGTTTTTTTTTAATGAATGTATGAAGTCTGCTGGGGCAACTTTATTATGCTGATTCCAAAGTACAGTATACCGCTTTAGAGCAGGTTCCTTCTTTCAAAATAAGAAATGTTCTTGCACATGGGGTGCTGCAAAAGGATGTAAATATAGAAAATACTTATACATCCCAATACTCCAATAATGAAGTAACAAAGATATCAAATACGATTTGATAATGTAGATGAATTCCGAGAGAATTCTATTGGAAAATCGAAAGTTCTTGTGAGTTTTTTAGACTGTTCTATCATGTGCAGAAGGTTTCCTCAGTAGAGCTGTTCGTTCTTTGTCGGACGCCCCCCACCACTAACTGGGCCAACTCGTCAGCATAGATTAGAGATTTTCTATTGGCTGACGAGTTGGCGCAGTTGGTGGTGGGGGGCGTCCGACAAAGAGCGAGCAGTTCTACTAGGGAAAACTCCTGGACATGATAGTGCATACGTACATAAGTTGTGCAACTGCCAAAAAAAACACATATGTAGATTTTATTTGAAGTAGTTACTGAAAATTTAAGTCATTGCGAAGATGCTAATAGAGAAAGTCGATTAGATTATACGAATTCATGCAAAAGAACCTGGTTGAATTCACAAAATGAACCTCTTTTTAAACGCTGTGAATCCTGGCAACAGCGTATTTAAAAACATTTTATGAGAACTCGAGTAAAGTTCTTTAATTTTTGTATAAATCTTCGGTGATTCGTAAACAGAGGTTTCCTCAAATTGCATCGAGTTTAGTAAATTTTTAATGTTCGTACAATACATCCTTAATTACGAAGACATAGATTTAAGCCATTAGTAGTGGCTTGTAGGCTCTGATTGTAGGTAAATAATTTCCGTTGATAATTCGTTCATTATGTGTTCAAAAACTATGATTGTTGGAAAATACTTCAATAAATGCTTAAACTAGTTAACGATGTTCTCATCAGTCTATTGGTTTAATGGTAAATAATAAAAAAACGGGCAACAATTAGCTTCTCGGGTACTAAACACTTAACATTTTGTTGTCGCAGTAGACGTTTAGCTGAGTAAAATTTGTTGATTTTAATTGTTATAACAATGGTAACCTAGGAATTCTACTTATAGTAGGTTGATACCGGCCCTAAAACTTACAACAATGGTTTCGAAGTGAAAGACGTTCAAAAAATTCTCTTCGAAATTGGGCATGTGCGAATATCCTCATTTATAGGAACATATGGCAGTGATGAAAATTCGTTACAAGTATTGGAAATGATTCACAAAAAAATATTTTTGTTTTAATCTCCAGAATCATATCTATGTATTGTGAGAGTCTTTTTCAGGTATTGAAATTAATTTTCAAGATGTTAGTCTTTTTTCAAAATATTGAAAATGTTCCCAATTTCATGAATCGTTTTCAAGATATTGGAAAACCATTTTCAATATTTGAATTAATGACTACATACTGAGAATCTTTGCCAAGATACTCATAAAACATTTATTTCTTCAAAAAACTGTTTATATTTTCAAAGCCGCTCCAAATTACTTGGGTAAAATGCGTAAAGTTTTGTCCATTATACCGCAGAATATTTACAGTTTTTAGAAGTTTTTTCTCTTGACCTTAATACGCTCTCGCAGGAAGATGCACTGTACACAAAAGTAAATTACTTATCGATTGATTTTGCTTATTGCAAGCACGAATGTGATCAAATCGAATTTTTATAATTGGATACATTAAAGTACGTGATAAAATTCACAATCAGACTAAACCGTTGGAGACCAATTGAAAGCTCCGAGTTGTTATTGTTACATACAAATTGATTGCTAATACGAAAAGGAGATCATATAGCATACGACCAAATCGAGTCTCGAATAAATCCATTATATGGAAATACCCATTGTCGGTTTTGGTCTTACAGAATACGGGGGTAGGTATCTGTAAAACCCCAGGAACTGATACAATACTGGAGAAGTTTGAAACGAATTTTTCTACAGGTTCGCTAGATTCCTCATATGTATAGAGAAAAATTTTTCAATGTACTAAAAGTCGCCTCGAGAAATACAATAAGAGACCTTATAAATGAACGTTGTTTTGCTGAATGCAGAAGAATGAGAATAGGGCTGTAGCCAAGGGACGCCAGCCACCCCTGGAAAGTTTCGGGCCTCCATTGGCTAAATTCCTACAATATGAAATTACGAGAGTACCGTAAAAAATGGAAAAACGAAATTTTCCAGTTTAGGGCACCCCTGGACTTTTGTCCTGAAGTATAGAGTTGCTATTTTTTACATAGCTCATACACGCGTACTTCAATAATATTATCAAAAATGATAAGTTAAATGATAAAAAATTTCTAGTAATTTATTTCACGTTCCTAAGATTGAGATTTCTGTTCAATGAATAGTGGCCTTTGAACTAATAACAACCGAATGCTTGTAATTTATTTGCTTCTGAATGAGCGATTTCGGCGAGGTTCGCCCGCGGCCGTCAACCAAGAGAAATTTACCAACTGGCCCACCCCTTGGTTATACCAAATTGCCTGTGTTTTTAATCATTTTTATAATCAGTCAATTTCAGATTTTAGCCTACGGATGTTTAAAAATCATGCCGGATTGGTATAGTTTGCGAATTCTTGGGTACATACCTATCTGCTCACATTTCCTTCGATTTTATAATAAGGAATTAAATTGATTGAATCAACTTAAAGGAATCCTCGAAAAATTCAATTATTTCTTGGGTAGATTTTCTACAATAACCACTTGCGTCCAATTCAATGCTCCAAATTAATTATGCTTGGACGTGGAATCAGTAAAAAAAAACATAGAAAGATGGATTTCTAGAGAAGTATGCAATTTAGAAATCACTCCAGGAATCTGTAAATCCTCTTTTCAGACATTGAGTGCAGGAGGATTCATTAGACATCCCTGTCGCGAATCCCATTCAGTTGTGAAAACAAGAATCGAGACTGTATTGAGCCCGGAAACGAGGGCAGTAAACACGATTTTATGGAGAGCCCCGAATTGGGATAAAACCTTTCCAAAACAGAATGAAAGTAGAGACGTTGTCGCTTTTATCGACCGTCGCCTCTACGTTTCTTTTTCCCGACGCTTCCCATCGTCGAGGCGCAAAACCGGACGAATTTTAAAGAGAAACAAACGAAATTTCAACAATTACTTGCCTATTTTCATTTTGTACTCCGGTACTAGATTTCTGTCACGAAGTAGTCACAAATTTTTGCATTATGTAAGCGGGTGTTCGGGCTTCTGAAATTAGGTAAACGCTGAATTTTCATTTATCCCGAGGTAGTCCGTTTTTTGTTCAATGGAATTAGCTCCATGATGTCTACATTTTCTGCAATATTGAACACAAATTACGCAAATTTCTATTTGTGAATTTTGTTAAAAAATTATAGGTCTGACACATTTTTTTCACTGCTCCGCCCTATTCTGTAACACAAGGGCCGATCTTTACACCTGTACTGTAGTTAAGTTCACCTGGGGCCTGTTCCTGATTCTGCAATTCATTGTAATTGTAAATACCTACAGCGCACATGACGCGCAACTTCACAATTGTAAGGCGCGCAACTTTACAATTGTGATTGCAAGATTTCACGAAAAATTCCCTCAGATTTGGAAAAAAAATCCACAGGTTTCCCACCCCTCAATTGCTGCAAATTCCGATATGCATAAAATCAATTATAATAATATGTACAAATATGAATAAAACCCATAAAATCCCTATTATTTTAGTTATACAAGGTGTCCCGTAATAAACTGCTGAAATCAACCAAAAGTTGATTACATACAGTGCGCGTCTAAAGTGTCCCCCCACCCCCCTAAAAATTTTTGAACGGATACAAATTTTTGAAATCGCTCGCACAGGTCGATTTTTATTTTCAATGAAGCATCTTTTCACGCAATTTTTGTTTCCGGTTTGACCGGAAATGACCGCAACTTTGTTTTTTTAAATGGACACACCTGATTTTTTTTGCATTTTCGGATTCTACGATTTTTTCTGGGTAAGAAAATGTTATCACCGCTCAAAATTTTTGATATTTTTATCTCGCGTGTGATCGGCCATTTTGAAAACGGCTGAAATTTTCGAAAAACGCTCGTTCCCGTCGATTTTGTTTTTCAATTCTGCATCGATTGCAGCAATTCTCATCTCTGTATCATTTTCGGTTTGACCGCCGGGGGGGACACTTTAGACGCGCACTGTATAAAGAAGTGTTCAAATGATAATTTAATATTTTTTTAAATAATTTGTTAACTTTTGGGAGTATCGATTCGGAAATTCGTGCATAACGGTTTTTTAGTATGAGAAATAATAATCAGGCCACAATTTCACTGTATTTCCTCGATAGCGCCAATAGGCTACAAGAATCTACAAGAATAAATAACCTTTTTAACTTTTTGACTCTTCAAATTACCGACGATTCAACCCCCTATAACTTCTTCATTATGACCCAGGTCATTTCGTTATATTTTGACCTAAGCAGTTTGTGGTTTCGCGTTATACACGTTATTACACCTTGTGCACTTACAATTAATTTAGTTTCAAAGTTTCAACAAACCGCGTTTAATTTTAACCAATAGACCAAACAATAAACAGTTTAACTGACAGTTAAACGGATATCTTCATACAAAAGTTATGACCTCAAAATTACCAAAGTACCAAAATCCGGAGCAAAACGTCACAAAACTAAAATCCCCGCTGGTCTCTTTTCTTGCAGACGGTCCGCTGCCGAGCGTCCTGCAGGAGGTGTCGGTGCCGGTGATCAACAATTCGGTGTGCGAATCCATGTACCGCGCCGCCGGCTACATCGAGCACATCCCGCACATCTTCATCTGCGCCGGGTGGCGGCGGGGCGGCTTCGACTCGTGCGAGGGCGACTCCGGCGGTCCCATGGTCATCCAGCGCGAGGACAAGCGCTTCCTGCTCGCCGGCGTCATCTCCTGGGGCATCGGCTGCGCCGAACCCAACCAGCCGGGCGTCTACACCAGGATCAGCGAGTTCAGGGACTGGATCAACCAGATTCTGCAATTCTGAAAACGCAGAAACGGGACACGCTGTATACGGCTTCCCCCAATTGGGCATCGAGTTAGGATCACACTTTATCCTCGAGAGTTTATAGTTGCCGTCTGGATTTTGTGAATATTGACTTTTAAGAGGACAACCTCTTTTATGGCTCTGTAATAAGTTGACAATGGTGAAAGGACCTAGCCTACGGCTACCTGTGTATACCTGCCGCATATTGTATCCGTAGGCTAGGACCATTCACCATTGTCAACTTATTACTGAGCCATAAAAGAGGTTGTCCTCCCAAAAGTCAATATTCACAAAATCCAGACGGCAACTATACAGAAAAAGGGTGTTTTCTAAAATCGGTCATACGATGCTTAAATATTGACCACTCTACAGGGTATCCCATTACGCCTGTTCGTCAACTGTCAATTTGCGAATTTTGAATGGGATGTAATGCAAGTATACTAGTATACACCGTGGTCCAGAATTAGGTTGCAGCTCAATGAGCTGTGCTGAAAATTTGAAAAAAAAAACATATACCGAGTTTCCATCAATACCCGGGCACCACGTGACCATTAGTTGGGCAACTTGTTATACATATTGGCGGAAGATTTTGGATACTTTGAACTTTAAACAACAGGAAATTTTGAATATCACGATATCACGAAAATAATATTTAGAAAATGCTGAAATAATTTCCAGCATCTTGATAATCATGATATTTAACACTCGATTTCTGGAAAACTACCATATCAGTGTTCTTCACTTTCATGGTTCTGTTTGGCTGTTTTCGATTTTATTTGCCAGAGGCATTTTGGCCCCCGGAATATGGCTCTTACGCCAATGATGCAACTTGGGTTGCTTACTTTCAATAGGTCACGTGGCGCCCAAAATCGAATGAAACCCCTGTAAAATAGGTCCAAAAATCCTTCCACATGAAAACCACACTACTTTATTAGTGTCAATTAGTGTCATAGACAACTTTTAGTGTCAACAATGGAAATATCAAAACTTGAGTAAAAAATGCTGAAAGACTTGCAAAATCCGACACCTGGAGGCGCTAAATCCAGAGGTCTTCAAAGTTGTGATTGAAGTATTGTTTTTTCGATTTCTTCCGAAACCTTTTTTGATTTGTAAATGAAATATTGTACACTTGTTTAGGATTGTATCTGCTTTGTGTATCTGCTATCATTTGAGGTGTTCCATTGATATCATGAAAAGCAATAGTGTAGGATTGGGGAGGGTTTCATTTTTATACTCTTCATAAGTCAGAACGGATTTAGAACTAAAAATCAACTTTAGTCGAAAACGGTTGAGGCTATGGATCAAGAGTACCTTTTTTATAGATTATTTACGACTTACCATGTTCAATAGAAATGTATGAGGAGTTCCTTTAAAAAATTAAAAGAGGTTTCGAAAATTATCTATTCCAACTTTGAAGACCTCTAGTTCCATAGTTCTTTTTTTCTTATTTTTAACAGAGGAATCGTCTGGCAAAATTTTATAACCTAATTCACAAGTTGGGAGTCGTCCAGGCGTAATGGGACACTGCAGAGTGGTTCAGTGGTCAATAATTTAAGGGTTTGCAGTCGACTATCGTATGAACAATTTTTGTTGAGAATCTCTATGTCTAACTTCGACTAACTCGTGATGTAATGGCGTGATTTTCATTTGACGCACTATTAAGGGACGCTGTAGCGAGAAAAATGTGATCTAATTGTTTGAATTAAATGAAAAGACGTGCGCCGACGTTGTCCGCAACTGCGCTTATCCCTGCCCGTATACCGCGATTTGCTTATATGCAAAACAAATTGGATGTCGCTATTGATTTTGCCCGGTGGGCGTTTATGAATATGACCTAGCAATTTCCTGTTGTTAGAGTTTGTTGCCGTAGGTATACGTACATTTTCGTGTATTTTTATTATTCGCGTTGTTTATTCAATAAGAAATGGAGAAAGAGAGATGCGACGATTTTGTGATCTGGACGTTTTAAATTTTTCGTTTTCGAACAAAAGTGATTTGTATTATAGGTAAAATTTACCCTAAGATATTATAAACGATAATTAATTTATTATTTTTATGATAAACAAAATGTTACAATTTCATCTTATTTTCGACCAACCATCAATAAATTATCCCTTTTTAGCAGTATTTTTTAGGTACGTAATGGATTTCGTTATTCATTATTTTTATGTAAATAAAGGTGCGTGAATTTACTTTTTGTAAAAATAAATATTTATTGTACTCTAAATTCAGCTGGGATTTTCTTTAGCCTCTGTGTACAATTTCCTTAAGAATGAAACCCTTTAACTTGAAGACGGCAGTATAAACTTACAAATTGCAGAATCCAAACACTGACGTCTAACGTTGCTTTAATAAAGGATGAGAAAACATCCATTAATCACCATACAGGGTGTTTCAGAATATCAAGATGAATCAAGTAAAGACTAAATATTTATAATTGATCCCATTCATCGTAGTACTTATAACAGTAAGTACCGATTTTTTTCCAAACGAATAAAATATCAAGCCAAACTCATTAATTTAATTAAAATATGGCTGACAGCTGTTTTGGTCTTACAATATTGTAACCAATTTCAAAAAAAATTGTTGGATTTGATATTTTATTTCTGAAGTCGTTTCCTGTTGCTGAACAGATTTCCTATACTGTTTAAATTTAATTTCAAGCAAAAATGATTCCGCTCTTATTTCAGTGCCATTTGTAAATCATCTGAAAAGTGAAGATTTTCATGTTATTTATGAAACCAATTATTCTCCTACGCCGTAAAAACATTTCTCATGCTAATTTATTTTATTTTTGGCGCCTTTCCTACATAAATTTGCAAAAACTAATAAAATTTTGATGCTTGCAACTCGCGTAAACCTCACGTCATCGGCACTTTCATGCGAAGAAGAGTGAAACTCTTCGTGCTAGTTCATTTTTGAACAACCCTTGTAAACTTTGGGTGTTTAGATCGAAAAATCAGATTAATTTTGCAAATCCGCGATAAGGAAATGGCCAGCAAGCCCATTTTTTAGTCTTTAGTTAATTAATGGACTACCAACCGTGCGTTTCGGTATTCCTGGTTGCCCAGTTCTCGACCGAAACTTCAAAATAAGAATACGAAAATAATGTTCGTTTTCGCTCGGCATCAACCCCAGAAAACACCGGCGCTTTGTTCCGACACACCTTGTATATTAAAAGCGAGAAATTAGATATTCTCTCGATACTTTTTGCTCGTATTCAGCTGGGTGAACTAGATCACACTCCTCTGAGCATTTTCTCACATCGGATCTCAATAAAAACACCGGATCTACATTAAAATTAAAGTTATATGGTGTGAATTTCAACGTGTGTCCCGATTTCCTTTCTTTTCTTTCAGTATATGGGCACACAATAATACGAAACGCCCACCCTGCGGGCGACCGACGACCATTCTCATTATTTTCGCTCGCGTACAATAAATAATACCGGTAGGTAACAAAAGGTATAACGATAAAGTTCTACCGGCGAATTGAATTAAGAGAATAGATAAGTAAAGTTTTCTCATTTTTATCTTTCGAGTTTTTCCTCGAGCCGTAACTTATACCCGAGTAAAACCTGAAATATTAGTCTGGACGAAAATCGATGAAAACGCCCGCCCAAACCATCTAAATAAAGTCCGGACGAAATTCGCGAATTAGCATCCGGAAACTCGATTATCATGTCGAAAACCGCAACTTGTTTAATCTGGACGAAATTCGAGACTCGCTTTCTGTTCTTCGTAATCACTCGCAACAAGTTGGAGTCCCTCGCGAAAAATCTCCCGGGACTGGAGGAAATTCCGACCGTTTCGCCCGTTTCTCGAGCAATAAACGAAAGTCGATGGTAAAATTCGTCCGTCGACTCGACGACGATCGCCGTGGTATAACAGGTGTATTATACACCAGAGGGGCAAGAGGTTGCGTTATAGGAAGACCGCTACACTGTCCCAGTGACCCACTTGGGATGCTCTGGTGGCCGACAGACCAACAGCAAGTCTTCAGTCATCCACTGGCTCCTCACCGATAGTCGCTTACCAATAACAACACAAGAATTTCCAACAGCGACCAGGAAAAAACCAGCCGGTAATCGATCAATCAACGAAACTGTACCAGAAAGTAAACGAAAATCATGACCAGTTTGTAATAGTAATAACAGTGGTGTCCTCTGTAGGAGAAGAAGAATTTCGAAAAGTTTGACAATCCGTTTCGAAGATGAAGTTTTTTGATAATTTTATGTGGTTGTGCGTCCTGCACTGCGTCCTGGCCGTGGAAATTACGATCGGTAGCAGCAATGATAAACGTGGTAAGTTCGTTCGGACGTATGCGATTTACAGTTAGTTATATTGATCTCGTACTCGCGTATTTAAATTAACACCTTCGGATTATCGTTTATAATAGCGGGCGAAAACTGGAACACACTGGCGTTGTTGGGAGGAAATTGCTTTTGGATTGCCACGAGAAATTGCCATTTTTCCCGAACGGGTACGACACATGTTACGTGTATTCGTATGATAAAATTGGGTTCGGTCTGTATACGCTCATACAAAAACGTGATTCTTATATTATCCAGTTGGGAACTAGGCTAATAGTGGCCGAAATTGAAATACTCTGACTATTACAGTTATCGTTCTTGATACATTTATTTAACATGTTTATTAGTTTTCTCTTTATTGGAGGAAATGCAAATCGGAAATCAATCAAATTTCTTTTGTGTGAATGAGGTTTTCATCAAAGCTGTTTCACATTCATATGAAACCAGATGAGAATCAGCAAAAAGCTTTCCTGAAAAGTAAGATAGCACACTTTCATTCTGAAAATTGCTGCAAATTTTTGTCGCCGTCGCACTTAAAAACTGGCACACCTTAATCATCTTAATTTGGGGTTTCGGAGGCATTAATTCTCCTGAAATTCGATGCAAAAGTAACAGCCGTGACGATTATTATGTAGTACGATATGGTAATCACCCACTACTCATGTAGGTCCCCTGCCGGTATAATATTGTCGTTCTACACTGAATCCACACAATTAATTCCATTAAAGAACATTTCCAGCGCGAAATAATTTCGCCCGGAGATCAGAGACTAACATTAATTAGGTGTCCATATTTTGTAACCAAACTTCCGGTATTTATCGTGCTTTCGAGAAACAGGAATGAGGTATGCGTACACAGAGTTGAAACGGCTTCTCGAAGACGAGGAACTATCTCGATCGCTTCTGGTAGTTGTCGCAAGCGACGATAATAACAGCAAAAACGGGCCGTCTGAAAGGCAAAGACAACGACCTGCCTTATCGTCGCAGACTCGAGCGTTATTATGCCTAGTGGTAAAGTAAGAACCGTCGAAGAAAGAACGAAGGACATTTCGGCCGGGATACCTAGACGATGACCCCGTGGCATACATCCACCTTGACTCACTCATTAATAACGGTGGCACCTTTTTTGATTTTATTTACTTTTACCTCACGACTCGGAGATTTTTCGATGAACGCGGCCATCGGGGCTTTAAATCGCGCGGGGTTGAATGAAAAGCGGAGAAAGCGGCGAGATTCCTGCGCCGGTTTTACTACTGGAGCGTCAAGATTATCGCGCGCAAAAAGCGCTCCGATTTATGGGCGAAATTGTCGTTTTTTACGAATTTTGCATCCGCAGTTACTTTCCTGCGACGAAACAGATGCGGTCACGTAGTAGGCCAAAGAGAGAAGTCGCAACTGACGCCGCAGGAATCCGGCACACAGGAAAGGGAAGTTCCAAGAGAGTCGTGCGCTTTTTCGATTTTTATCAGCGATACGGCGCGTGACCTACAGGACCACAAACCTTTTTAGAGTTTTCGAAAATTTCGCGAGACTCTCGATTTCACGAATCCGGGAAAAAACGACGATGATGAACGGAACTCAATTCGATACATAATTACCCAGGAGCACAGTCACCTGAAAAACACGTCATTTAACGTCATCCTAAAACATCATTTTAACGTCATTTTAAGACTACTAATTCACGAAATTTGAAATCGTTATTCTACTTTTTTTGTTGTATTCAATATTTTTTTGTTGTTTGTACTAGAAGTCCCAAACCCAGTTAGCCAGAAACCCATTCACAATAATCCTTGAAATTGCAGATGAGACCATTGGACTTTGGTCATCGACACCCAAGAAAGATGATCCAAATTGCATTTTGCAGAATATCCGCCGTCATAGAAAGCGAGATACATATAATTGGTAGCGCCCCCTATTATCTGAGTGTAAATGCGATCTAGGAACACCTGTAACGTCATATATTGACATCATAATGACGTCCTTTTTATGATGTCAAATCACGTCGACTTCGTAAAATGACCAAAAAATGACGGAAA
This sequence comes from Salpingus planirostris, assembly GCA_949788335.1. Taxonomy (NCBI): domain Eukaryota; kingdom Metazoa; phylum Arthropoda; class Insecta; order Coleoptera; family Salpingidae; genus Salpingus; species Salpingus planirostris. The sequence goes on along the minus strand of OX460925.1, from coordinate 3,684,968 downwards.
TCTGGTGCCGTCCGACGTTCGACTTTATCGTTAATCGGGTGCGCAATTTCGCTATTCGCCGTCCGTGTCGAACGTCGTTTGACGTGTTTAACGTATGCACCGCATCGTAATCACGAAAGGTCGCCTTAATATTCGCCGGTAAACAGACCGGAGACGATGCTCCCGAATCCCAAAAACGCCGACTAGACAATTCGGATTCGATTTGAATTTAACGCGAGTCACGTTTCTCCGTTCCCCGAGAATAATTTCACCGCAAAAGCCGCGGGTACAAGTAGGTGCGCGCATTGTATCATGAGCGCTTATTTATAGTTCGCTTTCTATGGCGATCCGGGCTGACACGTCGAATTTTTTCACCTCCATCTCGATAATTTTTGCCCGCGTATGTGAAAATAATTTATGGGGAAAATGCGCACGGGTTCGATTACGGTAGTAAACTCTGATGAAACGGTAAAGGCGAATACGTTACTGCGGCACGCATCTCTGAGAGGAATCTCGAGGTTTTTCTGTAGTTATTTAATGTGCTCTCGATCACTTTCTCCGGGATTTCGGCGAGATTATTTCGTTTGTTAGTTCTCGTCTGAAAATCCAGTCATTCTTCCCACAGACATAAATGAGTTATCGTTTAGCCAGCTTATGGCTACTATGGGAAAGAAACAAATTAACTTTTTGACAATCTGTTCCTTAGTAATTTATAAATAATTTGTTCTTAATTTCTTTGCGAATTATTTAAAAAGCAAACAAATACCATTTAACCTTTAACTAACGTCTGTTGAGGTGAAATAGAAGATACCCAAATAATAGCGATTTTACACTATTAATGTGTATAATCACGTGTAATATTGATCGTTTTATTCATAAAGACCGTCTGACACGGAATTTTTGTTTGCGATGTTTCTGTGAATAGAAATTTGCATATCAGTAGCATAGAAGCTCTGCTTTGTTTTATTCCATTTTTGTTAAATTTTTAAAATTCATAGACATAGGTATCATAAAATATGTTGCTGTATCAGACGGCCTTAAAAAATGTGGAATTGGAAATCGTCGGTTTTCTCGAGGTTTTCTACATTTCTACATATTGTTTCTATATTTTGTGTTTCCAAAGGAAGTATAGGAGATTTAATGTGTTGAAAAGTCAATAATGTTTGCTAATTTTAATTGTTTCTTTCCACAGAAGCAAATTCCTCAAAAAATAATTAACAGAAATGTTGTCAATAAAAATGATATGTCATTGTGTAAAACATGATTTTCTGCATAAATTCAGACGAGAATTTCCGATAGAATCATTGGCAAAATTCTGTTTCCCTTGATTTTCTCACTGGTTTTTCCTCCAAAAAATCAGCGATATTTAGGAGCTTACTTATGTTAAGCATTATTTTAATGTATAAAACTAATGTAACTCACTGACTTCAATGGTAACATTTACCATATCATTATTGTCAAAAATTCTGTTATAATTCTGTGAACAATTCATTGAGGAGTTCTCGTGCGTGTGAAAGGGCTTGAGATATCCATCATTTATTATCATATTATTATTAAAGTTATGTCTGTGGTTTTTCCAAATGAAATTCAAAAGTAGGTGACTGAAAAGAAATGAGGTCTCCGATAAGAATAAATCATTGCGCCTTATTCTCTGCGGTGCTCAACGATGAATCAAACGAATTTGCCACACGCTAATTTCCAGTCGAGGAAAAAATCACCCAGACTGAAGATTTACGATTCGTGTTTTATCTCCGGGACAATGATGATGACTTGAGACGCATTCTTCAGGTGACTCTGCGTTCCACCTGAAGCTTCCGGTATTTGTAGGTCAAGATTGTTAAAGCGACAACGCCGTAAACCTTAAAAATATACGCGCCGAAGAAAATGACATCATCAAGAAAACGAGACTGACTAATTTACCATAACTTATAAAACGATAATAATCGGTCAGGAAGGAAACTCGCTAGATAAATAACGAGCCCGGCAATTAGCAATTTTTATAACGATTTTTGTTTGCGCACTTGGATTGATTTTCAATTTAGAAATATGGGTCGTCGATGGATCTAATGGCCCGCTTTCCATCAACTCACATATCGCATATGGTGTGGCGTGATAATTTATGCTGGAGAAGAAAGTGGCGAATTATACCGAAATTAACCACTTCACACACTCTAATGTGCGACAAATGCACCATCGGGATTTTCACTTCCAACTTTGTAGTGTCGAACTAGATTTTGCCGTTTTGATGGACTTTTGGTTCGTCGCCAATTTCGGCATTGTACATTAAATGTACGGAGACATCATTTAAATTCTTCATAAAGGGAGGCTATGATAATCGTTCTGTCTTTATCTTTCTAGTAGTTTTCAGATGAGACAGAATGATGTCCATAGCCTCCTCTTATGAAGAATTTAAGTTAAGTCTCTGTCTCGGTCTCTGTATAAAAAAGTTATGAGGCCTTTTGAAATTAGGTTAGCCGTTTTACCGACAATTTTCTTGACGTTAAATTTTCATTTATTAAGAGGAAGTCAGTTCCTTGTTCAATCTGATATTATAAACCATTGTCATAATAATTAAAATGGCATTCGTTTGATCAGGGAATGATTTTTTTTTCTTTGTTGAACGCCAGGTACATTTTGGCAAAATCCAGATTTGCTTAACTTTCAATATTTGTGTCAACTGTTTATTTTACTGGGTATAGTCTATTCAAGATAAACTGAACATCAGGTGACCTAAGTTGCTTAGCAAAATTTAAATGAAAAACATTGGTAACCATTGACTAATGACAGGTACTTTGGGGTCACGTGATGTTCAGTTTATCTCGAATAGACTATACCTAATTTCAAAATTTAGATATTAAAACGCGTACGGAGACATCAAAAAAATCCTTCATAAAGGGAGGCTATAACTCTCATTCTCTCTCTTTCCTTTTAGTAGTTTTCAGATGAGACAGAACGATTATCATAGCCTCCCTTTATGAAGGATTTTTTTGATGTCTCTGTATAACAAAATTTGACAAAAAATAATGCAGATGATACCTATTGAGAGTGATCAAACTTTGAATTTTTCACAAATTTCCAAATTTCTGGTATAATGTACACGGTTTTCATTTAAATCCGGTCCCCACGTGACATACCAAAAGTATGCAACCCAACTTACAACATTGGCGTAACAAGCAGATTCCGTGTTTTAATAAATTTCTCTGACAAGTAAAATCGGAAACAGTCAAATCGAACCATTAAAACTGAAGATCACTGGTGGTTTTTGAGCAATTACGTGTTGCTGCAGTTCTTCAATGGTGCGAGACCTGAAGCACTCAAAATTTTCTCTCTGACTGACACTGACAAATTATCGGATTATTCGAAAAATGACGCCACTGGTCACTTTGACACAAATATTACTAAAAGCAACCCAAAAACCACCCATATCCCTAAATATGTACAGGGTTTTCATTTAAGTCCGGCCACCACGTGACCTACCGAAAGTATGCAACCCAACTTACATCATTGGCGTAACAAGCAGATTCCGTGAACTAGAATGTTTTAATAAATTCCTCTGACAAATAAAATCGGAAACAGCCAAATCAAACCATCAAAAGTGAAGAACACTGGTGGTTTTTGAGCAATCAAGTGTTGCTGCAGTTCTTCAATGGTGCGAGACCTAAAGCACTCAAAATCTTCCGTCTGACTGACACTGACAAATTATCGAAATATTCGAAAAATGACGCCACTGGTGACTTTGACACAAATATAACTAAAAGCAACCCAAAAACTACCCATATCCCCAAATATGTATAACAAGTTGCCTAACTAATGTTCTCGTGGGAACCTGGCATTAACGAAAGCCCTGTGTTTCTGGAAATTGGTTAAAGTTCCCCAAAAAGAGGTACCCCCGTGTGTGTCTTTTAATTTCTTGCGTGGGCACGAATTCTACCGTTGAGGGCGCTGTTTCAACAAAAAAATGGAGGACAATAAGTCATTTAAAATTTTGAATAAGCTTAGCAACCCTTTTGATGACCTATCAGAAAACTCGTCAACGACAATATCAATTTCTGGAACACCCTGTAAAATGCCGTTTGGATAATAAACCGTTGTCCCTTGTGTGCTTGTTCCCCCTTGAACAAGATTTTTTATTTTTCTCGACAATAACCGACCAGTCGTCCGACCGCCATATTAATTCCGAATTCTGTTCGCAGAGGGACGCAAACTGTTCGGCGGCTACCGGATAACGCCGCGCTTCTGCAAACCCACCCGCAAGGGTACCGACCGGCCCATCGCCGGCCCCAGCATCTGCATGTTCAACCACGAGTGCATCCAGCGCAACGGCCAAGTGGTCGGCGCCTGCATGGACGGCTTCCTCTTCGGCGCCTGCTGCCAACTCCCCGCCGGCACCTCCGGCGAACTCCTGGAGACCGACCCCGTCTTCGCCCCCATCGACGGCAACACCCTCGCCCCCTCCAGCCCCCGACCCGCGGTCGCCATGACCTCGTCCGTCGACATAACCTCGAACGGCGTCTCCCAAATCACGCAGTCCCTGCTGGGGCCCAACATTCTGCCGACCGCCGAGGACGACGAGATGGTGCAAATCGGCGCGGACCCGGCGCAACTCTTCGGCGCAATTGGGGCAGTGACGCATCCGGCCGGACCGGAAACCGTCGTCATAAACGCCGGAAGTGACGACATAAACCCCGGCGATTTCAAACTGACGACGAAGAGGCCCGACGATCGGCGAACCACCCCGAAGTACGAGCTACCGATCTCCATTTCGAACGCACCCTCCGTTTACACCCCGTCACCAGGGGGCGGCCTACAAAGACCCGCTTTCAGGCCTAAACCTTTAAAACCATCCGACAATGATAAGTACGTCTTGGTACCGACGATTTCGCATTCTGGTAGTACGTCAAAACCGAACAAAACGCAGGAAATCGACTCGATAGTCAACATCCTTCAAATGCTCAACGGTACCACCACGACCAAAAGGCCGACCTACTCGGTCACGGCTAAAACCACGTCGAGAAAACCACCATCGACTTCGTATATCTTCAGTACGACGGTGAAGCCGAGAAGGACGACTTCTTTGTTCACGAAAACCACGGTGAAAAAGTCGAAACCGACGAAATCTTCCAACAAAAAGACCACGTTACCTTACGGGTACAGTACGACCCAACGACCTGCGCACTCGACTTTCGCCAATTCTCCGGACGCGTTTTTGACGACGAAAAGGCCCCCGTCCACTTCGTACGTGTACAGCGTGGCCCCCACGAGGCGGCCCACCGTCGACACCCACATAGCCGGCCCTGGATTTTCCGTCACTTCCAACCCGGCCCAGTACTCGAGTTACCCGAGCGCCGCCCCCACTGTCATAGTCCTGGGCCCCGTCACTGAAGAGGGCGCCTCGAGCGGGAGCCCTTTGCCGATCACTAACGAGGTGGAGCCGGCCTACACCCTGATCCGGCCCAATTCGCGCCCACCACCCCCCAGAAAACCGGTGAACAGCGTGACGATCAACAACCACGTGACGCAGAACATTTACAGTACGAGCGAGCGCCCTCTACCGACGGTCCTGATAACGCCGAAGCCGACGGTCTCGCAGTCGTCTTCTTTACCGACAGTGGACGCTTCGATCGTAGAAAGTGCCGACTCTTCGCCGGATCAGCTGAGCAACTTTCCGCCGGTCCGGAATCCGAACTTGAACATGTCGAATCCGATCGTCGGTGACGAGGATATAACGACGCCGATTTTCGTGGAGGATGACGCCTTGGACGAGAAGATGGAGTCGTTCGTTAACAAGATCATCCAGGGGTTGCAGGAGCCGTTCGACGGGTTGAGGGACGTTGTGTACAACAAGAACAAGACGAGTACGACGGGCGGTACGACTACGAAGAAGCCGGTGAAGAAGCAGGGGACTACTACGAGGAGGCCCGCTACGAGTACTACGGTCCGGACGACAACGAGGAGGCCTACGACGAGAAGGACGACTACGAAGCGGACGGTCACGACTACGAGGAGGACGAAGACTACGAGGAGGCCGACGACGACTACGACGACCACCGAGTCGTTTATCGAGGAGGATAACAGTACTCAGACGGATTACGAGCAGTACAGACATGGTGAGTTTCTTTTTTTTGGCGAGGGGTTGACCACTCGGATATTTTTGGTGCACAACAGTTTTGAAATTTCTTATGCATGCTTTGAGACTTCCTGGTCTATTATTATGGAATTTCCAAAATACCTACACTTTTCCCAAATGTAATTCAGATTAGTAAAATCTGGTCGAGTAAGGTGTTTTTGAGCAGAAGACATCGTTTCTACTTCAGGTTTGTAAGATGTAACTCAGAAGGAGTCAATTTTGATTCAGATTTATGGATTGTATTTCAGAAATTGTCATTTTGTAAGTCTAGCATTGTTCATAAGTAGACAATGGTAGTACTTGAAAACACAGTTTTTCTGAAAAGTTTGAAACAAACTCGTGTAAACCCAAAAGTTCTTGTGTTTATCTGTGTTGCATTAGCAACCACTGATTCATTAAAAAATCTGTTAAGATTCATTGTCAAACTCAGACAGCCTATGACATCCAATGGATACTCATATTAGATCCATACAACAGCCATGGTAATATACTGTATCAACTATGGAAATTCAGTATATGACCACATGTCATGTATAAACGGATATCCAATAGATATCCATTGGCAAACTGTCATATGCTAATGACAGACAATCGGAATAAAGCCCATGGATTTGCTAAATGTACATTGAAGCATCTTCCTTGGTCTCTACAGTCCAATGTTTTCTTTACCAATAGGCAAAAAATATTTGGCTTCGACACTGTAATGGTCATTAGATTTCGATTGGTCTTTCCTGGACGATTATTGTTATCGATATAAACGACAAAAAAGATTTTCGGTACAGCACAATAAACAGAATACAAACGTTCAATTTGGTTATTTAATCTTTTCACTGCTACACACATAAATCTACGTGCGTAAAAATGTGGATCTCCCATCCCAATTCAGCAGCGAAAGGGTGAATGGTCACAAAGTGACTCATTCAATGAACTTTATGGATAATCCAGTAGACATTCATTGGATTGTCCGGACGTGGAGGAAATGGGTATCCATTAGATAGGTATCCATTGGTCATCCATGTCAAGCATCATGCATATCCACTGGTTTACCCTAATGGTAGCCTGGTAGTCGTATATCTGTTGGAAATCCATTGGTCATCCATCATAATGGTTAGCATGAAGCTACAATGGATATCCATTACATTCATTGCATGGATTATCTTGTGCTGTCTGGGGTTAGATTATTGTTTCATAGGCTTACAAATAATAACATCGTTGACATCGTTTGTATTAAAAATGATGCTTTCTGAATTACAACTTACTAGTCTGAAATACATACAATTTCCGAAACTGAATTACAAATGATGTTTTCTCAAACATGATTGACCAATTCTGAATTAGACATGCAAAAGATGTACTTACATTTTCAGCAACATGTAATTTTATTTAACAATTTTATTTGAGTGGTCAACTTCTCGCTTTGGGGATGTAGTAGATTTTTCAAGGTTGTGGTCTCCACAGGTAAGCCCTCCAGGAAAAGGGTCACACGCAAAGGATAGAGACGAAGATTTTGGACTTTTTTGTGATATGAAACATGTTTCTTGTTGTATTTGAAATATTTTATTCTCGTTGCCAGTTTATTTTTTATATTATAGGTAATTTTGTTTTTGTACTTATTTATTATTTACATACATATATTTATTTTAAAAGTGGAGGAAATACATTATTTATTTTTATATATTTTTTTTATAATAAGTACTGTAATAAAATCTGATTGTGTTTATAATATTTCGCTTTTAAAACCACATTCTACGGTAAAATTATATGTAGCCGTCACACGATAGTCATAAATAAGAAAACAAAATTACCGTAAATCTCGAACCATTGATTAAACGAAACAATTCATCATATAATTTTTCCAGAATGTGGCGTTAGGCCTTTGTTGCGATCCGGCCGAATCGTGGGCGGCAAGGGAGCGACTTTCGGCGAGTTCCCCTGGCAGGTGCTGGTCCGGGAGTCGACCTGGCTGGGCCTCTTCACCAAGAACAAGTGCGGCGGCGTGCTCATCGGCAACAAGTACGTCATGACCGCCGCCCACTGCCAGCCCGGCTTCCTCGCCTCCCTGGTCGCCGTCTTCGGCGAGTTCGACATCTCCGGCGACCTGGAGTCGCGCCGCCCCCTCAGCCGCAACGTCAAGCGCGTCATCGTGCACCGCAAGTACGACGCGGCCACCTTCGAGAACGACCTGGCCCTGCTGGAGCTCGAGCAGCCCGTCCGCTTCGACGCCCACATCAGTGAGTGCCGACCTGTGCGGTCTTTCTTCGATTTCTGTGGGATTTTCACAATGGGATTTCGTTGCTTGCAGTCCCGATCTGCCTGCCGAACGAGAGCGAGGACTTCACCGGGAGGATGGCGACCGTCACGGGGTGGGGGCGCTTGAAGTACGGGGGTGGAGTGCCGTCCGTGCTGCAAGAGGTCCAGGTGCCCATTATGGAGAACGTGGTCTGCCAGGAGATGTTCAGGACTGCTGGGCACTCGAAGGTCATCCTGGAGTCGTTTCTGTGCGCCGGGTACGCGAACGGGCAAAAAGATTCATGCGAGGTAAAGTTTTTCAAAGTTTATATCGATTACGCTCGAGCTGCACTACAGTCTACGCATGCATTAGAAAAGTTTTAATCTTGATAATGCATGCAACTATTGCAACTTCTGTACCCAAGATCTTTATCGATGTTACCCTCAAAACTCGAAATCAGTTTTAAAGCTAAAGCTAGAATTCAGTAGTTTGATTTGAGAGACTTAGGGCCAACTGCACCGCTTTCACTTAAAAGTTAAAGCGGAGCTTAAGTCTTGACTACGATTGTTAACAACAATTGTTGCTAAGGTTTAAGTTCCACTTAAATTTTAAGTGAAAGCGGTGCAGTTGGCCCTTAGTACTTGAATAGTAAAAACCCAGAATCCGATGAGATTCTATTGAAACTTGATTTAACAAAACATGCCTTGTTTACAACTAGTTTTCCCTAAACCCCTCAGTAAAAAAGCGCATGGAAAACAGTAAAACAGTTACGGGTAAATCAGATGGTTAGTTCAAACCAGGTTTACCAAATACTCATTGTATTTTCTAGTTTTGACTACCTAGTTAGTAGTTAGTACCAGAGGTTTATCAAACCCAACTAGCTTCAACTAGTTAGAACTATTTCACACTTATTTCGAGTTTTTACGACAACTTCTACATACAAGAAGTGCTTGTGAGTTAGTTGGCCAAAAAGGCGGGTCAGTATCAAATAAAGAAAAACCAAGCTCCTTTGCCAAGCTCAAAACGTATCCATCTAAAAAGTGTGCACGCAGCAGGGACTGGGCCCGATTCGAAATATGGGTTTCAGTTCTCAGAAAAGATGGAACCTAAATATATGTAATTCTGGTTTCGGTGCTTCCCTAATACCGAGGGAACCCAATTTTTTTTTCGGTTTCGGTTCTTCAACGGGTTCTTCTTTTCGTTCCGGAACGGTTATTTTTTCGGTTCCGGTTCCTGCTACATTGGGTGCCTGCAGTTTGATATTTTTGACGTTACTGGAGGTCGCCCGTTTCCGGTCAACTGTCGAATCAGTGCCGTGCTGTGTGGAACTAGAAAAATCTGAATCGGTTTCGGTTCCTCAAAAATTTTTTCCAAAATGAAAATATTTGTTTCGGTTCCGGTTTTGGTTACAAATTTTGATGTGGTTCCGGTTCCGGTTTTTTTCGGTTTTGGTAATAGTCCCTGGCACGCAGGTTAAATTTTAAAATCATTGGATAATTTTGATTTCAATGACTAAATTCACGTTAGTACAGGGTTTTAGGTAGAAGTTAGTTTAGTAGAAAACATATTAAGAGCTGCTGAGTAAAAAAATGCGCATGAGCATATATAGCTGTCATTCAACAAAATATGCAATCAAAATGCATTGCAGAGTAGAGTAATGACAGAATCGTTTTTCCCCGTTTCTTAGTGTTTTTCAAGAAAAAAATTGCACTTAAATAAGTTATTATAAACTCAGTTTGAAGGACTTTTGCAGAAATAGATCAAAGGACCAATAATTTTAAACCAAGAGAAAAAGAGAACAGCTTCTTGGATGACAAATTGACAAACAGATCAATAAATACAAAATATGTTTCTCACAATTTCCCAACAATGAAAAAAAAAAAATAAATTAAACTTTTACATTTCAAAAAAAATTTCTAACATTTGGAAACACCTGAAAAATTTGGTGTTTTTGACGTATGTCGTCTGGTATTTGAATTTAAATTCAATGGCGGTACTAAACCCCTGCATTACTGCATCTCTATACATACAGCGTGTATCAGGAAGAAAGGTCCAGGCTTTCAGGATGCCCTCCTTGAGTGATTGCCAACAAAATTTCTTAGTAAATATATATCCGTAAACGCCAAATAGATACAGGGTGTCACATTTAATACTCCCACTAAGTTTACCAGAGGCATGACAACCAAAATCGGTAAAAAGTTTTTAACGAAGGAGAGAGCCTATGATGCCAGCTTTCAGAAAAAAATTTGTCGATTCTTGTATCTTAAATAGTTCCACGGATATTGCGATTTTGCTGCAGCTGGTCGAAGGACGAAAAATTGAAATGTTCAGATTTCAATAAAATACCTAGGATGAAAAAGATAGCTAAAATCCAGAGCTTTCTTTTGTTTCGATACAAGTTTCGTCTAACGTCTACTGTTTCATGGATATCGTGATTTCAAATGACAGAATTTTCTTACCTAAGTGACAATATTTCCGAAAAAACAGTAGTTATGCAAAAACATTGTTGAAACATTAGAACCGTCTTCATTCAAGATATCTTTTTTACCCGGAGAATTTTGTTGAAATTTTGAAATATCAGTTTTTTGTCCTCCGACCAGCTGCAGCAGAATCGCGATATCCTTGGAACTATTAAAGATACAAGAATCGACAAATTTTTTTCTGAAAGCTGACATCATAGGCTATCTTTTTCGTTTGAAACATTTTACCAATTTTGGTGTTCCCGTATCTGAAAAACTTGGTGGAAATATTAAATGTGACACCCTGTATCTAATTGGCGTTTACGGATATACATTTACTAAGAAATTTTGTTGGAAATCACTCAAGGAGTACATCCTGAAAACCTGGACCTTTCTTCCTGATACACGCTGTATAAACCATGACTGTAGTAAAGTTCAAATCTCTGGTACTGAATATGACAGATGACTGAGATTTTTGTGCTTTCATTTCTTAATCTTAATCACATCTCCTAGAAAAAGTAAAAGGTGCGTGGACATCTTTCATTGCCAATTCCAACTTCGGCTCAACCATTACTCGCTGAAATTGTCCGAAATGAGGTTAATGGATGTTTCATTGTTAAATCGAATCTCTGAGGATTTTTACTTTTGCCATCTGTCGAGTTCCAGTGAAAGCGGGGGAAGCAAACGCGCATTTATTTAAAAGCCTTAACATAGCCGAATCACGATGCAATCGTTGCATTATTCACGTGCTCGCATTACTCTTATCGGTCTTGGGCTTTTGCATGAACACATTTACCATACAAAAAAAAAATCATTTCGCAAATTTGCAACACGAAAACCCGCATTAAGCCGCAAACACTTTTTATACAGGGTGACTCCGGAGGTCCTCTGGTCCTGCAACGACCCGACGGCAGGTACCAATTGGCCGGGACGGTTTCGCACGGAATCAAGTGCGCGGCCCCGTACCTGCCCGGAGTTTACATGAGGACGACCTATTACAAACCTTGGATCGAAGCCGTCACCGGAATCCACTGAGATCGTCTTCGAGGAACGGAAGAATCGTGCCTTCTGTGATTTATTATGAACCATGATTTTCTCAAATCAATTAATCTGTAATTATTTCTGTATCATATAATTTATTTAATTTATTATTTAATTGCTAGATTGTACTATTAGTCTTAAGCGAATCGTATAAGGAGACGGTTTCTTGTAAATAAATTTCTCATCTAAGTGTAATTAATCGAGCGAAATTGACCTGAATTCCTATAATATACCTACAAACCGATGGGAAATATCGAGGGAAATATACATACGTGACATTCGTTACATGCCGGATTATTAATCATCAGAGGTAAATCCAAATATTATTAGAAACGACCGGCGTCCTGTGTGTAAGTGGATTGGGTTTGCTGACATTAAAATTAATTAATCATCGGCGAACGGCCCACGCCTCATTTCCAGCCCTTTGATCATTACGTAACTATAAAAAACCCTACGAGAGATAATGGCAACTTCCTGATCGATAACTTGAAAAAACCTCCACGGTCTATTCCGGGCGCTATTTGTCCAGACGCCGGATTTAGCGGATAATCCTGAGTAAATACCGGAGTGCAAATAATGATTAGGGGTGTGTTGCTGGCGAGGGTCGACAAACCGTAATAATCCCGTATAATTTATCGCGGCCCGGAAAATTCGAGCTCCGGCAAAGTTCGCCCACTCGAAGGGCCAATTTCGCCCTGTATAACCTCGAGAATAAAGGCGAGATAATGGCTCTGTCCGCAGATTCTCACGTCGGACGTCATAACGCACGTTATTGTCGCCCTCGAAAGCGCCCTTATTGCGTTATTTTCCCGGGTCCGAGCGGCTAAGACGAAAAGACGGCGATATCAATCCGGGCGATGAAAAAGCTTCCGGTGAGGGCAAAATGGCCACCCACGCGGCCGATCCGGGCCGAGCCGAGCCGAATCCGGGACATATAACCGAAAGTCGCGTATGGATCCAGACGACTGCAGTGGCGCGCCATAATACGCTCACCCTTGAAAAGTGTAGGGGTTGTGAGCTGTGAGAGTGCCCACCGCAAGCCAGTTTCCAGTGAGGGTGGACGTTTTCCGGTCGAAACCGAAGGTGAGCACTCGAGATTTCTACTGAGAAATTCCGGATTTTCGGATCCGGGATTTCCGGGGAGCGAGCCGTTTCGCTCTCATGAATGAACGAATTTGCGGTTGTAAGGATGAAGTATGAGAGGGAAGCGAGAGCGTGCCTATTCGGCCGAAAGGCTCATCGTGTAAATGTTGCTCAATGGATATTTCGGGGAGTAAATTAATGCTTTCATAAAGTTGAGGTGAATAAGTGGTTGGATTTTATCAAAATTGGGAATTATTACGGGAAGCATCGGTGTGATTTCTCCTTCCATGTAGATTATTACTCGAAAGAAACGTTCAATCGATTTTTACGGTATAAAATTTTCCGGAAAGTTTGGAATTTCACGAAATTACACCTCCGAAAGGAGTTTTCGCCACCGACGGTGGCTGAATTTCTACTATAGTAATGAGGATCTACCCCCTGAAAAGCTGAATGAGTGACGTAATATGATGCGGGTGTGCCAGCAGCGTAATTACACACTTTATTGAATTTTTTCGTCAAGTTTGTTTTAAATTATGTTGATAATAAGGCCCTCCCAAAAGTTAAGAAGTAGAATTATTAGCTCATTTGCATGAAAATCTCATTATACTTTCACGGTTAATTTCTGTTAAAAATAATAAGATGTGTAGAGGAAAATGAGTTATTAATGATTCGGTTAGAACCGTTTGGCTAAAACTCTGATAGTGAATCTGAAATTTCAAGTTTGGCGACAATTTCAAAAAATGCCTCAATAAGCATTTTTATTTTTTATTTATCGTATTGTCTGTTGGGAATTTCTTTCATTTCATGACTCGACTATTTCATTGATTCATAAAATATACTTAATTTTCTTTTTCCAATTTTATAAAAAAATTCAAGAGATATTGCAAATACAGCAATTCTGATTTGATATCCGTTAAAAATGAGAAATCCCTACAAATCAGACTTAGGATTCATTGGTATTCACCTAAATTCAATTAAGTGTCCGAAAATTTAATGTTCACGAATGTGATTTTAAACGTCCCTGTTAAAATTTGAACGTTTGCGTACATCCTTATAAGATTACAGTCCCAGACAATACTTAATTGGCACCCTGTGCATTGAATTTCATGATGTTAAACTTTTATTAATTTATGAATTTTCGTACGTTAAGTGGATGTTAACGGCTTCTTGTGCAGTTTTCAAAGAACACCTACGGATATGTTGGAAAATGAACTCGATCTGAAAGATTTTTCAGGTGCAAAAACTGCAATCGCAATAACTCACAGTAAATTATAACGTAGTGACAGAAATACATTTGCAGGTCTCTAGGTACTGCTATGTAATTTAAAATGTTCGCTTCTGTTTCTAAAGTGGAATCACAAAATATGCAAAAATATTCAAATAGAAGATTTTAAAACAGGACATCGTTGAAAAATTTTGCGATTCCAATTAAGGATATGTAGAGGGAACGATGTTTTTAAAACTTGAGCAACATTATGTAAACAACCCTAAATTAGTGACCTACAAGGAAACCTACACTAACAATTATTCAAGTGTATCAAAGAAATTCAATCCAAACCACTCAATCTTTTCGTGGCAATTTCTTTTCATAGTAGTGATAGTAGGTAGAAACTAAGAAACCTTTTCCAAGCGCAATATGAAGGTGTACTTTTCTATATGAAAATTTAGCACCTCTGCGTCCCGGCGCACCCGAATCCTCAGAGATGATAAGGTACCAGTTTTTATTGGACACTCACGGATGATCAAATTTTCAAACCGCCAGCTGTTGCCTTTCGGGAGGCAACGTCACGTCGTAACTCCCGCGACACCCTGTATAAATCTCATAAAGTTTTTACGATCCCTTCATTGAAAAATTACTCACGCATGAAAAGTCCTGAATGATACATTGCGTCTTTTCCAGACTGAAAATGCGCGCGCTCATCGTGTTGTTCGTGATTTGCCTTTTGGGACACAAGGCTTACGGTTGGGGTGGGCTCTTCAACAGATTCTCCCCGGAGATGCTCGCAAACATGGGGGGATATGGAGGACACGGAGGATTCATCCAGGTAACACCTCTTTCCAGATTTCTTTATCGGATTTATTGATTATATTTTGGAATTTTGGAAAACTTAGAGGACCGGTGACGTGGACCAGGGGATTTTAGAGGAGTACGTCAACGACGGCGAAGACGAACCCTGTTATGGTAAACCGTGCACCGCGAACGAACATTGCTGCCCTGGATCCGTTTGTGTCGACGTGGATGGAGGTAAAATATGCGAGCACGTAAATTTTCGTAAAATTTTAATTAAAATTTAATCGCCCGCCCACATTGAAACCCACGCAATAATAAATTGACGATGATAATGAAGAGAGCTCAAAATAAACTTCCCTTTTGTGGCCCGATGTTTCAGTATAATTGCGAAAATTTTCTTTGCGGTCATTTCCACAAAGTACACTCACTAATGCATACCTACCGAACGTTCCTGCGTAGTTCATTTTCGTCCGGATCGATATCTACATAGTTAGTTATTATAATAACTTGTCGTGCTGTTTTCCCATACACCTACTCACTGGAAAATGGGCGGAAGACTTATTCATTATTATTGCTTTTGCACATAAATTACATTTTCAAAGATTTCATACGAATTATAACTATAAAAATATTACAAGATGTACATAGCTGTGGAAGAAAACGGTGTCTATTTTTTCATAAACTATTCGAATTTGTTGATAATTTTTATCAAGGAAATAGAGACAGAGGGAGATAATGGCAACAATCGGGTAATATAGTAAATTAGGTAAAATAACACTCACAGAGGTTCAATCGACTGAAGAATTTTACAATGAACTGTGTTTACAAATTGAAAAACATTACCTACTTCATCCAACAACCGCGTGTTGTATTGGTGATTTTGTACAAACAAAGGCGCAATTAGTCCATTGTTATTTTATAATCTACGTTTTTCTGCACTACGTAGGTATGGATATCTCATAAAAACCACTCGTTGTTCACAAAAAAACAACCTAATCACAAATTCTATATGCGAGGCACAAAAATCGGTTCCATCAACTACCTTTATACAAATCACACTTATTTTTTGACATTCCGTTATTAATTAATATCTGGAAACATAGTGAGATTACATTTTGCGAAAATATTTATTAAATTAATATTACCTAATAACCTAACCTGTGGAAGATCCAGGTACTTGCATTCAGAGACATTTATGAATGACGATAGTACAAAAAATTATTTGTTTGTGAAGTCCGTATTTCCGATACCAAAATTTAATAAAAAAAATTGTTTAATCATTGGTAAATGACGGAATTTATTAGGACTTCAGGCAGTGTTTTTATAAACAATGCTTTGGGGCCACGTGTTAATGAAAATAAATTGGAACGAATAAAACAGGATGTAAAAGCAAACAAGAGAGTTATCCCGATTGTCATTTTGCCATTTTCCATCCGTGCCACATGAAAACCCAGCGAGTGAATTGCTGCGGTGGGATGAAAAAGCTAACATGAAACAGATTTTGTTTAATTGTCGTTTGTTTATGTTTTCAGTATACATAAATGTAAATCTGTGCGTTATCTAAATATTCAAAATAGTATGCAACAAAAAAATCAAACCATCCATACCACCCCCTACGAAGTGCTAGTTTTATTGCTACTTTTCCCGGGGATGACATCAATTACAAACGAGTAGTGTTCCGCTTTTTCCTTTTTTCCGATTATTCCAGAGTGTACTCTTCCTACATTTTTGCCACAGTTCTAATATGTTTTGTTGTCTGAAAGCAAACAATAAATGTAAAATATGAAAAATATTTTAATTACTACATTCCCAGATAGAGGTCGCCAGCTCTCTTAAACATATGGCGAATTACCTAAAATTCCTGCAGATAAATATGTAGGTATCATCACAGTTTAGGTAGTTACAGTTGAAACATCCTTATGGAATTTTTTTTTACCTGCGTTTTGTAAACCCTATACGCCTACACATCTAGCAATTGCCATGCAGGTTACTGTGGAACTACAAAAATTACATCCTCTTACTTAAACTGTGGAACAGGGTTTTTATTTAGCCCCGGGCACCACGTGACCTACCGAAAGTATGCAACCCAACTTACATCATTGGCGTAACAAGCATATATGCCATAATGTATTAATATATTCCTCTGCCAAATAAAACGGAAACAGGCAAATAAAACTATTAAAATTGAAGAACACTGGTAGCTTTTGAGGAATTAAGTGTTACTGCAGTTCTTCAATGGTGTGAGGGTTAAAGTATCAAAATCTTCCGTCAATAATGGCTGACATAAATTATCGTAATATTCGAAAACTGACGCCACTGGTGACTTTGACACAAATATTTTTAAAAGCAACACAAAAACTACCCATATCCCTAGATATGTATAACAAGTTGCCTAATTAATGGTCACGTGGCACCCGGGTGTTAATGAAAGCTATGTATTATTAAGAATGCTAACACAGGGTTAAATAAATCACAATTTAAATTTAACAAGTTCATTCTATTTTGTAATGTTATTATGTGTGTTTTGACAAATGATCATGCTTCGGCTCATGAGTGGCTTTTACCTCGTAGCGTGAACATCTTGGAAGGGCTATCTCGGTTTTCAAGAAAATTTCAGTTTGCATCTACTACATACAGATGGCTAATAGCCTATTTATTCCATCGTGCATCCAAACAGCTTGAGAAATTCTAATCAGTTTTGAAAAATTAACCAGTTCTTGATAAAAATATAAAATCCGTTTTGTTTTCTGGGCCACATGATATAGTAAGATTATTTTAAAAAAAATCGGGCTTACATTCATTATAAAATTCTTTCTTCAGATAATTTAAGGAAGATATCCCAGAAGTCTGGACCTTTCTTCCTGAAGCACGCTGTAGATCTAATCAAACAACGATCATGCTTTGTTCTGTGATACGCTGGAATTTCCCTAACGAAATCTTTCTAAAAAAAAAATGGAAAAAACGGACGCATTTTTTTGCTCGGTAATGGTTGGTTACAGTAGTCGGATCATGTCTGTTTGCGTACGGACGTCGCGTGGGCGAGCTGTGCAGGAGGGACAGCGACTGCGAGTCGGGCCTGGTGTGCGCCGAGGCCGAGCCGGGCGTCTCGACGAGGGTCTGCAGGCCGCCGGTGCACCAGGACAAGCAGTACTCGGAGCCGTGCAACATGTCCAGCGAGTGCGACATCGCCAGGGGACTCTGCTGCCAGCTCCAGAGGCGCCACCGACAGGCACCCAGAAAGGTACCCAAATCCCCCACCGGATACGACGTACGGTTCTACGGTTCTACATCATTAAAATTCTTCATAAAGGGAAATAATACACAGGATGTCCGCGGATGAGGTTTAAAAGAGAAGCCAAAAATTTATTTCTGATTTTACAGAAAAAATTATTCTTGATGAAATCGCCTGCTTGCTCTCAAACCTCTAAAACCCATTTCGTTTTAATTTCAACATGAACAGCTATTTTTTTATTGGATTTTATTTTTTCTGACGGGTGCTTGTGCTGGTGATGACTG
This sequence comes from Salpingus planirostris, assembly GCA_949788335.1. NCBI lineage: Eukaryota > Metazoa > Arthropoda > Insecta > Coleoptera > Salpingidae > Salpingus > Salpingus planirostris. The sequence continues at coordinate 3,666,522 of OX460925.1, read as the reverse complement.
ACTGTTGTCAACTTCTGCGCTATGGTTTCGCTTACTGGTACATACTTCTATTAATTTTAGATGAACATATTTCAAGTCCAAAATTTTCAAATAAAGCCTCGACCCTTTATAAAGAATTTGTATGACGTCTCTGTATTGGTATACACCGCGTGTCCCAGAACTCGCGTCCCATGTAGTTCCTATAAATGTTGGTCCGCAAATGGGAAAAGTTCCAAATAAAAAAAAAGGTTTTCGGAAAAGTTTTACAGTAACTTTCAACGATATCATTTATCTCTCAGAGATTCAACAGTCGATATTGATATGGAGGACCCAATAATAAGAAAGCAAGTCCTACCTTAGTGATAACAATTTGTCGATTTTTTAACAATACCGTCAAGAGTTATTACAGAATATGCCTATTAGTCGATTTTGGACATTCATTAATTCCGGATGTCCGGAGGTTTCTTCTCCAAATGAACTAAGGGATCCACCACTGCCCGGAAATCCGATGATTTTGGGGCACCCTGTATCGTAATTTTTGCAGAGCTGGTCGACGGACAAATAAAACAAAAATTGAAATGATTACAACAGTCTAACTACTGGTGGATTTTTTTAAATTAAATCACTAAAATATCCGAGAAAATTAGCAATATGTTTGAAAGTAGAATATTAATGTCGTTTTTTGGTGAACATTTAGTTTTAAAACACGATCTCATTGATTGTGGGGCGACTTATTTTAATCCACGGCCAATGAGAGCGCAGTATTTCAATACTAAATGTTCGTCAAAAAATTCGGTTGTATTCTCCATATTTCAGTATTTCCCCCTTTGATCCACTGGACGAAAATCGCATCATCTCTGAAATTAATTATACATACAAGAATCAGAAAAATAATGTGCAAGCTATAAGATTTTCTATTTTGTATGTATTTTTGAATTTTCTTCTCCATTTTGCTTTTCATACCTACATCTGAAAAATAAAAATGTTGAGTGTGACACCTTGTATCTAATAATCATTTGCGGACCTACATTTATAACAATGATTCATAGTAATAAGTGTTTGTCTTATTTTTGACGTCGATACATGTTGGTCTTCTCTGGGTCCCATTTTTTTTGAACACCCTGTATATGATCATTATTGTCAAAAGCCTGTTACAACTGTCACAACTGTTGAATGAAATGCAAGGGTCTCTAATGCAATACATCTTACAACTGTCAAATGCCATTTATGCCACGTATACATACATGTAGGGGGTGTCCCAGAAATGGCGCCCTTAATATTCCATGCCAGCCATCTATGATGCCAGCATTGAATGCTTCAAATTCAATGATGCCAGTACGCCACGAGAAATGAGAAATCGATTATAATATGGGAAAATGGGAAATGTAAAAGAAATATTTTGATAACTTTGAGGGAGCTATTGGGAAAAAAACTGAACCCCCCGTTCGGTATTGAGGACTTTGTTTCGGATTACAGGCGCTTGAATTTTTCAAATAGTAAAAATACGATTTTGCTTCAAAGCAAACGCATAATAGGAAATTTTTTCCTGATTTCAATAATGGTGTACAGTATCATCGAATCGAATCCAAGGACCTGGTCGATTTCACGGCGATTTTTCATTGCAGGTCTGCTCCTACTTCAAGGACCCTCTGGTCTGCATAGGTCCAGTGGCGTCCGATCAGATCAAGAACTCCATCCAACACACGGCCGGCGAAAAGCGACTCACAGGTCTGGGGGTCTACAAAAGACCCATGCACTAGATCCACAAATAATAAAAAAAAACAAATAACATCATAAAAACTGTACATTTTAAATATTGTATTAGTTCGAATTTAGGTCGTACAGAACGATGGACGATAATTTCTCTTTGAACTTTCCATGATTTATTATTCATCAGTCACATTATACTGACTATACATATAGAGTAAGTAGATTTCGAGCCCTCCCAAGTACGCAAACTTTCAATGATAACTGATAAATCAAGAGTCGTCACCACGTACGACCTAAAATCACCCGAACGCAACTGAAAATGTCGCGTTCCATATAATTAATTAACAATTGGCTGAGGTATTTATAGTGTTTAAGATGATGTTTCCAATCAATTTTAAAAATCTGGCCTAGTCATAATAATAATAATGATAGAGAAAAAACATACATATCGTAGTTTGTAGGTGTAATTACTATTAAACTAAAGTATAAAGAGAAAAAAAATTGTGTGCTTCTCATTACGGAACGCACTTGAAACTATAACTTTATAGTTGTGTTTATTACATAATAATGCAGATGATATTTACAGATTATATACTTTCGACCGTCTAACTGTGATGATTTTATTATCGTTTTGCGCTTTAGAGGCATTTCAGCGATTAATTAATGTGAAATAATATAGATGATAAAAAATGGTCGATTTATCTAAAATAAAGGGCAGAAATATTTTGAAAAAGAATCGCTAAAGTGTTTCGTTATCGCTTTCTTATACTGATGGGCGCAAATAAATACTTCTCGATGGAATATACCTAAACGAGATTGATACATATCACGAGATACATATCATGAAACTTTTATCGATGTTAACATTACTTACTTATGTGAGATATATACCAAATAATAATAAATAAATGTCTACAGCAAACGTCATAGCTGAATATACATTCTCCCATCTCCCACATGTTTAACAAAGTTTTTCTAACCCCCTTTAAAAGAAATTTTAATTTACGATGGATTGTTTTCAAATAAACACTCGGTTCAATCATAGAGTAAAAATGATAGGGGGGTGCAAACAGCGTTCGCCAATAGTGCGTCAAATGAGAAATCCACTTTTACCTTGTGGATAATATGATGATAGACTACATCCCCTGCATGAAAAGTGTAGCAGGAATTTTTGAGATTTACGATTCATAACGCATTCATGGAAAAAGAGAACTTATGTATTGAAATTTGATCGTAATCAATCTTATTAGCAGCCTCTTGTATTTTCAATACAATTTGGTAACAGCGACTCTATAATCTCATGTCCTGTGTTGAGGAATATTTCAAACCTTGAGTACATGCCCTTTTTTATTCAATCAATCAATCCCATCAAATTAGGATAGAAACAGAAATTTGGTGATTGAAAACAGGCATGAAAATCAGACAAGTAAGACGTTGAAAATTCGGTAAACAATTTTTTTATTAGTTTTCTTTGTCTATGCATTAATTTAAAAAATTAAGTAATTAGCGACATTGCTACATTGGCTCCTTTACCAACTACGGTAGGCCCAAAAGTAAAGCCTGGTAAAAAATTTAAAACAATTTTTGCCATCCTCAGAACTTACTTGACATATCTCGGGGGTGCCATTTTTAGGACACTCTGTATATCACCGTTAGTCGCATATACTGTAGGTATGTATGTACATAGATAGAAATTAATACAAGTCAATTTTGTTTATTCTTTATTATTCAAGTTACCCATTCAATAGATCTTCGAATCAACAACTATTTCGAAAAAATAAAATAATTTAAGAAAACAAAAGGAAAAATTATATAAGCTCAAAAACACACTTAATAAAATTTTCCGTCATGAACACAGCTTATCGGTCTATTCAAAGTAAAAATAAACTATGAAAGAAAAAATACAACATGTTTTGTCAGCCTGGCGTCTAACTCGCACCGTTGTCGTCATCCCCGAACAGGAGCCTATGCGTGGCAGAACGGATAGTTGGGACAGGATCTGGCATCGACGCCCGCAGGAATCTGAGCAGGAACGCCAAGTCCAGGATTGTACGTAGGAACCTGGTTGTATGCGGGAGCGCCGTTATAGCCGCCGTATTGTCCTGCGAAAAAAGACGGAAATCAGTCGTGAAAATTCGACCAAAATCGGGGGAAAATTCGTACCGTTATTATTTCCGTAAGCACCAGATTCAGCGAGTCCCTCGCCGCGGTAGTCTCCGTCTCCCGTGTACTGGCCTCGGTCCAGGGCGCTCTGCAGGCCCGGGTTGTACTGCGGGACGGGGGCCGGGTTGTAGGGGTTGTACTGGGGCTGCGGGTTGTAGGCGCCGTAGGGGGCGGGCGCGCCCGGGTTGGCCGCCACCGCCGGGTTGTGGCAGTTGGGGTAGTTGGGGCAGGCCTGCGGGCTGACGCCCGCGGGAAACTGCGACGCGGGCACTCCGCCCGCCAGCGGTCCGTTCCAGACGGCCTCGGACGCCGCCAGGGCACAAGCCAATACAGCCTGCGAAAATTCGAAATTAAGATTTGTGATTGGGTTTTAGTGACTTTTGCTTTGTAACACCGGCTTTGTGCCGCAAATTTCGGGCAGGTGTAAACAGCCTTGCGGGCTTTACAAATTAGGTTATGTTGATGAATTCGATGTCATCAGGGTATTTTATTATTTAAAGTCAATTACGAATTCAATGGTTTATTACTCTTGGTCACTCTTGGTGTTATTGCTGTTGTAGGTAGAAATTTCAAATTTAAATGGAGCGCGGTGTTTTAAGTTGGCAAGACTGGAGGTAAGTCAAGTGTCAACTGTCACACCTTTATTAAGAAAAATGGAGGATGTTTGCGGTACTTTTGTGAAACTTTGTAAATGAAATATTCCGAAAAATAATCAAGTGCCATATTATCCGGCCGACCATTCCCACGTTACAGTGAATTTTGATTTGTTTCGATATTTTCTGGACTATTTTACAGGTGAAATTACCGGAAAATGTCAGCAACAATCTCCATATTTTACGGACTTTTCTCACTACATTTATTTCTTGAATTTTAATAAATGCGGTAATGTATTTGTGTCGTTTCTAAAAAAAGATTGTCTTGATTTCATGAATGCACTCATTTTCGCGCAAAATCTTGAAGCATTCTTTTTTCGAACCATTTTGACAGAAGCACAATTAAATTCAATTGTTAAATGACTTGGTTTGTTAATTAGAAAGAGACAGAGATAAAGAAATTTTAATCATGGATTTTTGACTTGGAAGAAAGTGCGCCCTGAGTGTATTTTTATCCTTTTCTAGTCTACATGGTAATAAAGGATGCCGATACACTGAGTGCAAGCAAAAAGAAAAGTATTTATCATTCAAAAATGTTATTATGATTACAAAACCAAGACAACCTAACAAAAAGATTATGTTGTTAGGATAAAAACTGAAGCTTTATGCGCGCAAACTGGAAGCACATAAAGCCACTTTTTATCCGAATAACGCTAAAAATATTGCAATAAAATGAAACAGAATATTAATCATCTGCAGTAGACATTCAATACCAAAATAAAATCTACCACGGAAATAAAAACATGTGGTGCAAGTGGTTGCTTCTTGAATGTGACATTAAATAATTTGAAGGTTTCATTAGAAATATTAAATATGTAATGAAAATTTGATAAGGTATACAGGATGAACATTTGATTTTTCTACTTTATTGGTTTAGGCAGATAGAGCACTTTTTCTGCTTAGGCATATAAGTAAAACTTTTACCCTCTCAATCAAGTCACATAAATCGTCATAATTTATATGACGTTTGAAAATGAACTAAATTATTCAGTTGGTCATTAGAAATTTGAACTGATAATGATGTAATCACTCGATCGTCACTATAATCACTTTTAAATCCGATAATTAGCGCGTCAGTTTTCACCCCTTTCTCTGATACGATCGTCGGTCGGCGGGGTCGAAACTTACCAGTTTTACAAACATGTTGTCAATTCGCTGGTCATGAACTGATCATAATTGCAATTGTGGTCTATTTATATCTCTACCACACCCTATCCACCCGTTCTGCAGAAATTGTAACATTATTTTTAATACCGATCCCACTTATTATTGCAAAGTCGCGTTTCGTTAGAATAAAACCGCGTTCGCAGGTGGGAATAAAATATGGAAGTAGATCGAGCGTCGAGACCCCGTCGGGGTATTTACGTCCAGTGCGAAACTTTGGTCCGTTTTGCTTTCTGTCGCATTATTATCCAAGGTTTCATGCTTCATTGCCATGGTAAGTATCCACGACCGGATCGAAAGAAAAAAAAAGTGTATCACGTCTAATAAAAAGCAGAAATACCTCGATTAGGTGAGGCTTTCCTTATTCTACCTTATAATAGGTGCAAGTGTCGAGTGTGTGGCGGGTAATGTGACCTTAAAATCCAACGAAACAAAGCCACCATTTTCAAGGAGCGATTGTATATTGCACCTTTCTGTTCGCACACTCCGTCATAGAGCGGCAGGATAAACTGGATACTATAGGATACAGTAGAGATCCTTTAATCTGAACGAGGAACTCTTCAATCTGAACAGCGGTGTGCAATTTTCCAAAAACTCGGTGATTTTTGAAAAGCCGATAAGAAAGATTCCTGCTCCGGGAGGGGGTGGATGGAACCAGGCAGGAAGAAATGCTCAAAATCAGACAAAAGTTTATCACTTCCACAAATTTAACTTCATTTACTTATCTTATTTTCTTTTAGAGTGTTTTTTAATAATAAGAACCTAAATGTCGAAAACTGGATCAGTCACTCAGATTGCAATAATTCGACCAAATAGCTCATCCGAACTCTTTGCATTTGGACCTCTAATTAATTATCCTGTAATCAAAACTTTGAATGTGACCCTTCCATCATTTCTTCCAATCAGGATACTCACAGTCAAAGTTTCAATTAGTTGATCAGCGGAACGAAGACTTATACAAGATTTGATGCACCATCGTCAGTCACAATATTCAAACCAAAAGCTTACAACCGCAAACATTTCTGTCAATAAATTTTAAGCTTGGTTTGAATTTTGAGTGACGACGGTGAGAAGAAACCCAGGAGTTTGAAAATTTTCAAAATTTATTAAATTAAATATTACGTCATATAATTTAGAAACTATATTACACAAAGAAAATCTGTGAGAGATTTGGTGACAACATGTTTGTCAGCTGGCAGTCTGGCTCGTTTGGGATATTTTCTCGAATTCGCCTTTTAGTGACAGAAGGGGTAGTTGGGGCAGGAGCGGGCATCAACTCCGGCCGGAATCTGAGCGGGTTGACCTACTCCGGCAGGTTGCTGCTGGTAAGCGGCAGGTTGCTGTTGGTAGGCGGCAGGTTGATTGTAGGAAATCGGCGCCGGATTGTAAGCCTGGGCGCGCCCTTGATGTCCCGGAGCCAAAGCCTCGGCGAGACCTTCACCGTGGTAGTCACCGTCCCCGATGTACTCGCCCCTGTCCAAAGCGTTCTGCACGTCAGGGCTGTACTGCTGTTGGGCCTGTTGCTGCTGGGGTTGGTACTGGGGCTGGTACTGCTGAGGTTGGTACTGCTGGGGCTGGTACTGCTGTTGGTACTGCTGGGGCTGCGGTTGGTACTGCTGCGGCTGCGGTTGGTACTGCTGGGGCTGTTGGTACTGCTGCCGTTGGTACTGGTTGATGGGGGTCTGGCTGACGGCGACCGCCGGGTTTTCGCAGTTGGGGTAGTTGGGGCAGGCCTGGGGGTCGACGCCCGCGGGGAACTGGGCAGCGGGGACGCCTCCGGCGAGGGGGCCGTTGTAGGCGGCGAGGGTGGCGCCCAGGGCGCAAGCTAATACGGCCTGAAATCCGGATGGGGCGCACTTTTAGTCATGGAAGTCCTCGTGTTTGTCGAATTTTTCCCCAACATCACCATGAGAGAGATAGGCTGTTGAAACAAATGAGGGATATCTTAGCAACTTGCTAGGAGATCCCTATTGCGCTCATTTGTTTATCAATAAGTAGTTCTCTCTCTATGAGGATTTTGGGGATTAGCACACACTACTTACCAGTTTTACAAACATGTTGTTATTTCGACGTTTAATTTTACAATGACAATCAGCCGAAAATGTGCTCCATTTATACCGGGCACCACACCCTAACTTTGGCCGGTCTCAATAACCATGAACTTACGAGATGTGCCATTAACAATGGGCCCACCACCATTTTTCGCTTTTGAGCGAAATTGCCGGTGTTTCGGTCTCGGTCGGTATAGTAGGAGAGAGGTTTGGAAGGAATGCGCGTTTTCACAATTCATTATTTTATTTTACTGGGTACTACGTGAAAATTTCATAAAAAGACCGACAATTTACGTGATGCGAATGAACCAATTCGCCCGAAAAAATCTCGGACACCTACATAATAATATCGAGATATGAAATTTCTAATAGTTTTGTAATGTTTTAGAATCGTGAGAAACGATTATTGGCGCAAAAATGGCGCGTTTTAGGCGTTACTGCGATTCCACTTTCACACGATTTTCTTGCAGTTCTTTATGAGAGCCTAAATGGAAAGCAAAGGGACTGCACCCACCGGTGACCTTTGCGATGTTCATTGAATTCAACCGTCGTATGACCTCAGCGCAAACTGCGTGTAGCCTCCACCGACTTGGAGTATGTGGGTAATTAAAGATTGATTTGAATTTATTTCATGTGGAATATGCAGATCGAATAAATTGCCATCATCGGTGCGGTTTCTTCACCATTTTACATATTTTAATAAGAGCCGCTTATTGCCACTTCCTGATGTCGGGGTTTGCCAATCTCATTGTATGGGATCGTTAAAAAATTCCCCCGGGTAGATTTCTAGTGGGGTAATAATTAGCAAACGGTGAAGTGCGAAATGATTTGCATTTTTCGTCTCAACTTCACTTTTTAATTTCTGTCCTTGATTGATATATCGCGTTCGTATAAGATTTTCAGTTTGTTCCGCTATTACATTACACTTAAGGTCTTTGGGGAATTTTTGCACTTTGTCCCAATTAAAACCGATATTTCGTCATGTCAAAATCCGGTTCACAATTTAACAACAACGAGGTTATTTAGAGCGTAGGGGCGACCCTTGAAAAATCCTCACAAACATGACACGCTCTGAAAATCCACACATTCGTATTAATTTTATTTTAATATTCAAAGTATAACGTATGTGCCTGTAGAAAACCGAAATATTCAACAATTTCCGTCCAATAAACTAAAGTGAGTGAGTATGACGTGGGTGATAATTAATACGCTTGAAATTTATTAATAAATAATACGTTAATAAGTCGTGAAAGCAAAATTATGCGAGTACTTATTGCGAGTGACTATTAAAATTCGCTTAGATATTTTCGTGGGAAAAGTGTTGAAAAAATCCTTGAAATCCAAAAATATTTTAAGGAAATTATATCACGACCTCGTTTTAATTATCGTAACTGGGAGATCCCTTTTTTCAGAAACGTCACCTTTTTCACCCACCGACATTATTCAACACAAATTAGAATTACCTTCATATTTGCATTAAAAAAGTAGAAAATAAAATTCATATTTTATGTAAATCGTATGTAAGTACTAATGAACTTTTCGTTAGATACAGATAATTTCCACAATCTTATAATTTCTGTAGGCATAATCCCATAGGTGTGTTACATATTTATGCAAAATGATTCAGATTAAAGTGCACAATAAAAGGTCATTTTACTGTAAGTATATTTTGTGAAATATTCGGAAGATATTATTTTCATTGTAAAATTTACGACACGACCAAGTTGAACCACAATAATAATGAAACACAATTATAAAAATATCGATTTTTATTACATCTTTATGGAGGTATTAGATAACTTATTGAATGGAAAACAAAGTGAAATTCTTTTATCAGGTAGAGCCTCTCCAGAATTTAGTGGCGACTGTCCTAGGTAATGGAATATGGAATGCCATTAAATTTTGAATCAACTGTAAATGACTTTCGTCCATCCTTGCTTTTAATGGATTTGTTCGAATTCGTCATCGGAAAATACTGGAAACGCATACCTACACCCATGGCTTCGAGATAAAAGTTAATGGCGCTTATGTGGACAATAACACGGGTACCTGCAACAACTAGAATAAGAAAAAAAAACTTATTTATAATGTAGAAAGTATTTCAGGGTCAAGTTTTTCAATCGCACTCTATCTCTGATGGAATACATAAGAGAGAAACTATTTTAGATGACAAGAACCGCCGGCGAACCTTGCATTTTTTCGAAAATATGAATCACAATAAAAAATCATGCACCCATATAAAGTAACAGATTATGAATTTGCAAAAGGTGGATAGGTTCCATCCTTGAATGGCGAAAAAGTTTCCAGTCGATTTCAGTTTTACAATGCACGGGGATAGTGAGACAACTGAAATGGAATTGTGGAGTGTCTTCCGCATTTCCTTCGCGTAAAGTTCAGGAAGTAGGTGGGTTTTCGATATCATATCCTGATTACGACAGAACTCGTTAAACGTCTTACCAATTAATTCGTACCTGATCGAAAATTCTCAAAAAGCATAATACCGCATAATTATTTCATTTTAAAATATTTACGCCAATTTACTCCAAGTCCTTCAAAATTACAAAATAATCTAAATAGGACATCCTAACAACTATTCATACAGCCATTTTATAGTTTGTGCAATGCTTTAGTCAAAACATCATAACATAATGCTACAAATAATCATTTAAACAACACATAAGTATCATTGCAGAATTTTTGTTTAGTAATGAAGACCTCGTCAACTCTTGTCTGTATGATAAATGACCGCATTAACTAATACGAGCAGGTTAATTAATTTATCTCGTCTCTAACATAAAAGCCGTCATCATCGGACCGCCCAATTTAATCACCTCAAATTTATCCAACTATTTGTGTCTAAAGACATGATTCAAATTTATTAACTGGTTCCCGTTCGGGTGACGTAATTGAGACAAATTTTTAGTTTCGATCCAGTTTATCGCCGATTAGGACTTCCTACAACAATCTTTTCCATATTAATAATCGCATTAGTACTGTAAAGAGTAAAGTACGACCCTGAACTGTCTTTTTACTGCATTTCTATTTGCATTGTTTCGTGCATTCTCTCCGATGACGCGCTAATAATCTGATATACCCACCTGAATCATGTGACTTTAATTATAGTCTTTAAAAATGCATGAACTATTTACATTCAAAATAATTTGATTTTATCGATCATACACTCTTAGTAATAATTAAGCCAAGGCCATAACAGGTATTATTTATGCAGTCAGGAAATTACTTCTTTTTATTAGACAGACACGCGTTATTGATTGAGGTATTCCTCCCCCAAAAAAGCTGTCTGTCCGAATCCGATCCAATCACACGAATTTCTTGAGAGCATTCTTTTATAATAATGTGATCTAATCAGATTTTAATTATTGTAGGTATTCAACCTTGGCGCTACCTCAGCGGCTGCTGAATTGACGGTTAGACATGTTTAAAAATTCAAATTACTTTTAAACCAACGGTATCGATACTCACTCTTTTATGATAATTGTTCTGAATAACATTAATTTCTGCATTAATTAGTAATCAGTGATTTTAGGAAATGTTACCCATTCACACAGGTCTATTAATTAATTCCAGAAGTTTATTGAATATTTTCAATTTAAACTAAATAATCAGGAATGTTCAATATAAATCACTGCAATTTAGAGCAAGGTCAAGGAACTAATCAATACAAGAAATAATAGAAATAATACTTTTCAAATAAAATGAATTTGAGATAAGTTTAAATTTCCCGCTTTTGAAATGTATAATTGGTTGCCTACCTCAAATGTGGAGATGACACATTCAAACAAAACGTCAAATTTGACAGTTACAAAAGGTGAATAATCAACGAAAATGGTGAGTAAACTTCCTCATTCTATAATTAATTATTCAAAGCCTTTTATATATTTCGGAAATTATAAATGATGACTTTTCAATTGATCTTTCCAGGCGAATTACACAGAGGATCAAATGGCCGGTGAGTACGCAAAGATTTTGTAAAAATTGAGGTTATTGGACCCCGCCTTACATTCTTTTCAACTGTATCTCCTAAAAATTCCTAAGCTTTTATCGCTCGTCCGTTATCACCCCAAAATGCTCCATTAGCCATGTTTGAAATCCCCACTAAGATCGGCTCCAATTTTTCTGGACGTGTTGTGATGGGGGAATCAGGTTGATGGTTGTTGCCCAATGATTCATGTCGGTTCATTTTACCCATATATGGTCGCACTTTGAAAGTCTCGTAGTCTCTTTATTGGTAGTATTGAGAGAATTCGCAGATGTTGTGCAGCTGTCCTTACATTTGAGCCGAAAAAATCATGTATTTGTACGAACCCCCCAGCAAACTCACCCTAACTACCCTGGAAGGTAAAATTTCGATGAGCCCTTTCGTGATTGTGAGCGTTTGCGATTTTTATAGAGTTCCAAGAGGCCTTCCAGCTTTTCGATAATCGAGGCGATGGCAAAATCCACGTTTCGCAGATCGGGGACGCTTTGAGAGCTCTCGGCCAAAATCCCACCGAGTCGGATGTGCAAAAGTACACGCATCAGCATAAGCCCGACGAACGTGTTTCGTTTGAAGTATTTCTGCCGATTTACCAAGTAACGTTTACCTGAGTACGAGAGTGTGGATTTATTTCTAATTGAAAATTCGTTGATTCAGCAAATTTCGAAAACAAGGAGTGCCGACACCGCTGACGATTTCATCGAGGGACTCCGCCATTTCGATAAAGATGGCAACGGTTACATCAGCTCTGCCGAGTTGCGTCACTTGCTCACGACTTTAGGAGAGAAGCTCACCGATGATGAAGTAAATTTGCTTTATTTTTATCATTGCAATTGGAAATGAAATTGATTTTGCTCTGGTTTTTAGGTGGAGCAGCTTTTGCAAGGTCAGGAAGATTCACAGGGTAACGTGAATTATGAAGAATTTGTTAAACTTATCATGTCTGGTTAAATTTGTGACAATATTTTCCATGAATTGCATTTAATTTACCAAGTATTTTAAAAATTCGTAAGTTATTAAGCATTTTCTTTGTACTATTTAAAATATAGATGTTTTATATTTATATCTTAGTGCCTTCATTCCAGTTTTTACATCAATTTCGAGGCATCATATTATTGGTTATTATTAGTCAATGTACGTATTAAATAAATTACATCTTATGACAATTTTTTTTTCTCACTCATTTTCGGGTTAGTTCATTAAAAAATCATCAAGACGATGTATTTTTAAGTATAGTACAGATAAATGCTATTTAGATTAACTGATGGTCATTTCCACAGCCCCGTTATCATGGATTTTAATTATTAAAAATCTACGATGGAGGCCCAGTATTCCAGTTAGCTAACTGAAACTTTGAATGTGACTCTTTATTATTAATCTTAAAAATAATTGTTATGTATGTCAGTATGTGAGTAGGTACCAGACGGTAGGTACTATACATGGGGACCGATACATTATTATTTATTTCTTCAAGTCTTGGTAATTTTTTGTCAAATACAGGATGTTCCAGGGATCCGTTTGTCAGAGGCTCTTAATCTTTATCATGCACTTGGTAAAAAATCAAGTCAGCGTCTGGCAACACTGGTGTATTGGCAAACTTGAATTGAAGTTGGTAATCATGAAAAATATTATGTTTGTTAAACTGAATTCAAACCAAAGTGTCATTTGTCAAATGGTATGCGTGTACTTAGCGTCGCCATCTGACAAAACTCGGAACATCCCCACTACCAAGTCCGTTACACACCTACTAAATTTATTCCATAGACAAAGGTATGCTATGATTCAGTGATCGGCAAATGTCCATTTAACACAAACGTGTCAACATTTGAGGGATAAAGCAAAGGTTGCGTCTTGAAACAAGGAATCGAAAATTTGTCACAAAGGCTATCGAGGACAGAACAAAAAAATTATCTTGAAACGGTAGGTGTAAACAAAATTTAGTTAGTGTAAAACGGACTTGATGGTGGGGATGTTTCAATATTTGTGACTTTGATGCGAAGCTAAGCTCATGCATGTTGGTAAAGTCAAATGTCATTAACGTCATCATTGTCAAAAGTCTACATTTTTCAAATTGTTGTCTTCCAAAGATTAAAAGCATTCAAAATGTCAACAATACAGTACGATAACAGATAGTATTTTTTAATGAGCCTAATTGCAGTGGAAGTTTGTCAAATATAAAATGGTAGGGTGCTTTTTAATGACAATTAATTGTGTAATTTTTATAAAATAGGTTACGCCTAGTTTAAATTTGTTGCTAATTATAATCATGTTAATGTAATTTGCTGTACAAGTATGTCTTGGCTGCTTTTTTGTGCTTGTTCGAATCGAACCTTTTCGAATTTTCGTGCCCACCATATCCCGCCACAATTTTTGGTAACTTTTACTTCTTGGAGTTCACCATCACCACAATTTAGCGGGAAGTGCCGGCTTTTTCAGGGTGCATTCGTAACCGTCATCGTCGCCAAATTTTCGCATTTCATCAGAGAAACTCCCCGTGTGCGAGTCGTGCGAAGTGTAAAAGAAAAGCCCACAACCATGCCTACCTCAAGTCTCGTCATGAAATACACCAAAGTTCTCCCGGAGGCTTTCCCGCCGACCAAGGGATCAGTGAAAGCGGCAGGTTATGACCTGAAAAGTGCCGTCGATTGCACGGTACCCGCAAGGGGCAAAGCCCTAGTCGACACCGGCTTGAAGATCGAACTACCCGAGGGCTGCTATGGGCGCATCGCCCCGAGGTCTGGACTAGCCGTAAAGAATTTCATCGACACCGGAGGTAATCACATCCATGTGCCATTTCTATTCCTGCTAATAGTTTAAACTGTCTTTGCAGCCGGGGTCGTAGATGAAGACTATCGAGGTGTAATCAAAGTGGTTCTTTTCAACCATTCCGATACTACTTTCGAAGTAAAGAAAGGAGATAGGGTCGCGCAGTTAATTTGTGAACGTATCTATTATCCAGAGATCGAGGAAGTGAAGGTAAAGTCTATTTAATAAACGATATTTGGCATAATTTGATTTGCGGGCTCTAATTCACAGGAATTGACTGAGACTCAACGTGGTGAAGGAGGATTCGGCTCCACTGGCACCAACTGAAAAACCCTGTTTTGTTACTTTATTTTTCCAGTATTTCACGCTTTGAAGTTGTGGCTGTTTTATTCCTAGTTTGTCCTTAATAATATGTAAAATTTGTATTTTTGTTTCATTTAAAAAATAAAAATGATTTCGATATTTCCGAGGATATTTCAAAGTTGGAATTTCAAATTTCCCGCTGTAACAACGCTTACAAATGAAAGCCAGCTAATGCAGGTTTCTGTAATGGTTCTGTTTTTAAATGTATAGATGTCGCTACAACCATAAACTGTCAAATGTCTTGCATTGCTGAACTGTCATTTAATTTGAAATTTTTAAAGAGCAACCGTTTCTTCTGTTGCGGCAAGTTGCTCCGTGTAATAGTTTGAGTTTTGTGGTTATTTCTTGTTAAAAAATGGACACTTTCGATGCTTATTATGAAGATGATCTAAGGAACGATTTGAACTTCCTCCAAGAACAGTCAAAGCCCTTCGCCGCATTCACGGAGGTTGGTCGTTAAATTCCCTAAAGTTGCCCTGTTTAAAACGGTTTTTTCAGTCAACCAACTCTTATTTCGAAAAATTGCACGCGTCGATCGCACTCTTCCGCAATAATGGCTTCAAATTCACGGCCGCCGTCAACTACGCGTCCGCCCCAGGCCGGGAATCTTTCAAAGAAAACAAAGACCCCCGGGAAAACGAAGAGGAAACCGTCAGAGAGGACGCCCGGCCGAAACGGAAGGCGTTCAGCAAGGCCAGCCAGATGATCAACCAACAGAGCTCCTTCAATCTGAACTCGAAATTGCGCCGACCCTCCGGCGAAAATATAACGGGAACCCGGAACGCTTACGTGAAACTGGAGAAAGTCTCCACGAGCGGCTCGGAAAAGTCGACGATTTCCGCCGCCAGCAACACGGATACGGAAAACGAGAAAATCCCACCGGCCGTCAACGTGAAAGAGGAAATGCCCGCGCCGAAAAAACCGCCACCGAGGAAAAAGAAGCAGACCAAATCGATGGCGCAGGTGAAGATAAAGCAGGAGATGATCGACGAAGAAGAGGACAGAACCGCACGCCGCGACTCGGACGTGGTCATCAACGAAGAACCGGTGCCTGTCGTGGAACTGTCAGATGACGAACCGGAACCACCGGTCGAAACCCGTTCCACTCGAACCAAAACCATACGCAAGAACAAACGAGCCAGGGACGAATCGGAGGAGGCGAAAGCGCAAACCAAACGATCCAAATCGCACTCGGACCACTCGGACGCCAACTCGACAGCCCGGACGCAATACGCCGACGCCCGTTCTACACTGGAAGAGGACGAAAAGCGCCCCAACATCAACGACGCGACTTTCGTCACCACCACCAAACCCCCCGAGCCGATAGTCACTTTACCGCCTCCTTTGATGAACTCGACCGTAATCGTCGATAAGCCAAAGTACAACCATTTGAGTCAAGTCGCTGAGGAATTGCTGACAGATGACGAAGATGAAGACCAGGTGATGCCGGTAAAGAAGAAACTCAACACTAAACCGGTTTTCAGCAGTTTCGATCCGAGTCCTGTCAAAAGAAAAGTGGCAGCTTTTGAGAAACTCGGGGCTCAAGCAGCGACCGAAGTCAGAGTCACTCGGACAAAGACCCGCGCTTTGGCCAAAGTGGTGCAAGACCCCAAGCCGCAGGAGGAAGAGCCGGTTAGAAATGTCGTAAAAGAGAAGGCGAAATTGTTTACTCCTTCGGCGCACTCGAAGTTGCCTTTGAAAACCGGAGCTACGACTTCGAAGATCATAAGGGCCTTACCGAATTCTTCGAGTGACAGTTGCGGGACGCTTCCGGTTAAGCCTATGACAGCTTTAAAGGCGTCCCAAGCGGAGTATCGAGAGCGGGAAAGGTTGAGGAAGGAGCGGGAGAACGAGGCGCTGCGTAAAAGGGAGGCGCTGAGGCAGGCGCAGATCGAAGAGAAGAAGCGTAAGCGGGAAGAGAAGCAGCAAAAGGCGCAACAACAGCGAGAGATTTTGGAAAAGGAGAAATTGAAGGCTCTGGAAGCGCAGAAGGTGAAGGAGGAGAGGCATAAGCTGATGATGGCCGAGCAGGAGGAGAAGAAGACTCGTCTGAAGGAAGAAGTGGAGAGGAGGAGACTGCTGGCGAAGAAGAAGGCGCTGGACGAGAGGAAGAAGGAGGAGGAGCGACGGTTGGAAGGGAAGCGGGAAGAGGAAGAGTTGAATGCCAACGTGGCGAGGCACGAGGAACAGATCAGGAAGATGGCGCATAAGCACAAAGCGGCGACACAGCAGCAGCCGGTTTATCTGACGCAGCAGGCTCCGCTTTTACCGACTGAGGATTGTTATGATACCGATGACGAGGAGAACTACAAAAGGAAAATCAAGCACCCGATCTGGACCAAAGGGAATTACGCTAAGGAGATGCAGCTCGCCATATCGGCT
Source organism: Salpingus planirostris (assembly GCA_949788335.1). Lineage (NCBI taxonomy): Eukaryota > Metazoa > Arthropoda > Insecta > Coleoptera > Salpingidae > Salpingus > Salpingus planirostris. The sequence continues at coordinate 3,649,294 of OX460925.1, read as the reverse complement.
GCCGGGGAGAAAGTCAAGAATACTTTCTTCTCGAGACAGGCAGATACTCCGGATTTGCAAAAGATATTTGAAGTTATTCATCCTCGATATTTGAAGAGGAATTCGAGCGCCATCTGGCATAAGGCTCCGAAATACAGTATTTTACCAACGTTGGCGTTGCATGCTGAATACAGTGAAGACGATGATTAGATTACGCATTATTGTTATTCTTTTAATTTTGTAAAATAATAGTTTAATTCTAGTTGTAATTGTAATGTAATGCTTTTTTATTGAATAAATTACTGCTTTTATAAAGTACCTGGGCAACAGTTCATCAAATACAAAATTTATTTTGTTTTCTCAGGATTTAATCTCGGAAAATGCGAGGGGTAAACCACCCCGTGAAAATGTGTACTCATTAATGCCGGTTTATTGCCTAAGATCACCTAAGATCATAGATAAATGGAATCTAGTTTACCGACTATTGCCGAAAATGCCGCTTATTGCCTAGTGTTGCCGAAGTATTGACCAAAATTGACTAATATTTCCTATTATTGCCCAATATTTCGTTTATTGCCTAACTTTTGTATGCGTATTGCCGAGACGAGTGGTTTACCCAAACTTGGGTTCGCCTCTGTGGGTTTGTTTACCCCTCGTGAAAACGTCATAAGTTATGGGTGACAGTTTTTTTCATATTACGAGGCATATTCATTTAAAAAATATTTCCTTTATGCGCCTTTATGCATCCTTCTACCCCCGACATGCAATCTTGAATCTTTTAGTCAGGTCACTGGTCAATTAGACAAGCTGGCAACACTGTTGGACTTGTCAGAAAACTGTAGAATTTCTAGGGATTTTCTAAGGAACCCTAAAATTTTACTATTGGCATTATTGGCAACAGTGGCCGGGATTCAAAATGGCGAACGACGAAGTACAACTTGCACAAACAGCCGAAGCCGGTGGAGATACGATTTTCGGCAAAATTTTACGGAAAGAAATCGCGTGCAACTTTATTTACGAAGACAACCTCGTGAGTAAACCCTCGAGCCAAATTCGCGGGTGAAAATCCACCTGTCATCCGTTTGTTTACAGTGTGTAGCTTTCGACGACATCAACCCCCAGGCCCCCGTTCACTTCCTGGTGATCCCCCGTAAAGCGATCACCCAACTCTCGAAATCGGAAGACAGCGACGGGGCCCTCCTGGGGCACTTGCTGATTGTCGCCAAGAAAATCGCCCAGAAAAGGAACCTGAAGAACGGTTTCCGAATTGTCATCAACGATGGCCCGATAGGGGCGCAGTCTGTCTATCATTTACACGTGCACGTTCTGTCGGGAAGACAACTCCAGTGGCCCCCCGGCTAAGACTTTACAATACCTCGAATGGAGTGGACGATGAGTTATACGCATTATAGAATTTTTGTATTGGGGTTTCTATAATAAATCGATAGCAGTAGGTGGCTTATTAAGAAAAGTCTCAAGATAAATTAATGGCTATATATTTTTAAAATAAGATACAGAGATAATTTGGTAATCGCCTGATTAAAAACTATACATAATGTGGTCCGCTTATTACAAACCGGGTTACTCTTGAATAATTGTGAAGTTTGATGGGTTTTTATGAGGAACCGTTTTTACCAGTTGAGGGTTCGTTATCTATGGTACTTATATTAATTGTTATGTATCGGGTGTACATAATTATTATTATGGTAAAAATGAATAAAATAGGAAGCTGGGAGTCTACACCATAAGCTGATAGAGCACTAAGAAATAATGAAAACCACAGACCTAAATCTGGGGATAAAACACATCGATATTTTTGTCATCTAAAACAGAGTCACTTGCATTCAGAATTAATGAAACTGAGGATTATACACTGAAGAAATAAAAAATTCTAAATAAATCCTAACATCTACATGTGATTATGATAAATATTCACACAATAAACAACTCGTTTGGTACAGTAAAAAACAACCGTTGTTAATGCTGCAAATCGTCTTTAGTAAGCACCAAAAATTCCACCTTTTCATAATAATATAAATTTATAAAATAAACAGGAGATAAGAGGCCAGCCTCTAATATACTTTTCAATAATACATATGTATGTATAATATAATTCTTTTGTCTAAAAGATGGTGTAAAATTTTAAAACCTTTATGGACGACATATGTTTACTGTTGCAAGCCAAAGGTTTATAACCTTACCAATATGGCGCATTATCGAGTCGAAATTTGCAACACCAACAACCAACATAGCGATAAACAACTAATTTTGAAATAAATCCTTTATAATAAAGCTAAATAGTAACTTTTTGTGATACTTAACATGTAAAAAAAGACAATCATTTTGATTTGAATTTCTAACAAAATAACGCAAATTATTAAAGTCAACTCAATAATAATAATATTACAATATTATTAAAAATAATCCAAAATGAAATCAATCAGACTTTACTTTACGATACTGAGCTGCACGGCAACTGAGGTGGTCCCATTTGTGTCAGGACCCTATCGAGCCACTGGAGGGGTCCGTTCAAATGCAACTCGATCCAGCACGGAGTCGACGTCACTGTCTGCCTCCTGCAAAAAAAAATAGACAGATCAAAAACGGAAGGTCACCAAAATCTTTAACCCACAAGCCGCGGAATAAATCTTTCCCAACAACTTGTGTATACTATTTTATGTTCAATGAATCATAATGACGCCCTTTTTGTGCTAGGTTACTGCCCAATAAACAGGCTTATTATACACTAGTGTATAATAGAATATTATTAGGTGAGCGTGTTTTGGTAGCTTTTATTCGAGAGTTTGAAAAACTTACGCCACGAGCGCCAGCGAGTGGCGTAATTCAAACGAGCGAATAAAAGCCAAAACACGCGAGCTTAATACTATGCTTTATCCACTCCAAAACAGTTAAAACGGCTCTCGAAAATTCGCTCAACTTTCAAATTTCATTCAAAACAGCTGTGACGGACAGAATGTAGTGTTGTCAGATCGGCGCAGATTTGTGAGCTGCGAACAGTGCGAAGGGAACTGTTATAAGTGTCATACCTTCATTCATAGCTCTTTCTGGATATTTCAGGTATCTGGTATCTCCGGAGCCATTCCTATAAGCTCGTCTCCATTTTCACTATCACTTATATCATTCATATGCATATTTTCAATTAAACGATCAAGTAATTTTCGACACTTCACCACTCGCAACAATTATTCAAACAAATGGTCGCCATTTTTTAATGTCAATTTCGCGATTGTTGCGCTGTTGCCAATTGTACCTGAAAATCGCTCTATTCTGATTGGCCACAGCCAATGCAATAATGATCCCATTAATCGCTGGAAATGTCACTTTATTTCATCGAACTGTGATCTATATCAATAACGCCACCCATTATTACCAAAAATTTCTAATAATAATAGTATGATTATTATCTAGGAGTGGATAAAGTAAATTTCCAGGACAACCCATTGCTAATACAATGGAACAAGTCATGCTGACATCCTGGCATCTGTCTTCAAGTAAGTAAATATTCATTTAGGGAAATTATCTTGCATTTGGACATAAAACGTTGTATGTACCACGTAGATACCTAATTAGGGCCTCACTCGCAACCTCGCTCTGCCCTGAACATGGGATTATCGATAAACCACCTCATGATCTACTTGATACCTAAAGTACTATTTCCGACGACTTAACAACAATATTACTTGCAAAAACAGAGGGCGCTTTTGAACTTTCGGCACACGATCAGCGTATATTATCGTTGTTTGATTAGATATTATGCTGATAATGACATCATTATCAGAAGCTAACGTTCAACGTTTTTAATCTGACAAATCACATTTTAATAACTTTATCTCACAGTGTGAACCTGGTGAGTATAATTTTTTATTAATTTAAAAGTAGATCTCTTTTCACACTTTTCATTATACCTACATATCTCGCGGTATTTATATTCGTTTCAACAAGGAAACTGATTATAATTTTTTCGAAGATGAAAAAATAATAAAAGTCCTTCACTAACGGAATTGTTACGTAGCAATTAATTAGTGAATAGAGGGGAATGCTGGATCCACATTTATAGGTGCACTAAAAGTATCAAATAAAGAACAAAAGGACCTCTTGGTAGTATGAATCACACCTAGGCCAAAGATAAGAGTTTTGCACTTTACTCTCAAATACTATACGACAAAACTTTCTATATCATCATTCCATATCTTGAATTAGAATAGAATGAAGAATCGAGACTAGGTACAGGAGTGTTGTACTTTATGAACTTGAGCTTAACACGTTAACTGCCGCAATGGTAAGACCTAAAGCCGGTCCGCCATGCCACATTTCAATGAAAGTATATTTTGTCGAATAAATGACCAAAAAAGCATACAAGAAGATTTGCAACCAATTTTGAAAGGTTCTTTTTGGTAAAATAACTGAGGCACAGCATTTGTGCCTCGCGGCATAGACGGCGCTCCGCGTTTCTTCTTTTTCATCGAGGAACAACGTTGAAATATTAACCAGTTCGATTTCGGCATATTCAGTGTCACTTATGTGAATACAGAACCGAAAATCAGTATGAGAATTAAAATGCAAAAATTTTCCGTCCGAGAAAGAAGTAAATTTGTTTTCTTCTATTTTATTTCTCATGTTCTTTTTCATACTGCTACAGTAGCGCTCGTATGAGATAGTCTTATACGAACGTCTACAATCGGGAATAAATAGTTTACTTCATAAATTGTTTCCTACACCTTTTACATTCATACTTGTTATCGCAAATTTTGATCGTAAAATTAGAAGAAGTACAATTTACTGGGGGTTTTGCATCGTCTGCATCTACAAGGCCGTGCTGCATTCGGATCTCTAATTGATCGTGTTCTCTGAGACACTGTCCTAAAACTGCTTCGCGTGGAAAGCATTTTGGTGTGAGGCTCACCGTGTTTGTCTCAGCGCGGGGCTGGATAATTTTGCGAGGCACAACGCCTTCACCTCATGGCAGTTAACGTGTTAAATTTAGCGCGCCATGGTGATGATCGTCTTAAAGTTAGGACCTTGTTTACGTCGTGTTTACGAAGTAGGTAACCCCTTCCAACGTCTTTCCACTAATCCCGAGAGTAATCCCAACCGAGAATACATAGCGAAAGATTTAGTATCGATTGTTAAATGAGGGATACCCCCAATTTAAAGAACATTTCCCAGTATTTGTCGTCTTTCTTTTTTAACACAAAGGTTATGGAAACGTCTTATTATTAGTAGATAAACTAAAAAGGGGATTTCGTATCTCCGATGATTGATACAGTGTCTCAAGTCTTATGTCCCCATAGCCAAGGGAGAGAGCGGTGGCTGTCGGCGTTCGAATCAATACGACCTAATTCGTAAACGCGCTGATGGAATAAATCCTACCAGCAAACCACGACAAAAATTACATACCAAAAAACAAAACTACGCACCGAGGGGTCGCTCACTGGCCAAATTTTGTACAACTATTGTGAGTATTGTATATGGTATTGTAAGGTATTGTATTGTATTGTAAGGTATTGTAAGGTATTGTAAGGTATTGTAAGGTATCGTAAGGTACCGTTATGTATCGTGAGCTATTCCTGGATCGTGAATTTCTGCAATATTTTCAAGTATTGTCATGTATCGTCACGTATTGTCAGGTATTGTACAGACATTTGTACAAGTATTGTAACCAGTGAGCGACCCCTCGCTACGCACATATGTACATAATTCCACCTAATTCTAATACATAGTGCAAATAATAGTAAATTATGTTATTAAGGGCCAACTGCACCGCTTTCACTTAAAATTTAAGTGGAACTTAAACTTTAGCAACAATTGTTGTTAACAATCGTAGTCAAGGCTTAAGCTCCGCGTTAACTTTTAAGTGAACGCGGTGCAGTTGGCCCTAAGGATCAAAATAAGGGAATAAGCTTATACAGGGTTTTCATTTAAGTCCGGTCCCCACGTGACCTATCAAAAGTATGCAACCCAACTTACATCATTGGCGTAACAAGCAGATTCCGTGAACTATAATGTTTTAATAAATTCCTCTGACAAATAAAATCGGAAACAGCCAAATCAAACCATTAAAACTGAAGAAGACTGGTGGTTTTTGAGCAATCAAGTGTTGCTGCAGTTCTTCAGTGGTACGAGACCTAAAGCACTCAACATCTTCCGTCTGACTGACACTGACAAATTATCGAAATATTCGAAAAATGACGCCACTGGTGACTTTGACACAAATATTACTAAAAGCAACCCAAAAACTACCCATATCCCTAAATATGTATAACAAGTTGCCTAACTAATGGTCACATGGGGACCTGGCATTAATGAAAGCCCTGTATGTGCTGACGAGGCCGGCTGAAAGTTTGGCTGACGAACGCAGTGAGGGATGTGAATTTGCCGCTTGTCAATCTCTACTATTTCTACTATTTTATTCACTACTAGAGAGTAGAGAGGACACCGCGCTGCCGCGCGTTGTCCGTCATTTCTTGATTATTATACAAATCTATAACAAATGTAATTATTCTCAATTATATTTTACAATAAATCACGTTTAAAATGGATATTTGAACCATGATAACATCAAAATAAATAGTCTCGGGTAATCACTCCGTGGTGAGTGTGAGAAAGAAGCATCGGTAAGCTCAAATATGTGCGACAGAGATAACACTTCATCCAGGGCACAGACTTTTAGAGCGACGCCCGGTATATTTTTATGAACACGCTCTCGTAAAGCGATCGGAACGATATTTACGAACAAAGCGTTCATCTTCGGTCCGCTCCTCTGGCCCGCTCTGTTCACTTACGTTGGCGTTTTGATGGCGATTTCACGATTTACACCAATCAAAACGGCTCTTGGCATCTAACGCTCCAACTTCATTCGTAAGAGACGATGTTGAGATCATCAACTTTATTTATAAGGACTAGAACATTTAGCATTTGATATGCTATAGCAGGCGCACACCATTGAGTTAAGGGGAGGTTATGATCCTCAATTCGTTTCTATTAATAGAGACATAACGACGATAATGTTCTCTCTTCATGTAGAATTTATTCGATCGCTTCGTATAAACGTTAAAATTGAGGCCTCTCTGACACAAAAAATGTGTAAAAAAATACTCGAAATGAGTGTCAAGAACTGAGGTATATGGGGCTGAATTCAATTTGTGCAAGGATTTGTTTCTTCAGAAAAAAAAGTCTCTATTATTCCACCCTCTATTACCATAAAAATTGAAACAAAGGAATTAACCATCATTGGTTGACATGAAGTTAAAATTTGAAAAAAACCTGAATCATGATCAATTTGGTGAAAGATTTTAGACACTCTGCTCATCCAAAATTTATCGAATTTTCATGAGATATATAAAATGAGTAATTTTTACATTTCAGAAGAAAAATGGATCGGAGAGGAGAGCAAGTCGGTGTGGTCGGCATCGATTTCGGAACGACCAATTGTTGTGCGGCCATTTACACAACTTCCAGTGGAAGTCCGGAAGTGAGGGTGTTGGAAAACCAGGAGGGAGCGAAAACCACCGCCTCGTTTGTTTTCTTCACAGAGAAAAATAAAGCGGTCGTCGGGAACATGGCCAAGAAAATGGCAGACAACAAACCCGAATACAGCGTTTCCGGTACACATGAAACTCTAATTAAAAACCATATGAATTTAGTTGAAACAATAACATTACATAAATGTATACTTATATGTATTTCATCGTTTTTTTTTCTGACATGTAGAGATTAAACGTCTATTGGGGAAGAAATTCAACGACCCGGCCGTCAGAAACAACATGGGCTATTTCCCGTTCGATTTGCACAACGTCGACAACGTCCCCACGATCAAGATCCACAACACGCACGGCGAAATCCAGAAGACTCCCGAGGAACTGGCGACCATCATCCTGACCAAAATCAAGGAGGACGTGGAAGAGAAATTCGAAAAGAACCCGGCCGATAAGGCAGTGATCACGGTGCCGGCCTACTTCAGCTCGGCCCAGCGTGAGGCCGTGTTGAGGAGCGCCCAGAACGCCGGATTCACGGTACTCCAGTTGCTGAACGAACCGACGGCCGCCGCCCTCTGCTATTTCTACCACAGAAGCGATGGCGCCTCACGGCCGAACGACCACAAGGCGGTCGCCCGCACCACGATGACGGGACTGGTTTTCGACCTAGGGGGCGGCACCTTCGACGTCGCCATCTTGCGGCGGAGCGGCGAGAACGTCACGATCCTGGCGGTCGACGGCGACACCTACTTGGGCGGCCAGGATTTCGACAACCTCCTGGTCGACCACGTGCTGCTCTACCTCGAGCAGAACCACGGGTACGATCCGAAGGGCCCGCCCAATCACCGGATGCTGAGGATCCTGAAAACCAAGTGCGAAGAGGCGAAAATCCACCTGTCTTTCGCCCAGGAGACCTCGATCGAGCTGACCGCTCTGCCGGGCGTGCGAGAGTATCAGATTTCGGTCCCGATCACTCGCAAGCAACTCGAAGATCTGGCGTCCGGTTTGTTCGCGAGGTGCATCTCGATCGTGGGCAAATGCCTGGAGAAGAGCGGACTGGGCAAGGGCGACATGGACGTGGTGATCCTGTCGGGCGGATCGACGCGCATCCCGCTGGTCCAGAAAATGCTCACGGACTTTTTCGACGGGAAAACGCTGAACAAGTCCGTGCCGCCGGAAGAGTGCGTGGCCGAAGGGGCCGCCATCTTGGGGGCGATGCTTTCGACGCATCCGTTGCAGAAGATAGACCAAATGCGAATCACCGATGTCGTTCCTCTGTCGTTAGGGATCGGTTTTCTTGCGGACCTTATGGGATTTGTGATTCCCCGGAATACCCCGATTCCGGTCTCGAAATCTATCACCGTAACCACGCTCTACAATAAACAAACTGCCATGGCGTTTAGAGTTTTCGAAGGAGAGAGATTGAACGTGAACCGGAATTATTATTTGGGCAGATTGCGAATTTCGGATTTGACTTCTGCTCCCCCTGGACAATGCGGAGCGAACATAACTATGTCTGTAGACAAGAATGGTATTTTGACGTTGACCGTTAAAGAGCAATTAAGCGAAAACGAAGGAAAATTGAAATTCGTTTACACGAGAGGGATTAAGAGTGACGATGAAATTTCGGCCGCTCTCCAGGATGCCAGGGAGAATCAAGCAGACGATGCGAAATTCAAAGAGTTTGCCGATCATAAGATTTTCGTCATAAATTATTGCGTTAGTGCTTTATATAATTTTGAGGAAAAAAAATTGGTGACAGAATTTCAGAATGTTTACGACGAATGTACTGAGATTCTGAGAAAAGTAGAACTTTTGACTGATTTCCATCAAATCGTTAATGTTCTTGCACTACGTCGACAAGTTTTGGAACTGTGTGAAAGTATCGCAAAGAAACATTTCTTTCGCTTTATGCCAAAAGCGTAAGAATGAGCTGATTGACTAATACAGACTACAGAGACATAAAAAAAATTCTTCATAAAGAGAGCCTATGATAATAGTTCTGTCTATCCTTCTAGTAGTTCTCAGATGAGACCAGATGAGACATAATTATGTTCATATAGCCTCCCCTTATGAAGAATTTATTTGATGTCTCTGTATATTTCGTTAATTGTATTATTACCAGAGACATGTCAACCTATAAGAACCGTAGACATAAAACTTCGATCGTTAAAATTTTGATTAAAATTTAAAATGTGACATTGCTGATACCCTAAACGTCATAATTTCCATTTTCCATGACTGAAATAATAGGATTGTTTTCTATGACTGAGATGTTCATTTTTCGGCCAAATTCTACGATGCCTATTGGATAGAAATAAGCGTCATCATTTCTGATTGGTTGTGAAGATAACTTTCAAATGTTTCGGCCAATGTCAAAGGCATAAAAAAAACAAGTCTATTCAGGGTCATAATTACATTTTTGACAGTTATTCCAACGGTCTTGTTAAAACACGGCTAGTTTTATCTCTAGGTACCTATAGTGTCAAACTCTTTGATTGCTACATTTAATTTTATATTACTATCCTCTACGAAGTGTCTTTGAAATATGCAATAAAAAAGTTACAGGGTGTTGAAATGAAATTATTTCAACTTTTCAAAATAATTCGAACTTTTGGGAATAATAATACAAAATATGTTATACGTGAATATTTGGACACGGGGAATATTTATCTGGACTCAGTTTTGCTGTATTTCCTAGGGGGCGCCACGTGCACTACAGGAATTTTCAAATGACAGTCTCAACTTCTTGTTCCTTCAAATTAGTGAGGCTCCGATAGATGCAATCGACTGCCTGATGATTTTACGTAATAAAGGTTCACTTTTTTTATTATCCACTTTTGGACTATGTCTATTTTGGTTAAATCGTTCTATTTTGACCTCAGTGGAGTGTGATAGCTCGTTGTAATTGTTCATTCATTCATGTTAATCGTTTAGTTGGTTCAAATCGTTAAATGTTCTGTGATTTAGCATCATAGAATCAATTTACGAGGGGTGAACCCAGGGCTAGTGAAACACTTTCGGCACTACGAGCACATACAAAAGTAGGGCAATAGAGGGCAATACTGCTACTGGAAATACTGAGCAGTTTATTAGTCGTAACTTTGTAGTGAGTAACTAGATTTTGAAGTTTTAGTAACTTTTGCTCTGTAACCTGTAACACTGACTTTTTACCCTGTTTTGCTGTGAGTTATGCTTTTAAAAGTTGGGTTAGTTATTTTTTCTGTCATTTTGAATAACTTTGAATTTTCACCTATTCGAACGTATCCAGTCCTTTGTTCAATGAAATAACTTCATCTCCATATTTTTCTGTTTGCTTATAGTTCAAATTCCGTTAAAACATTTCTCCTAAACTGTTTCTCAAGATTATCCGGAAAAATCGAGGGAAAAACTATGCCACAAGTGCCTGTAATCAGTGTAATCTAATTTTTTGATTATTTTCTACTTCCTGTAATGCAGTGATGTGCCTTTTCTTTCGTTGTGTTGTTCCACCTTGTTTTATTGAGGATATTTGAAAATTATTAGAAATTAGTTCGTTTTATTTATGGATTTAAATGACAATCCATGTCAAAATCTAAAATTGTCTGAAGTTTTATATTTTTGCCAACAGCCAACTATTCATTTTATTTAGATTTATTTAGTTACAAAACCATGACAAAACCTAACAACTCTAAATTCCGAGTTACTCATTACAAAGCTAACCTGCCTGTACTAGGAAATATTAGGCAATTTCGGTCAATACGAGGCAATAACAGGCATTTTCGGCAATAAGTTGCGCAATAACTGGCAATAGTCGGTAAACTAGATTCCTGTTTAATCCTTAACCTTAGGCAGACTTCAATTGTTTTAGGCTTTGAGGTTATGCGTGCACGCTCCCTATAATGAGAGTTGTAAGTTTTTTTTCTTTCATATTTATGAGTATTTGCAAGTAATATTGGTGTTAAAAGTAGTCACCCGAGACACACCAAACGAAACCCTTCTTACCTGTATTCCGCCCCCCAGCCCTTGACGAAGGACATCCGGATCGTGCACATCCTGGTCAGCTGGTAGACGTTCTCGAAGCCCATGCTGACCGACTGCGAGAGCAGCGCCGCGAACTCCTGATTATTGAAGATCTTCAGGTTGCACCCGGGCGGTATCTTGCACACGGTCGCCGGGTGCCAGCCGTACCGCTGGTTGCAGTTGGGCGACTGCACGAAGATGCTCGAGTCGCTCAGACACTCGGCGAACACCTCGCCCCCGATGTAGTACAGCCGCACGCCCTTGCCAATGTGGCGCCGCGTCTGCTCCACGACGGTGTTGCGGTTGACGTTCGACAGCAGGCCGAGGCAGAAGCGCTCCGAGTTGCTCGGGTCGGTGAAGCCGTCCACGGTTATCGACGGTTGGCTGGCGTGGAAGGTCTCGCCGACGCGGTTGTTCAGCTCGTAGTAGCTGATGCTGCACCAGAAGGTGGGCTCGCAGTAGAGCACCGGCTGGGCGTCCACCGGGGGGCTGGGGGTGACGCGCGACATGCTCATGTTGTCGTTGGGGTCGATCGGGTCGCCGTCCTCGGACATGTAGCCGGGCGGTGGGGTCTCGGTCGGTGGGGCCCCGTTGTGGGGCGATTCCATGTTGACGGGGGCGCCGTTCGGGCAGATGCCCACCGCGTCCAGGTAGCCCCCGCCGTGTTGCATGTGCAGGCTGAGAGAAAAGCATGGTTAGCCGTTTTTCTATACACTAGAGACTACAAAAATTGACAAAATATTTGTTTTCGTCAAAGCAGTGGCCAAAGTATTTGCGGTTTGTGGAAGAATAAATATTTTTCTTGATTAGGTACAAATTTTTCAATCAGTAGAAGTTGCCATCAGTGTTTGCCTACAATGAAATCATGAGAAATTGCACAAAGAGCGACCTGTTTGACCGACAGAAACCCCCAACATGGGCCTCTTGTATGTACTTTATCTATTTGGTTTGAAATGACAAACCAAATACGTATACAATAGTAATGTTTTTTTTTCGTCGCGAATTTTGGGATTGTGTGAACATTAGGGGTTTTTATCGCCTTTTCTGACAAGATTAAGAAATATAATTTTGAATTTCAGAAGAATCAACTTTTCAATTCCGTATTTTTCTAGGAAATTAAAACACTGCTATATTGATTTTCACATTGGATAGTCTTTCCAGTCTTTCCAAGATAAACTGGCCATCACGTGATCTAAGTTGCTAACCATTGACTAATGACTAATAACAGATATTTGTCAGGTACTTTGGGGGTCACGTGATGGACAGTTTATGTTGGAAAGACTATATGAAACAGTTTTTCTCAAGATGCCCTATAGATGCCTATAGGCGTAGTGTAGGTATCTGTAATTTTTCTAGTTGTCATGTTCACAGTTATCATTCTTCCCTCGATTCTTCCCTTTCTTTATTCTGCTCTTCTGTCGTTACTCATTGAAATTTGTTTAAATTTTATAAAATAGGGATTTTAGTCTCTAACACGGTAAACAGTCACTCATAATCACAGAATGATTCAATGATTTCATTTGCTTCAGAAAATATTCGCTCCTGTTCATGTTGAAATGAAAACGAAATGGGTTTAGTTAGAGATTTGAGAGCAAGCAGACGATTTTATCAAGAATAATTTTTTCCGTAAAATTGAAAATAAAACAAAATCCTCTTTTAAACCCCATCCGTGGACATACTGTATGCATAGTCAGAATGTTTCAAACAAAAATTCTGTCATTTTGTCAGACATTTAAGTGACAATTACAAAAATGAAAATCAACCAATTTTGTACCAGATAAATTGAGGATAAGGAAAAGATTCGACTCGCTTTATTTAATAACGAGTCTCATCTTTCATTCAGTAGGTAGGTAAGTTTTCATCGTTGTAACGATGTTGTATACTAGAGGTGGAAGAAAAAAAAACAGAATTTCCTTCAATTCCTCATTACAATGATGATTAGACTGTAGAGTTAATCATACATATTTCAAGAAAGAACCTAATAGGTGTTAAGTATAGACTTGTTCACGGAACGCATGGCGCATGCGCAAGACCAGAAATGTTCACAGATTACATCGACTTTGACACCTTTGACATTTAATTAGTCAAACAAATATGGCGTCGTCCAAAGTTAAAAAACGTAATGGGTGCATTCTTGCCGCATACAACGTGCCTCGAAGGAAACAGTGTTAAACAATTAAGGCGTTAAGAAGTGAAAATGACTGTATACAACGGTTTCTTTGACTAATTATCTGTCGAAACCAGCGCATGCGCAGAATCGGAAACGCATCGTGAACAAACCTATTGGTCAGAGACTTGTCAACCTATAAATAACCATAGACGTAAAACTTCGGCCAAATGTGACATTCAAAGATTGTGACATTGTTTATACCGTAAACGTCATTATTTCCATTCAAGAATAATGAAAATTATTACGTTTACTGTATCAGTAATGGTTATTTATAGATTGACATGTCTCTCATATTGGTCGAAAATTTATTTTGCCCAATCAAAACCATTTTAGGTTGCACTTTGCACTAGAGTACACTGGTGCAGGATTCATCATTCCGAATGGCAGTGAGATCTCTGGCGGTGAAAAATTAACCAAGAACATTTTTTACTTTTTGTAAAAAAGGCAGGGCAGGCAGGGCTAATTTTGTAATAAACTGAATATTAATGTTGTAATAATTATTATACACGTAATTCTACAGTCTCTGGCATCTTCTGATAAGCTATTCAAAATTGTTGATTATTCATCAACTTTTGGAAAACAGAGCCCCCATGGGTACTTGAAATGGTAAATAACAAAAAAACACATAATGGCCGCGTTACTGTTGCCATGTTCATTGGTAACATTTTGACGTTTCAAAGCAACTTTGTTTTGTCCTCAAGAGATGTCAATTCTGAAACCTTTTCTACGGGACACTCACCCTAAACTATTTGTGTTGTGAGGAAACGACGTATTTTCCGGTACGGACGTGCTCAAATCTTCAAGCGAATGCGGAAAAAGGTTATTGTCATTCCTCAAAGTGTGTCTGGGTACCAGAATCGCTGGTAAAGCTAAAAATCGTAGTTAGAGAATCCATTAAAAATTCGTAAAAAGAATTCAAGTTACCAGGGCTTTCGATCCTGGTGTAGTGGTACGGATTTATGCAGACTTCTTCCTTCTTCAGCGTGTAAGAATACTCGCAGTTATCCAGCGGTCTGAGTTCGTGGTGCGACTGGAGTTCCGGCCATCTCCACAGACGGCAGTAAATGACGTGGGGCAGCCCTTTGCGCTGCTGTTGCACGTTTCCGATCTCCGCAGCAGGTCGCACTCTGAAACGGGACCGCGAAATTCGCTTAAATTTCACACTTTCATCGCGATTTTCGGCGGAAATTGCAGCGGGAGCGCGAATTCGTCGTCAGTTTTCGAGGCGCCGCCGGGCCCAGCGCATTTTGCAGACATTTAGGGTAGGTCACAAGCCAGACGCGGCGGAGTAAGGGGAACGCACAAATCCATAATTTGACCTTAAACTTCGCGTACCGTCGGCGTCGCACTCGCACTCGCAGCGGCGTGCGGACAGACAACACGGCGCTCGCTGGGCTCACCTGGGTATGGTGACGCACTTGGTGTTGTGGTTCTGGGACGAGATGGCCCTCTCGAGCTCCTCGAGGGCGCCCGACTTCTTCAGCTTCTTCACGAGGCTCTTGACCGCCTTCTCGCACCACTTGTCGTCGGCGTCGTTGCCCTTTTTCCAGCCCAAAAGGCGCTTCACTACGGGCGGCGTGAACGACGGCAGCATTCCGCTCATCGCGCCGCTACATCCAGGCGACCTCGCGCGTTTCTCGACGGGAACGGCACCTGTCTCGGCCTTTTAACGCGACAGAATCACCGAAAATTCACACAGATTATTGCTTCCGTACTGCCATATTGCGGGACTGACTGGCAAAACACGGGCACCTATCACGGACGGCCCCGCCACTCCCAGCTCTCCTTATCTCATTGCAAATCTGGGAGGCGAGAGAGAAAACCGATTCGGGCACTTCCATCCAGTTTGACACATTTGACACTTGACTTAACGCTAACCCACAACCGCCAACACTGACATGGAAAAATCCCTAAATCCAGGACCACCAACATTAATTATTCTTGAAGGATTGAGGTTATGTCAGCGTATTCTTGTCAAAGTCGCTTTATTTGTTTATTTTATTTTATATTGAAGAAATAGTCATAAATGTGCAATTTTGAGTGACTGGAAATAAGTAAAACGCGAAAAATGGACCAGCAAGTTAGCGTCTACAGGAAAATGTTAGCGGCTGCCGTTTCTTCCATTTTAATCGAACACGGCTTCGATACTGCAGATAAAGAATGTTTAGGCACTTTAACCGAAATGTTACAATGCTGTAAGTTACACACTCGATAATTACTGTTACAGCGTACAATTGGATTTGATATTGTTTCAGTTTTGAATGAAATTGGTTCATCAAGTAAAAATTTCTGTGAGCTCTCCGGACGGACAGAACCTTTACTTGCAGATGTAATTATGGGTCTTGTTGAAATGGGTACGATTACAAGTCTTCAGTATTTACGGTTGATAATGCTTGATGAATTTTAGGGTACACTTTGAATGGGCTTACGAGTTACGTAAAGGGTAGTAAACATCCGATTTTGCCGAGTTTACAGCCACAACAACCACAGAAGCAACTGAATATGCTACCGGCCGGCCAAAAGCAGCCGTTGCCTCCGCATATTCCTCAGCATTTACCGCAATTTCCGGATCCTCATGCATATGTTCGAACTCCTGTAAGAAATCCACCTTTCTGTTATAGAAATGATTCAGTTAAATTATATGTGATATTTCCAGACTCATAAGCAGCCAATAATCGATTATGAATCTGTGAGGGAGAAGGCGGCAATCCAGAAAAAAGACGTCGAAAAGGCATTAACAAAATTCTTAGCGAAAACCAGCGCAACTCATAATTTGTTTGATAATGATGAAGCCAACATTTTCCCACGTAATAATAAAAAGTTACAATGATCATAAAATCAGTTTATAACGTTTTTGTTATAGTTATCGCATTGAAGCCTGCTTATCCTCCATATCTGAGTGCTCTGCTTCCACAAGATCAAATTTTCGATGCCGAAGATTTGGAATACGACCATCGCAGTCAAATGCTGCAGCAATCGAAAAAGCAAAAGGCCAAAGAAAAAGCTGCCGAAGAGCAAGATGACGAAAACGACGAAGAAACTTTAAACGATTCCGTGAAAAGCGAAGATAATGCCACTTCGAACATGTACATTGATAATCCGTACTTGGCCGCGACGAAATTGCCGAAAAAAGACGAGATTATGGACATTTCTTGACATCGTTATTTGTGAGTTTAATTAAAATTTCGTTTATTTATTTATTAAGAACTACAGGTAACACAGTTTTAAATCATTTTGTAACTAATTAATTAATTAACAATTATTAAAAATATAAAATATAATGCAAAAAGTGATCGTAAATGTGGAACAGGCGAGGTTTTATCACTGCTGGAGAACAACGATTGGAACAAGGCGGCCTCTTGTAAACTCGTAGTCCAGCCGACCACGCTTTCATTTCGATTTTGTACTTTTAGCCATAAGAGCAACGGCTGGAAATATTGTAACATCGGTTCGGAAGATAAATGGTCGGTTTGGCCCCGAGTCAGCACCCTCAACGTGTCTTTCCAGTTGCGCGACTTACCAACTTTGAGTAGATCCCTGTAATTCACAACGAAAGTATACAGTCTGTCCTGAAAATGGCGCACCTGAGGTATAAGGGCCGATTCTTCTTGTCAAAATAAGAACAGAAGTTCCTGTAAACTATGGTCAGTAAACGCTTAATAGGTACAGAGTGTCACATTAAACATTTCCAGTACATTTTTCAACATGACAACCGCATGTGGGAAAAAATTAAATGTCAAAGAAAACATATATCTTATAAACTTTTAGAACAGCATTTGTCGATTTTTGTATCTTCATTAGTTCTAGAGATTTTATTGCAGGACAAAATATTAAAATTAAAATAAAATACCCTGATAAAAATGATAGACCGAATTGAGAGCTTTTAATTGTATTCATACGTTTTCAGGCTAGTAAAAGTAAAAATATATTTCAACAATTAACCACTCTCGGCAATATGAGGCATTTTCGGCAATAAGTGGCAATGGCCGGTATAGTAGTTTCCTGTTTTATCCTCAACATTTTTCGGAAATAACGTAATAAGAGTTTAAATTTTTACGTATTGGTTTATCCCTCGCAATAAACCTTACTTATTCTAAGCTATCTTTTTTGTACAAGGAATTTTGTTATAATTTTAAAATCTTAGTTTTTTGCTCGGTGTTTTGTTCCCAATCATCAGCACTAAAATCTCAATATCTCTGAAATTAATAAAGACACAAAAGTCATCAAAAGCTTTTCTGAAAGCTTGTAAGATAGGCGTCCTTTCTTATCTGAAAGTTTTCCCCGAATTTTGTTGTCATGGCCCCGAAAAATGTACTGGAAATGTTAAATGTGACACCCTGTATCTATAAAGCGACCGCAAACCATAGTATACAAGAACTTTTTCTCTTATTTTGACGAGGCTATCGTCCCTTACACCACGGGTGCGCCATTTTTAGAACACCCTGTAGATGTATATACTCGCGAGGCGGCCATCTTGGACGATTCAGAGACAAAAAGCCATCTATGATGGAAATCACCCAAGATGGCCGCCTTTCAGTCGGTCAAAATGGCGGCGTCGCAAGTCCATAATCGAGAAAAGACTCACGCTAAGGCCCTGCCGGCCTCCCGAGACCTGTACACGTCGCAAGTGTGCAGAGTGCCCATATGACCCGACGCGAAACACAGGGCGTTGTGGATTTGGAACTCCAGCAGCAGGGCGACGTAGTACCGCATGTAAGGGACGTCGGCAGGGACGTGACGTTTGGCGGCCGCGTCGAACTGGTGTTCCGATCTGGGAATGGGCGGGACGATCCCTTGGTAGTTCAAGCGCAGTTGCCACCAGATGGCGTTCATGTTGGCCACCCCTTTCTGGAAGATTTCGTAGCGCCACAGGTCGACCAAGTAGGCGAAAGGGGCGAACGCGACCTTTTTTAGGGCCATCGACATGAGGAAGTTTATGTTGGTCTCGTAGACGTCCGTGTTGTTGTTGAACAGGCCGACGCGATGGAGGTGGGCCGGGTTGAGGACCGACAAGGAAATTGCATTCGCGACTCCTTCGTGAAATCCTACAAACAAAAATATTGAAATGAAAAAATGAGCGTTATTATCGTAAGAGGCTCGTCATCCGCTTTTCTTGGGTTTTAGTTTGTGTTTTTTTTTTAGTTTTGTTACAAGGAAACAGAAAAGCAAGCACAATTTTGGGAAAAGGCTTCGTACGATGGCTTCGTACTTGAAATGTTTTTGGCTGATGGAATTTCTGTTTCATTGAAAATTTTCAATGTTTCTGGTTATTCATTCCTATGTGTGGTTTGGAAGGTTTTATCCAAAATTTATTGCAAGAACCATCAAGTTCAATAGAATGGATGAAGGGATAAATAAAATGTAATTAAAACACGAATGGAATACGACGTTTTTATCCACAACCAATTCATAACTTTCCCCAAATTATTTGAATTCTTAGAAAAAACTCATTAATTTTGAATGCATGCTGTTTGGTAATAATGTAGGGAAATGTTTGGAATTGATGGAAATGTTGGAAATGTGGTAAAAATGTAGTAAATGTGGTAAAATCCAAATTGAAAATGTTTCTAAATGTGATAAATGTATGGAAATGTTTGGTAATGTATAGAAATGTTGGAAATGTTGGAAATGAAATGTGCTGTACATAATTTTCTTTATATGGTCAATCCCTCTCAATACTCGATCTGCCCTCACTCCTTAATTTTCATCTAATCGAGTCCAATATTTTCATAAAACTTACTAAAGCCAAACTGTCTCGAATGATTTTTCTAATTTTCGCACATTTTTCTTGGAAAGACTAATAAGTTTGCCAAAAGGAAGCATTCATTATAGTCAAGTCGAGAGTCAAGTGGTTGAAAAGTATAGGCATAATATGGGCATAATATAACAGATAATATTAATATTATTACAAATGTATAAATAATGTAAGAGACGTGTGATGATACTGGATGAACAAAATGTCATTTCCAACGAATATAAGTACATTGTTCACTTCTGTGACCAATCAGCAGGGAGCATATTGTTTTGTGAAATTTGGCAAGAATTCACAAACCGATAAATTTTTATTCGAAAACGCTATTTGACATTTATTTAGGAATGATGATTCCTTACCTACAATTTCTAATTTCTTTCTTTGAGATATGCAAATTCAAACTAAAAATTCAGTGTTCATCAAGAACTCGTGTGTTCAAACCATTTTCTGTCTCTGTCTTTCTAATGTTAGTGAAATGAGACAGAGACAAATGATCATAGCCCAATAATTACAAGATTGAATTGAACAGATGGTATGCGTGATCATCGTTAAGCAATATTGCCGCTCAAATGCAGACGTTTTTGTCAGAAATCCATAGCAACCAGCTCCAATTACTTAGCATTTAGCAACACGCTAGTTGTTGAACAAATTTTGGGTAAGTTTGTAAAATTACTAAAACTACGCAAAATCGCGTTAAAAAATGTAGTCAATAACGTAGGAAGTTTCTGAAAAATTTGGCGGGTTTAACGAGTAAGATCTTTTTGACAACATGATTTTTTATGGTAAACAGATATTAGCAAATTTGACGAATGCGGAAATAGCTATTTATATAACTAGTTACGAAAAGAAGGTGTTTTCCGCACCAGTCGTGGAAGTTATCGAACGATGAGGCGAAAGCCGAGTCAATGTCAATGTCAGTGTCATTTTACCGCACCGAGTGCGATAAAGAACGTCATTTCGATATCACATTGACAATCGAAAAGTCAACTTTAAACAATCGTTGTAGATAAAAGTATAATTAGTCATCTTATCAATAAACTCACTTGCCACTTTTGACAAAAATTTTAGAATATGTAAAATCCTTAAATTTAGTTTATCAGAAGTTAATCATTTCTAGCAAATTTAGTAACTCTTTGGCAAAATCGTTGGTAAAGTGGCAGTAAATAATTGTTATCGGTAATTTCTGAAATCATCACCTTCATTGGCCCCGTCCCTGAACAGAAACGGCTGATCCGCGTAATGGCTGTAGTACTGAACGTGCGCCATCTCGTGATGCGTCGTGATCAGGTCCTCCATGTCGACTTCGGTGCACTGCTTGATCCGGTAATCGATCTTGTTGCAAAAATCCCAGGCGCTCGCCGTGCACTGCACCTTCCTATCGTTCGGCTTCTCCAGCATCGAGTGCCGCCAGAACTCGGGAGGCATCGGCTTCAGCCCCAGCGACGTGTAAAACTCCTCCGCCATCTGGAACATCCGCAAGGGCGTGAACCCC
Source organism: Salpingus planirostris (assembly GCA_949788335.1). Lineage (NCBI taxonomy): Eukaryota > Metazoa > Arthropoda > Insecta > Coleoptera > Salpingidae > Salpingus > Salpingus planirostris. The sequence goes on along the minus strand of OX460925.1, from coordinate 3,628,403 downwards.
TGCCGCAGCATCTCGTCCGTCACGTCCAAATTGCGGAATTCCGGATAAGGAACCACGATGTCGAAGATTTTGCTCCAGTCTTGCGCCCAGAGGTTGCCGAACAGGTGGGCCGGCAGAGGGCCCTCGCTGCGCACTATCAAAGGGCCGTACTTTTGGAACAGCTTGCGTCTGACGTAGGTGAAGAGCTCGCGGTAGAGCGGCTGCAAGGTCTTCCAACTGTCGGCCAAATCGGCCATGAAGTTCGGGTCTTCGTAGGAGAACCTCATTTTTTCGCCCGCGTCCAAAAATCCTACAAGAAGGAATCGTCTTTACCGACCGCGTTTGATGATTTTGAGTACTGACCGTTCGTTCTCGCAGCCAGATTGGCGATCTCTACGTATCTCATGAACTTGTTTTTCAATGGCGGGCCAATTTTGTCGTGCCATTCGCGCCAAATGTGCACCAGTTCGATGTTGCTGCGCGAATTCGCCATGATTCTGGTGACGTCCGGGTCGAGTTCGAGATCGCAGAAGTAATTTTCTTGATTATTGTACGGGCAAATTCTTATGTGACTGTAAATGTCCTTCATTTCAGAAATTAAGTGATAAATCTGGAAAAAGCATGAGTAAACCATTCCCCTTCTTATACAGGGTGATTCAAAATTGTTGGACCAACGCTTCAGGGCAGATTCCTCTCGTCAAAATAGTAATAAAAGCTCTTATAAAGGGGGGTCCGCAAATGGTCAATAAGGGACCCTAGTAGCACACAAACGTTTGTTAAATATTTCGAATGTAACTTATCCATACGATGAAACGACATATCATATAGAGTGATACCATATACTGGCAACTTTATTTTACATTGTAAACGAACATTTCTTAAATATTGTCGTCATAACATTTTAAGAATATTATAGTATAATATCTTAATAGCATTTGAATTGAATTATTTCTGAACATATATTTATTCAATATGGATATAAAATATTAATATAAACGGTTAAAAGGTACCACCGGCTTAGGTCCACTTTTGCATAATGTCTCACACAACCAGTGCACAACGACCCAATAGTTTTGGGCCTTTGGTAGATGTTTCCAGAGTCATTATGGCCTATTGACCACCCGTTTCGGTGACATATTTTAATTTTCTTAAAAGCACGCCTTTAAAGCAATGAAAGCATACAACGTCAGCGACATATAACTATAGCGCCATCTACTGTTTGTTTTGTCTCTATATCAATTAAACACATTTTTCAAATATTCCATAAATCATTTACGTTTTCGAATTGATGGCACTTTGTCATGATTTAATAGTGATAATAATAATACTAATAATGATAATTTAAAATGAGCTAATTAAAATGTCAGAAGATGTATACAGTATGTCCACGGATGGGGTTTAAAAGAGGAAAAATATTTTTTATTTCTGATTTTACAGAAAAAATTATTCTTGATAAAATCGCCTGCTTGCTCTCAAACCTCTAAAACCCATTTCGTTTTCATTTCAACATGAACAGTTATTTTTTTATTCTATTAATTTTGGATGAAAATATTTCTAAGTCCAAAATTTTCAAATAAAATTCAATAAAAAAATAACTGTTCATGTTGAAATAAAAACGAAATGGGTTTTAGAGGTTTGAGAGAATGCAGGCGATATTATCAAGAATAATTTTTTCTGTAAAATCAGAAATAAAAATTTTTTTCCTCTTTTAAACCCCATCCGTGGACATACTGTATTTGAAAAATATTTCAAATTCAATATATCAATGAAGAACTTACTCGAATGTTGAATATACGTTTAATGATAATTTTTTTATTCATATGGTTTCAGAAATATCTCTTCAATATTCCAGTTGTAACATATATTTTGCCATTTTAAATCAATATTAAATAAATCTTGGCGAAGTGATGTATACTCGACATTGTTTTTTATATGTTCTTTAGACATTTATCTCCACAATATGCAACTTTCAACATTTATGTTATATTTAGGCAATGTTTTGTTTCAAGATTTAGTGTCAACACAAGTTCAATATTTATGAGATGTTGACTTTAAGTTGATATTTATATATTTTAAACAGAATATTTTTGGAATATCGATCTTAGGTATTATTAGTTTTTCAACATATGAATCTAAGATCAATGTTAAATCAATATTTAAACAATATTTGGTGCTACTAGGGGAGTTATTAGGCCTCAAAGTCTGCTGGTGGCCAATTTATTTTCGCTTATAACTCGCTTAATTTATGGTTTAGAACTTTCAGATTTGGTATATGAGGAAAACAATTGGAAAACTAAACATTGAATACTTTGGTGATCCATGAATACCGTGGTAAGTGATTTCCCAGCATCAGTGTACTTTTTGAATTTTAAAAATGTAGGGGTACCTCAGTGCAAATGTGAGTAGTTTTCGAGATATTCGTTATTTTATGAGCTTTTGCATGTAGGGTGTCGGTAGCCGGAGCGGCCGACAAGAATGAGACCAACACTCACATTTGCACTGAGGTACCCCTACATTTTTAAAATTCAAGAAGTACACTGATGCTGGAAAATCACTAGAAACCGATCAAATGCTTACCGCCACAAAATAATCGTGATTTTTATCTGCCGATGACCTCTTTTTTGGTTCGTTTAATCACTTACCACGGTATTCATGGGTCAACAAAGGATTCAAAGTTTAGTTTTTCAATTGTTTTCCTCATATTCCAAACCAGAAAGTTCTAAACCATAAATTAAGCGAGTTATAAGCGAAAATAAATTGGCCACCAGCAGACTTTGAGGCCTAATAACTCCCTTATTGTCCACTTGCGGACCCCCCTTTATAAGAACTTTTATCACTATTTTGACGAGAGGAACCAGCCCTGAAGCGTTGGTCCAACAATTTTGAATCAGGCTGTATAAAAACCATCATCGTGCGTAAAACTAATCATTACACCACACAGTGCCATAATGTAGTCATTACACGCGTATGCTTCCATGGGTATTGAACTCGATACCTACTATGCTATTTTGACAGATTACTATAACGTAGTGGTACCTATAATGAATTTATTATCGCACTAAAATTAGTGGAATATTTCAACGTTTTTCCAATCATATTAAATAAACTGACCGTTTCTCAATAGCTAGTTTCTATGTATTTAGAAAATTCAACTTTTTTCATCATGTGAAAATGGCTATTTATATAACCAGTTACGAAAAGGTGTTTTCGTATGTACGTGTTATATACAAGATTTTATCTACAATTATTGATAAAGTTGTATTTTAGACTTGTTTTTGGCAGCCCTTTATATTTTCCGTTTGGAAATTCAACATAGTGGGTTGGAGGCAATTATCGCAAATCATCTTAGATATGAGTATAAATAAAGCAAAAATTAAAACTGAAACGTCATTTCGATATTCGATATTGAAAAGAAATGTCAGTGTCATTTTACCGCACCGAGTGCGATAAAGAACGTCATTTTGATATCACATTGACAATCGAAAAGTCAACTTTAAAGAATCGTTGTAGATAAAGTAACTTTACTGCACTCCAGTCACACTATTCCGCTAGTGGATAAACTACTTCTTATGAAACGTATAAGTGCGGGGACCCTTAATGGCCATTAATCAAGAGTTATTGATTTTTTGTGGATAAATAAAGGTTTTCCCTCACTTCGTTATATTTGTCATCTGTTAGGCTGGATCTTCCATTGGTGACCAACAGTTTCAGCTGTCTTCTGACCATCGGATCGGGTAATCGTGTCCAATCGAAAGAAATCGCCTTCCTCCACGAAACTTTATCGAATTTCGCCTTCAGCGTTTGTTCCTCGATCATCCGTCTCTTATTATAATCCGTCATGTTGGTCGAATAGCCCCATTGGGCCGAACTGACCCTGAAACACATTCCCGAAGCTTCGGCATCGAATTCCCTCAAAAATTGAAGGGCTTCACCCAAGTTCACATTTGTCCCCTGAAAAGAGAAATTGCGAAAATGCACCCAATTAATTGTTGTCTTCCGTATTTAGGTTCTGCTCGATAGTTTTAGGTCATTACGCTTTTTATTGTTTAAGATTATGTACCGGAACAGTTTTATAACAGTTTTTTCAAAATTTCCCATTTTGTAAACCTGAACATGTATGAAAGAAGAAAACTGTTTTGGTTTTTCAAAAGTTTTAAATAAATTCTTAATTTTCTAGGGGATTTTAATTTCGTAATTTAGTTAATACCTGAACTAGTCTTTCGTCGGTGAAACCCAGAATTTTTCCCGTGCCGATAAACTGATGGAGAATCATGAAGATTAGGCAGATTTTCGTCATTTTTCGTTCACGTTATTGTCGGCAAATTCATGTTTCGCATTTCTCGTGCGGCGTTCGAAATGACACTGGTACTCGAGTCGGGTCGTGCCTTGAGGTGTGTGTCGTTTTGATGATGGAGTACTGGCGTGACAAATTGTCTTTCAGTTAGGAAAAGAGACCGACCGTAACTTTATAAATGTCGCGCTTGCGGATGTCTTACGGGAGGCGCGTGCATTTCGGACTGATCCTCTATTATTCTTACGCGCGCTAGAGGAAGAGAAGAAGGCGAGTTAAGTAGGAAGGTGACCTAAGTACGCACTCAACTGTACCATCGGCCACAAATAAGCAGAGTTTAATTCATATGGCACGATCTTTTGGAGTATTAAAATCTAGTTATGTGCTCGCGAGTCGAGGACGTTCCTAATGTTTTGATTGAGAATAATTATATCCATCAAGTACGCAAAAGTACCTATCTAACTATCTATGCAGATACTTATACATTTTTACAAAAAAAAAGAAGATTCTGTGAGCAATAATTGATTAACGCAAGTATGCGAAAACCGAATAAAGTTGCATTGAGCAAAATTGCATCAATGCCGATAATTAAAATTAAGTACTGTAATAAAGCTTCTTTTTTAGTATCCTGTACCATCTCTCTGTCTTAACATGCACAATTCTGATTTGGCAATAAGTTGAAATGTTAAAAAAACTTTGCTCAATAACAAAGGCTTTTGATAGTTGCATCAGTATCCTATAGGAAATGCCAAGACACATGAAAGAAACTGGATGGTATCATAAAAACAATACAATTTAGAACAACCTGTTATGCAATATTACCATGAAAGTGCATTTTTTTGCTCATCTTATCTGTATCGACTTTTATTTTATTGTGTCTGTGTCAACATCAGAGTCAACATGGCGTCTTTGCAACTTTTTTTTCGGGGTTGGAAAGGATCGAGAAGAGATTTCTTGGTTTATTCTTGGTCAAAGATCAAATTTTACTAGAAAAATTCAAAATAAATAACATCAGAGACATTTATAAGTAAATATAATTAATATAAATATCTTACATTAAAATACATAAGCTAGTTCTATAAACTTGCAAATGAATTGCAGAGAACTAGTCTACCAAACACATTAATCATTTAAATACATCGTTTTTATTAATTCTTCCGCGTTCACGGCGAACTCTTACTATGTTCAGTTTACATAAAAACAGATTTTTCAAAAATTTTCTCATTACTCATGTCATGATGATAATAATAATAGTAGTAGCCTAGAGAGAGAGACATTGAAGTTTTTTTCGTGTTTTGAGCGGACCTTTTTATTCATGATAATAATTTTATTATACAAACTTCACTTAAATCTACACTTTTTAAATTTTATTTACTTATATATTCATTAAAATGTATTTTAAGTATATAAATTAAATGCAACTAAAAGCGCAATTTGGCAAGTCTTCTATCTAAATAAATTAAATTAAAAGTCGTTATTATTCAATTCGAAACAAGCCAAGTATTCTAGAAAAATATATAAAAAAGTAAAAGAAAAATCACAAATTTCTCTCGTAATAGTAGTAATAATAATTAAGAATTAACTAATTAAGTCGACGAATCTAAGTGATGATGCGCGCATTCTCCAAGAAGAAAAGAAAAATTATAATCGATAATCATAATCTTTATGGACAGCAGTAGAAAGCTCAAGTATACATTTTTAATGTCAATTATATCACACACTTGGAAATACCTGTATTGTTTATTCTTTGTATCGTGGCATTTATATATTTTTAATAATCAATCAATTAAGAGAAAATCTCATAAAGTTTTCAAACGTTTTTAATAATTAATTATTCAATCAATCTCATTAAAGTACCACACTGTATATGTACATACTGTAACATCAAAAAAGCGGCCTATTATTATTATTATTGTTTTCAAACACTGTTCTCCGGGGGTTTCGTTCTGCGGCGGTACGGTCTTTTTGGGTAGTTCAGTAAATCTCAACTGTTCGACGAAACGCACAACTCGTTCCACCGAGTTTCGAAAAACTGACGCATGCAGTGACCCGCCTTACCGACCGGACTGTCGTCTTCGTTGAACACTTCACAATTGTTGAAGATCTGCCTCACGTCCAAGCAAAACTCCTCCTTCGACTTGTAACTAACGGAAACCGGTAATTAATACATCATTTATTCAACTAGCAAGTGAGTGAAATCGGTTCAACTTTGTAATGCGAAGAACTAGATATTGTAATTTTGCTGGCTTTGTGCTTTGTAGCAACGGCGTTTTATGGGAAACTTTGGGGACTTTTAAATCCATGTAAACCAGTCAATTTTAAGGATATTGTATATTGTTTAGAATATGTATAAAATACTCATAAATCTCAATTCAATAAACAATAAACTCATGAAAATATCAAATTGTATAGAATCAGGTGGGGTAATTGGGATCATGGGGTAAGTGGGAACCCCCCTCATATCTGTCAAAAAATTAGAGTTTTCTCCTAAAAAATCACCCTTCGTGAAAGTTAAGATGCTTATGCATCTTAAACAACAATGACCATGTCAGTTGGCAACACTGGCAGGAAGTGGTCACGTTAGATAAATTCCTCAAATTTTCAACATAAGCATCATGAGGTCCCAGTTTCCCCATAATAATCATTATTGCAACCCATGACAAAATAGGTAGTGGGGTCCCAGTTTACGAAAATTGTCCGAGTAACTGGGACCCGTGGAATTTTTCAGAAAAAATTCTACAAACCGGGTAGTTTTGCAAATTATGAATATGTTGCTGTTGTAACTTGTGAAGCAAGAGTAGACGATGATGGTATATCAGTATTAATTGATAGAAGAATTCAATTGTAGAAATAAACGAGATTGAAGTTTGATATATGATATATGTAAAACTAGGTCCCAATTACCCCACCTGACCTCATTGTACATGAATTTCAAATTTTTCGTGTATTTCGTAGGAATTTTATTGTGAGTTTTTTTAAAGTGTACATCAGTTGACCAACTGCCAAAAAACAAATACTAAGGATCTTATGTGAAGTGTTCATAAAAATTGGAGTATTTACGAAGATGCTAACTAATGGCAGTGTGAAAATCGATCAGATTATAGGAAGTCGTGCAGAAGGCCCTGGGTCAACCTGGGTAAATATACAAAGTAAACGGCTGTTCAATTGCTATGATGCCACAGATGATGCTATGAATTTGGCAACAGTGCGTATTTTGGTTTTGGGTGGTTGGTAATACGAGTACAAAAGTTAGGCAATAGAGGGAAATACTTGGGCAATACTGAAAATATTTGCAAAAATAGGAAATACGAGTTAATTTTTGGTTATAAGAGGCAACGATGTTGGTAATGAGCTATTTTCACGAGAAAGTGAGTTCTGTGCAAGAATTTTGTTGTTGTTGTTTGGTTGTTTTTGATTAGTTATTGCAATTACAAAGAAATTTTCGTGACGTCAGCAATTACAAATCGTGGACACAGCTCGTCTGCAGATGGCGCTCATAAAAATTCAATAATAGTCGCTGTTTTACCGATTACCGACATTTTGAGGTTATGTAAGTGTGTGGTGACATTCGTGTCGGTAATGTTTTCATGTTCTCAATAAAATTATAAAAATACATGAAAATTCCTCATTTTCAAACACCTGCTTAAATAACCTTGAACCTCTAGTTCAAAGTAATTGTTGATTATAAATCTGAAGTAACAATAATAACAAAACGGTCGTTCTTACCCGACATCGTATAACTTCTTCTTGATCGTGGACAAATCCATGGGATTCTTGATGATTTTCTTGTAAGTCGGGAACTGTTTCGTGTTGACCGGAAGCAAGAAAGGCCAGGCGTCGTCGTGACACTCGAGATCCTCCAGGATGGTCTTGCACGGCGCCAGCTCCTTGAGCAGTTTCTTCGTCGCTCGGTCCTTTTTCGAGTTCTGCTGCTGCTGCTGCTGGTTCGCCCCGGAAACGGCAGGGGGCGCGACCGACACCGAGGAGGCGGCGACGACGGTAGCGGCGGAAGCGGAGGTGGCGGCCGTCGCGGCGGCGCTGGCGGTGGACGGAGAGCCGGCGTTGAGCAGGCTCGAGTTGGAGGCGTCGCTCTGGTTGCAGCAGTTAGTCGTCTGTTGGTCTTCGTTCGTGGTCACCGAACTGTGCGACGGCGCCGGACTGCAAATCGACACAATGACCCCACGTGACTCGACAAAAGATGAACGGACGACCACGAAAGTGGGCAGAAAGAAAAACGGGACAGACCGATAGTATAAAACGAAATAGATGATTTCGAGATGAGATTTCAAATTGGGATAAACAAATTACCGTTGGGGGCGCTGCAGTTTCCTCGTTTCAATCAAATTTACCTTATTTTAAGTAAATCTATAAATTTCATGAAAATGGAGTTTCGAGAAAAGTACGGCAGCTTGTTTTTTATCCGCCAGAGGGCGTGTTCAAATTGATAATCCCCCAATAAGATATGACGTGATACGCATGGGCTATAATTTGGATTTCAACGTTGCCACATGCAAATTAATTAAATTCTTGATAATTGCAGAAATCACTTTTTGAAGAATTTTAAATTAATATTACAGCGATGCCTGATTAAAATCGAACGAATTTATTAAAAAAAAAATGACAACCGCGCTTTACTCAATCTGGAACTTCACACGGCACAAATGGCATGCTCGATGACATGGCATTTGTCGTATGTCATAACAACCTAAAAACAAAAAATGACCTAAACAAATCTGAACAAATCCTCTCAAATATTTGGCCAAAGTGGGGTAACAAAGTACAGAACAGTACAGAAAATAGCGACTTCGTGAATACAGAGTGAAGTTAGCAGGACAATAGGGGTTGTCAAAAAGTTTGAATAAAAACGTATGCGCTGCTATTTGAAATCGATCAGGGGCCTGTTGCTGAACTTACAATTCATTGTAAATACTGCGCACATGGATTAAACGAACGCGCACCTTACATATGTAAAGTTGCGCGTTCATTAAACTCATGTGCGCAGTATTCACAATTACAATAAATTGTAAGTTCAGCAACAGGCCCCAGAGTTAATTGCAGTAGCCGATATTTTGGGCGGTAAACTATGAAATGACCCAGTAGCCGCGGCAATAAAAATGGTTTCATTAGATATTATGTCGTACGTTTTTACACCATTTTAGACAGATAAAATAGGAGAAAAAGCCAAATTGGGTGAATTGCCGATATAATACACTTTTGAACAAGCTGTTATGATATCTGATATCGTCTGGGGCATGTCCTATAACTTGACCCTCAAACTATAATTTAGTCATACATTCCAAATTTCTTATATCTCAGGCATTTTTCTACAACTTACAATCGGGTTTCATCCTGGGTTCCTGTGGTTTCCTAAGGCTACCACCTCATTTCAAATTCCAAATTGCCTGACAATTTTTTTAAGGAGATGTATTTGTTGTATTGCGATCATTCAATTTACATTGAGTGAATTGAAATAGAACTTTCCCCATAATTCATGAAAATTCCCTCAATTTTCCCTGCTTTTTCGAAAATTTTCGAATTCCATGACTATGAGTATTCCCGGTTTTGCAAGAGAAGTAGCAACCCTGTTTATTCGAGTTATTCACATGTAGACATTTAAAGGCGATAAAGAAGGTTTCCCAAGTTATTCCGACTAGTTTTGACCCAATGAGGTATTTTACGGGGGATAACATTTAAATTTAATGAATGATACATATTCGCATATGGCGCAAAATAAATTTTGTTGAAAAAAATTGTTTTCAATTAGTTATTGGGTTATTGCAATTACAAAGAAATTTCCGTGACGTCAGCAATTACAAATCGTTGACACAGCTCGTCAATAGATGGCGCTCGTAAAAAAAATTAATAATAGTCGCTGAATTACCGACATTTTGACGTTATGTAAGTGTCCGCTGACATCCGTGTTCTCGTGTTCTCAATAAAATTATGTGATTATGCCTCAAAAAATGAGAAAAACCCCCGGTGTTCATAGCACGGATCAACACCGTAACTGTAATTACGCGTGGCACCATCTACTGGATCATAGAAAACTGGAAGTAGCTGACGTCATCAGAATTTTTTTCAGCCCTTTAAACTCTACTAAAAAATTGAAAAAAAATACCTTCTTAATTGTTGAATACCGTAGTATCAGATAAGCTATCTTGAAAAATACATGAAAATATCTCATTTAGGCTTGTGTAACATGAATGAATAGAATCCAAGTGTGTTAAAATTCATTGATATCACATAATCAACCATAGTTCGAATGAATAAAATTCATTCCGCCGCCACTGGACCATTTGACAGTTGACTGGAAACCACTCCATAAACGTCAAAAAAAATGTCGAACTGAAACTATACAATCACATTTGACATTTGCAACAGCCTTTAGCCTCTCGGCATACATTTTTATACCGATTTTGGTTATCACGTTTGGCCGACTTTTAATGACAGCCGTTGACATCACTCCACGCATGCACAGGAGAGGTCCCGTTATTCAAATTCTCCGTTTTTATTTATTTTTTTCAATATAGATTTGTCAAGTTGCTATTTGTGTTTCGTTCTTATTGTGAGTACCTAGACGGGGGATGATCGGAGAGTTCGCTCGAGTCCTTGTTCGGCAATTTGGCGTGGTTCTTGCGGATCGGCTTCTTCTGCGGCTTCTTCGAGATGCACCGGGTGCAGTACCACTTGCCGCGCGGCGCCTTGTTCAGGTTCGGGTGGATGCAGTCGGTGTGGTAGGCGCGCGGGCACAGCTCGCACAGGATCAACTTCGTCCCGGACTGGGACGACTTCTTGCCGCACACTATGCAGTTTCTCTCGCCGGTCGCCTTGTTCATGCACTCGTGGCAGTACCTGCGGACGAAAAATCGAATGACATTTTGTGAGCATTTTTTAGAGTTTTTGGTCGATTTACCAGTCGCCGTCTGGAATGTTCTCCATTTTCGGTTTGAAGCAGTAAGTGTGGTAGCCCTTGTCGCAGCCGTCGCACAGGAGCAGTTTATCTTCGTTGTCACCGCTGTGGCAAAATTGACAGTTCTGGAAATCGAAAAATGAACCCCCATAAATCTTAAATCACCGAAGTTGCTTATTATCGGGCGAGTAAAAATTGAAAAACATTATTTTTTTCATTTTTACACAATTTTGAACTTCCTGATTCCGTAAAATCAATCGGCCATCTTGGGCGATATATGACAGTAGCATGGAGACTACATCCGGTTGTCAAAGTTTGCCGTTTCTGAATAACTTAAGTGTGGTTGTGGATAATATCACGAGTCTTTTCTACTTGATTGACGGAAGTTGTCCAAAATAAAGTGTTCCAGTAATAATTTACAATCGCAAGTGATGTTTAAAAAAACTTATCAAAGTCTCTAAAACATGGCAACCTTGTCAATATTCAATAAGGAAAATATTTCTGCAATTGTAAAAATTTTGACAATGAGGGCATCAAAAACAATTCCGACAATTGTATCCAGACAGTCTCCATCTTCTTTCTGAATGAACAGGTTTATTTAAAATTTCCGTATGTTTTTGAGTTGATTCAACGTTAAAAATCGAATAGACTGAAAGTAATAACAACCATCAATCGCAATAAACATTTTTTAGTATGTTTGATAATTTTTGAGGTTTCTCGAGAAAAAATTCAGCATTTTTTCGGTATCAAGCGGAAATGGCTTTCAAATCGATGTTAAAATCCCCTACATAGTCGTCTAGTCCACAGTTTAGATAGATCTAAACTGTGTCTAATCTGTGTCCATTAGAGAACAAATATTGACGTTTGTGGATTTTTTTTAAATTTTGACATTTGTGAAATTCTAGAAAATTTGAGATAATTGAAAAATTACTTCTGGTTTCATTTGTTTTGGACGGTTCCGACTAAATTCTACTCAACACTTTGAGAAGACATGTCAAAATGGCAGTTTTCTGAGTACCCTGTGTACAAACGCTTTTTCTGTCACTGTTTATCTAATGGTTATTACATGAGACCTGGCTAACTCGACAGAAAATCTGTTTGAACATACACGGTATGTTAAATATGTGAAAGAAAATTTATAAAAACGATTGGAATCAGGAAGAAAGGCCGATTTTTCGCCGACCCGATGTATGATTGATTAGTGTGTAATAAATTAAGTTGGTAGTGCATTTTAAAAACAACCTACCTACCAACATGAGAAAAAAATAAAATTAGTAAATTTTCATCAAGTACTAATAAATTTGTAGAAAACTAATATGAATGTGGTGAAAACTCATGCACTTAATCATGTGAAAAAATCTAATCCACAAACTAAACGGAAACGTGCAATATCGAGAGAGATTGTTAGTGGAAAGCGTAAACGATAATAAAAAAATCACCACAAATCAAATTAGTCACTTTCGAAAATATATCAAGTAAATAATAATAAATAAAGAAAAAGAAGCTCAAGCACCCACACTCAGCTTGCTGTTATATTTGCGGGCTCTCAGTTTATTAAAGACATGAGAGTAGCTCACAGCTTTCATGATACTCTTGTCCCAGGCGATGGACGATTCCAGCGAGTAGAGGCACATCGCCAGCTGGGCCGACGTCTGCGCCCTGTTCACGGCCTCCCTCCACACGGCCAGGCCCTTCGGGATCTCGTTCGAGTCGGCCGGGCCTTGCTGGGCCGACGCCGACGACGCTGACGTCGCCGCCGGCGCCGCCCCGGCGCCGATCGAGACGTCCTGGGCCGATTGGGTCGAGGTGTTCGCGTCTCCCCCGGAACTGGACAGATTGATACCGGAAGGTCTATTAGGCGCGTGAGAATCCGATATGAGGTCATAAATGTCAACTCACTTGATTCCCAAGGGCGGTTTGAGGTATCTCCTTTCGATGTTCGTCTCTAACGAAGAGAGGCGTTCGCGAATCACTAGAACCACTTCGTTTGGTGTCAGTTCTGGGCCGTCTCGGTTGGGGATTTTCCAGCCTTTCACTTGCATACTGGCGCTCGCCACTTTGTCTTCTAGGGCTTCCACCTAAAGATAAAATGTTAGCAAAACATCGTCAGAAAGTGATTGAACCCGCTCCAATGCGGTCATCGAATGAAAATTATCCCATAAGAGTCAGTATTTCAGTCGTAGTTTAAATCACGATTAAGCTGAAGTCAACAAAATTTAGCTCCTGTATATATACAGGCTGTTTGGTAAAAACTCCAGAACGCCACAGTTTCTTTGGTTGTCATCCGATTTCAAAAACCCATTAACAAAAAATGATTTATTTTTCATGCTCTACGAATAGGTCTTGCCGCCAAATTTTTTCCCTCAACTTGGTGAATTTAACTTTTTTAATAATAAAACGCGATTATTTCCAATTCAAAGTTAAAGTAGATATTTTTTTCTATGCCGTCGGTCAATAAAAAAGTTGATTTTCCTTAATAATCATCAGAAAAACGTAAAAAATGATTCGCCAGATTTGGTCGGATTAAACAAAAAACGTAATTTTCACGTTTGCTGTGGAATCCAAAGCACTCCTGAAACTGACATTTCTCAAAATTTAATTCAAATCGGGCGAAGCTTTTTATGCGTTTTCTTGGATAAACATTGGAAAAATGACCACTTTCCACATATCACAGTAAAGAGAAAAATACATACTTCAATTTTAAATTAGAAGTAATCGTACTTTATTCTTGAAAATTTAAATTTACCAATGTTAAAAAAAGAAGTTGAGGGAAAAAATTTGGTAACAAGCTCTATTCGTAGTGCATGAAACATAAATCATTTTTTGTTAATGAGTTTTTGAAATCAGATCACAACCAAAGAAACTGTGGCGTTCTGGAGTTTTTATCAAACAGCCTGTATATGAAGATTTGTTAAACGGTGAAATACTGGGCTCTGGGAGTAGTTGTTTGTTGATTTTCATTGTTGTAACAATTGTTACTATGACAGCTACCCTGTGGTTAAGCAATTTAGGCTAAACTGGGCTGAACTGAGTTTAAATCAAAAGAAGAAAATGTTATCTAAAGATTTGTGAAACGGTCTAAACTGGACTTTAGGAATGTTTGTTGACTTTCTTTGTTTTAACAATTCTTACTATGACAGCTAACTTGTGGTTAAGCTAATTATTTGGTTAAATTTGGTTTGAACCTGTGGTTTGAACCAAAAGTGAACAACCAGCTCATTGTTTTAGATAGAAGATAGTTAGATTTTTCGTCAAGTAGAAAAACGTGTTCAGAACCGCTGAGATCTCATTGTCAAAGCATGCGCACAGCTGTCATACAATTTCAAACGAAATACGTCAACAAAGTAATGTCAAAATTGTACAGCCAGTTTCCGTTTGAGAGATTTTCGTATGATACTTGTGTTTTTTCTAGGAAAAAAAGCGCAGTTCGAAGAATAAATCGATAACAAAAGAATTAATTAATATTTAAAAAGAAATGTAACTTGAAAAGTTTGAGGAGTTGTAAGGTCATCACTTATGCAAACTTTTCTAGCACTTTGTAAACTCTTGAAATGGCCTCCACAATCCACATAACCCTAACATTATAAAAATTGTAGTATTTTAAATGTTTAGCATGTTATGTTATGTCAAATTTTCTACTTGTAGAATTTTCAGCGGTACTAAACCCAACGTTACGTCTAACAATGTTTTCTTTTTAAAACATGCAACCAGCCGAGGAGCTAGCCCTAAAAATCATTCCTTTCAGTTTTATAAAATTCATTCATAATCACATAGAATATTTTTATAAACATGTTTATACAGTGCTAGCAATCACAGATTCCGTTATTTTGACACAGGAACATTCCAAAAATGAAAACAACACATAAATGCTGGGAAATTGCTCACTGTCAACAGTTTTTGTCACTACCTAACAACTAAGTTTGAATTTAGAAGTCTTAAGTGACTTTTTTGGGGAAATTTCAACAGAGCCTCATTTGCTAACCATTAGATCCTACACCATAGGGACCGTGCGAAGTTCACTTCAGCACCGCTGCTTTGTAAGTTCTTGCAAAAAATCATTTTCGATAGTGTGAACACCAAAAATCAAGAATGGTCTCAAACATCTTTCAGAAACTCTCGAAAGTCGGCTCTTGGGGACGCTAAATCTGAAATACGCTCGGTGCCTATAATGTATTGAAATGTTAGTCATTCAACGTGACTGTTGCCATGTTTTTGATTTGCTTTGAGATCCCAAATTTCTTTGTTGCCTTCCCCCGTGTTACATGGTGTCACTGATTATAATTATAATAGGCAGCTAACCACAAACAAAAATAACTGTCGATCACAAAGTAACACAAACCTGCTCGAGAAGATTGAGATCAGCCCTGTGCGCGATCGACGGACTCCACGCCATCGGCTCATCCGGATAAGGAGCCCCTCCCTCCATAATCTTAACATCCTCGATCCCCTCGCCCGACAACTCCGTCGACTCCTTCTGCCCCTCCTCGATACACAACTTCCCCTGCCCCTCGTACATCGTCTGCATAACATTCACAAAATTCCTCTTCAGTTCCCGCTCTCGAGCCCCACGAACGTGGAGATTCTCCAATACCCTTCTCAGCTCGTCTGAATCAGTGATGCGCCACCACCCGTACCGCTTGTCTTTAGGCACCGGTCGCCTAGGACACGACTCGGGCATCCCGTGCTTCTTTATGTGCTCCAGTTGCGCTCCCTCCTCCGCCGTCATCTGCAGCGGCGCCGGACTGTCACACAAGTTGTGATAATTCGCGCTGTTGCTACCGGGCGGCGGAAATACAGGAATCTTCAATTCTGTCAAATTATCGCGGGTGCAAGCGCCAACCCCGTTATCCCAGCGATTACCGGCCGTCAAATGAACCCCCTCGCAGGTGTCATCTCGCGCAGTAACCCCGAACCACTTGTGCTCCGGCTCGGATTTCGCGTCTTCGTCCACCTTGACCTCGTTCTTAATCAATTCCGGCTTGATCTCCACTTTCAACTCGTTCAGGATTTCGTTCTTCAACTCCTCCTTCACTTCCGCCTTGACTTCCGCTTTCAGGTCTTCTTCAGACTTGTTCTCGCGCTCCATGCACTGCCCCAACTTTTCGAAAAGATTGAACTTTTTACAGGCGAGAGGTTCGTCAGATTCGCCGTCGTCTAGGTGATTCGTCTCGGTCGTCTCCTCCTTCATGCGGTTCTCCATGTCGCGCTCGAGATTCTGCACCATATCGTCGACGCTTTTGCGCAGTTCCGCCAAATTCCGCTCGCTCCTCTCCAATTCCCCGTTCTCCATGACGTTCTCGTGAGAGGCGGACGCCACTGGTCGGTTCGGCGTCTTCCGGTGCTCGTTCGCGTCGTTCCCGCCGGCCATCTTAACGTTACCGACGATGCTGCTCACTTCTTTATCGACGTTCGAGTCGCTTATCTCCTCGACCTTGTTGACGATGTCATCGACGTCGCTCAGGCTTTGAACTGACGACTCGTCCGCCCGGATTTGCTCTTCTAAAACGTCCGGTTCTGCAGCCTCCATGGATTCGACGAAAACGCCGCCCGCTTTTGACAGCGTCCAGTAGCGCCGCCAGAACCGATCCTGCCCGAAGCACGTGGCTCGTAACTGATGCGTCATAGCGTTGAACGACTGCAACTGCACCTCCGAGCTTTTGACGAACTTTTCCAGCTTCTTCCCGAGTTCTTCGCCTGATAACTTGTTGTCTTCCTCTTCTTCCGGTTGCGTGCCGACGCTCTCGTTTTCGCTCATGTCATTCTCCTCGTCGTCTAGGAGATCGTCTTTGTGAAGGGAGGGGGAATCGACGTCGCCCTCGCCCTCCATCTTGTTGTTGGGCGTCTGGGCGGCCCTTTCGACGGCCTCCGTGCGCACCTTGCGGCCGTGCATCATGCGCAACTTCCGGATCTTGGTATCGAGCAGCCATTTTTCCTTGCGTTGCTGGGCGACGTTGTCGAGGGAGTTCTCGATCTGCCTGATGACGGCCTTGTTCTGGAGGAGTTCGTTGCAGATGAAGGCGAGGATCTCCGCCTTGCTGGTCGGCGATAAGGCCATGAACGGTTTGTCCTTGAGGGTGTCAGACAGTTTCCAGGTGGCGTTGCCGTGGAGCAGGTCGTAGTACTGGGAGTTCTTGCCGACCTGGGTCTGTTGCATTTCGTTGTCGTTTTGGTGGTGGTCGGCCACTCGCCTCTCCCTGGAAATGATAAGAAACATGTCACGTGTGTGAACGATAGCCGTTTTACTCTTGTACTCGCACTAGAATCACCTAGTAGCCTAGTAGTCAAGAGCGGAATTATTGCTGATTCAAATTGGAACTTTGATGCTCCGATTTTTGGCAATTTGGAACTTTTCTCCGTAATTCTTTGCATTACTTTTTTTCTAATTCGTGGGATAATTTCTATGACTTTGAATTAGTTTTGAAACTAAAGTTTATATTGATAATTTTAGAAGTAACATTATTATTAACATTATTATCATTGTCTGAGAATAAGTATTATTCACTAATGGAAATAGTTTAAGATCACTCAATTAATCAATAAGGTATTTAATACAGCCATTATTCTCACTTTAAATTGCAAAAACATAAATACCTTGCATTTAAGTGAACTCCTAAAAAAGCATTCTCTATTTTACCGACTGACCCCAAAGGGAGACGTTTGAATTAGCAATCTATTTGAATAAAAATTGATTAATCTCCTCAAAAACTGTACAATTTCGATTTTCCCTATTAAAAACGTACTTTCTTAATAACTATTGGAATTTTTTGATGAATTCTAATAATTATTGGATGTTATTGGTGACTTTTGAAGTTATATTTATATTTGTAGTTTGTGGTCCTTTTAAAACTAATTGTTATTTTCATGTTTGATAAACTTGGAGTTAACTTTAAACATGTCCTTTCAAACAATTCGTTGTAATTTAAATAATTTGCAATGATAATGAGTTAGTTTCGTACCGTTTATCATTATTTAATTAATTTACATTTTTTCAGTGACGTGCAAACATTTCCTGTTTGAAGTAACCTAGATTTTTTTTACTGGAAAGAAACTTTCACCCTTTTTCGCTGAATTTTTTAAAATTTCAATGTAGTTTTTGATCATATATGATCATATATAATAATATTTGGGGTTTGGAACATCAAGTAATTCGAAAGAGCCTTAAATTCGACGTTCGTTGACGTGGTGCTATTCGATATTATCGATATACAGGGTGTCCTAAAAATATAGGCTCCGAGGTACAGAGACATCATATAAGTTCTTCATAAAGGGAGGCTATGATAATCGTTCTGTCTCTGTTCTTCTAGTAGTTATCAGACTTATCAGATGAGACAGAATGATGTCCATAGCCTCCCTTTATGAAGAATTTTTATGATGTCTCTGTATAAGGGCCGATTCTTCTAGTCAAAATGAAAGAAAAAGTTCCTATAAACTATGATCCCCAAACGCTTAATAGATACAGGGTGTCCCATTCAAAATTTCCAAAAGGAAAATTCATTCAAAGTGGGTCTAAAACAATTTTCAACTTTTCTCAATTTGAAGGTACATTTTCCCTTTACAAAAAATTACGAGAAAGTTTAGCGCTAACTCATTTACTTTTGAAAACATTTCTAATAAAATTGCAGACCATTTTTTGGACCAAACAGTGGATATCTGAATATTTCTCCATTTTAACCGAAGAAGACCTTTAATAAAGTGACCCTATTTCAAGTCGCAGAATACGAAAATCGAACAAAAAATAGTACGTTCTAATTGAAATTCAAAAATTAAATGTCGTCCAGGCTTAATGGGGCACTCTATAGAGTGGTCCAATGTTTTGGATTGAACTACAATGGGAATATGAACAAACTTTCATCGATATTTTTTTTTCTGTATTTCTGGTAAAAACATAACTAATTCTAATTATCAATTGGCGCACTATTGGCGATCGCTGGATAAATTCACAAGACCACCAAATTTACGGTAATGAAACCAACCACAGTGAAATAAAAACAGAGTTCGATAAAATGTACTCTAAAACCATTCTAAATTGTAGTCACATAAGTACATACCTCTATTACACCACTTTTGTAATCGCATAAGAACTCGTACTCGGTAATTGCCCAATAATAACGCGCTTACCCCACTAGTTCTACAATAAATAAACCCCACCAAGAACGATCAATCTCACCTGTCGCGTTCGAAATGGACTCCCGTCAAAGCCTTGACCTCCCCCGTCGCATTGGCGTACAGATAAATCCTCAAAATCTCCGACAGATTGGCGTGCGTGATGTCGGCCTGTCTTAAGCTCTGCCCCAAGATGGTCGTGTGCCTGGCCGGATTCGGAATACCCGGATCCTCGATGGCGCAGACCAGCAGGTGCGTCATCACCGAAAAGAGCTCCTCCTCGGCCTCGGACGGGTGGTCGCTGTTCGGCATCAGCGCCTGCTGCAGCGAATCCAAAGTGGGCAGCGACTCCATGTCGAAACCGAGCGTCTCCCCGAAATTGTGCAGAAACTCGAACACCATCAGCACGTCCGCGAACGCCTTTCCGGGCAGTTTCAACCCCGGAATGCGCCCGTACTCCGGCAGCGGCTTCTGGTCGAGCTCCAAATCTTCACAGGGCCGCCGCAGTTCCGACAGAATCTCCATCTCCATTTTGCGCTGTTCCAGTTTCTTCTCCTTGTTCGCCTGCTTTTCCGCCAGCAGTTGCTGCTTTTTGCGTTCGCGCTCCTCGAGTTTCCGACGGTTCTCCAGCGCCTTCACCAGGGCCATGTGCTGGCGCCGTCGCTCCCTCTCCTGTTTTCCGGAAAAAAAGAGAAAACGACTATCGTGAATGATCGCTCGAAATGGTCGACGATTGAAATCCATGCATAAATTTAATCGAGTTAATAATAAGGTAAATAATAATAGGGAAAACGAATTAGTAAGCAGCGATTATTAGGGAGGTCCTCCGATCGCCTGAAATGATAAAAAAATTATCTCAAATACCAAATCGGATGCTCGTTATTCACACTGCGTTAGAATCGGTCGTCGGGGACTTGCGAGGCGGCCATATTGACTGTCATTTTGACACACAATCAATAGGGGGCAAGACTCCAACGAACCAATCGTGAAAAGCTCATAAACGATATACGGTTTGTTCTTGCACCACAAATTCTGACCGGTTTGTGACCTGTCACTGACTGGTTTCGGATATTTTAGTGCGCAGAATTTGCCAGAATCGATCTTGGATCTATGATCTTGGATAAGTTTGGGATCGGTCAGAAAGTGGTCAGAGTGCCAAAATCGTTATCTTCGGTATAAGCCGGACTATCAGTCGGAAACTGGTCAGAAAACTGTACTTTATGGACCGGTCCATGACTGTTGCACGAACAAACCCATAATGTAACATTTGAGTAGATTATTGTTTTTATTCGGAAACATTTTATATGGATCCAGTATCTAAACTCAATGAGCGATTTGAAAATAATCGAAATTATGAGAAGAACACAAAGCGAAAAGCGGTTAATAAATTGACGTAAGACAAAAAGGAATAAATATACTTGTAGTTAATGTGTTTTAAATATTAATAATGATTATTTAAAAAAGGAGAAAAGAATGAATGAACACTCATATTAGATACATATCCATACCAACTCAACAGTGTAGAGCATTTCTCGCTGTTTACTCATCTCCTGTATGTACATCTACGGAGAAAAACAGCATCACAATATATACACAAGCCACAAATGAAAAAATAAATAAATCGAAACAATCAAAAATGCACAACACGAAAAAAATTAACGACATTTACACCAAACGTTTGAAAATGCTCTAAAATTAAGTATGTGATAAACTCGAATAAATGATATCTCCAATTTACCTGTTCTTTGAGCATCGCAGCCTGTTGTCTTTTAAACTCCCTCTCCTGGAAACGAGAGAAAAATGTGAAAAAACAAAGATTGAGAATCAATCAAAACCCAACTGAAGAGAATACATAGAAAAGCCACCAATAAATAAAATAATGGAATGAATGAATGGAAAACTCGTGAAATAGAAAAATCAAAAAGTGTATTTTTGATCATTACCTGTTGCTTTCGTTGTTGCTCTTCCAATTTGTGCTTTTCGTGCTCCTCCTGGCGTTTCCTTTTAGCCTGTGTATCAACATGCAACACGTCACAACATATCATAACATTTAATTGAAAGAAAATAAAACAATAATTCATTAATAATATGAGATAATGTGAATTAAATTAAACGAAATTAATGTTTATTAATTAAAACATGCGCGGGAAGCGTTATAGGGTACGTTCTTACGTATGAGTTTGATGGGCAGAAACGAATCGAAAATAATCAAATGGAATAACGATTCAGTACAACCATGCAAATGATGACTTTTCATTTTATTTTTCTCAAAATAATTTTGCGGCGTGTATGGTGAAGGCATAGTCTTTTAATTGGCGGTCCGACCACTTGTGGAATTAGTTGCAATCAGTGATTAAACACTGACCGTAATTGTACTTTTTGGCAGGAATTAGGAAAAGTTAAATCTGTATTTAGAAGCATTTTGAAGTAACCAAGGAAGCATTGAGACTTTGCGAACATTTTATTGGAAAAGTTGGAATTATTGTCATTAGTTGTATTCCCAGCGAAACTACTTCGAAATTAGTGAAACTAAGTTATTAAAATTGAGTAAATCGTAGCGGTTTTTTGAAAAATTGCGAAATTAGTATGATGGAATTGGCAAAGAGTATTAGTCGAATTTGAATGAAATCAGTTAATTATTTTGAAATCGGTGAATTTCATGAAGAAATCATAGGAATTAACTTAAGTTTTGAGGGAATCTACTGATGAATTGAGAGTAATTATTTACAAAATCGATGGTGTTGAAAATTACAAGGAAAAGACATAGTTCACTTGATAGGAAGCAGGAACTAAACCAATGACAAAATGCCGATGAGATTTCATTCGAATTAATAGAAAAAGTGTACTCATGAAAATTCATCTGAATTTCCAAAGAATTTCCGGAGACAAGATTCCCAAGAAATAGGCAACTGAAGATGGAATTTGGAAGGATTCGGTTACTTTTGGAGGAAAAATTGCCAAACAAAACGATTTCCCTTATTGGTCGGCCATTACATTTGATTAAAAACAAATAAATGAGATGATGAATAATTAAAAAGCTCCAAAATCTGATGGTGTTAGACACTAAACCTACAATAAAACCTATTATAAAAAAAAAACGGTACAACTACTCGAACGTGTTTTCCAAAACAAAACTTTTTACTTAAAAAAAGTACAACATAGCTAAAAGCGCTTTTGTTAGTCTTGTCAAAACCGGACACCTAATAATAAAACTCTGAACCATTGGAAATAATATAGGTAAGTGTGTGTATGTTTATGTGTTATTATTATGTATAGAGGGATGGGGGACGTACCGTCAGAATATCTGGTATAAACAAAGAATCTTTTTTGGGATTTGCGACATTTCGTCCCAAATTTTCAGAGCTATAGGCGTTTATAATATTATCACGGTTCTTCCAGATTGTCGCTACCGTCGAACTAGCCAAACCGAGCTCCCGACTCACATCCGATTTCGTTTTCCCAGCCTCGATCTCGGATATGATTTGTATTTTCTGTTCGAGAGTGAACGCTAGCCTTTTGCGACCCTATAGTGCACCAGCAAATAGAAACAACCAACACATACAGAGAGATCTTTTCATAAAAACAACAAATTATACACAAAACAAAACAGAAAGCAGCAACACGTATCATATGAGTATTATTATCAATTTTGTAGTACTATACCTTCACAAAAAATAGTGACAACATTTTGATCAAACAAAAAAGCGAAACAACCCTCTTTGCAATAAACAGACGGTATATGTATGTATACGGTAACAGTAACGAAAAATTGAAAATTGAAAAAGAGAAAAACGACATACCTCCAGCAGTTGCTGAGATCTGGCCTCCCTGTCTCTTCGGGCGGCTTCTTGCCGTTCGGACCGTTCGATTTCCTTGGCCAGTCGCGCGTGTTCCCTGTCCAAACGGGCCGCCGCCCTGGCCGCCTGCTGCTTGCGCGCCATTTCGATTCGTTGCTCTACCGGTAAACTGGTTCTCATAGCGGCCTTCAGTTCATCCAACCTGATAAACCAAAATTAGAAAAAATTAACTAAATCACGAATTAACTGCCATAATTGCAATGATCTCCAAAATTTATATTTGGGTGATTTGAAAATCTTTTAGAGTATTTTGGCTCGAATTGAACAAAAATCACCAAAAACCTTTCGGAAATTTAAAATATGCTGGTTGGAAATATACGCTAGCAGCGTCTCTCCTACGGGCGACGACAGAGCATCCCATTTACCAAAATTAGCATTTTTTGAATGGTTAAGCACATTTTAAAGTTATTTTGAAAGTCAGTTTGAAAGAAAGGCCGAAGAACAAGTTCAGTACAGAAAAACATACAGGCTGATTCGAAAGTATAGTTTCAGGGCAGATTCCTCAGGCCAAAATAAGAAGAATAAGAAGTTCCTATAAAAAGGGGTTCCTAACGAAGATATTAATCATTGGAAGTGGCTAGTCGAAAAGTGTGGAAAGAAAATTTTCTACACAGAGGTTGAATTTTGAAGTTGAATTTTCTAAATCGTAAACTATTGGGTAATGGTCAGTTTAATTAATTAATAGGATTTGAAAAGTGATCCGTAATACTAATAATTAATAAATGATACTGAATACAATTTCGAATTTCGTATACCTAATACTTATTTATATCAAGAATTTATGGAGTCGTTGTCCATTTTTATTTTGCTCCGATCAAAATATTTCTCATGTTATCCATTTAATTATCTCTTATCTCTATAAAGAATATCAACTAATTATGCCAAATTTTACCGCGATAAATCAACGCTACTAGAGATATGCAGCTGCGGCGTATATGGGTAAAAATGCAATGCATGATAGTATTTGGAAAGTTTTAGTTTGGATATGCTTTAATATTTGTAATAATCTATTGAAATGTGGAAATGTCCCCAGAAACGAACATAATTTTTATTACAAAACTTTCAAATTCAATATTTTTGACGGTGTGCTAGAATGGTTTGTTGGATAAAATTTTTAGAATTCTTTAGGAGAATTCAGAAGAATTTTCATTCTGAATTCTAAGAATTCATAGGCCCAGTATTTCCACCTATGGTTAACCCCCAGATTAGCTAACTGTAACTTTGAATGTGAGTCTTTATCATTCATTTTACCCGGAATTGTTACAGTCTAAGGTTCCAGTTAGCTAACTGGGTGTTAACAATAGGTGGAAATACTGGGGCATAGATTTCCCGGTAATTCCTGTTCGCACATTTTGCCATTAAATTTTCACTAGAAAAGGGTACTAAATTTTGGCTCGTTTTTGACATTTGGACATGAAATCATGCAGTATCGCTCATAAACGAAAACGTCACACATCTGTCAAATAAAAAGATTGGTATACCTTTTAGATACGTCATCCTCGCTGAGGTAGATAAATTCGCCTCCATCCGCAGACATTTCAGTCGGTACAGGTTGCAGGTAATCACCGAGAATGACACGACAACTGAACGTGAAGTTTTCCTTCGTCAATTCGCCATTCTTCTGGTATTCGAGATACTAAACCACAAAACAAAAATTAGATAACATTATACGTTAATAAAAGAAGTGCTTGCTTGTTACCTGAGTAATGTCCGACATTTGCTTAAATTTATTCGAGGAATCCGGGGCGCCGTAAGTGACGTCTCCTTTAATGCCGCCACTTTTCGTCAGCCCCCTAATCACAGTCTCGCGTTTCCACCCTTGAAAATGAGACAAGGAAAAATTAATCACTCTGTTTGATCTTCGAGCACCACACTCACCTTTCTCTAACGGTACCCTCAGAGCCTTTTCGTCGTACTGTTTTTGTCTTTTCGAGACCACCTCCACCTCCATTTCTGAGTCTGTCTGATTAGAATCAGTCAGATTGTCAGAATCTGTAGAGGCGTCAACAGTACTAGAATCGCTCAGAGTGCTACCCCTGAATTTCTCCTGCAAAAATTTATTTAAAGCTTTTTCATCACCACCTGCTTCAGAGATATACTGCTGTGCAGCCAATATATTCGACTTCAATAGATTCATCTGTTGGTTCATTGTCGCGTTTGAATCCAAAATGGGCATAGGCTTGATACCTGCGAAAACCCGAAATACAATATTATCCGTTCAGTTCTGTAGTGCGGAACTAAATCGAAATTTGGTTACATTAGGTTTTGTCAGGGTTTTCTAACTAATTCAATCGGAACATGAAATATTAAACGTCAAGAAATTTTAGATTTTGACATTCGGGCTTATTCTGTATGACCATTAAAACGGTTCAATATTGAACGCTGGTTGCTAAGTTTCATATGCTTTTCTCAAAACAGTTTGCAAAAATGTCACTTATGTTCAATATTGAATTAGAAGTAGGCAAGTACTTCCTTGGTTTGCCAGTAAATTGAAAGATAAATTCAATCGATTGAATTAGAATTTCATAAAAACGGTTCTAAAAATTGAAAACTGGTCAGAAATGAAAAAATATTTCAAATTGAGACGGATTCAACAGTTTATTGGTTATTGTAACTAAGTTTGCAAGATCACTATGAATTTGTATTCATTTGCGCTGTTCAATAGGTTTGTCCACAAAGTACGACGAAAATAGAGACATGTGGAGTTAACTTTAATGAACAATGAACTGATTCCTTCCGAATAAATAAAAATTCAACCTTATTTGAAGCTGACAGAAAAACGGCTAACCTTATTTCAAAAAACCGCATATCCGTTTATATGGAGTTTTTGGCTTAAACATGAGGGATCGTAGGAATGATGGTCCGTACCGTATGAGAGAGTGACAATCAGCTGTCAATTTGGCGTCTGTCATTAAAATATACAAGTAACATTAAGAAATTGTGTTTCTGTTTCACTCCAAATTCGTTCTTCCTCAGTTGCAAATCCTTGTGGTGCATTTTTACGTGTATTATTGTTACATGCACGCAGAGTCCATATTCAGAGCCTGCATAACAAAGAAATGAAAACTTTTTTAATATCTTTGTATTTTTTGATGGCTGACGCCAGACGATCTGATTGTCACTCTCTCTCCTATGTGCCATTATTCCTACAATCCCTCATCCCAAAAGCCTTAGTTTAGATAAACAATGCCAAAGATTCGTTTACACGATGTCAAAATTCACGACAGAAAGGTGGTGTTACAAAGCAAAAGTCACCAAAACGTCAAAATCTAGTTCCGCACTACATAACTGTAAATCCCCCAATTACTGATTTCATTTCTATATCTCTGTCCCTTTCTGATTTTCGAACCATGTCATTCAACAATCGATTTGAATTGTGTTTCTGTCGAAATGGTTCGAAAAAAACGATGCAAGATTTTTCATGAAATCATCTATTAAAAGCCAAGAAATACCTAAAGCCCTACTTTGGGCCAACAGGGAAGCAACGGTGTTCTTCTTGGGCTTGCTCACGCCCCTGCCCAGGTTCCTGGGCCGGCCCTCCTTGTGGTTGGGCAGCGGTAACGACGAGATGGTCGTGGAGGCAGTGGTCGGTATCGACGCGGCGCACGTCGACGAGGTAGAACTGCCCCCGTCCGAGCCCTCGTTGCGGCTCGGCGGCCTGGGCGAGTCGGCGCTGGCGAACAGCTGGGTCAGCGAGGCGCTGGGGGCGCCCGGGTGGAGCGACGAGACCACGCGACGGGGCTTAGGACCCGGCTTTCGTCGCGCTGAAAACGGAAAATTGATAAAACGACATTCACCGAATATCGAGGACTTGCGAGGCGGCCATCTTGGGTTACTTTGACAATCTCGGATTTTAGGCTTTTGCGGTCATCGCTTTCTACATTTGATGACGTTTCGCGACTTATTCTGAAGGAGGCTCCGATATGACTGTCGATACGTCAAACTTACTTCGACATCAACGACAACGTGGTCTTAAACATTATGTAATTTACTTTGACAATCGTTCGGTAGCCGATTCTGGATGTCAAAACATCGTGAACTATTCATTTTTAGAAAGTAGAGAACGAAAAATAATCAATTTGAGACTTTTTTGAATAAAATTGAGTTATTCAAACAACTGCAACTTGTAATTGAAAGTGAAATATGTTGTATAGTTTTTCCCGAAAAACTTGAAGCCAGAATTTGACAAGTTGACACTTTGACGTTTCGTGACACGAATACTACAACTGCGCTACGATCATAAAAGCACTGAGAATTAAGAATTAAGTAATTTAAACAACTGTAACATTGCAACTAATTGAAGGTGGAACCCTGTCATTTTTCCAAGGAATTCTATACAACTGGAAGTGAAACATCACCAAAAACTTGAAGCCGAGATCTGTCAGCTTGCCCTCCCGGATTGTCATTTGGTTGCTATGGTAACAATCTTGTTTTGATTGTTGATTTGTGAAATTTGAAATTTTCGTCTTTTCCTCGGTCATTTCATAACCGATTTACAGACTTTCACGGCGATTTCCGTATTTTCCCAAAAAAGTTTCACTCGGTTTTCGATTTACAGAGTGCTGCAAACGTGTTTAAGTGCCTGGTATGCGAAAATTGTTCAATTTCGAGAGTCGCTCATCATTTTTCCCCGTAAGTTCATATTCGCAACATAAATGATTGATTTTCTAGATGATTTTAGGCCTAAACACCTCCAATCAATCACCAAATGAAAATTTGTCACAATTCATTCATTTTTTACATCGCTAAATTATGATTCCGTAGAATTTTTCAAAGGGGTGGTAACCTTACTTCGACTAAACTTCATCAGGAATCACACGAAACCGAGCACTTCATATTTGTAATATATTTAAATGATTATAATCCAATTTTTTTCAATAAATGTTCAATTTGCAACAGTTTTATTAAAATACGCGCCTGTGGCACAGCGCATGGTACGAAACGTCAAAGTGGCAGCTTGACCTCCCTACTTGTCAAAACCCGGCTTCACGTTTTTACGTCAAAAACGCCTATGTTTCGAGTCTATGGCTTTGCGATGACGGATCGTTGGAATAATGGTCCGTAAGGGATAATCTGACAATCAGCTGATCGCTTGGCGTCTGTTATTAAAGTATACAAAGTAGCTAAAAAAAATTTATTTCTTTGTCATGCAGAAGCAAACTGGTATCGGGTGAGAAATAATAACTGTCTATGCCCGTAACGACATGTATGAAAAATGCCATATAAAGACCTGTAACAGAAGAAGAGCGAATGTGGAGAAAATCTGATACAAAATTTCTGAACACTGCTTGTATACTCTGATGACAGACGCCAGGCGATCAGCTGATTGTCAGATTATCCCTTACGGACCATTATTCCAACGATCCGTCATCGCAAAGCCATAGACTCCTATGTTTCACTTCCAGTAGTAGATAGAGTTCCTTGCATTTTTCAATCAGAGAATTCAAGTCAGAATTTGACAAGTAGGAAATTCAAGTTGTCACTTTGACGTTTCGTGACACGTATGCTACATTTCATCCTTGTCACTCTCATGTTACGCTTATGAGTGTATCTCTTTTTAGTTACTCCATCGTGTTATTGGGGTTCGTTTATGAACGTTGTGAATTGAAAATTTATTCACAGAATATTGTAGATTATACAAAGATGAAATACTTGCTTTTAAATTAGTCATCCTAATCAATTTTCTTTTACTACTGCGGAAGTGCAGAAAGAGAATATCGGTGTGGATTGAATAAATTGATGCAAATGAAATAATTCAGTGGTTGTCTTGATTATGATGGCCGTGTGAGATTGGAATGAAAATGGTCAATTTATGTTGTAGGATTGTTTAATAAGTATTATCCTTGTTTATGCTAACCAAACGAGGGTATTATTAAACAAAATTGTTGTAAATTCAAAGTCCCTGGAAAAATTTAAAATTGTTTGGTTAGACTTGGTTAGACTCTAGAACTTGTCGTATTTTGCATATAGGCCTACACACACGTCTGCGGTTTCTACTGAAATCTGAAGTGAATGAAAACACTTCAGAAAACCGTGAAATTTTAAATTTCGAAAGTCATCAATCAAAACCAAATTGTGGTAATGACAATTCAGGGAGACAAGTCGTCAAAGCTAGGTTTCAAGATGGCGGCGTAGTCATGACATTCGACATCTCTCATTCTGCGTTTGACATTCCCTTTCCACAACCAATCACAGTGGTCTATACCGTTTAGCAACCAATGAAATCGTTCGATTGGTCTCTGGCAATTACAATCCTTTATGGGAACGATTTCAGTTATTTCATGCGAACCTATCGGCAAAAAGAGTAACTTCTTGAAACACCTACGAGTACTGCCTGGATAGTTTAGATTAGATAAGTTCAGATCTCAATTTTTATGGAAAACTGCGAGGAAAACTTTGTACGAACTTGAAAATTATGCATTCAATCAGGATCGGATAAATAAATGTCATCGAAAACTTATTATCCTATCAAAAAACCAGCAGAATCATCCAAGACTGAGAACCTCATGTAGGCTAACTCAGAACGTGGTCAAAATTTTACAATAAGGCCTACTACCAGCAAATATGCTAAACTACTCAACGATTTCAACAGTCCACACAAGAAATTCAATAATTCCAATCTAATTATGAACGTCAAGATGACAAGATGTTTCTCTCAAAATGGCGGCGGTGCAAGTGCTCAATTGGGAATAAACTTCAATAAACTCACATATCCTGTCAGCTCCTAAACTGGCGGACATGTTGCACAGAGAGTTCAACGAAGAACTCGAGCTGCCGTTGTTGTTATTGGAAGTGCTCGGTTTGAGCGACAAATTCAGCGGAGTATCGCCTCCGGACTCTGCCGAATTGAATGAAGGAATCGCAAGTCCCGACGGACTTCCATTAGTTGCCGGCAATTTGATCACTTCGACCCGATCACTGGACGAAACCGCAGGTGGCGAACTCACATCCTGATGGTGATGATCCTGGAAACCGGACGATAATTAGACACCGTTACCGTATAGAATGTGAACTAATGGATTATCCCACGCGCTGTTCAACGAGAGTCTTTCATGCAAGATCGTTTAACATCAATCTATTCACATGAATCCCCCATATGATCAAGTAAGTGTACACAAAATTTGGTGCCAACAGCCATTTGTTTCGACTGATTTACTTACAAACTTCGAAACTATTACAAAGTTGAAACAGTTTCAATGTTTCCAATTTACCTAATTCCCTAGTACTTCCTGTAATCTCAATACAATCCTTTGGCACCTAATTTCATTAGTTGGATCGCGTGTGCCAGCAATTTTTCTTTTTTAATAATTCCCTAGTCATTTTTAGTAAGTCTAGTAATTTTCACTAAATCTCTAGTAATTCCTACTAATTCCTCACTAATTTCATACCAATTCCCACCTGGTTCCACAAACTCTCCCCTCGCAACATATGAGCTCGATTAAGTGGTGAGAAATATGCGTGAAATGAGTACATACATACATTACTATATTACCGTTATAAAATAATCATTACCACACCTACTGTATGGCGATAATAGCCTCATCTCTTGTTAATAAATTGGGAATTTGCATATTCACTGTCAAGGAATTTCCGAGAACATTATGTAATTCTGAAGAATGTTAGGAAGTGCTAAGGAATTTTAGCGGGGAATTCAGAGAATTTTCCTTGGAAATTTCAAAAATACCGAGAGATTCCCGAGAATTTCAATCAATTTTCCACCCTAAACGGGCATTCCTCCGAATTCCCGGTAGTTCTTGTGTACACATTTATTGAATATGCACCCCTCATAGTCGGATATCTTCACTACTGTGATCATGATTCAATTATCGCACCAAAATGAGGGAGATAAAGTAGGTGTATACAATGATTGTACCGTATGTTTGCTATTGATATCTCGAGGAATACGTTTCAACTTGTCGACTTGAAAACAGTTTGAACGCTTGGTACATAAATACAGTGTGTCCACATGTGGTGTTCAGAAGAGGAGAAAATCTTGATTTTTGAATTTTGACGAAGTCATTCTTTATAAAAAAAATTATGATTGTCTAAAAAATAGTACATTTTTCTCGACATTTTTATACGATGGCGAAAGTTGACACCAGAATGTTTCATTTTTCATTCAAGTGAAAATCGATAAAATTTGCATAAGCTGTTTCAACCGTATTAAATGAATTATTTATGAATGAATTATCTATTAGGAAAACTCAAGTCAAAACCGAAATCACTGACATACTCGAAAAATTTCATTGGTCACACAAAAACTGAAAACCGTGATGATTGGTCGAAAAACCATCGAGTAATGAAACTTTCGCCATTTAGTCGAATAATCAACAACTTTGAAAACAGAAAAAACACTAGACATTAGTTTCATTTAATATGATTGTAGAAACATGTTTATCATATGAACATACAGGCTGTTTGATAAAAACTCCAGAACGCCACAGTTTCTTTGGTTGTGATCCGATTTCAAAAACCCATTAACAAAAATGACTTATTTTTCATGCTCTACGAATAGGCCCTGTTGCCAAATTTTTTCCCTCAACTTCTTTTTTCAACATTGGTAAATTTTACTTTTTTAATAATAAAACGCGATTATTTCCAATTCAAAGTTGAAGTAGAGATGATTTTTTTTCATCGGTCAATAAAAATGTTGATTTTTCCTAATAATCATCAGGAAAACGCAAAAAATGATTCGCCAGATTTGGTCGGATTAAACAAAAAACGTCATTTTCACGTTTGCTTTGGAATCCAAAGCACTCCTGAAAGTGACAATTTTTTAAATTTAATTCAATTTGGGCGAAACTTTTTATGCGTTTTCTTGGATAAACATTGGAAAAATGACCACTTTCTACATACCATAGTAAAGAGAAAATTTTAAATTAGAAGTAATCGTACTTTATTCTTGAAAATTTTAATTTATCAATGTTAACAAAAGAAGTTGAGAGAAAAAAATTGGTAACAAGCTCTATTCGTAGTGCATGGAAAATAAATAATTTTTTGTTAATGGGTTTTTGAAATCAGATCACAACCAAAGAAACTGTGGCGTTCTGGAGTTTTTATCAAACAGCCTGTATGTAAGATCAGACACACCGGGTGTTGATAAATTAGGAAACATGAACGTTGCAAGAAACAAGTGCTATTACTTTAGAGTTTAGACAAAATGTTCATAAAACAAAGTTGTTTGTAACATAAAATAATATGTATAAAATAAAGCCCAAATACACATTTTGAAACAAAATATTTACAAAAAATTATCGCGCAAAACCAATATTATTATTCTACTTGAATTAAAAAGTGTAGTTAGGATTTATTTTAGATTATACAGAACTTGACAAATAACAACACTTCTGTCAAGAATCATTCATATGTTTCTTCAATTTATTGACAACTGGTTTCAGGTTTTTATACGGTGAAAATATTTCAAATAAAAATGGCTTTTCCTCAGCTGAACTGTATCCGTAAACATACTGTATATCGTTTTGTTTGTACAGAGCGATCGAATAAATTTTACATGAGAGGAGACTACGATAATCATTTTGTCTCTTTTTACACCTATTCGAAGAATAGAGACAGAACGATGATCATGGCCTCCCTTTAGGTAGAAATTATTCGATCGCTCCATAGCAGTCGGTAAATGCATCTTACGTTCAGTTTCGGACGTTTATGGCCTCGGTCGATCAGCATCCCTGTACTTGAATGTGACGGATGCACGCTCACTGACGGCGGATCTAGGGAGATTGTCTTTTTGCGGCCACGATTCGTGGTGCCCGGTATTTTCGGTCCGACTATGGATGAGGTATATTTGATAATCTCGGTGTCGGGCGGTAATCTGACACCGCCGAGTATCGAATTAGGATCACTGCAACAGAGAAAAAGAAACGGAAATCCAAAAATTGCCCAAAAACTCAAACTCCACAAAAACAACGAACGACCGAGAGACAAACAGGGCTCACCTATTTCCCTCCAAAGCGGCACTGGAATACCAGGAACAACAGAAACATAGTGTCAGTCACCCAGCAATAATAAACGATATCGAAACGTAAATCGTTACGCTCTCGCATTATAATAATAATTCGTGATAAGATAAAAACGTTTTTGCGTGCTCGCGAAATTAACTATACCACTATACTAATCGGCGGACGAGGAACTTCAAATTTTGACGCAAGAAAACTTTTAAACTTAAAAATTATGTAAATTAATGAATTAAACATGATATGAAAACGCAGTTTATGTGGATCGCAACCATTTGTAATGTTCGAAATTGATAAATAAACTGCAAATTTGTATGAATTTTTGCCACACGCGGACGAGCGTATCATTCCCATAGAGACCATTGAAGAAAGTAAAATTTTAAACGGCCGATCCTATAAATGCCCCGATATTTCTCAGTAAAAACCGCATCAAAATCAGATTTGTTTTTTTTATTCGGCATATAAAAACGGAAGAAAAACACGTCAAAATTTCATATTAAGGTTGAAAATATCTCAGATCGGAAACGTATAGTGTGTAATCGTTGCACCGGACGTGTTTCTCGACGTATTCCAATACTTTTCTGTGAAAACCGAAATCTGACAAGAAAAACGCTCATAACCGTTCGTACTGAAGTGATTGGAATGTATCTGACATTTGATTTGGCACTTTGAATTTTGGCCATTTTAATTTTTTTTTGACATTTAACTGGCGGTCGTTATGGAAATGCATGTTTTCCGAATTTGACATATGCAGGCTGATTCAAAAGTATGGAGACCACCGCACCGCTTCAGGGTAGATTCCTTATTAGGTCAAAATATGAAGAAAAGTTCCCATAAAGAGGATTCCGCAAAGGCTCAAGACACACAGGGTGTCACATTCAACATTTTCACTACATTTTTCACAGGCATATCAACTAAACTCGGGAAAAAGTTTCCAATAAAATAGAAAACCTATCACTGGTTTACGAAAAAATTTTTGATGATTTTTGTATATTTGTTAATTCCAGAGACATTGCGATTTTAGGTTTTATTATTCCAATTAGTTTTCAGTTCATCATCTACTGTATCAGAGATATGTACCTATCACGACTTGGAATGGAAGAATCTTTCTAATTAAAATGGCATTACGTCCGAAAGTAGAGTAGCAAGAGTAAAAATATAAAAGAACAATAAAATTATCTTTGTCTAAGTTATCATTTCTGTGTGGGGTATTTTGCTATAATTTTCCAACTTATTCTACCCCGACCAGCTGCATTGAAATCGCAATATCTCTAGAGTTAATGAAGATACAAGAAACGACAAAAACTTTTCTAGAAGCTCATATAATCGGTTTTCTTTGTTATCTTAAACTTTTTCACGATTATGGTTGTAATGTCTCTGAAAATTGTAGTAGAAATGTTGAATGTAACACCCTGTATCCACCAAGCCCTTGCGGACCTATCTTCATACGAGTTGTTGCCTTATCTTGACCCAATTAAGAATCAGCCTGTATACCAAAAATGCATGTGAATGTTTTTTATTGCAATAGTATTTTTTTATTTTTTCCAATCCTTCGTTCATCACAATAATCTATCCTTTTGGCCATTTCGGGACAATAAGTGAGGTTATAACAACACATAAATAAAATTGACTAAATAAATAAATGTAAATTATATGGATAAATGAATTCTATTCTTTTCGAGTACTACTGGATGCGAACCACCATAGCTTATTTCTAGTCGTCAAAAACCGTTCTCACCTTAAAATACTGCTGGTGGACGAGGACGGCGCGTTCCCGCCGCCATCTGCGACGCACGAAGAACTCAGCGTTCCCAACGTATTGACACTGCTGCAACTCTTATCGTAACCGCCGGCCGAAATCGGCGGACTCGTGAAGACACCGGGCGACAGCTCCCTGCCGCTGCCTGCTTTACCGACACCCTTCCTGCCCTGCTCCTGCCTGCCGTCCGTCTTCGCATAGCCCGGCTCGCCTAACCGATTCGCGCATCCTCTCTTCTGCTGGTGCTGATCGAGACTGTTCGAACAACTCGGCGGCAATTTGACACTCGACGACGCGTACCTCCCCGACTTCTGACTGTTGGACCCGTCCGTCTTCGCGAGGCCCGACAGCGGCGAGTTCTTCTCGCGCGACCTCGCCGAAGACGCCGACGCCTTCTTAGACGGCTTGTGATGACTCGAGTGCTGCTGCTGCTGCTGGAGCCCCAGCGACGCGTACTGCAGGTCGTTCGGATTGCCCAGCGACGGAAAATTCAGACCGGACGCCTGAAGACGCGCCAGATAGTCCTGAGCGGCGAGATGCGACGCCATAGACCACCATGCCGCACCTGGAAATCAACCAAACACCATAAGAACCGAGAAAAATCGCAATCGTTTCGGCCCCTGTTTATAGGCCGCGCTCGGAACAGGGGTCGCTGGGAAAAGTGAGGTTAGGAGGACCCACCCCCCGAATCGATAGGAGCGTACGGGCAAAAGCAAATACCGTTTTTTCGCCCCGTTCGGACACACCACCGGCACCGGTCGAAAAAGTCGCGATCTAATTCGCGGATTTGTCGATGGCGTTTCAGTTCGTTTTCGTTTTCGGTCTTTGTGCTGCCGCTGCCGCTGTGTGTGGCTCTCGACACGACTGGAGGGAGAAAAGTAGATCAATAAATGAATTACATTTCCCGTAATACTTCACCCCCAGATGAACCTGTGCCGCTTTAACGGGACCACGGCGAAATTTGCCCCATAAACTGTGCCGCCTTTTATACGTTTCGAACCCTTTTCCCCCCGTCATGTCGGTGTGTATGTACCTGATGCACTTTATTTTCGTCTATTTCGTTCCCTTGTACGCCACCGCGAGATGTAGGAATAATGTTAACCTGTTGATCTACTTTATGCATTTGTGCGAGGGTGAAAACGGTGTGAATTTACCACCATTAAGGGTGGGCTTTATAGGGATATTAGTCAGAATTTGGGTGCACCTACTGCACTTGACCCTATTTAGGTAAACCGGGTCGACTGTGACGTGATTTTTTGAATTTCGAAATAGAAATGTGCAGCACAAAATATTTCCCAGTGCTAAAAATTAGTCTTTAAGAATTTTCACTCAAATTCTGCAATTTATTTTAGAATATTGTTATGGCAATTTAATCGATTATTACTACCGATTACTACCGTACGTTCCATATGAAAGTGAGCAATGAAATACACACAAAATCATCGATTTTTATCAAAATCAACCCCGAAAACATGACCCAATGAAAGCACGGTACAGTAGGTTGTGAACGATTCAAACTTGACCAAAAGGCTCTTAGCCATGGCTCGAAAGAATCCTATTAGAAATGCCTTTTATCAGACAAGGAGCGACTTTTCACCTCGGTCTTCACTATAACAGCTTAGTCCAATTACTTATACATTATTCTAATTTATTCTAGTTAATAGATTAGTCTATACCTGTTTAGTTATTAAATTTGAAAAAAAAAAATGTGGGGAACGGAACAGCAATTTGTACGTCTTTATCGTTGAGTGACATTTAATTCTAGCATCCCCACCAATTTTCTTATAATCAAGCATAGTAATCAAGTAAATTGATTTAGGGCTGGTATTTCAGTTTCTGATTAACCATCGGATTAAACAATAAATGGTTTCGAATTGTCTTGGTTACAAAGGCTGTTCAGTCTTGGTTTAAAACTGGGTTTAACCACAGCTTAACTGCTACCGAAACAACTATAGTAACAATAAAATTCAAGTCAAGTTAATATAACCAACTACTCGCTCTTTCAATATTGTTCCAGAGGTATTTGAACAACCGATTAAAGTTAACTAAAAATTGGAAAACTCGGCCTCAACAATTTCACCCCCAGTTTACCCCAATTCATTTCTTTTCTCGACGATCACATTGTAAAGCGACACTTTTCATAACAATAGAGGTCACTAATATCATGTCGCTCACATCTAGCCATGAAAATCGATTTTAATTGTCATAGGTATAATAATCTTGTTTTATCGTAAATTTTGTGGTATTTCACAATTTCATACCATTGAAGGGTTTTTATTTTGATACAAATTTAGGTTCAGAATTTACGAATCGATATTTCTGTCTGTATTGAGGTGAACAATGTTGGTGTTAAATTGTTATGGTAGTAAGTTTCTATTACGGTTCATGGGTCGGCCAGCACCAATAACTCGCGCGAAAAATGACATTCCCCTAGATCGTTCGGTAATAATTTATGGAACGTGTAGCAACAAAAATTTTATAATTTATTATATTTCCGACTTGAATAATTTATATGTAGATGAAATTCCCACATGATTTGAAGACTGGTGTTTTAGACAATCGAAGAAATGTTGTGCCATTCGATTGTGCCTATTAAATACCTTTTGTGGCTAATTGGTTAATGTTTAATTTGACAAAAATTACATGAAATCGCGATGAAATTACAAGTGTTTGAGTTCCCTACTCTATATTCGTTAGAACTCACCAAAGGTTTATGTCATATAAATATTGAAGAACTTTAGTCGAGTAGTTTTGTGTATTTATTTACTACCAATTTTATACGGGTTGTTATGAGAAAAAGCAAACATGAGATGCATTACTTGAATTCATTCGTGTACTCAGTGTGCGATTTTCTCGCAATTTGATTTGCAAGTTGATGGAGTATTGAACGGAGTTCTAGCGTAAAAACAGAATAGGTAGATTTTTTAAATTTATTCAGAATAATCCCGACGAAAACGTGATGTTTTTATAAGAGGTCATTTTGCACGAAGTCGATCGGTTTTCACCTAGTTTTCTAGCATCTACGCGATTACTTCAATTTTGAGTAACACTTAACTACATAAAATCTGAACCTTTGGTTTTTTACAGTTGCACAACAGATGTATGTAGGTACACTATAAAAAAAACTCGATTTTACAAACAAATTAGCACAAAATGCACGAAAAACTAGAAATTCACTTATGAACATTATTAATTGACAATATTATACGACTTGACATTCTCGTGACTTTATTATTGGAGATCGGAGATTTCTATATTTCTATATTTTTGACTTTAACTGATAGATTACATACAATACATCTTTAAAAAGTTGACACTTTCGTGAAATTAACCCCTAATAGAAAAATAGCAGTGAGTACGTTCCATTAAATTTTCAAATTGAGCACAACCATTATTCAATGGTGCATAGATAATTTATACACTCTGCAGAGCGGAAAATATGTTTAGCATTAAAAGTCCCAAATAATGCGAATGTACACACATACAGGGTGTCTTTGAAATACGCCTACAACGTACTACCACCCATTCTTGAGGTCAAAATAGAACGATTCAATTAAAATGACCTCAGTCCAAAAGTTGACAATAGAAAAGTTACATGGTGTTGAAATGACAAAATCCGCAACCTCCTTTTGACCAAGTGCATTGTTTTTTTTTTATAGGTTAATTTGTTCGCGCAGTTCAAATGCAGACCGTTCACAAACGGTCACTGACTGGTTTCGGACATTTTAGTGCGCAGAATCGATTCCGGATAGCAAAACGGTCAGAAATTGGTCAGGGTTGCAAGAACGCGTTTTCGGAAACTAGTCATCTACGCATGACACAAACTATTTGGACAGTTTGTGAGCAGTCAGAAACGAATCAGAATTAAGCCACGAACACCGGACCGTCAGTCAGAAAGCGATCAGAAAACGGTCCGTGCCCCTGCTAGAACTGCTATAGGCTGAAACAATGACTCTGAATGGTAGGGTAATAAAAGGTGTCTTTCTCGATACCAGTAGAACCCCCATTTTTATTGCACCAGTCTTCAGAGTCCATATTTTTCCCTGTAGCTGTAGAACGTGGATAAGGGGGGCATTTACCATAAGACGGAAGATTGAGGTGGTACATGAGAGAGACAAGGATGAGGGTAGATTTAGTTTCCAGAGTTTCTCAAAAACTAGCGAAAATTTTTCGATGCGGTTTTGGACAATTGGAAGAGAATCCTCTTCTGTTGGCTCTGAATGTAATGTTACCTTTGAAAAGACGATTTATTTTTGAGATTTTTAGATTATGAAAACAACCAATGACCACCACATTTCAAAGCTCAATTTGGTCCTCAAATTCAATTACAACCATGCTGTATTTATATTCAGAGCCAACAGAAGAGGATTCTCTTCCAATTGGCCAAAACCGCATCAAAAAATTTTCTTTAGAAACTAAATCTGCCCCCATCCTTGTCTCTCTCATGTAGCACCTCAATCTTCCGTCTCATGGTAAATGCCCCCCATAAAGACGGAATTTACTCACTTGCAGCCGGTATGCCTAGACTGGCGGCCTGACTCGCTGCCACCGAGAGGGTGTTGGTGTAGGCGTTGCTGTAGACCGCCGCCGCCGTCGACGTCGGGTAGGAGGGCAGGCCGCGTCCGCTCGTCGGCGGCAGCATGCCGAACGGCATCGACGGGTGCGACGGCATGCCGAACCCGCCGCCACCGCCGCCGCCCCCAGCGAACAGGTTCGCCGCCGCCGCCGCGTTCGAGTTCGCGTCGCCCCTCGGCCAGTACGCTGAAAAATAGTCCACCCCCAACCCTGGGTCACACGAGATATTACAACATTCGAGAACCGCCCCCAGACTCACCTCCGAAGAGACCGGCGGCGTCCAGCAGGGACGTCGGGTCGGCCGCGTTTGACACCTTGCTTGATCCAGAATTGTTACCATCGTTGCCCTTACCATTTTCCTTATCCATGTCCGACCCACTGGCGCTGCGAACATCAATCACCAACTCGAATTAGCAAAATCGGAACATGTAAATCGACTTGTTCACCGGATGACTTATCGACTTTGATAGACAATTTGATATTTCTTCCCGATTTGTTTTTTCATGACGAAATCGATAGGAAATAAGTCAGCCATGACACGGAGCGATTTAAATTACGACAATCGGACCCACCTGTGAGTGTTTAATACTGTTTTCTCGGACCGAGGATTTTCGCAACGTTCATCCCATGGTGACGAATCACAACACCATCCTGCGGAAATTCGGAAAAATTACAAATCACGAAATGCAGTAAACGTAATGAGAGAAATTCGTTCGGGTTGATATGCAAATCGAGGTCAGGGGTAAAAGTTGGGGTTAACTGGATGAGAGGCCGAACTTGACCTACAAGAGTGTGTATAAACGGCCGTGACCCCCGCCCCAGATTAGCCCTCCCCACCCCCCGTTTTCTGATAAATATAGTGAGCGGAGCATGGGATAAAATGGATAAAATAGATGAGTGGGCGGATTTCTTCGATGAAAATTCGCAAACATATTTCGTTCCTTCTCGCGCTCACACAGTGGCGTAACCATCAATGGTCCGTGGAACATAACCCGGGAAAGATTGGAGACCTCGAGGGCCCTCACTTTAATTAAAATTATTATTTGTTTACATTTCTTTTCATTATTTCTTTCTGTTTGTAAAAGGACTCCACACGATGTATAGGTGAAAGCGCTGGTAAAAATCTCGGTACATACAAGTAGTTTCGGCTCAGGCTTTGGTGGATTCGTCTAAAGTTTTGATATTTTGTATGTAGTTCATTTAATTTCGAGTAGATAAATAATATGCATTGAATTCCGGTATACAGGCTGTTTGATAAAAACTCCAGAACGCCACAGTTTCTTTGGTTGTGATCTGATTTCAAAAACCCATCAACAAAAAATGATTTATTTTTCATGCTCTACGAATAGGCTTTGCCGCCAAATTTTTTCCCTCAACTTCTTTTTTTAACATTGGTAAATTTAATTTTTTAAGAATAAAGTACGATTACTTCTAATTTAGAATTGAAGTATGTATTTTTCTCTTTACTATGGTATGTAGAAAGTGGTCATTTTTTCAATGTTTATCCAAGAAAACGCATAAAAAGTTTCGCCTGATTTGAATTAAATTTTAAGAAATGTCAGTTTCAGGAGTGCTTTGGATTCCACAGCAAACGTGAAAATGACGTTTTTTGTTTAATCCGACCAAATCTGGCGAATCATTTTTTACGTTTTTCTGATGAGTATTAAGAAAAATCAACTTTTTTATTGACCGATGGTATAGAAAAAAATATCTACTTCAACTTTGAATTGGAAATAATACCGTTTTATTATTAAAAAAGTTAAATTTACCAATATTGAAAAAAGAAGTTGAGGGAAAAAATTTGGTGACAAGGCCTATTCGTAAAGCATGAAAAATAAATAATTTTTTGTTGATGGGTTTTTGAAATCGGATGACAACCAAAGAAACTGTGGCGTTCTGGAGTTTTTATCAAACAGCCTGTAAATGCTTCCACGTAGTTCAAAAGTACTTTCCCAAATTTTGAAGCTCCGATCGATCAAGATTCAAGACCTCTTGCTGTTTTTACCTCTTTTCCTCCTTTTCTATTCATTGGAAATCAGAGGGTT
This sequence comes from Salpingus planirostris, assembly GCA_949788335.1. Classification (NCBI taxonomy): domain Eukaryota; kingdom Metazoa; phylum Arthropoda; class Insecta; order Coleoptera; family Salpingidae; genus Salpingus; species Salpingus planirostris. The sequence continues at coordinate 3,586,913 of OX460925.1, read as the reverse complement.
GAACGGCTTTAAAAGTGAGGTACGAGAGCAGGCAGCGGCCACTATACGCAAAATGTCGTTTTCTTATAATTTTTTTAAATTTCAATGAAAGAAACCCAGTATAAACTGAAGATTCATTCATTTAGCATTCCATCCATTCCATTGTAAATGAGGAAAATGATCATATATCCAGATGTCTTTCTAAGAATTGCGAAAAATAGTCTGTGAACCTCAGGACTAAAGTTACCTTTTTCCCTGGAGTGATTGTTCAAATATTCATCCCGAAGGGTTGACCACCTTTCAATTTTGGTGTACAAAGTTGTGAAATTGTCTTGCAATTTTAGTGTATATACCCATTTTTCTGCAGTGGTTAACCCCTCGATTCACAATTCATAATATACTATTTCTGCCGTTGAAGGCGTCTATGAAAAGTATTTCAACTGTTGCCAGCAATTTTTCAATGAAATTCATGATTCTATCGACGTTAATTATTCACCTTAATAATACAAAACATTAAGCTAGGAGCATGCTAGGACACTCTATTTTCAGGTGTGAATTCACAGTATTCTGTCTATGACCTTTTAGTTTTTACTTTTATGAATTTATCAACTCATCACCACAGTGAATGATAAAATAGTACTACCAAGGTGTCTAACTTTATGATTTACAATTAAATCAGTCTTTTCTCCCAATTTCTTTGCGCTAATCCCGAGGTTAATCCATACATTTTCAACGAGATTTCCAATGTTCGGAGAAAAATAGCATATGTTATGCGGAGGAAAGCTACCTACCCCTAAAGTACATACCTACAATATGAATACGTACAAATTGATCGGATTAGCCTGTAAGGGTACCAGAACCAGAACCCGATTTATAACTTGAATTTTGTTCATAATCGTACAGATGACCATTTCTTCATTCTTCTTCAGTTTACCGTCATTAAGTTCGAAACTTGCATTAAAAAAATGAAACAACAAAAAAAGACATTTGGCGAGCCCAAACTCATTCAAAACTTCGCCATCAACATTATCGACTCGGAATACATCAAGGAATCCATAGAATGAGCTACAAAAGAATCAAAATTGCAGACAAATCCACCGAAACCACTTTCACCTACAAATCGTGGTAGCGCTTTGCATTGAAAGAAAGGGGTCCTCTATAAATTCACAATACGGCCCAAAATTCGGTCGTCCCGCCACTGGGCCCCCGACTCGTTTGACATTGCACCGGTTCTTTCGCGATGGACTTTTCGCGGTTCAGTCAGTCAGGAGTGCCGTCTTCGGACCGACCCGACGCGGCACAAATGAGTCCGAACCACGAGTGCTGTTATCGAAAAGGTGAACGATCTCGACGACACGAGAAATTTCTGTGCGTCCTCCTCGACCACGCATCGAAAACGATCGCTCACCTGGCCACGAACGACGTCCGATCGGGGAGCGGAGCGGCCGGCTCACATCTGCAACAACGGACAACTTTTAGCATTCGGCGCACCGAAAATCGTCGCCCGACTCATTTTGAGGAATTCGCGAGCGGCCGAATTAGCGGGCCGACGATCACTCGAACGTCGGCCGGACTCGGCACGGATGCCGACCTTGGAGCAGGTATCCGGAAGATTACGGCGAAAACCGATATTCATTGTTCGAGAGACGGCCAGGACCGAATTTTTACCGAACTAGAATTTTCTCTAAAGAGTCTCCAAAGTACCTACACCTTGAACGATTCTGGCAAAGTTCCAGGCTCGAGTGCACGAGTAAGTAGTTTTCGAGTCGCTGATTGAAAATATGCGATGATGGGATTAACGCAACGTGCATTCGCCAACTTTTAAATAACCCATAAAAGCGAGCAGAAATCGTCTGGAGACATTTCACCAAATACCTACTAAATCGCAATAAGTAATCTCGTAAACCGATCGCGCAACGTAAAACTAGACATGAAATGGAAGCCGTCGTTTTCGATCTTCCAGTACGCATTGGTGAACCACTTTCTATTAAAAATTCCGAAGGAACTGCTTCGAGCTTATAAAAAAAATCCCGATTTGAATTAATTACATACCGTTTAAGTGCAGAATAGACCATGACGAACGAAATAATTGGCAATAGAGCCGAGAACAAACTGGAACAACAAAGATGTAATAAAAAGAAGACATAGTAATGAATATTGCATATCGTATCAAATAGAGAAGATTTTAAAGCAGGAAATACGCACGAAGCAACGTAAAACACAAATCAAACTCGCTAGGTATACTGGTTCAATAACCTTTTCCCGTGTGTATGTGTTTCTTCTGGTATTCCTACATAACATACTGTACAAACCTAGGTATGGTATGGAGATTATTCACAAGGAAGGAAATTAAGCGAAGAATTGAAGATGCAGTCTGTCATAATACCTAACCTACAATAATGATGCATCTAATTATGTTAGTATACTATCGAGTATACAGAGTGTCCTAAAACTGGTGCTCCCAGGTATGAGGCCATGTCCGGTCTCGAGGATGGCAAAAATCCTTTTTGCTCGGTTCTTTGTTTACATTATTAAGCTCTTCAAAATTAGTAAAGGCAAAGAAAAAATGCTACCAAGAAACGACCTCGTCTTTCAAATTTATATTTTCGATATGTTGTTGGTTTATCTTGAAGTCTATCTGTTAAGTTTGCCATTTCTTACTGATCTGCAAGAGTTTTAGTGCGTTTTGTATTTGAAAGGATTATTTCATCATTCATCGAAAAACGATTAATTAGAGTGGTTTTCAGTGGATCTTCAGAAAAAAACGCACATAAAAACCAAGGATTACAATACTTGTACAAAAATGACTGTATTCTCGACTGTATTGTAGAGTTACATCGAGAGTTACACTTACAATACTCAAATGACAACAAAATACCAGAAAGCCCCCTGGATAAAAACCATCAAATATGGCTGGAGGTCATTCAGTTTAAACAACGAAAATTACGCTAGTGTCGATGGGAAATCTTTATTCTGTAATAAAAGACACAATGTGGCACTGCCGCTATATTTACTTTTACTTTTTTTACTGTTTAAAAAATGGATATAATCGAGTATATAATAGAGGATTTTATTTTGAAGTACTAATTATTCATAATTTTCGTACCAATGGAGCAATTTTATTGGGCGAAAAAGGCTCGGAAAAAGGACAGGGTTCTGTGATCTGTTGAAAAATCAATGGTTCACATTGTCGTCTATCTAGACGACCAACTCCGTGAAATTAGTGGCTCCACTTGACGTTTCAACAGAGGTACTAAATGTCAGTGTCAAAATTGTTATAGGTTATGTTTCAGAAACGTGTTTGCATAATTTTTATAATTAGAACGGGTTTTTCTGATATTTAAGTATCGCATTTATCACTTTACTTATATGTTAATGACAACAGGGGCACTTTGAAAGTGCAAGAGTAGCAAAAATCACAAATCGTAAAATTTGTTCATACATATTTAACACTTAATTACGAATAGCATCGAATAGTAATATACCTGTACTTCCCCGTATTTTTCCGGTTATCACAACCGAGAAAAGCAGAAATTCTCAGCATGATGTTCACAGCTTGCATCCATGAAGACACCGAGAAAATACCGGGGAATACGAGGAAAACCTCAAAACAGTTTGGATGAGTAGATCTATCTAGACAGCCTCAACTAATCCCAAATCTACCAAATGAAAACTAGGGATAGCACCGAGGATAGCACACATGAACCAAAAAACGTAAAGAACAAATAACAATTAAAAAACGAAAACGCTACAAATCACAAGAAAACCTATAAAGATAGAAATTTGACAATTTTCGTAATTGACAGTTCCAAAATCAACAAGATTCAGTTGTCATGGTCCATCTGACGTTTAGTCTCCCAGTTGAACTGTCAACGGAGACCGCGACCTTCTATCAAAATAGCTCGTGTTTCTATTTATCTATTTTCTACTCTAGTTAGTATATACGTCTGGTATAGGGTATATAGGCCCAAAAGGAAACCTTTTCCTCCTGACAGCACGACATACCTATAGGGGACGCCACCTTTACGACACTCTGCACATCAGCGGTCCCACTGGAAGTCCCGAAAAAGAACGAGGAGACACATCACAAGTATACGGGAGGCGGGATATCGCTCCCGTAAACCGAACGCAACACGGGGCCGCCTATTGATCGCGAGAGCGTCGGTTTTCCCTGTGTTTTTATTTGCGAGCCTTTCATACATTTGTCATAGCCGCCGCATCGCCGATATTAGTAAGCATCGGGCGTCGTTACGACTCCGTGCCCTCTTCGCCCGGTGCCGGGCCCACAGCCGCACGGCCGCCGCGGCGCCCCCGAGAGGGCCGGTCGGCCGGCCGGCGGTGCGCCACCCCCCGGACTCTACACTCTCGTTTCTAAACTTGCCCGTACCTCACTCGTTCTATTGATTTTCCATCTATACGGCTCTCCACCCTATCCGACTCGGGCCCGGCATCATCGTTTTAATCGGACTTTTAATGGCAGCCGACAAACAATGAAGTTTTAGGGGAGACGGATAAGAGACATCCGCGGATGTTACAACCCCAGCGTAGCGATCCAGAGCGGCTGCGTCACACATTAAACCATCAAAAAACCATTTCTTATAATATCCGACTGAATTTCTAAAGGGTTGACGAACCCCCGGTAACCGTCACTCCGACTTATCCACGTCCCTCAGTTACGTGGACTTGACTAATAAAAGTAAAGAAATTACCTACCCACCTACTAATTGATTCAGCAAATCGATAGGTGGGTTTGCGTGTCAAAACTTTAATGTGCGCCCCTGTACCTACAACAAAGGAATCGTCTACAGTTTCCACTTTATAGGGGTGAATAATAACCGAAGATTTCGCCCTGTATTGAGTTCCGTGTTCCGTTACACTCCTCATTATCGATTCGGGTATTTGCGGAGCACCTATAGACATCATATTCGTAACGACTTTTCCTCTCTACCTTCGCTTCCAATGATCCGACCGCTCTGTGGGTACGATTAAAAAGTCTCCACGCGAGGTTCGTCCGACGTGAAGGAAGAAAAAGACTCTTTAATTGGGTAATTTACAACAATTGCGGAAAGAAAGATGCGAAGAAAAGATTCGTTTTCCCGTATGGTAATGCGAACAACTCGCCTAATCATAGCGGTATAATCGAATCAATCCAAGTTTCAATGCCCGCAAACTGGATCAGTTGATTCATTCAGTTTTTCCGAAAATTCCGTCATAGATTCGACTGTGATTCACGATTCCCGGTGAGGGATCGCCGATAATTGACACTGGGAGTAATTTCGGGCCGTTTTCCGTTCTTCACGTCGTAAAATCCGCCTAAAAAGTGCAATGATAAGTCGGAGCGAGACGGGGCAACGGTTTTGAATCGAATGCAGAGTACCGCTACTATACGCGGTCGGACGTTCGTACATATGCAGCTGTTACATAAAATTACATTATAAATTGTTCGGGCGAGTCCCGAGACGAATTTTTCGACGGTTCACCTGGATTCCAGATCCGGGATCGGCCCGGCCGGCGGCTCCATTTAAATGGACGCGCGCTTTTGCCGCACCACCGTTTGTTTTTATTTGGTCGATAACAACAACAAAACAAAACAAAAGATAAGCGCAGCCGAAACGGGCGAAATTCTGCGGGCTTTTTTCGGGCGTACTCACGTTTTGCGATCGGTTTAATCCAATTTCGGCGGTGTAACGTCGATTAGGGGCAGCGATCGTGGCACGGCGCACTTATCACCGCGAGACCGACTCGAAGTGAGTCGCCGGGCCGCACCGTGGGCGAAGAAGTCGGCCGACGAAAACGCACCACACACTGGCCGCACGAAAACAACGAGAGACGGTCCCCTCGTCGGCCGTTCGAAGTAAGTCGGTGCACTGGGTTTTCCGCACACACCGCCGCACTCGGCACGTCCACGCGGCCACACGTGAGTCCGTTGGGGTTTTCCGGGGGGGCGCCGTCGGGGCCGTTTTCCGGTCGCACGTTCCGGGGCCAAGTCGGCGATTTCGGGGGTGTTTCGCGGACACGGGAGCGCTCGCCGTCACAAGATGGCCGGACCTAGGCTTGGTGTCAGTCCGATTGCTTGCCAACCCCCCTCCCGCCGTGCACGGAACCCCCCGTAAACGTCCAGAGGCTTTCATTCTCGCTGCTGGCTCCGTCTCGCTCGCGCACTCCGCCGTACGTGCAGCCGGAGCGCGGCCGGATGCACACTCGAAAAATTACGCCGATTAGTCATTCAGAGCGACGGTGCCGTCGCCGCCGCCACGACGCTGCCCGCCCGCACGGGACGACGCCCCCGCCGAGCCGACACGGACCCCGAAATTGCGACGAAACCGGTGAGTTCCTTAAGATCCGCGGACAATAACCGACAAATAAAATAATGGCGAAATCGGCTCGTTATTCTTTATTATCGGTCGTCATGGCAACCGCAAACAATCGGAAATAACAATCACCGCTGCCGTTCCGAATGTCATCTTTTGAGGATTACCGGTTGAGACCTAAAAAGTGACAGTTGTTCGAGATACTACACCTAATTATTATTTATTAATTTGATAATTAATTAATTCTTGATAATAATGATAACCTCGATGATAAGCGAAGAAATTGTGGCAGATAATACGCGGTGCTATCAGGTGTTTTAATTTAATTTTTAATCATGACGGTTAATAAAGAAGTTGCATGCTTAATTTTTATTGTCTTTGTAGGTATGCCGTTCGTTTATCATGCTCCTTCTAATTAGATATTTTGCGCATCAATATTTTCTATCTTAGGTTATTTTTAATTTAATTTCAATAATAAATTAGTGGCATGGCAATCCTAGTAATTTGCTGGAAAATGACGCGGTAACCATTTTCACCTTATGACGAAATTTGGAGTTTTGTACTGACTTGTGCAAAATCTATAAAGTTACAAGGAGTTGAAGAAACGAGGAGATAAATGATGAATTGATTGGATGTGTTACGGGTGGTGCTCTAAATTACAGATGCACCTTGGTCTCTGTTATCAAAATTATGTAATCGTATACAGGGCGTTCCAAAACTACCTACTGCGAAAAATTTCAGGAGATGATTCCTGAGTTCATATGAAATTTCTTTAACCAAGAAGCGACGGTCACAAAACTTTCAACAAACATTAGCGCCGTTTACACGTAAAAGAATCCAAAACTTCATAACCACAAAAAAGCGACCTGTCAAAACCATTTTCAACACACGCTCCCAATGAAAAATGTAAATAACAAAAGCGCATCAATTATTTGTCATAGGTACAGGGTGCTCCAATATTAGGTTGACAACATTTTTCGTCAGTCTAAACCGAGGTCTAAACCCTATGATCGCAGGTACTTAGTTTAGGTGAAATGTTTTCAATTTTTTTGGAGAAAGCTTCAAGATTCCATATTAACCATACTTCTGCAGAATTTCCTGGAAAAGTGTTAATCGAAAACCTATTTTTCAACTCCCTGTTCAATTTTCCTTTTCGAAAGTGATGACCTAATTACGTGTGCCTCAAAACAATGTCCTTCCTTTTTAAATGCCCCAATTAATTGATGGAACGTTTCTACATTTCTCCTTTCGTGTTTCAAGAATTTCCATACATTAGAAGTCATTCCTCTATTTGATTCTGTAATTTTGTTACCATGTTCTGGCATGTTCTTTTTCCCCCAAAAAATACACATTCTGCTACTTTTGAATGCTCAGTAATTTATGAATTTTTAAAAATTTGTATCAAAATGGTTTCTAAATATGTAGGGTGGTAATTTCGCCACAGGGCACCAGTAGTTGCCAAGCAAAGATTTCAGTGAAACAACGGAAAGTAAATTTATGTACACGTGAGCTAACTAGATCTAATCAAACAACACCACTATGTCCTGATTTGGAAAACGGAAAAATCAGGCTCTAGGCTATCCGAGTTGTGGAACACCCTGTATAGTCCTGCTTTTCCATCGTCTTTCAATTCAATATCTTATCAAACGCGGACGTTTCTACGAGTGGCGTGGGGCGTTCCTAGGACCCTATTTTATTTTCTCATCGTACAGTTTACTCAATTGGCGGTCAACTCATTTTCAACTCTCAAGACCTAATACTCGTAGGTAGAAATTAGTCTGTTACAGAATTCCTAGAAATTCTTAGAACATTTCCACGTTTCCATTGCATTGAAAACGCCGGTAAAGGCGAACGTTCTCCACTATACTCGCCACTATACATATTTTGCACGAACTCTACCCGAGTAAAAGTGCGAATGAATGTGAATTGCCTATGGATTATACAAAAACGATCAATGAGTTTATTGTAATGAGGGCGCGTTATTGAAACCATTAATTAATAAATCATGTAAATAAATAACACATACGCAGACAAGATGTTATGCTTTATAAGTGTTTAGAGTAGAGCCTCGATGAGGAAAACTTCTAGGTGGGAAATTGCGAATTGTGGCTCAACTTTACCCATTGGCACCCTTTTTAGACTGTTTTGTGCTATTCCTGAGTACTACAACAACAAATCCCAATCTACAGCGTGTATCTTAATTGCTGTCGAGAATTTCAGGCAGTAATTCTTTGTCGAAAAATATGGAAAAAGTTCATATGGGCATAGGTCCTGAAATGCTTCCCTGCGGAACCAGCGGTCCTCAAAGTTGCCCCTAAAAACTTTTTTTTCGAATATTTCTAAAACTAATCACGCAGTAGAAAAACTGAATTTGGCAGAGAGTTACACAATATTCATCGAGATTAAAAAGTGTGCACTCTCAAAAAGTAGTATTTACATATACATAACTTACTTTTTTCTTGTACTTTTTTAAAACACAAAAGCAATTTGATAGTATTCCTGGCACCTACACAGTACACAGTATGTATACTCTTTCCAAGATAAACTGACCATCACGTGACCCCCAAAGTACCTGACAAATACCTGTCATTAGTCAATGCTTATCAATGCTTTTCAATTAAATTTTGCTTAGCAACGTAGGCCACGTGATGGCCAGTTAATCTTGGATAGAGTATACTTTGCATTGATAGGAGAATTGGAAAATGAAATTCTGCATACGTTATTCATTAATAGGTCATTTCCACTCCCCTCCACTTTAGATGACAGACACTATGACAGATCATAGTTTTTGACTTTGGTGCCACAAGTGAATTTTTGTGAGCTATCGTTTTTGTGTTTTTTTCGGTTTTCTCGACGTTTTTCCCCTTTCTCGTGTTTGTGGCCGCCCTTTGACAAAAAATCTGTCCTTTCCAGGACAAAATTTTCATTGGTTTGATATTCTACAGGTGAGTTTATGTCTATTGAAAATTTCAAAAAATTACCGCTTCACATATTTCGTAATATTTTTCGGAAATTATCCACAATAGAGCTTACATCCCGATTATATATAATGTAGAATTTTGTATTTTTTAGCTATGGTATCAATTGCAAACTTCTATCTTCAAATCTGGGGGCTCCACGATGAAAAGTGTTGGGAGAACGATTAAGTCAAACTCTCGATGGCAGACAAATCAACTTTCTGCACTAGGATTTCGACAATACTCACTCAAACCATCCCCCATGTGCAGAATAAGCATGTTTCAACATCATCAAGGCATCATTTTCTCAAGTCCGACAGCCCCCTTATATCCATAACCTAACTTTTATCTACAACTTGTATTAACCATGTAGAAACTGTCCTATTATACTTATTTTATACAAATCCTAATGCTATTCACTTTCACCAACGTCCGTTTAGGATTCCTTATCTCTACAAAATCCTAAAACTGACTCACTTGTGGGTATGTAATGCTGGATCTTTAAGTTTGTTGAGGTATATGTGTCGGTCGGGCACTTCGGAAGCGTCTCTTACGAAATGTGATGGTGGTTGGACGTTGGGGCGATCCCTTGGTCACTTTATATACCTGAATATTATAAGACACTATGAATAGTATGCCGAGCATCTTTCCACATAACTGTATTACCTATAATATGCTACCTAGTCACTTACCTGTGTATCAAAATGAGGATCCAGGATTACGTACCCACAAATGAGTCAGTTTTAGGATTTTGTAGAGATAAGGAATCCTAAACGGACGTTGGTGAAAGTGAATAGCATTAGGATTTGTATAAAATAAGTATAATAGGACAGTTTCTACATGGTTAATACAAGTTGTAGATAAAAGTTAGGTTATGGATATAAGGGGGCTGTCGGACTTGAGAAAATGATGCCTTGATGATGTTGAAATATGCTTATTCTGCACATGGGGGATGGTTTGAGTGAGTATTGTCGAAATCCTAGTGCAGAAAGTTGATTTGTCTGCCATCGAGAGTTTGACTTAATCGTTCTCCCAACACTTTTCATCGTGGAGCCCCCAGATTTGAAGATAGAAGTTTGCAATTGATACCATAGCTAAAAAATACAAAATTCTACATTATATATAATCGGGATGAAAGCTCTATTGTGTATAATTTCCGAAAAATATTACGAAATATGTGAAGCGGTAATTTTTTGAAATTTTCAATAGACATAAACTCACCTGTAGAATATCAAACCAATGAAAATTTTGTCCTGGAAAGGACAGATTTTTTGTCAAAGGGCGGCTACAAACACGAGAAAGGGGAAGAACGTCGGGAAAACCGAAAAAAACACAAAAACGATAGCTCACAAAAATTCACTTGTGGCACCAAAGTCAAAAACTATGATCTGTCATAGTGTCTGTCATCTAAAGTGGAGGGGAGTGGAAATGACCTATTATACAAAGATATTAAAAAAATCCTTCATAAAGGGAGGCTATGATAATCGTTCTGTCTCATCTGAAAACTACTAAAAGGATAGAGAGAGAATGAGAGTCATAGCCTCCCTTTATGAAGGATTTTTTTGATGTCTCCGTATGTACATGTCATTGTTAAACTTACGTTTCCTGTAGCTCTTAAAATCAGAATACGCTTTATACAATTTACCGCGCAATTTACCCTTGAATTTACTCGCTCGTCACCCCATAATTACCGTGTTTTATTAATGTTGTGTAAGTGTATACCTAAGACTGCAATGACACCTGCATTATTTGTTAATTTCACTTTTTATAAATGTTCCACCTGTTTTTTTTATAGGAAGGTACATAGCTAAAACGTCGGTTAAAAATGAGTTGATTGTAGTGAAAAAAATAGTATGTTTTACTCGTGTGGCTGTCTGTGTCTCTTGAAATGAGTATGACGGCAGTTCTCAAACGCTTATTTTAATGAGACATTTCTCATGCTCGCAACTACGAAAGCTTAGAAAGGACATGCTTTAAAAAATATTTATAACAAAATAACTCGGAACTCAGAGATGGTAACTTGGGATTCTGAGATAATAACTCGGAATTCTGAGATGATAACTCGGAATTCTGAGATAATAACTCGGAATTCTGAGAAAATAAGTCGGAATTCTGAGATAATAAGTCGGAATTCTGAGATGATAACTCGGAATTCTGAGATGATAACTCGGAATTCTGAGATGATAACTCAGAATTCTGAGATAATAACTCGAGATTTTGAAGATAATAAGCCAAATTAGGTATAGTTGCATCGTGTTGATGGTGATAGACACCCACTCACACTTTAAATTGTGTATCGTATACAAAACCTGGACATGTCAAGACATGTAATGACGATCTCAGAATTCCGACTTATAATCTCAGAATTCCGAGTTATCATCTCAGAATTCCGAGTTATCATCTCAGAATTCCAACTTATTATCTCAGAATTCCGACTTATTATCTCAGAATTCCGAGTTATCATCTCAGAATTCCGAGTTATTATCTCAGAATTCCGAGTTATTATCTCAGAATTCCGACTTATTATCTCAGAATTCCGAGTTATCATCTCAGAATTCCGAGTTATTATCTCAGAATTCCGAGTTATCATCTCAGAATTCCAACTTATTATCTCAGAATTCCGACTTTTTATCTCAGAATTCCGAGTTATCATCTCAGAATTCCGAGTTATCATCTCAGAATTCCGAGTTATCATCTCAGAATTCCGAGTTATTATCTCAGAATTCCGAGTTATTATCTCAGAATTCCGACTTATTATCTCAGAATTCCGAGTTATTATCTCAGAATTCCGAGTTATTATCTCAGAATTCCGAGCTGTTTTGTTTTAAATATTTTTTAAAGCATGTCCTTTCTAAGCTTTCGTACTATGCTATATCGTAAAATAAAAACAGGATAATAAATTGCAAAACTATTATCAAGTTCATTTAATGTTATTTAAGTATTACCTCAATGGTTTATGCATATAATGCTTATTACAATGAGTGATATGGTAATAACACTAAGAAGGATAACAACAAGTAAATCCAACGAATAACTTGATAATTTATTGTCAATGGCAATTCTGAGCAAAATGATACATTGTCCAGTCACTGCACTTATTCGCAACTGGAATAAACATCACACTCATTAAAAAAACGTGATTACTGATACCTAATCATTTATGTAACGATATTATGCGCTCTTATCAAGTTAGGCATGTTCGTAAGTTTTTAAATAGCAGTTTTCTAATTACAAATTAGTTCGTGTTTTTTACGCATATTTCCGTATCATGCAGACAATTTTTAGCGCGTGTTCATGTTGGTGTTATGGGGAAATTTGTTATTTTTAAATTATCACGTCTGGCGTAAACTGTTGATGGGACGGAAATGCCTCGTTCCGAAAATAATCAATTTCACCGCATCAATTGATCGACCGATCGATCGATTTGCGATGGAACATGTTGAGGACATCTGGCGCGCGTAGTCATGAGCGATATTGGAAATTCTACCTAAATATCGATTTCCGATATCAAATATTTTTCAAAAATACCATTATTAGTTCGGGAATATGATGAGATTCAAACTATGCTGACAGTAGCGTAACAATTGAGTTGCAGTTGAGCGCGGAAATAAAGATTTTATTATACGGGGTGTTCCAAAACTACTGCGAGAATTCTCAGGAGGTGATACCCGAATCCTGAGTTCATTTTAGGAAAATGCTGACGCTTTGAGCTACAGCTCCTAGCTCCTTGAAGTTGGGGCTTTAAAAATGGTTTTTATTTAATATCCACGTTACCCTTAACAGCGTTCAATTATTTTCAAGAAAGTTTACGCGTGAGATTACCGGGGGTATGTTTGTTTATCAAAAAATCTTTGATCATTTGATTTTTTCAACCAAGAAGAGACTGTCACAAAACTTTCAAAGTCATATTATACAGCGTGTTTCAGAAAGAAAGGTCCAGGTTTTCAGGATGTACTCCTTCAGTGATTTCCAACAAAATTTCTCCGTAAACGCCAAATAGATACAGGGTGTCACATTTAATACTCCCACTAAGTTTTTCAGATACGGGAACAACAAAATCGGTAAAATGTTTCAAACGAAAAAGAGAGCCTATGATGTCAGCTTTTAGAAAAAAAATTGTCGATTCTTGTATCTTTAATATTTCCAAGGCTATCGCGATTTTGCTGCAGCTGGTCGGAGGACAAAAACTGATATTTCAAAATTTCAACAAAATCCTTCGGGTAAAAAAGATACCTTGAATGAAGACGGTTCTAATGTTTCAACCTCGGTTTCAACAATGTTTTTGAATAACTACTGTTTTTTGGACATATTGTCACTTAAGTAAGAAAATTCGGTCATTTGAAATCACGATATCCATGACGCTAGGCAAAACTTGTGTTGAAACAAAAGAAAGCTGTCGATTCCAGCTATCATTTTCATTCTAGGTATTTTATTGAAATCTCAATTTTTTGTCCTCCGACCAGCTGCAGAAAAATCGCAATATCTTTGAAACTATTAAAGATACAAGAATCGGCAAATTTTTTTCTGAAAGCCGACATCATAGGCTCTTTTTTTCGTTTGAAACTTTTTACCGATTTTGGTTGTCATGTCTCTGGAAAACTTAGTGGGAGTATTAAATGTGACACCCTGTATCTATTGGGCGTTTACGGGTCTATATTTACTAAGAAATTTTGTTGGCCATCACTCAAGGAAGACATCCTGAAAACCTGGACCTTTCTTCCTGAAACACGATGTATCTGGGAACCAGTGAGTCTCATTGATGTTTAACAAGACCATCTTTTTCACGGAAAAGACTCCAATTTTTCATAATTCCATATCACTTCACTTCAAACCCTCCCTTAAAAAATGCGCAATATTTCTATGCAACCTGATAGTTATCAGATAGCTATCAAAAGATCAATGACTGTTCCAAATTTCATTGTCTGATCAGTTTAAAGATATCAAATCAAACCCATTCTTAGGGACCCAACTTCAAGGGGCTGTAGCTTAGCGGATGAGCAGGTTACTTGATATGATTTTATAATGAACTCAGGAATCATCTACTGAAAATTTCCGCAGTATTTTTAGAACACCCTGTATTGAATATCGTTTTGTATTGATTCATAAATAATGATAATGTTGAATGAATAATTTTAATCAATAATACTTGAAAGAAAATACCTAATTATACACGTGAACGCCAAAGTACCTGACAAATTCTGTCATTTATCAATAGGATTGTTTTCTTTGGCCTTTGACATTGGCCGAAACATTTGAGAGTTATCTTCACAACCAATCAGAAATGATGACGCTTATTTTTATCCAATAGGCATCGTAGAATTTGACCGAAAAATGAACATCTCAGTCATAGAAATCAATCCTATAGCTTTATTCATGTTTTTAAAGTTCAGCTGGAAAAGATATTCAGATATCATCGAAATAATCGTATTGTTATTTTTGTCATTGACTTTCTACGCAAGGAATAAGTTTACCGACGAATAATTTCGAACTCATCCTGGCCTGCACACATCGTCCAATGGACGTCCATTGGACGTCCAGATTCGTCTCTTTTCATCCAGGATGGTAAATGGACGAAAACGGACGTCCAGTGGACGTCCAGGCCTGGACCAATTCGGATGATCGATTTTCAAGCCGAAGACGGACGTCCAGAAACGAGCGTTTTCAGACGATCGATTTTCGGGCCGAAAACGGACTATGTCGGTCGATACTTTATAGAAACATTAGAAACTACAATTCTCGTAATTCTATCTATCCTACATGAATTCTTATCGAAATTCCTAATTCTTTATTTTTGGTAGATTTGCTGGCGGTAATCAGTTGGTAAGATTAATATGTATATTACTTGTGGCACCAGCCGACGGTTTATTTAATTTTGATTAAAACAAAAATTCGACTCTGTTTCTTATTAATACAAAAGTGGCGACAACCAATGTGTAATTTTTGTGTGATTAGTTATATTTCAATATTCAATCATTTATTGCGAGAAATCTATTGCTGTAATTATTCAAATGCCAAATAGTTTATAATTATAATCATATGGTTAAGAATTGAGATCAATTAAGTAACCAAGAGAAAAAAAACTAAATAATAAATAACAAAATCCATCGTCCAGAAATCGTTCAGAAACGGTCCATAAATGGTCCAGAGAGTTGTAAGTCACTAACGCTCGGTTAAAATCACTAACTATAAGTAGACGTTTCATTCCATCATAGCACATGTATTTCCGTACTCCGAGTTGCTGATGATTTCTAATTGCGCCCAATAAACTTGCTAGTTATGTATTGTAGTATGTATCATAATCGTCTATGTGTCTAATAACATATCCCTCATCAAATGTAAAAATATAGATGATTAAAAATTGCACGATCTCATAAATCAATATTTTACAAATTATTCTGAAAATGCCTCACAATAATTTTTGGTTTGTTTCAATATCCAATTCAATTCTTAGCAAATTGAATTCAATTTTTGTTTTATAATCATACATAATGGCCGCATTATCGACCTTTCGTGCATGGTCCACATTTACCGTCCGTTATGGTCTATTCATGGTCCAGATATGGTCCATTTATCGTCCAGATACAGTCCGTTTTTGCTGCACGTTCAATGGACGTCCGCCAGCCGGTAAATGGACCATAAAGGGATCATGCTACGAGCGGTCCTGGACGTCCATTGGACGACCGTGTGCACCCTGGGTATATTAGGTACACAGCGTGAACCAGAATCACACATCATACAGGAGAGCGGATAATGTGTGCATGGATTCTGAATAATAATGTTGTCGATTCTGCAATAGGTAGTTACTATTGGAATTATGCAAAAAAATCCTTTGAACACAGTTTTTCCCCCTTATTCACAATTATTTACAATTACTTACATTGTTGATAGCAATAGACAACAATACTTGCTACGTAGCATTTAATTAGTGAATAGGGGGGTTTATCTCATAGTGAATTGCTTGAACTATCTCAAGTGAATCTACTACGTCAACGTTCTGCATTCACTATTGTCATTTTTATTTTTGACATTTTAACTTTAAATTCGCATTTCCGGTTACTCTAAACTTTCTACGTATTCAAATATTCACGGATATCCTCGTGGATATCCATGGATATCCATGGATCTCTGTGGATGCCCAGGGATATCGGTGGATATCTGTGGATGTTCATGGATATCAATGGATAACTATGGATATCTTTTTGGATCTCTGTGAATTTCTGGATATCTTTTGCTAAAATGGATAACTAGTGTACAGATTTTGGTTAGCTGTTTGCCCCTCGGAAAGAGTCGTGTGGTGACTGACTGCTCTGGTGATTCTGGGGCACTCTGTATGAGCATTGTTTAACGTATAGTTTAACAGACGCGTGGCTAAAATTTCTGCCTGTTAATTTTAGCTTCGTAGACTTTTCCTAGGCGGCGCCACCTCATTTTCCATAGGATTCGCCTATACCTCGGCAACATTCTACCTGAATCCGACAAAGATAGCATGAGAAATGTTGGCAGAGATTAACATATTTCATAAGCTTTGCGTAACTATACGGTTACACAATGGTATGAGGCAGAATTAAGTTCCAGACTTACTGTGAAATTTAAACTCCTAGAAACAAAAGTTACAACAATTGAGGGTTTCTAGTCGATCAAACCATATTATTCACTCAATTTCAACCCCAAGTGAAATTCTGATGGGCATATTGTATTGTGTGGATGACTGCACCGATTTTTTAAGCCACACTTAACGCTAAGTGACGGATCTTTAAATATTGTTCCAACTATTGTTTCTACAGGACTACAGGGAGCGTGCGTATTTTGGATTTAGCGCCTCCAGGTTCCGAAAGTTTCGACAGAATTTTTGACACAATTTTAATTGTGTTATGTTATCGGCTCGCGATCGAAAAGAGCGGCAAAAGGAACGTGTAAAATCGTGGATGGAGCAATGTGAAACGGGCTTTCGCGAATACACGGTCCTCTTTCTCTGTTCCCCCCTCGAAAGACTGCGAGCCGGTCGCTCAAACGGGCGATGTCGTCGGCACTAAAACCGCTCGACTTTATTATCACGTGCCATCCGCGTTATGGGCATCGCGTTGCGACTGCGGCGCGTCGCAGAACGCAGAACGCATAGCGGGCCGACTTGTGCTTGCGGAACGCGAGGCGGGCGCGGGCCGAGTCGATACCCGGGGACGGCGCATCCCGCACGCCGCCGTCCGCCGTGACATATCGCCCGCACGGAAATTTGACGTGGATTACGAATAAACGGCCGACAGATCAATATCCGTAACCAATCGTGAGTTACAACGGCCGAAAACGCCAAGAGACGCGAGAGGTGCACGATGCGGACGAGACAGACTCGCGGCGCAGGGGATGCGAAAAACGGCATGTCAATTAACGGTGTCGGATCGGTGCCATGTATCGCACACGAATTCGCACTGGAATTTTACGGACTAAACGATCGGACTAATTTGAACGCGCTACCGGCGTTTGGGATGACGTTGTTTGTTACTGAAAATGGGAACGTTTTATCATTTTGAAATTAATCGGTTTAATCTGACTATAATTCATGTTTCTAATATGGATATTGCAGATATAATTTACTAATACATAAATTAACCGACTCAATAAGGAATAATATGGACGAATTCCATACAAAATTTTATGTTCAAGTCCTTTGGAGATGCAAAAATTCATCGAAAAACATTCATTTTGAATATCGCCAAAAACCCTTACTTTTAATTCTGTTACTCTTAAGTTTCAATAAAAGTTCAACATTTGCATTTATCTAAAGTAATGTGTTGAAAATCTAGGTGATAAGCCGCAGTATCAGGTTAACTTAATTATACCGGCCTAGTCCATAAAGAGTCACTTCCACAGTCACTTCATGGACGACAAATTATGTCATAATACATACATACACACATACAGGGTGATTCATCACTTAGGGCATAATTTGTCCTGACTGAACGCTCAAAGTTATCGTTTCAAAAATTTGGGAGTCAGTCCGGTATAACCAGGGCTATGTTTGAAAAAAATCAGCAAGGACTGAAACATCAGACGTACACTTACTCACAAGAAAAACGGGACACCTATCGAGCGGCCGAAAGTTGAACTACACGAATCGTACATCCCTGGACGAGGCTAGATCTCTGAATAATAATTATGAAGTTTATTTTGAAGGGTGTCAGTCGATTTATACTTGTCTAGGCACACTTGTATCGTACCGGCGGATATCTAGCCTCGTCCCGGGGTGTACTTTTCGTGTAGGTCGAGTGGCGAGCGCCCCCAGAGGTGTCCCGTTTTTCTTGTGAGTAAGTGTACATAATTTTCATGGCAATGGTACTATTTTGTTGATACCATTGGATGCAGAAGAATTTTCTCAATAAAATAATAAAAGCCGATTTTGGAAATTCCACTTATTCCGTTCATAATTATTAATCAAAGTACCTCTTGTGGTCATAAAATCAGGCCTCACCCAAGAAAAAATTACATATCAGCAGGCACCATAGACAACCTCTAGACCGCCTACTCATAAGAAAAAAATTGTCCGGGCTTTTTGGGTGATGGACGCAGTTAATAGATGGCGCTGTGCGAAAAACACCGCCGCCTTGACGGAGTTCCTACTTTTCAATTTATTTATTTCTTATTGTCATTTTGATAAATTCGAAAAATCTACAAATTTTTGCTCCAATTTTATTTTATTTCACAAATAATTTGTTGGCAGTCACAAAATAGAATGATAAATTGATTAATTTTTGGCTTACGAATTGTCTTCAACGATTCGCACTTGAGAAATAGGGAAGGTAAATGTGATACAGCTTCGCGAGCAGTTTTGCGATGCGAAGTTCTAGAGTTCAGCCTCCCTCGCTGGTTAATCCATTTTTATCGCCTTTACATTCAAAAATTAGGAAAATCCCTTTTGGTGGATAACTGCAGAAATGATTATTCTCAAATTTTTTCCAGAATTCATCTCCGTTCTGACCTGTAATTGAGATTTTGGATAAATTTCATCACCATTTATTAATTGAGGTATCATTTACTTATGGCGTGGGAAATCGTGTTGCACCGCTCCTACACCCCCATATTTGTCGCAGACGAAGCGATATCGGATGTACTTTTGGAATTTTCAGAAATTTTTGAAAGTTCTTTTCCCATTTAATCAAAATCCGGTTACTACGCGATGATTCAATAATGCTACCACTAATTAATCAATTAAAAATTACTCCTGTCGCCATCTATGAACTGCGTCCAATTTACGGAGAAAAAAACAAAGCCTGCTACTCATCTGTAGGGAAGGTAATCTGTGGCAGGCACCAAACAAACGTCAATTAACAATGAACAACCCTCAAATTAGAAAATCAGTCTCATGTCAAGGACTGACTTTTTAGGGTTGCTCATTTATTTTAGCAATTTATCTAATTGTTACTTGACATAATACAGGGTATACCATCACTTATGGCATGATTTTTCCTGACTAAACGGTAAGAGTTACGATTTTTGGAAATGGGGAATCCGTCTGGTATAATAAGGGCTATATCCGAAAAAATCGGCGAGTTTTTCACGTCAAAAATGAAGCGCAAGGATGACAGACGGACTCGTTTTTCATAATAAAGGTACCGTTTTCTTGACACCATTGAATTCAGGAAAAATTTCTGAATAGAATAGTAAAATTTGATATTTAAAAAATCGGGTTTTATTATTTCATCGAAAAAATTGTTCTGCATCCAATGGTATCAACAAAATACTACAATTGTTATGAAAATTATGTACGTCTGACGTCCCAGTCCTTCATTTTTCGAGAAAAAAAATTGTTGACATAGCCCTGGTTATACCAGACTGTATTCCAATTTTTTGAAACGATAACTTTGAGCGTTCAGGTAGGAAAAATTTGGCCATAAGTGATGGTATACCCTGTATAAGTTAGTTGGGGCCTGATTTCATGCTATCTAGAAATAATTATTCTTTTAAATATCGGATTTCACTTTTCTATCCAGAAAATTTTCCTGAATGCAATGGCGTCAACAAAACATGGTGCCAACAAACCCATACCCATACCCATACCTTTATTATGAAAAACGAGTCCGCCTGTCATCCTTGCGCTTCATTTTTGACGTGAAAAAGTCGCTGATTTTTTCGGATATAACCCGTGTTATACCAAACAGATTCCCTACTTTCAAAAACCATAATCGAAAAAGCAAAAAGCAAAAAGTGTGCCATATGTGATGGATCACCCTGTATACAGGATTGGTAAAATTTCAAATCAGGCTGTATGTATGTTAAATAACTAGGGGTCATTCCTAAATTAAACCTAAGTTTCCACAATTTTCTCGCGATACATAATGAAAATTAGAGCTGATTGCGAGGCTGATTGTATAAAATTTAACACCGATTTAACGTCGATTTAGTCCCTAGATACAATTGTTACAACAATTGAATCCAAGGAATTAAATATGGATAATCCAGGGTTAAATCTCTATACAATCAGACCCTTGTCACGTAACATCCCCTCCCTTTGTTACAACCAGTAACAAATACTTTGACCCACTCCCCCTTTCACAACGTTACGTAATTCATGGCGATTCCTAAGGGACGTAATACATAAAGCAAGTAAGGTACGATAAGAGGCAAAAGTAATCGTAGTTTTTAGATTTTCCGATCAAATTTGACTCATTAATCATTATTAGGTTTCTACCCAAGTAGTTTTACATTATACACTGAAATTTCAAACCTTTATTGAAAGCTCAAAATCATAGAAAGCTAAAAGTTTATTCGCCACAATATCTTCTACGAATGCCCTATTATTTCTGAAATTTACTCAATTCTTGTTAAAAATTTGAATATGCATAAACTGGGATTTGATTCGCCTCTTACAGAACACGCACCCAAAGTAAACAGGGATCGGACTCGGACTGATGGTTAAAGACTGTCTATGATGATATCTTCGCCCAGAGTAAATAAGTTATTATGTCGTGAAATATTCAAACACGATATAACCCGTAGCCGTAATTGGCTAATGTTAATAAATTTATACAGGCCACGTCAACGTTTTCACCACATTTGTTGGCACATCTCTCTTCATGGATCGATAAAGAAGTAACGTTTGATTCTTAGTTTGCCGTATCTTGATCGGTGTTTTTTTCTATTAATTCAGTCGATGTGTCATTAGCTACTCGAGGGGTAGTGTATATTAAATTCATAGACAAAAGTTGTCATAGCAGCGATATTGAACAATTGCGCATTTGAGTCAAGTTTCACTCTCGCGTGTTCTGTATACTTAGTAGCTGGTGAACCTTTTCAGCAAACGTATCGTACCTACCTATAGAGTACTATAGTTTTAACACACACCTTTAGTCGATGGAGTTTACCTTATCTAGGTAATACGATGGAAAATTAATGGTACCCTGTGTATAAACGGATTTTCAGGCGAGTTGCCATGATTTGTATCTCTGTCCCTGTTTATTTAATGGTTATTATGCGACAGAGTGATGGTCATGGCTAACTTGACGGATAATCCGTTTGGACACACGTCATATGGTAGGGGGCCGATTTGGTAAATCATTTTTCTCTCGATTTTCATAATTTTGTACGGTCCGTTGTTTCAGAATTTTCTACAGTCTAACAATAATTAGAGCTGGCGCTTATGAAAATAGACGACTTGAAACACATTCCTAAAAAAAAATTATTTTTCCCGCGGAAAAAATACAGAAAGTGTGTACCTATAGTTCAGCTCTCTTTCAGATTGTAAAATATTGGAATTTATGGTAAACAGATAACAAATGCAAGACTTTAATTTTTGTTATCATAACATTGTAAATTGATGAAGAACTAAACTGTTTTCGCCTTTTACGTATGAGGTGGTTCTTCCACAAAATATTTTCTTCACAAATAAAAGTGCCGACGCATGGGAAAAAATGTTGCTACCTAATTTTAGTGGTGTGAATAAATTGGGTGCTTGGTGACAAACTATCGGGCAAAATCTAATTTCCCTATGTGTATGTAACATACGGTACACATATAGTCTATTCAAGATAAACTGAACATCACGTGACCCCAAAGTACCTGACAAATACCTGTCATTAGTCAATGGTTATCAATGTTTTTCATTAAAACGAGGGGTCGCTCACTGGTTACAATACTTGTACAAATGTCTGTACAATACCTGACAATACGTGACGATACATGACAATACTTGAAAATATTGCAGAAATTCACGATCCAGGAATAGCTCACGATACATAACGGTACCTTACGATACCTTACAATACAATACAATACCTTACAATACCATATACAATACTCACAATACTTGTACAAAATTTGGCCAGTGAGCGACCCCTCGCATTAAAATTTTGCTAAGCAACTTGGGTCACGTGATGTTCAGTTTATCTTGAATAGACTATACCAACAAATATTAGGTACTTACATTCGAACCTCACAAACAAACAGTTGTTGCAGGTTTGGTTTACATCAATTTCAGATTCATCTTCTATCCACTTGATTGATTTGAGGACCAGGGAACACAAATAAATTGTATTTGCATTATCGGCATTCGGTGCTCGTAGGTGTAAAAGCTTCATTCAACATTGACGTGATAATAAGTAATGTGAATCGATTGCCATACGCATACCTATAAGTATTAATATTAAGTATCATATTAATGTTAGACTATTTTTAACGTTCAGAAGTTTGCTCGTTACGAATGTTATATCGATTGCCTTAACTTTAGTGTTTTTTTTATGATTTCAGGTGCTTATGATGTCAATTGACGATCACAAAATTCTTTTGGGCCTTACCGGACACCGAAGCGATGTCACTTCATGCGATTTCGCTTCCGATTTTACTCTGATAACCGGATCCAGGTATGTGCTTTTTGCCCCATTTATGTGTAAAATACAATCGCTATTTATTTCAAAGAAAATTGCTGAATATCTGAGCTAAATGTCTTAATTAGAATATTACAAAGTATGCTTTAAGTAAGTTAATAGGTATTTATAGGAATCAATAGGTTTTTTCATGTCCAACTTATGATGTTTTTAACTTGAATTAATTGTTGAATTACCTAAAGGTGGTGAGCCGAAGTGTGTTTTTACTATTGCATAATGAACCACTTTATATTCAAATAGATCATGTTATAATGGACGTTATTATAAACAATTGATCATAAAATCATTTGTGAACCACTTATCATAACTTTTTTCAGAAAGGAGGTACCTACTTAATAGCGATTGCTATTTTTTTAACCACGGAAAAAGTTTTCTACCATTTCACAATGCCGGTCAATCGAGAACTCGAAATTCGAATCCGGCAGGGTATTTTACATGGAAATTAACTTGCAGTTTTCGTGAGTGTTCAAATTGTGTAAAACTATAGTTTATCTCTCGGTCTATCTTTGTATTGAAATTTCCTGTTCCTTTATTTTCATGTAAAGTTGACATGCTGGTTTTTTATGGGATCAACACATTTTGTTATTACAGATTCATAATCTACGATAGATAGATGATAGATGTGATTCTACAGGGTGTTCAATCTCAAACTTCCCACCCCAGATTTCTCGCTTACTAATATTTTTTCAGGAAAAAGCCGAGACAGGTCGATTTTATTTTCGAGGGGGACATACGGTTAACGTAATTTCAATTTTGTTGTGCAACCCCCTTGACCAGGGTAGCTGCCCTTTTAATAATTTTTAATGGCACTAGGGGTCAAGTGACACTTCATTTTGAAGCTGTTTTGATTCTCTTCAAAGTCATGAAAAAAAATTGAAAATCCGTCGATTCGTTCATAAAGTTATGATATTCCAAGTTTCCTCATGCGAAGACTCGCTTTTGAAAAGAGAACAACATTACGACTAGAGAGAATCAAAGCAGTTTCAAAATGAAGTGTCACATGACCCCTAGTGTCATTTAAAATTATTGAAAGGGCAGCTATCCTGGCTAAACGGGTTGCACAACAAAATTGAAATTACGTTAAGCGTATGTCCCCCTCGAAAATAGAATCGACCTGTCTCGGCTTTTTCCTGAAAAAATATTAGTAAGCGAGAAATCTGGGGTGGAAAGTTTGAGATTGAACACCCTGTATAAGATTTTTATCAAAAATATTTTCTCTTCAAACTACTTAAAGGGGATGTTTCACAAATCATTTCCAGAACAGTTGGGAATTTTATCACATACTTTCGGTTATTCTGTATAATTAATAACACTAATAACGTGGGACTATCAGTTGTCCGTTCAATACAAATGTTCGCGAATGTGTCGATCGATTTATGTGCTTATACAGGATGTTCAGGAACTCGCGAAGCTTATTATGTTTTTATTTTTCCAAAATCTAATAACTCCTGATTCTTTAATAAAATATTTTTGTCATTTTAAGCAGGCGATTGTGGGAGTTCTGAGTTTTCACTCATTCCCGTATGAAACTTTTTGTAATTATGGTAATTCTTCATTTATTTCAGAACTTTCCGTATAGGTTTCAGTTGTTTTGTCATTATTTCATAGTTTCCTAAGTAGATAATATGGTTTAAAACTAACGCCCGGTATTTCCACCTCTGGTTAACTCCCAGATTAGCTAACTGTAACTTTAAATGTGATCCTTTATCATTCATTTTAACCGGAATTGTTACAGTCTAAGGTACCCGTTAGCTAACTAGAGGTTAACCAGAACACCGGACCGTCAGTCATAAAGTGGTTCAAAAATTGCCCTTGCTTTTCCTAGAACTGCTCCGAGCTTACTGGACGCATGCGTCGTACTTTAGAAACCGATCATAAACTGCGTATGTTCGGTTGCCTACATTCGGCGCAGGTGTCCCTTGAAACAGTTCCCCAAGTGTACATACTACCGAATTTCGCAAAAAAAGTGACCCAGTGCCTTCCAATTGCAGCGACAAGACCGTCCGCATATGGGAATGGACACCGGGCGCCGGCTACGTCGAGCGTCCGAACTCGCCGCTGCGCGAGCACAAGTACCAGGTGACGTGCGTGCGCGTCTCCCCGCAGGGCACGATGTTCGCGAGCGCGTCCGTGGACGGCACGGCCGTCCTGTGGAACCTGAGCGCCGGCACGAAGCTGTACGGGCTGGTGCAGGTGAACGGGGACGCGGTGCGCGTGTGCCGGTTCGCGCCGGACAGCTCGGTGCTGGTGACGGGCGGCGACAACGGCGCCGTGTGCGTCTGGGACCTGGTGCACCGCGGCCTGATCAGGGCGCTGCTGCAGCACGAGGGCACCACGCAGTCGCTCGCCTTCACCGCCGACTCGCAGTACCTGGTCAGCGCCTGCTCGCTGGAGGTGGTCCGGGTGTGGTACGTGCAGGATCTGGTGGACACGGCCGGGGATGCGAAGTGCACGCCGGTGGCGAGGATCGATAACGCTCACGATCTGGGGGTGTTCGGGGTCGATGTCAACAAGGCCATCAGGGTCGACGGTAAGGACTGGAGATTGGAAAATACGCATATTCTGAATTTTGACATTTTTTGGATATTTCGATTTTTTGAAAATGCGTAATATGTACATAGTTTGGAGAAAACTGCATTTTGTCCATCTTGAATTTTACATTTATTTTTCTTCTCACAAAATAAGTGCCGAAAATGTGACAAAATGCCAATAATTAGGTTTTATGGTCAACTGTCTACAGCTTGTCCTAAAATGGCGCACCCGAGGTATAAGGGCCTATTCTACTCGTCAATATAAAAGAAAAAGTTCCTATAAACTATAGTTCGCAATCGCTTACTTGATACAGGGTGTCACATTTAACATTTCCAGTACACTTCACAATATTCGATATAAGTGTTTTTCAATTAATCTTTGAAGAAACAAACACCTCATAAAATCTTGTATGCAATTCGTCCATAATTAGGCATTATTGACTCGTCCAATTTATTCGCCTCGCTCGCTCTACCATAAACATAATGGACTCTTAAATAATTACCTGAATTATGGACTAGTTACATAAATGGCTATTTCACGTTTGCTCTGGAATCCAAAGCACTCATGAAACTGACATTTTTTCAAATTTAAATCAAATCGGGCGAAACTTGTGTTTTCTTGGATAAACATTGGAAAAATGACCACTTTCTACATACTTACCATAGTAAAACGAAAAATACATACTTCAATTTTAAATTAGAAGTAATCGTTTTATTCTTTAAAAAATTGAATTTACCAATGTCAAAAAAAGAAGTTGTTGTAAAATTTTTACAACAAGGCCTATTGATACTACAGGGCTTTCATTAGTTTTAATGGTTTGATTTTGCTATTTCCGATTTTATTTGTCAGAGGAATTTATTAAAACATTATAGTTCACGTAATCTGCTTGTTACGCCAATGATGTAAGTTGGGTTGCATACTTTCGGTAGGTCACGTGGGGACCGGACTTAAATGAAAATCCTGTACAAACATGAAAAATGAATAGTTTTTTGTTAATGGGTTTTTGAAATCGGATCACAACCAAAGAATCTGTGGCGTTCTGGAGTTTTTATCAAACACCCTGTATTTAACGATTTGAGCCAAGTGAGCGATCAACATGAATGAACGAAAATGAAATCCTCGATAAAATCATAACTGAAACAATTTGAAATCGGTTTTTATGCTTGAACCATTGTCTAACTATTTAATAGTTAGACAATGCTTGAACATTGTGAAATTATGGACCTGTGCGATAATGAAATTACCAAGTTGCATAATGAAATCACCAGATTCATTATGTTACATTTTGAAAATAAGGGACCACATTAGGGTCGCAATTTTCTTTGCGCTAGACAATACTGCGATTTTATTCCCACTTTTCGTTGAAAAAATCAACACATTAACGATGATCGATTTTAGAAAACAATCCCCTAACGAAATATTACACGATGGCAACCTGTGGGAACAGTAACGAAATAAAAATTTGGACGATATCATCGACGTCGACACTGAAAAGCAAAAATTGCCGGAACGAAGTCGGTTTCGAATTTTCCGACAGCTACGACGGCCACAATTCTTCGGTCACTTGCGTAAGATACAGTCCCACCGGACGATTTCTGGTCTCTTCCAGTCTGGATAAAACGATCAAAATCTGGGATTCGGATAGCGGAGATTGCGTGGCGACCTTAACGGGCCACACTCGATACGTCAATTGCGTGGCAATTTCCAAAGACACCCTCCTAATAGCTTCAGGTAATTTTGTAAAATCGTAGTCTCCGATATTAGAATTAGATTAGAAAAGCCGATACGGTATTCATTTCAAGGTTCTACAGGTTCAAACGATAAAATGATTTTAATTTGGGATCTCACCGGCGGCCTTGATACGAATTCTGAACTTTTCAAACCGAGACATTTGTCCATTAGTAATGAGCATAACGGGGCGATTCCCGAGTCGCAATTGATCGCTGAAAACGGAGATAACGAGGTGAAATTGATCGAAAAGATCGACGATATTTCCGAGGGCGCCATCAACGCATGTTGTTTCAATCACGAAGATATCCTGGCGACCGGATCTGGGTCAGTATAATTATTGTAACCTGCGATCGTGGGATAATGATCTACTTAACTCACTATTTTTAGTACGGTAATGAGCTTGTAAGTTATAGCTTGCTAATAAATAATAATGAACTCGTAACAGCATCAAGCGGGATAATGTGAATGCTTGTCATAATTTACTTCTAATAGGTATTCATTATCCCACTAGACCTGTAACGAATTTCATTGCCGCACTAAAATAGGTGGGCTAAAAAGTGTAATAGTGTATTATATATTTTTTTCTAATTTTGTTTCTAGCGATAAGTTAGTCAGATTATTTAAGGTTTTTGGAGAGAATAATAATGTGGACGAATTGAATATTTCGCCCTTAGAAGGGCACACGTACGCTGTGAACCATGTAGATTTTGTCAAAAATGGATCGATTTTAGCGTCATGTTCTTTGGATGGTTGTACGAATATTTGGGATGTTAACGTAAGTATTAAGTACGAGAATTTGTTTATGACACCTTTTTTGACAAAGGTTTCTGCTTCATAAAGTGGCTTATTATGAACCAGTGTATCAAGTAGTTTTGTTTCGTTTTATCCATGGTAGTGATTGTAATTTTACCGGTGTCTGGTAGAAGTTCTCTATTCAAGTTTCTCAAAAAAAAGCGGATAAAATGACGATGAACTGCAACCCTGAAATATTGACCACTATACATAGGGGTGTCCCATTAAGCCTAAACGACATCCAATTTTTGAATTTCAAATGGAATAACGTACCATTTTCGTTCAATTTTCGTAATTTGCGATTAAAGGTCTTTGCTGGACAAAAAAACTCGGACACTTGAATTTTTAGTGAAGTTCAAACTTTAACATTTTTGCAGACATTCACTTGACATCCTGTAAAACATACTCGGGGAACTTTTATAAAACACCGCGTCTGACTGGTGATAGCACGAGAATGGGGCAATTTTTTTGAATTTACTCTTTTGGTTCAGGAGTTACGCCACTTTGAATTTCACTAAAAATTTAAGTGTCCGTTTTTTTTTTGTCTGGCAGTGTAATTTTTTAACCCAAGCTCCTCAAACAATGTATTTTTCCTACGATTGACATTAAAAGCTGACTTTTCGTCGTGCCAAACTGATTCTGAAAAATGACGACATAATACAGAACACCCTGTAGAGTGGTCAATATTTTAGGGTTGCCGTCTGTCGTCATATGAATAACCAACTTTCATTATAACTTTATGTCTTGAATTACATGGAAAGCAGATAATATTATAGGAAATTCATTATTTCCATTTCTAATAATGTTTTAGACTGGTGAAAAAGTTACGAGCCTACCTCAGAATGGTTTAGCTATAAAAATTTGCAAATTTTCCCCCAACGGCGACTTTCTGATAACGGCAGGCGACGACGAAAAAGCCACAGTTTGGAACCCGCACTCTGGCGAAAAAATCAAGTAAAAACCATTGAAATCACCATCATACCGTGTGTACGAACGAATTTTCTATCGAGCCATCTCTCTGTCTCATATAATGACCATTAAATGAACAGAGACAGAGATACAGAGGGGTCATTCCACGCCAAGACGATCAGCAAAAATGGTCAATGTCACGGATCTGTTTGAGATTTTCACGAAAGTTAGTGGTCATCATAATAAGTACTCAGCTCTAGGCGTTTGGCCCTATTGCGCTTAATTCAAAAGATACGCCCTAGAACATTTTCCGACCGCTCGCTCGCGCGCCGTCGCACAATTTTTCATAACTTCTAAACGAGTAGACCAATCGAAATGATCTTTTTTTACTTTTGTTCACAAAAAAATATCCTTCACGGACATTGACTCGTATTGATAATTTGAAGTGGAACTTGTACAGAAAAAGCTATTTTTTCATTCGAAAGTGAATTTTGGGCCATTTTCTACGGTGCGAAAAATTTCAAAAAAATCACAAATGTTGCTCACAATGTTGTCAATCGACGAAAAAAAATTCGGGACGGACATTTCATAATTGACTTTTTACGGAATTTTTTAGTGCGCGCACGCCGAGAGCTGACCTGAGTTCAGGCCCATAACGCTTCGCATCCCCGGAGACAGGCTCCCACATTACACGTTATTTTTAAACTTATGCAATTTAATGAATAATTCTTCTACCAATATAAGAAACATACCAGGATTTAGTGACTATTAAAAAAATTATGCACTTTTCCGATAACTCAGCGGCTCAATATAAGAACAAGAAAAAATTTATAAATGTTTCTCATCACTTTTTAGACTTTGAAATTGATGCTGAGTGGCATTTTTTCGGCACTGCTCATGGTAAAGACCCCTGTGATGGAATAGGTGGAACTATTCAGAATCGTGCTAGTTTACAACAAATTAATAAAGAGCCAATTAATTCACCATTTAAATTATTTCACAAAAAGAATACGACGACCATGTATCAGTCCTGAGCACTAGATTTAGTTTTTCTATACCCATAAAAGGTACACGCAAATTTCATGCTTTAATGCCCAAATCCAATAAATAATTGTATGTAAAAGACTTCTCAAATTCTGGTGAAAGCAGATTTGAACTATTTTTTCTTCTGTCTCAGATTTATTCATGTTTACCGTTCCTAAAAGTCACTAAATCCTGGTATGTTTCTTATATTGGTAGAAGAATTATTCATTAAATTGCATAAGTTTAAAAATAACGTGTAATGTGGGAGCCTGTCTCCGGGGATGCGAAGCGTTATGGGCCTGAACTCAGGTCAGCTCTCGGCGTGCGCGCACTAAAAAATTCCGTAAAAAGTCAATTATGAAATGTCCGTCCCGAATTTTTTTTCGTCGATTGACAACATTGTGAGCAACATTTGTGATTTTTTTGAAATTTTTCGCACCGTAGAAAATGGCCCAAAATTCACTTTCGAATGAAAAAATAGCTTTTTCTGTACAAGTTCCACTTCAAATTATCAATACGAGTCAATGTCCGTGAAGGATATTTTTTTGTGAACAAAAGTAAAAAAAGATCATTTCGATTGGTCTACTCGTTTAGAAGTTATGAATAATTGTGCGGCGGCGCGCAAGCGAGCGGTCGGAAAATGTTCTAGGGCGTAACTTTTGAAATAAGGGCAATAGGGCCAAACGCCTAGAGCTGAGTACTTATTATGATGACCACTAACTTTCGTGAAAATCTCAAACAGATCCGTGACATTGACCATTTTTGCTGATCGTCTTGGCGTGGAATGACCCAGAGACATCATTTAAATTCTTCATAAGGGGAGGCTATGCGCAGCATTCTGTCTCATCTGAAAGCTCCTAGAAGGATAGAGACAGAAGATTATCATAGCCTCCCTACATGTAGAATTTAAATGTCTCTGTACAAATCATGGCAACTCGACAGAAAAAGGGTTCGTACACGGGGTATGTAATGGCAGAATCATCATAGAATTTTCGAATAATTTCAGAGTTTTGGAGGGACATTTGGATGCGATTACGTCGGCCTCTTTCACTCCAGATAACAAAATGATAGCGACGGTCTCGTCAAACTCGGATTTCCGCCTGTGGAAATGCGAGAATTTCGAAAACGTCCACACCCACGAAGACGTCCACGGCGGCGGCGTGCAATTCTGCGACTTTTCCGAAAATTCGGACCCGATCCCGAACGCCCTCTTCGACCTGCGCTCGTACCTGCTCGCCACTTGCGGCAACGACAGTCTGGTGAAACTGTGGCGCATTTCCGTGGACAAGAACGGCGACCTGGGGGTGAAAATGTGGCGGTCGCTGCAGGGCCACGGCGGAAACGTGACGTACGTGCGATTTTCGCCGTCGGTCGGCGAGGTGCTCTGCTCGGCGGCGACCGATCGCCAGGCCAGGATTTGGTCGGTCTACAGTTCGGAATGTTTGCACGTTTTGGATCACGATTCGATCGTTACGAGTTGCTGTTTCAGTTCGAATTGCTCGCTTTTGGCCGTCGGATGTATCGATAAGACTTTATGGTTGTGGAAATTGCCGCAGCAATTGGTGAGTTACTCTTGTAAGATTAAGTGTTGTCGGAAGGGTTGTAAAATACCGGAAGTTTCGGAGTCGGTGAGGTAGCGAGAAAATATCAAAGTTTTGGAAATGTGGTGTAAGTAGCGAGGCATCTGAATAGAAATATTCAGAATGTATGAAATTTCTGGGGACAAGATATTTTTTTATACCTATATGTCCAACAGAATTTTAATATTTTCCAAAGAAGTATTTGAAAAAATTTTACTATTTATGTAAGCTCTAATTAACTTGGGCAAAATACATATGTATTTCTGTGATATTTCTATAATCTAAAATTTAACGTGTAGACACATTTTACGAAAATAGTTTCGGAAATAAGAAAAATACTAAACAAGCACGCAATTTTTTTTGCCACATATGACATGCTTAAAATGATGAACTTTTTTCTTCATATTCAATAAAAGTTAATTTTTCGTTTCTCTATCGAGAATATGCTAAAGTTTGAGTTTTTTGGCATAATCCAAGCGCCGACAGTGAAAGGTAGTTTTTCGCAATAATATACTCTTTCCAACATAAACTGGCCATCACGTGACCTAAGTTGCTAAGTAAAATTTAATTGAAAAACATTGATAATCAGTGACAGGTATTTCTCAGGTACTTTGGGGGTCACGTGATGACCAGTTTGTGTTGGAAAGACTATACATGAAAATATGGGAAGGAAAGTATGATGAAAATTTGAATTAAAAAATTATAAGAATATGAAATTTTTAGTTTTTTGTTAATATGGTTATTTTCAAAGTCACATTGTAAGCTTAGTGGGGAAAATAATCAAACATCGATATTTTTTCCTAAGAATTGCGAAAAATAGCGTATCTACCTCGGAGGACTAAAGTTATCTTTACTTAACTTTATCTTTACTTTTCACAGTAAATGAAACAGTACTCCAAAGGTATCTTAACATTATGAATCACAATTAATTCAGTCTTTTTCTTTCATTTTTCAAACATCAGAAATGTATGAATTACTCTACATTTCTGATTTTTGAAGAAAAAGTGGCATGCATGGTATATTATGCAGAAGATAGCTAATATCATATCACTCATCGCTCATCGGGTGAAACCCCGGAAGTGGAGAAAAATAATCAACTAAATTATTGCATAAAATCCACCGTAAGAAAAATTGATATGTTCAAGTATTTTTTTCCAAATCTGTATTTTTAAATTAGATAATCTTAGTTCTTCATAGAGACTTTTTTAATGTTTCTACAAATTTTGTTTGTAATCATACACATTTTAAAAATCAGATTATTTTTTCATGCGTAAGTAAATACCTACACATATAAATAAATTAATAAGTACTCACCCACTAACAAGTTTTCTGTCAAATCGTGATTTATTACTAAAATGATCTTAATCTCTGGTAACTTACAACCAATTTATATACGGCTTTGAAAATCATGTCAATCGAAAAGAAAATTGTAATATTGAGGAGAATCTGTTCTTGTATTGAAGGTATTTCAAACGATAATCGCAGACAAAATTAAAACCAGAACCAAGACTCTGGTCGACTGGACAACTGCGGACGTAGTAAAATGGTTGAAAAAAATCGATCTGGAAGAAATCACCCAAAACGTGGAAAACTCTTCACTAGACGGCCAAAAAATTGTAACTTTGACGGAAGAGCAAATCTGCAGCGGATTAGATTTAGACGATAACTCGACAAATCGTCTGAAAAAAGAACTCAAGTGGTTGAAACAAGACGAACTTTATTCAACCGACTCGACATCGCGGGGGATGATGAGTACCCGCGAAATCCCTTACGAATTTTTATGCCCGATAACACACGAAATAATGCGTGAACCTGTGACCTGTTGTGATCAGTACACTTACGAACGTAAAGCGATAGCCGAATGGTTCATGTCCGGAAAGTACACGAGCCCTTTGACGAACGAAGTCTTGTTGAATACCGAGTACACTTATAATCGCGAATTGAAGAGTGCGATTCATTCATTTTTATATGAAGAAAATGAGGAATAAATAACACCACACTGTTTACTTATTTAGGTGATTAATAATAAGTGTAAAAGTTAAAACGTAGTGCCTTAATTATTCAAAAAAACTGTTCACTTTGTTGTCTTTTGTGTGATCTAGGAAATAAGACAATCATAATTAATTTGTTACTTATAATAAGGCACATATCAAAAATCGTATTTTGTGCCTTCATTTCACGACGAAATTTATGCGATTCTTGTATAGCGTTCCTCATTAATCTAGCAATTAAATTATTCAATATACCTTGTACACGGTGTCCCAAGAAACCGTGCCAGGGTGATCTAATTTTTCAATCGAACTCAGTCTGATGTGAGGGTGGCGGATAAATCCGCATATTTGGATAAGTATCCGAATATCCGGATATTTGAGATACAATATCAACTTTATCCGAATATTTATCCGTGCATTTATCCGAATTTTTCCATTTTATCTGGATATGATGTCTACGACACGATTATATCCCAGGGTACACACGGTCGTCCAATGGACGTCCATTGGACGTCCAGGTGCAGCAAAAATGGACCATTTCTGGACCATAAAACGGACCGTAACATAACTGGACGATAAATGGACCATGAATGGACCATAACGGCTCATAAATGGACCATTTCTGGACGATAAATGGACCATTTCTGGACGATAATTGGACCATTTCTGGACGATAAATGGACCATATCTGGACCATGCACGAACGGCCGACAATCCCGCCATAATGCTTGATAATAAAACGATGATTGAAATTGATTCGCTATAAAATCCAAATTCGGAGAAATGTTCAAAATAATCTGTGAACTATTAATTTTTGTGAAATATTGAATTTATTTCCATCATTTCCATCAATTTCTACGATGAAGTGAAACGTCTACTTATAGTTAGTGATTTTAACCGAGCGTTAGCGACTTATAACTCTATCTCTGGACCATTTCTGGACCATTTCTGGACCGTTTCTGGACGATAGATTCAGTTGCTCGCAATGAATGAGAGTTTGCGATTTCGTAAAAACTTCAAAATAATGAATATTATAAATTTTTACGATATTTTTTTCCGTTTTTTGGTTTTACCCATAATATATGAAATTATAATTAATTTATTGCTTCTACCAGGCGATTAATAATAATTAGAGGGCAAAACGAAAATGACAATTTAATATAATTACAGAAATCGTTTAACAACAGATTTCAATAAAAATTTCACATTGGTGTAGTATTTTTATTAGGTTTTGTATGGGTTATGTAATGGTTAACTGAAAAATTAATCAAAATAATAAAATAAACCGTCGGTTGCCATCACATTAAGTATATTCATTTAGGCCCGGTCTTTTCACCTCTGAGTAAAGTACCAAGTAGTGATAACCGCCAGTTAAATATAATCATGACAGTATTTCTGTCTTTTCACCTACAAGTAAAATAAAACTGTCCTGTAAACTGCCTAACTGGCAATTAAACTTATAGGGTGCTCCAAGCACCCAGTAAATCGTTAATTGGCAGTTAATGTTAGAATTGTCATGTATTTTTCGTGTATATGTGTCAATCCGAGGAATTCTAATTAGAAATTCGCTTGGAAAATTAGTGAAATGGATATTTTCAATGATCTAGATGTGGTTCAAGACTGGAAAACTATGATCTTCTCATTCAAGATTATCGAGTTCCTCACAGAACAAAAAATAGACTCAAAAGCAATATGCTATTCAATAAATTAACAGAAAGCGAATTTTTGGCAGGGTTTATATTCACGAAATATTCAATTTCATCACATATTGGAGCTTATACGACGAATTATGTTCATTTAACACCTTCGGTTTTTCGTTCTCAACCACTCCAATAAATGGGTTTCTACCTTACGGAAGTTTGCTGATCTGCTTCTTATAATATTATTAGGTGTTTCCTTCTTTTGTAACGTGAAAAAATGAATTTTTCTCGGGAATTTACACTTTACAGTCAACTTTCAAAATTTGACATTCATTCTATCGGCTACATGGCAGATATATGTCGGATTTAGGAGCGACTAGATTGTCAAAGTTACAATTAAAAGTATTATCCACCTAAAAACATCGTTATTCTTGTGAGTAACTAACCAACAATTATTTTTGTATGAAAAGACGGAAAACTGCTAATTGTAAGAAGTAAATTTAATCGACAAGTAGTTACTCGGGAGTTTAATCAGAGATGAAAAGACCGGGCCTTAATCTTATCAACTCGCCGAATCAATTAATTTATTAAAAATGGTATAATTAAGAATTTCGATAAATAAGTATTTTATTTTAAAAGTATCATCCGAAATAGTCCGTTTTCAGCCCGAAAATCGATCGTCTGAAATCGCTCGTTTCTGGACGTCCGTTTTCGGCTTGAAAATCGATCATCCGAAATGGTCCAGGCCTGGACGTCCGTTTTCGTCCATTTACCATCCTGGATGAAAACAGCCGAATCTGGACGTCGTGTGCACGCTGGGATAGGAGTCAGGTTTTATTATGAGTTTGCCTTTTTAGAAGCTGAACATTTTCGGAAGCACATCAGCTAGTAAAACATCCAGATTATATCCAGATGGATAATATAATTCTTTTATTACTTAAAAGTTGAAAAACTCGAATAAAAATCTGGATAAGAATCAGAAAAAAAAACGGGTAAAAAACAGTTTATCCAAAAAATTGGATAAACATTCGGTTGAAAGTTTGGATACACCACGGCCGGATATTTGAGGTAAAACGGATATCTGGGTCCTGTTGCTGAATTTATAAGTCATTGTAATTTATTGTAATTGTAAATACTGCGCACATGAATCAAATGAACGCGCAACTTCACAATTGTAAAGATGAAAACCATTATTCGGATAAAATTTTTCTCGACCGCCTCTCTTAGTTTGATTCCAACAGAAATTATAAATAGATATCCATAATTGTCAATAAGTTTCCGGATTTCGAAAATAAGAGGACTTTTGTATCTGCTGAATTTGGAAATTACACGTTATTTCGCTCTCATGTGTAGGAGTGAAGTCTTTTCTTTTTATAAAATTATACTCTATAAGCCTTTCTGGATATAATGCGACATTTCCTGCGGCTCATAATGGGAAATGGCGAGATAATGCGGCTGGCATTTTTCCTGGAACACCCTGTATAAGCGTAACACTGAACACTGTGATATGTATGCTAAGGATAAGAGCACGAAAATCGCACTTTCTCTTAGGAATTTTATCTATTTTATGTTACTTCTGTATATTTATTCAATGAAATAAAAGACGAAAGTTTAAAAATGTTTGTAATATATTTGTCTTAACGCCTTAACACGTTTCTCAAAGTCAGAACATAAATTTGAAAAACATTTCAATTATCCTTATCGTCTATGGGTAAAATAATGCATAGGAATAAGAAGTATCTAGTTATGTTATAATATAAAGAATTAAGGAAATATTCTAGAAAATCTACGACCCGTTGACGGCCCCCTTCTTCGCGTTGGCCGCTTTCGCCCTCCGCGCGCCCCTCTTCTGCTCGGTCTTGACGCTGCCCGCCAACTGCCCCTGCTGCCTCATCGCGTGCAACTTGAAGTTCTTCGCCTTGATCTCGCCCTTCTTCTGCTCGCCCTTCTTCTTGCCCCCCTGGCTGTAAAGAACATTAATACGTCTCTTGTTAATAAAAGTGTGGTGCATCGACAGCGCCTTCTGATAAGACACCTCGTCCTCCACTTCCACATAAGCGAAACCCCGAGGCCTGTCGGTTTTTTTCTCGTTCGGAATGCGCACGTCCCTTATGGGCCCGACCTTTTGGAAATGGTCGACTATCTCCTTTTTCGACACGTCGTAGGGGAGATTTCCCACGAAGAGTACATACCTTTTCTGCCCTTGGGACACGATCTCCGTCTTCTTCAAGTCGGTCAGATTCACCCCTTTGCCCTTCTGCTGCGGCTTCTTGCCTTTCTGCGGTTTCGTCTCCTCTTCCTCGGACTCTTCCTCATCATCATCATCATCATCGTCGTCTACGTCATCGCTTTCGTCATCATCATCGTCCTCGTCAGCGGTCTTGATGATCCTGTCCGGCTTGATCGTCCCTTCGACCTCGTAATCCGACTCGCTCGAGTCGTCTTCGGCTTCCTCCTCCTCTACCTCTGCGGCTTTAGGGGGTTTAGGCCCTTTCTTCCCTTGCTTTTGTTGTGGTTTCTTTGTTGCCGGGGCTCCCCCGTTGGTGGTGGCTTTTTTGCCCTTTTTCTGCTCTCGGTTCTTCTGCGCTTTGCTCGGAAGGTCCACAATGGCCGGCGCTTTTCCGCCGTGGGTGGCCATGAATTTCAGCTTCTGCAGGAGTCTCAATTTGCGTTTAGCAGTCTTCGAGATGTCTTTCCGGTTGTTGATCGACTGGATTTTCTCCTCGATGTCGGTGGCGACCGCCTTCAGCTCCCCCTCGTTGGCGCCCTTGATCTTCTCGACGATGTTGAAGAAGTCGCCCTTGCGTTTCCCGCCCTTCTCGCCGTCTTTCTTGACGCGAATCGTGTTTTGTTGTGGGGCTTTTTTGGCGATTCCGGGGGTCGCGTTGGCGGGTTTGGGCCCTTTCGGGGTGGCGGTCGGTTTGGGTCCTTTGCCGGGGGTCGCGTTGGGTTTGGGGCCTTGCGGCGTCTTGGCGGGGGTCTTGGTGATTTTGGGGGTCTGCCCCTTGGCGGGGGTTTTGTTGTTCTGGTTTTTGCCGGGGGTCTCGTTGGGTTTCAGCTGTTTGGGCGAGGTGGCCGCGCCGGGGGCGGCGTTCCCGACGCTCTTCCTCTTGTTCGGTGTCTTTACGGCGGATTTATTCAACATTTTTGATCTGGGGCGAAAGGGCGGCGTTAGTTATTTGTTGTTGGGAGAGAATTGGCTTAAACTTACATTCGAATGGGACTTTGTAACGAAAATTAACTTGCACGTGGTGACAACCTTCTCGAAAATGCGGTTCTCACACAAGAAAGACGGATCCACGTTTTTTCAAAAGTGAGGTTAATATAAATCCTTTTTGGCGACATCTACATTTGGTCGGTAAAACAGGAAACCTCAAGTATTTACACACACTGAACTAAAATTAAAATAGAATGCGATCACAGAGTGCGATACCAGTTTACCTGAACATGACCTAAACCCGAGGGGCTAACCACTTCGTGTAGTAGTGGTACACAGAGGCATGTAGGCACAAAAAGTCCACAGTGTAGTATTGAAAATTTGATGTGGTCTAAATTTCACGTATGTAGACTTTGTAGGACACATGTAGGCTGCATGTAGGCAACTGTAGTATCGTGTAGTCACCGTGTAGTCATGGTGTAGTTCGAGTGTAGTCCCTTGTAGTCCCTGTGTAGTAT
The DNA here is from genome assembly GCA_949788335.1 of Salpingus planirostris. Classification (NCBI taxonomy): domain Eukaryota; kingdom Metazoa; phylum Arthropoda; class Insecta; order Coleoptera; family Salpingidae; genus Salpingus; species Salpingus planirostris. The sequence goes on along the minus strand of OX460925.1, from coordinate 3,547,922 downwards.
CAACTTTTGTAGGACGTGACGTAGGGAAAATTAAAAATTTTATGGGCGACATCTTTGAAAATTATTGGCAACTAACAAAATTTCAGAAAAAGATTCTGTAGTTTGAAAATACCGGGAATAATACCGAGTGCTACCCATGGTAAAATACATTTTGAAATTGTCTTTTTAATTGTTTTTGACTCTCGATCGCCATTGAGCACCTTCATCGCTTTCTGACAAAAACCAGCACGCAACCAAAACCAAAAGTTGAAATCTAACAAACTTCGAGACCACTAGAAATAAGATTTCCTAGTCTCAGTTTCTCTAATGATTATAATGAGACACAATTAATGCAATTATGGCTAACTCGGCAGACAAAGCGTTTCTTTTGGACAGATCTCGTTACGTCGCTCAAATTGTACCATATCTCTGTCTCACGTTATAACCATTAGATAGATAGTGACAGAGCTATAATTCATGGCAACTCGACTTAGTATGTAGTATGTAAGTACCACATAATTTAGGTCTTTGTAGGCCGTGTAGTACTCATAGTTTCCGTGTAGTTGTAGTATGTGGAACGCACCTAAACCTTGACCTAAACCAAAGATTATTTCCCCAAGATGGGTTACTTGGCCGAAAAATTAATCCCGATACCGATGGCGGGAATAGTTCGGGAAGTCGGTTTCAGAGAGCGTTACTTTCGCTTGATTTCCTGCAGTTTTTTTCAATTCCTTACTTGACAAAAATTCAATTAGATGGCGGTATCAAAAAGCCAGGCGGTGGTGATCAAGAAAATAGGCGGCGGTGATCAAAATTGTCACTGTTGTTATGATGATGATTTATTTTCATTTTATTTCTGAGTTATGAAAATTTGTGAAGTCATGAAACGTTATTGTGGCGCGTTTAAGTTGTATTATTCATGGAAGTCAGTTTCATCTTGATGCAGAAGCGTCTCTGTTCACAGTGAGTGTGTTTAAAATAATTCTGAACTGGATTTTGGCAATTAACTGAAATTTTTCTGGTGTGTACATTAGATTTCCTCGGCTCAAATAAAGAGTACAGCGAATAATACTGCGATACATTTTGCAAAGCCCCCAAGTATTTTCAAATTTTCAAACTGTTTGAATTATGGACACCGACACTGCAAAATTTTCATCAGTGCAAGAACGGCAAACTCGACTGCAAAGGATCTGAATTGGTTGAACAATTTATGGAACCGCTCATCTTTCGGCTTGTATTCCGGATACACATAAATTCTAGTGACAAAATTATTTGTGGCAAAAGTTTTAATATATTTTTTTGATTCTATTAGTAGTTAACTCGTTTTTCTAGAATAATGATTGTAAGTTTATGTTCAAAATATTTCAATTAACCTTGTAAATTCGATTATTTCCGATAATAACGAGAAAAATTGAATTTGAAGGTGGGCATAAACCGGTGTGCCTGTGCGGTGCACTTATGAAAAAATCAAAAATTATAAATATTAAAATTTACAAAGCGGGCTATGCGAGAATACGTCGATTGTATCCTAGAAACGGATTTATAGTGGCGGCATCTACAGCCGCCAGGGGCGTCGGATATTTCCGGATGATCCTTCGTGCCGCAATTATCGGGATTAAAAAATCAAACGTGCTCTTGCCAATCTTGAGGGATTTATCTATGACCTAAACCAATGACCTAAACTATGGAAGTAAATTTGCGCCGAATCGCAAATTATATTCGAAATTTGAAAGGGCACAGAATTAATGACTTTTGTGAACATTTTCTTTTGATAAAGTTAGCCTCAACTTCAGTCTATTATAATATTGTTGGAGAACCGGAAAGTTTATGCCCTATAAGGCTTCTACGAAAGCCTGCTGATGTCACGACACTTCTGTTTTAACAACTCGTTATTTCGAGTTGTTTTTTTTTGTCGTAATACTCTATTCAAGACAAACTGAACATCACGTGACCTAAGTTGCTTAGCAAAATTTAAATGAAAAACATTGATAACCATTGACTAATGACAGGTATTTGTCAGGTACTTTTTGGTCACGTGATGTTCAGTTTATCTTGAATAGACTGTAATTCGTTATTTCGAAAAAAGGACTATCGATCTATCGCTAGATGCTAGATGGATAGTTTTTTGAATGAAAAGAACATTGATAATAGCTATCAATAGTTTTCCTTCTCGTCTACAAGGCTACAAGCTATCGATAGTGCTATAGAATTTTCGATAGTTTTCGACTATCGTTCAGCTATGCTATAGAGGATATATCGATAGTATAGGATTATTAACATTAACACAAATGAGTCTTCGGTTTTTCATAAATAATACACATGTTGCTTTTTTTTAATTATTAGTATTCTTTACCTTCAAAAAACCATCCATCAATCGATAGACAAGAACCACTATTAATCAATCGAATTGTTCGGACTGTCGATAGTTTCCCTTTTCTAGTTGAAAGTTCCAAGTTATGCAACTTGGCGAGTTTCGCGCATTTTTAAGAACTCGTTATTTCGAACATCGCATTTGTGTCGCACTGTGATTACGCATTATTTTGACTTTAACTACAGAAATGCATTTTTCCGAGCTGTCGTTTTTGTGTCTTTCGGTTTTCTCAACGTTTTTCGACTTTCCCCTGCTTTAGTTTACTAATGCGACTTGTCAAAATTGTCTCAGTAAATCGCTCTTGAGCAAACTACAGGGCTTTCATTAATGCCCGGGCACCACGTGACCATCAGTTAGGCAACTTGTTATACATACAGTATGTCCACGGATGAAAGAGGAAAAAAAAATATTTCTGATTTTAGAGAATTGTTCTTGATAAAATCGCCTGCTTGCTCTCAAACCTCCAAAACCCATTTCGTTTTAATTTCAACATTGATCAGTTATTTTTTTATTAAATTTTATTTGAAAATTTTGGACTTAGAAATATTTTCATCCAAAATGAATGGAAGTACTAGTAAGCGAAACCATATTAATACATTATGGTCCACGGAATATGCTTGTTAAGCCAATGATGTAAGTTGGGTTGCATACTTTCTGAAAACCCTGTTATTTCAAGAAACTTAATTGTCATACCACGGTTTGGGGACCACTGAAAAATCCGCCGAATGGGGAGCCACTATAATGGATATTCCGCCCAACGTCTATTCCGTCCAACGGATATTCTGGCCATGAATTATTTCTCTGTCTCTGTTTCTTTGATAGTGATTATAAAAGACAGAGAAAACATTTGTTTATAAACTTACCCTACGCGAAAAAATTCTTTTTATGTTTGGCATACATAACCTAACTTTTAAAAATTAAGTAATGAAATTCGTCAATCATTATTGTGCGAATTGGCGAATTGAACTAGCAATATGTTGAAACTACCCTCGAAAATACCGCATTTCAATCTCCAATTAGTCAGGTGCCTGAGTTCAGCATCTTCTGCAAAACCCGATCTACAAAATGGTATCAGTTTATGTGAAAACGTTTACGTTAAGGATGATTTCACGAATATCACGGATCGAATTTCTTCCCACATCGGCAGAAACCTCCACATCCAATCGCAACACCCCCTTAGCCACGTCCGGCAAAGAATCGTCGACTATTTCTACAAGACCTTTGTCAACACTCGAGGGAACCCGCAATTTTCAGTCTACGACACCCTCCCACCTGTGGTGACCGTGAATCAGAATTTCGACAGTCTGCTGACACCCAAGGATCATCCCTCCAGGTCGAAGAGCGACTGCTATTACTTGAACCGAGATTACCTGCTTCGAGCTCACATGACTGCCCATCAATCCGAATTAATGAAAGGAGGCCTCGATAATTTTCTAATGGTCGGAGACGTGTATCGCAGGGACGAAATCGACCGCACTCATTACCCGGTTTTCCATCAATTGGACGCAGTTCGGTTGAGAACCAGAGATCAAGTTTTCACTAAAGACCCTCTATTACAGATATTTGAACAGGGTAACAACACCCAAAACACGGGCAACCAGAATAAGCAACCGTGTCATACGTTAGAAGCGGTCAAGTTGATGGAACATGAACTAAAGTCCACTTTAATTGGATTGGCTAGACATCTTTTTGGGGAACAGATCGAGTACCGCTGGGTGGACACCACTTTCCCTTTCACCGAACCTTCGTGGGAGCTCGAAGTCTATCACGATAATAATTGGTTGGAACTGCTGGGCTGCGGGATTATGCAGCAGGCGATTTTGACGAATTCCGGAGTCACCGATCGAATCGGGTGGGCTTTCGGTTTAGGACTGGAACGGGTCGCCATGTGCTTATACCAGATTCCGGATATTCGACTATTTTGGTCCAAAGATTCGGGGTTTTTGCATCAGTTCAAAGTCGAAGCGAATAAAAAGGTCGTTTACAAATCTGTGAGCCAGTACCCGCAATGTATCAACGACATGAGCTTTTGGCTTCCTGAAGAAAAGAAAGATTTCACCCCTAACGATTTCTACGATTTGGTTCGGAACATCGGGGGTGACGTGGTGGAGCAGGTTGTGCTGGTTGATGAGTTTACTCATCCGAAAACGAAAAAGACCAGTCATTGCTACAGAATTGTGTACAGGCATATGGAGAAAACTTTAACCCAGGAAGAAGTGAATGACATCCATAAACTAATCGAGAAAGTGGCCAAAGAACAATTAAATGTAGTTATTAGATGAATATTCGTAAGTATTGTGATTTGTTGTGAATAAAAATGTCAAATTTGAATTTCATACTTTTTTGCTGAGATAACCGTGGTTAAGGGTCTTTTCATCTCTGGTTACCTCCTGTTAACTAACTGGATTCTTAGACTGTGACAATTATGGCTCAAACGAATATAAAGAGTCACATTCAAACTTCCAGTTAGATAGTTTTTGGAGTTAGGCAACCGGAGGTTTAACCAGAAGTGAAAATACCGGGTCTAAATCATAAAAAAAGAAAAATATAGATTATGTATATCCTATGGTATATCACAAATCACAGAAGAATTAAAATACAGATTATACATATTTAAGGATGTATGACTTATTACGGTTTTTTCATTGTTTTACGGAAAAAACCTAGATCTGCAGTGTTTGTCCTAATAAAACGTAAAACCATTTTATTGCTAGAACTTCCTTCAGACAACGTTATTTATTTATTGTCGGTATTTAGTCAAATGCACAGTCAAATGGAAGTACCAACTACAGGGTATCCTACAATCACCGGATGTCTCGGTAATGGTGGATTATGTAGCTCATTTGGGTGCAATAAGCTAAGGAATCGGCTACGGTCCGGCCGTCTGGTGATTTTGGGACACCCTGTAAGAATTTAAATTTTCTGATATATGCTGTGAAACGAAACTTTAGAATATTTTACCAGGGTATCCTCCCAACAGATTGGTAACTAACTTGATTATTGCTTCTCATTATGTTATTAGCAATCGTAATTGTCGAACCGTCGTCTCAAACGGAGTAAATTTTTTCCCGCTAGCGTTGCGCTAGCGTATAGTTTATGGTTACGTTATGGTTACGCTACACATCTCTCTATAGTTCAATTATAAGCTCTGTGGACTCGCATTTGACATTTGACGTAATCTGTCATTCTGTCAGCTGCGCTCTTCTGTCATTATCAGATTTGGCGTTTTCTTCCTTGAATTCACTCTTTTTCTATGTGAAAATATTAATTTAAAGTGGTTGTTAAACAGAGCAACAACGCAGCCGTTGTCCCATCAACTCATCTCCAGTCTCCACCGATCGCCCGCATAAAAGGTAAGCAAAATCGCCCTGGAATTCACATAATATCCGACCGAATGTGAGTCACTTCCGTCCCGACGCCTTCCTATCCGTTTTCGTCGACGATCTTTCAAGCAGCCCGATTAATAATCGCACTTGATAACGCTGTCGACCGTAAGTGGGAACCTCCAAGGTGCCGAAAAGATGGCGATATCTCGTAAAGGGGGCGCGATTCGCCACCCTTTGTTTGATGAGTCGCATGTCCCGTGCGATCAAGGGGGAGGAACGCGCCCGCCGCCGTCTGTCCGCGGTACAAAGTTATTGATTTTCTTTTCCGCCAGTCAGTGAGGCAATGTAGGTACAGTCCCTCGCAAAATTCCAGCCTCCTACTGCACACGCTCTCTAGAAACCCTTTTGATAATAAGACACTGGAAGAGGTGCATCCCGATTTCACCAGATCCGGCTTGGCGATTTTTCACTGGAACTTTGTCTTCCAGCACGAAAATGCCGGCTCCAGCACCAGCTGCCGAAAATGGGGCGCCCAGGACCGAACTGCAGGAGCTCCAACTCAAAGCGGGCCAAGTTACCGATGACGTGAGTAATTTCCGGTGGGTTTTCCCTGTAATGAAACTACAAATTTCTCTTATTTCAGTCGTTGGAAAGCACCCGTCGTATGCTGGCTCTCTGCGAAGAGGTAATGTCTCAAAAACGCGGCGATTTCGTTAATATCACGATGAATTTAAACTTAAAATAATTAACCCTTCTGTGCGATTAGGTAAATCACTAATTATCGTGTATACCTCTACCTCCGTATGATTCTGTGTATTCAAGTAGATACTCGGATTGAGTATGGTGGGACATCAGGGTTCTTTTGGTTCTCTATCAACTAAGTTTCTTCTTTGCTCTGAGTGTGGCAGCCTCTGTACGAAAAAATGCTTCATTTTGACACGAGTAATCTTTGTCGGTCTTTTTCGTATGGAGGTTGCGTCGATGTTTCTCTGTGCTGCATGTCTTGCACTGTCTCTTTCTGTTATTCTGTCGATGATCCGACTGACGTCCGGAGTCGGTCGGAATTTCTTGACGTGAAATCGGTCGTAGCGCTGTCAAAAAAATCAATTGACCAAGTAAGCAAGCGAAAGGTGGATCTTTACTATGACGTTTAAAGACGAGGACAATAGACAGGATGGCTTACGTGGATATCTTCAGTGTTGTGGTAGCGGTAGCCCTGCAAGTGTGGCTGTGTTTGTGCTGTGTTACTTTATTATTATTATTATTACATTTATTATTATTATACGTGTGTATACAGAATTTTCTCGATTTATAAACTCACGCACTTTTGCACACACACTCGCAGACTACTGAAAAATTGATTCTCTCTCTCTATCGACTACCTGTAAAATACTTTTTCAAATCGACGGATAACATGATACAGGCCGTATTAGTGGGATTTCTGTTTATCATTCCAAAATTCTGAACAAACTTGTCGAGTTTATCATCCTGTGATTTGACATTTGCGAGGCGGCCATTTTGGTTGCCTTGAGACGTGGGTGGAGGCAATTTTCGGTTGTCAATCCCACGTAAGACGTCAAACATGAGTAAAAATTAACATCAATTTTCCAAATTATCCACCTTATAGGTATTAAGTTAATTGGATAATTACTATGACCATAATAAGGATAAGAGAAAAATGAGGAGAGCCAAATATGGAAATGCGTTACAGGCGATTCATGTGTAAACTTTATGCCTGTAATGAGGTGGACCAACACCCAGTAGAAAAAAGCCATCTTTTTCAAAATAGTCTTCAGTTTATATCATTTTTTAAAATGTTATGTTTATCTATGGTCATATGTCGTTGAATGGGTTTGTTCATGGTTTACTCCAGTGTGAAACAGGCCGAGTACTCGCTGTCATTAAGTCAAAAAGTTTACTTTTTTTGACATTTCAAAATTTAAAACTTTCAAGAGACTCATTGTTTATATGACAATTAGTTGGCCCGTTTGCACTGTGTATCAGTAAACGTAACCTCACTAATGCGGCGTAACTAGATCGGAAAATGTCGGGCCATGGCTACCCATCACACCCTTACCACCCATTAAAATGTCTACTTTCTACTGCTATAAATAAAACCGATATAATGAAAATGAAGAAATGGAGAAAAAGAGTGTTTGTCTCTGTATAGCGGGCGTGCAACCACTAACATTTATACTAACAGACAGTTGTACACTCTTGTTTTGTGCTGCTGTATTAGAGCAAGGAGGCTGGAATCCGAACCTTGGTCGCTCTTGATGACCAGGGAGGTGAGTCTCTTCCACTACTGTCTCACTCATACTTTTATTACCCGAGAAAAAAATCATCACCCTCTTTATTATTGTCGAATCCGTCATCGTAGGTAATACTTTTCACCATTTCACCCGTTTTTTCTGTTTCATGATTAACATATAATGGTACCTTTTTAATTAATCAATGTGGTGTGTCTTATATAATCTTAATGTCATTTTAATTATTTCTAATGAGAAGACGATAACACTCACACACGATCGACACTCCACTGATTACATATACACTGACACCCTCTGTGACATTTCTTTATGCAGGAAGATTAATGATAACTGTTGAAAGCATGCAATATATGATAAGTGTGCGGCTTTTATTATGCTTGACTTGAGAATCGGTTAGTTTCATTGCGCTTAATCAAATCTCGTAGTGGTACACTCTTTTTTCCTGTTCTTGTTCCTTATTCTCTTCACTCTGTGGTTCATTTTATTTCTCTTGTGTTTTGTTGTGTTGTGGACGTGTGCTACTGGCGTTGTGATATGATGTTGTAGAGTTCGGAGGCGGGTGCCAAGACGTTGGGGATGCTCGACCACCAAGGCGGTAAGCTCACAAAAATCCGCGCTCGAAACGGCGCAAAGAGGCTGTTTTATTGGTACTAATGCAATAATCGGAGGTGGTTTTATAATTTCTTGGGTTTTCTTATGATTTTTGGTTTTATGCTTTTCGGTTTTCGGTTAATACCTAATAAAACGAATATGATAAAACGTAAGGCAGTACTAGATGGCGACTGAAAAAGCGATGAGACGAAATGTGATGAAGGATTTTCGGTGAGGTGGTTTTCTGCGACGCTGATTGTGTTGATGTTTGTAGAGCCACGAGGTCGGGATGAAAACCCTGGTCATGCTGGATGAACAGGGCGGTAAGCATTACTATCTATCTCGCTGTAATCTCCATTTATTATTATCATTCAGATTATCACAATTTTATTATTATATTATTGAAAATATTCAAGAGAAGCAGTCTCACCTTTTTTATTATTTCATTTTATTAGATTTTTATTTGTTTAATTAATTGTCCAATATCACACCATGCAGTCGCCAATTTTCGACACAATTTTCATACTTACAGTAATTTAAATCCCGCTTCTAAAAAAACTAATACCTTAAGTAAGACCATTGTCTAGTAAAACTAGTTGTCTAACTTGGATCTTGACGAATATTCGACAATGGCTACCAGGTGGCGTTGTATACGACCAGACTACAGCGCCATCTGGCTGCGATGGTCAGGTTTTTGTCGAGATTTGAACACGTAGTTTTCTAAATGGTTCTGGTTAAACAAATGGTGATAATACTTGTACCTAACTGCAAGCAAGAGAAATCATCGGATGGTTTTTCATTCTCATGGTTCTCATTCATGTGATTTCTATTATTGGAATGATGAAAAATAATCTGAGATTTTTCGATAAGTTTCTCAATTTGATTGTGTGTAATGTTAAACATGATCCAAAGACAACCACATACATGAAGGATTAACACGTACCGTTTAAAGTAAGTTAACACCGACTCACATAACCGTTAACCGTGTTTTCACACTCCTTTTTGATTTATTTATTATTAAACTGAAGAAGTCAACTCGAACTTGAAAAATCGTCTGGAAGAACTCAACTGAAATCCACCTTTTAGTTCAGATTTAAACAGACTTCCGTTTAGAAATGATTTCATTTGGGTATTTACAGATTCCTACTTACCATAAATGAGTTGATGATAGCATGGACTTTTACCTAAAAAACTAGTTTGCTTCTTTACCGACTTATAATATTGAAAATATAATCTTGTAGTGCATCATTTACGATGAAGGGATTTCGGCCGTACAACACGGTCAATTTCTCATCGGTTCATATTATGATATATTTTTAAAACGTAGTTTTTAGATTGGCATGTGCATGTTAACTTAATTGTGACTACTTACTCTATGATGATTACGGAAAAACTTGTACACGAAACATACATACATTCTCGCTCAAAATGACATCACGATAAGATATTCTAGTGTGTGAATTTGACATGTCTTGATTATTAATAACGGCTATAGAAATCGTACGAAAGCGGTGAGTCTGTTTGATAATTGAAGACGGTGTTGCGCAGAACAACTGGATCGCATCGAGGATGGCATGGACCAAATCAACACGGACATGCGCGAGGCCGAGAAGAATCTCACCGGCATGGAGAAATGTTGCGGGCTGTGCGTCCTGCCCTGTCAAAAGTAAGCCGTTTGACGATAAGTCATCTCCATTCCGCCTCACTTTCAATGACAGATCACGTACTACGCGTACTTTGGCGGCGGAAGTGCCTTTTACGATTTTGTGTTTTTTCGGTTTTCTCAACGATTTTCCACTTTCTAGTGTTTCGAGTCGCTTTTAAGCAACAAATCTGTGCTTCCCAAGAAGAAAATGCTGTTGATTTCATATTTTTATGCTCTTACTTTCCCAAAAATTGACCGATTCACTTACTTCGTCAGTTTTTCGCAAATTATCCACTAATCAGCTTTGATTTCGATACATGATGTAGAATTATGTATTTTACAGCTGTGGTATGCATTGCAAACGTCTACCTTCAAATCAGAGGGCATCCTCCTAATGAAAAGTGTTGGAGGACGATCCAGTCAATCTCTGTATGGCAAACAAATCAACTTTCTGCACTAGGATTTCAACCCCCATTTGCAGAGTAGAAATGTTTCAACATTATCAAGACTTTTTTCTAAGTCCGACAGCTCCCCCATGTTCATAACCTAACTAACTTTATATCTAACATATAGAAACCAATTTGAAGACTACCGATAAGTGCCGGCATTGTCTGCTTCATTTACGATTAATATTTTTCTGAATTTTTAATTCTAGGACCCATAATAAGCAATTTATTGGTGAAAATCATTTGTACACCAAATTTTTTGTGGCTAATACATACAGGCTGTCTTATAAAAAACGCCCCAAGCCATAACTTCTTTATTTGACGTCCGATTCAAAAAAATTAAGAAGGAAAAATAAATTGCTCAATGAGTACTACAAACTGATCCTAATTTGAATTTTTAATACCATGGACCTCGATGACAATCAATGGTCAACTTGAAATTTTCGCTAGGTAATGTATACTTTTCTCAACATAAATGAGCAGGATAATTTTTTCTAGATTGTCATGTGTATTTTTTTCTATTTTGAGTCTTTTTTACCAGCAAAAAATATAAGAAAATTTTTTTTTAAATCACAAAAAAAATTGGAGAGAGTGCCGTGTACAACGATCACAGAACTGGATGTGACAGCAACAATAAACTCAGCACGTTGAAAGTTGATTGTTGCCCACCGCCGACTGTACAATTTGGTTTGGAAAAGCCAATTTGATGCCGATAAACATTTCATTATTTCACCTGTAAATGATCTTCAAAATTCAAAATATTGTACATCATTGAACTCAGAAAAGAATACCCTATACATTTGTTTTGAAGCAAAATTGCATTTCTACTTGAAAACTTGAAGTTGACCGTTAATTGACAATGAAGACCCTTTTGGAAAAAATTCAAATCAAGTTCAGTTTATAGTACTCATCGAGCAATTTATTTTTGCTCTTCAAGTTTTTTGAATCGGACGTCAAATAAAGAAGTTATGGCTTGGGGCGTTTTTTGCAAGACAGCCTGTATTTTCGTAATTATTAAGCATTTGCAGACAACTCATTATAGGAACTTTTATTCTCATTTTGACCTAGAGAACGAATCCTGAAGCGGTAGTGAAACAAGAGAATTTTTATTTGTATCTCAGATATAAGTGAGGTTATGGATATAATTATTATACTGAGATTATCGTAAGGGCTGCTGAACGTGGGAAAATGCCTTGATGATGTTGAGTCATGTTTAATTTGTATATAGGGGATAATTTGTTTGGGTATTGTTGAACTCCTAGTGCAGGAAATTGAATTCTCTGTCATAAAGAGTTTAACCGGATCGTCATTTAACACTTCATCGAGAAACTCCCAGATTTGAAGGTAGAAGCTTGCGATTGATACTATAATAGGTGTAAGAAACATAATCATACATTATTTATCAATCGATCAAAGCTGAGTTATGAATAATTTCTAGAAAAATTACAAAAAAGTGGGGCTGTCAATTTTTCGATGTTTTTAAACGCATAAACTCACCTGTAGAATATCAAAGAAACAAAAATTTTGTCCTGAAAAGGGCGAAGCGACTCAAAGCACGAAAAACTCGAAAAAACACAAAAACAAGATTCCACCGTCAAAGTCAAAATAATGTGTAGTACGTGATCCGTCAAGGGAATGAGCTATTACAGTTTCCTGTAACTCCCGCGTTTGTTCGCCAGAGGGTCGTCGTTCAAAGAGGACGAGGGCACATGGAAGGGCAACGACGATGGCAAAGTGGTCAACAACCAGCCGCAGCGGCTGATGGACGACCGGAACGGCATTGGGCCGCAGGGCGGCTACATAGGGCGCATCACAAACGACGCCCGCGAGGAAGAGATGGAGGAGAACGTGGGCCAGGTGAACACGATGATCGGCAACTTGCGCAACATGGCCATCGACATGGGACAGGAGCTGGAGAACCAGAACAGACAGGTCGACCGCATCAATCTCAAGGTAATTTCGGCGGATTTTTTCTCGTTCGTGCGTTGGCGATTTTCGCTCTTATTTGCGCATACGCCACGCGTCTGTTGCACATTTTTATTTGTGGCTTCTTTCGTTCGTCATCAGGTAAGTTTGTTTCTATTGGCGACACTTTCGGTGAGCAGATTTTTCGCATTTTCTCGACCAGGGGTTATACAGGGTATGTCGAAATTAGCATTCTTGAAAGTTGTCGTTTGGAACCAAAAACGGCTCCATCATAACTCAAAACTAGGTTGGCTGTTTGTTAACCAGCATTATCAAACGATTGGATGGAATTTTCGTTCAGGGGAGGGCATGATGAAATCAAAATGGCATGTCGGAGATCGACACAGCTGGATTTTCACTTGAAAACGTCTTTATTGTCATTGGTTTCCAAAATTATTGATTCTTTCCTTCAAAATGTACTAATGTTAAGTGTTTCTGAATATTAGGAAAGTATACAGGGTGTCCCAGAATCACCGGATTGGATGTCCCGGTAATGGTGGATCATTTGGAGACGAAAACCTTGATACCATTTTGTCGAGGCTACAGAATGGTTAACAATTGAGGCGCTATATTGAAATCTAGCAAAAATCTCCTTTAAGCTAGGTTTTTATCCTGCTGCATTGAAACTCTGACCATACATACAGCGTGTTTCAGGAAGAAAGGTCCAGATTTTCAGGATGTACTCCTTAAGTGATTGCCAACAAAATTTCTTGGTAAATATGTATCCGTAAACGCCAAATAGGTACAGGGTGTCACATTTAATACTCCCACTAAGTTTACCAGACATGACAACCAAAATCGGTAAAAAGTTTTTAACGAAGAAGAGAGCCTATAATGTCAGATTTCAGAAAAAAAATTGTCGATTCTTGTATCTTCAATAGTTCCAAGAATATTGCGATTTTGCTGCAGCTGGTCGAAAGACGAAAAATTGAAATTTTCAGATTTCAATAAAATACCTAGAATGAAAAAGATAGCTAAAATCGAGAGCTTTCTCTTGTTTCAATACAAGTTTTGTCTAACGTCTACTGTTTCATAGATATCGTGATTTCAAATGACAGAATTTTCTTAAGTGACAATATGTCCAAAAAACAATAGTTATTCAAAAACATTGTTGAAACATTAGAACCGTCTTTATTTAAGGTTTCTTTTTTACCCGAAGAATTTTGTTGAAATTTTGAAATATCAGTTTTTTGTCCTCCGACCAGCTGCAGCAAAATCGCGATATTCTTGGAACTATTAAAGATACAAGAATCGACAATTTTTTTTCTGAAAGCTGACATCATAGGCTATCTTTTTCATTTGAAACATTTTACCGATTTTGGTGTTCCCGTACCTGAAAAACTAAGTGGAAATATTAAATGTGACACCCTGTATCTATTTGGCATTTACGAATATACATATATTTACTAAGAAATTTTGTTGGAAATCAGTCAAGGAGTACATCCTGAAAACCTGGACCTTTCTTCCTGAAACACGCTGTATAAGCAGAATAAACTTCTCTAACTATTCGAAGTTGATACAATTTGCCACTTTTTGCAGTCAAACTGCATTTCTAACAATTCTTCAGCATTCATTTGTTTTTTTTTACACTTTGACAGAAATGTATTAAAGCTTTCGTCTTAGGATGAACTAAGGAATCGTATACTGCCCGGACATCCGGTGATTTTGGGACACCCTGTATTTTTTTCAGAAAAAAAAATTCTTGATATTACCGTTGTTCTCAAACCTCTAAAAACTATTTAGTTTTTATTTCAACAGAAACAGTTACTTTTTCATTCCATTTCATTTGAAAATTTTGGATGACAGTGACGTTTGCAAAGTTCGGCGCTATTTCTCGAGGCTCCAATGGTTTCCAATAATACCAATTGAAATTTTCCAGAAAGAAAGCTTCTTTAAACACAGTTTTTAATCTCCTGAATTCAAACTTGGGCCATAGAAACAGAATAAATTGCTCTAATAACTACAAGCCAACTGCATTTCTGTCTATTTTTCAACGTTAACCTGTCATGTTTTATTTTTGACATTTTGACGAAACTATATGGCATAGATCTATCTATATGTATTATGGTTTTTGCCCCACAATGAGCTGAGGAGTTGTGTAGTAAGTAGTAACCGACCCGTCCTGTGAGATTCTCGCTCATACTTGAACTCATGTATGATTTTGATTTCGATTATTTACTGATTGAACAAAATTTAGGTCGATTTGACAGCTATAGTGGTGCTGTTGTTACCCGCCATATTATCTTCATGTTCTCTCATGACAAAAATGTTTTCATACGCTCGATAATTTCGTGTTTCCTCTGTATACTTCTAGGGAGATGAAAATATTTAAGAAATTTCCGTTTACCAAAAAGCTTTTTGATGGAACATTTTTAGGGCTTGCACATTTTACTTCTCTAATTCTACTTACCTATTTTTAATTTTGGACAAAAAGCAATATGTCCGTCATAATAATAAAAAAAAGTCAAAAAGCTTCTCGTTCTCGTTTTAACGAGATGATGATGATAACTCTATTAATGCTGATCGCTTGAATTTTTTTAATCTTTTATTAATCTTGATGTTGTTTGTTTACATTGCTACTCCGTTCATACCTACTACTACAACAACTACTACTACAACTACTCCACGACACAATTCTACTACTACCCCTACATCTACTTGTATACACTTCTTGGACTTTTTGGTGGCGAAAATCAGGGCGAGTCGAACTCAACGAGGATACAGGTGGCCAATGAGCGCGCCCACGACCTTCTCAAGTAGACACAAAACAACACAAAAACACTTGATTTACGCAGTTTTTATCATAAGAGCCTGCGGTCGTCCGGCCGCCGTCCCCGCCGGTCGCCGATTATCCGGACAATAATTTCCCTTCGTGCTTATGTCAAAATTAGAGGTAATTTCGTTATGGTTTTTCGTTTGACTCGGTCCGGGAAGTCGGTCGGACTTTCGCCTGTTGGTGGGTTCGCAGCACTTTTATTAGTGATGGGGCACACTGGTTTTTACATGAGTCTGTGTTATTGGTTGGTCAGGGCGAAAGCAACGAAACGCGCATAGCAGTGGCAAACCAGCGTGCCAACAAACTCCTCAAGTCCTAAAGGGGAGCGGGACACAAGTCGCCTTTTATACTCTACTTCTCTCTCAAAAATTCTCAATGTAATAATGATAATGGCTTTCATTCGTTATAAATTTATTATTATTACTAGGTGATACCTTAGAGTTTATTTATATTGTCAAGTCTTTATTACTTCTTTAAATATATTACAATATGATTATAGTTGAAGAAAGGCGCTCATCGCATTATTATATCTTACCAAAAAAAACATGTCGCTTCTTTGCTCCTATTATACTGTAGTAGTACCTAGTCGTAAAACAATCTGTAATCTAATCATAAACTTATTAATAATGAAAAAATAAATGATAAAAAAAGGTTATTATGCACAAAATTATGCACATCACATCTTAAATCTAATCCACTTGCGCATGCTCCACTCGATGCGTGAATAAAAATAAATGTTGGTAGGTTTTGTTGAGCTAGCCGAAAATTTCACAGAGTTGTATGCCGATTTGAGTAAATAGAGTCACAATGAGACAAAATAAGGAGTCCATCGTTCTCTAACCTGCGAGTTAGACAAGGATACGCTCTGCGATTCGTTCGACCAATCACAGCACGTTTCGTCACTTGGTAACGGCAACCTGGCAGAACTCTATTTACGTGAATATTGATAGCTCTGTGGATTATTATCAAGTTATGACCACTCTGTCTCATAGTTGTAAGCACTTGAAGTTTTCTTAGTGTGTACCTGTATGTTTGAGGAAATAATCTTGTCGTCTACCCAAATGATTTTGTACATAAGAAACGTCCCGATGATTATAGAAAAATAAATTGTACATAAATTGTTGGTTTGCACCCGGATAAAGTGAAGTAAAATTTGAAAAATGTTGAGGTACTTAAGTAATAATAATAATAATGGATGAAGTTGTTTTTGTTCAAGTTTGGTACTTATTGGAGTTTGTTTCATCAATGATATTTCATTGATGGTACGAATTTGAAAATTATTGTTGAGGGAACAGGAAATCATTAAATGAGGCTCTCGTCCTGTTATATTATTATAGTAATTATTACTGTGATTAGTCATATCTTTATTAATTAAAAGAGAAAAAAAAAACGATGAGAAATAATTGTTCCCGACATCTTCCATTGTATTATTAAATTTCTAGATCTTTATTATTTAAACAAAGTTATGTGCACTATTTAATTATTTAAAATCTTAATTATTGATAAAAAATAGTTGTAAGAAGGACGAGTGATAATTAGTAAGAAATATAGTCCGTTATTGATAATACCGAAATGGAAACAGACGTTTCGGTGGATTATTTAACTATTTAATATTGATGATAAAATAATTATGCTATAATTAATCTAAATTTTTTATTTAAATTTTATCAAATAAGTAGGTAGATGCTGCTTGTTTAGAGCCGTCTTACTAAAAACTCGGCAAAAGATAGACATTATTTCTAACAATAATATCTGTAGTTATTATTCCAATTATTATGTATAGTAGAGTAGATTATTTGAAACTTGTATACTTAATAATAAATTTGAAATGTATTATTGATGATACATGCCTTTTATTAGTTATTTATGCAACCAGTACATAACTAGAGTCCATGTTTATGGCAGAGCAAGCTTGAAGAGCTGAAAAACAATTTGGCAACGCCGCTTATCAACAATTAATAAATTAGTGAGTTAACTATTTGTTAGGTATCAGATGCAAATATTGCAAATTATTTACATTTCCGGCGTTGCAATATTAGCGATTTTGACAACACTTCTAGAATATTCGCCAATTTTTATACACCCTGTATTATTTCCGCACTTGCTACGCAAATCACTATTCGGTGGTTGAACAGGAATCTAAGAATTTAAGTTTGACATATAGTGGCGGCATCTATTAGTAAGTGGATATTTACAAACCAATTTGTCAAAAAAAACCATTGTTTAAACAATGGTAAAACTACCAAGTATGGTAACAAAATTACAGATTTCTTTCAATAAAATCAAAGTGTACCATCTAAAGAAGAAAGGGATGAACGAATTTTCTCATGAAAACTTCAACTACCTACGTCTATCCACAACAATGCATTAGGTAGGTTGGCGGCTCTTCAAATATATACTTTTTAATTGGTAACAAAAATAATTACAATGATAGAAATATATTCATAAATTTACATAATCATTTGGCAAATCCTTCATCAGTGTCGATAATATTTTGAATTTCACGTTTAAAAGTCTCATACAAATCTTCATCGATTGAGCAATACGAAGGATCGAAAAGTTTACCTTCCGGATTTTCTTTGAAAAGATATTCCGCCAAAAAATCGACAGGATCTTCCGGTTTCAACGCCACCAGCTCCAGCAAACCTTTAGTGAGTGTAGGAAACACGAATTTCACCAAGTAATCGCGAAGAGGCTCACTTTGCGCAATCAAAACCTTTTCTTCTTCGTACTGCAACCTCTCGAGAGTGGCCGTCCACATCTCCAACTTGTCTTGATGATCCCGCTCGGCCTTCTCCTCCATCATCTAAAACGTCATCGATTATCCCAATTTAATCAAATTTCAAGAAAAAAAATCACTTTGCGATCGAGTTCCTCCTTTTCCCGGGTCAACTGCCGTTCCTCCTCTTCGATGCGGTAAAGCTCCTCTTTTTCCTCATCTGTCAAACCGAAATTGGCGGGCGGTCCCAATTTCTCCGCGATGCTCGCAAAGATCTTTTCTTCATCAAGATCGACAGAAATGTCGAACAGTTTTATGATCACTTCCAGCTCATCGAAATAATTCAAAACCGTTATGTCTTCTTGGTTGTCCCGTCTGAATTCTTCCAACCTCCTCAAGAAGTTTTCTTCTGAGTAGGGGGTGTCTTTGATTTCTTCTTCCGGTTTGATCATGATCCTCTTGCAGAGGAATTCGTCGGGGGCGTCCAGACTTATGACGATATCCGGGGTGATTTTATTGGGGGTCGGTCCGCCCTCTTCGTCTTCTTCGCCGCCGCCTTCTCCGGCATCTTCGCCGCCTCCGCCACCCCCGAATAACTTTTTGGCCTAATAATAATCAATCATAATCGAATATAGGAGATCCAGAAATACGCTGTATGATTTATACTTGTGGTTCGGTTTGGGGGTAGCCGTCCAAAACGTAGCCCTGATTTTGGCAAAAGTTGTTATTGAGGTACTTTTTCAAAAGGGTGAGTGCGTAATCGTCGGGAAGCGTTTTGCTTTCGTTGTCCATCAGTGTTTCGATTTCTCGAATTTCTTCCAAAATCGCTTCGGGATCTTCGATTTCGTCTTCCTCTTCTTCGTCGTCTTCTTCCTCGACGATTTCTTCGTTTTTGAATTCGGTTTTCTGCTTGTTGGCCATTTGTTCTTGGATGCGAACCATAGTGTCCCGCTTTAAAAAATTATTTAAATCCGTCGAATTGAACATTTGCAGTGTTAGTCCAAAGAATGGCGAAAAATATGAAAATGATTATCCATTGTTAAGAAGTTGGAACTTCGTATAAAGTAAGCTTTTATTTAAAACGGCTAATTTCTGAAAATAACTACTGATTCTTAATGAACAATTGATATTTCCATCAAATGACAAATGACCATTTTTGGATTAACCGGAGGAATACGTTACAGATAGGTTTGGTAATTCAAAATGGTCTTAGTTATGTAGTCTGTGGTTATGGTCTCAGTCTAAATTTTTCCAATAAAATCGTTTTCATAGAAATTCAAAATTTTGAATTTTTGATTTGGAAACCCCGCCTACTGTATTATAATTTGATGCAAAATGGAAATGCCACATTAATAAGTTGTAAATTTACCAATTCGCTCAAATAATCCTCGACCATGGTCTGCACAGTGATGTAACGTGTTCCGTAGTATTCACACAATTTTTTGGCCAATTTGGTTTTACCAACACCCGGAGGTCCGTGAAGTACGATTTTAACCGGCTTTAAATTTCTCGCTTTTCTGAATTCCGTCACAATGTCTCGAAGATTTTCACTCAAATTTGCTTCATTTTTCCACTGAATTTGTAAATTCTCCACTATGAAAACCGGCTCCATGTTGAGATTGACAGTAAATCTCTCAAAAATTTGTTGCTAAAAATACATATCATCAAAGTTCAAAAAAAGCACATTCAAAAATTTATACAGGGTGAACCAGTTAACATGTGACAACGCTTGAGGACATGTGAACTGTAAACTGGTTCATCCAGCACCCTGTATACAGGGTTGTATGAAAGTATGGAACGTCTCATTATTTGTCAAAAATATTACGCTCATATTTGTGTAGAGAAACGCCTCTTCCGGTTTCACATTCGTGACTTTCCCCTTCCCCATCCATTTACTCAAATTTTTGACAATTTGCTTCAACGATGACGGAGTCTGCTCCACGGCCAAAATGTATTGAGGTTTGCTCGGCGCGATTTCCATCAATCCGTGAAGGACTCTCGCCAAATCTTGAACGTGGATCAACGGAATCAGATTATTTCCGGGACCGAAAAGCGGCAGGACTTCGTTGTACCAAGCGAGTTTGAAAAAGAACTCGAGATCGCACTCTTCATCGCCATAGGTGATACCCGAACCAATCACGTACGTCTTCAGCTTATCTTGGTACTGGGAAATAAACAATTAATTGAAACGGGGACTTGCGCAGCCGCCATATTGTCCGATTTTGACATAATAAACGCCAAGAGGAAAACTTTAGCTTTTCTGACAGAGTGTTAGCGCAACCTACGAAATTTGCTTTTTTGCGTTGATAGAACCATTCAAAAAGAATCTTGAAGAATTGTCAAAATATGACAGTAGTGTGTTGTTCTCCTTAACTATTTTTGAACTTTGGGTTGAAAACCAGTTTATGGGAATTTTGGTAGTTACGTTTTGGCCCCTCTTTATCACTTCTTTCTCACAAGCGAAGTGTTCCTTATAATTCGGATGAGAGCGTCTTTTCTTATAGTCCACTTCCGAAAAAGGTAAATCTGGATCGTCCTGAAAACCTCATCCAGTTATCAAAATTCCCCATGAAAAAGTTCGTTTCTTTTTTACTGGGTCTAATGGTTTCGTCAATGCCCAAGTCATCACTGTAGAAATCAAAATAAACACTCTGACGTGATTGTATCTCTCGTAAGTTTTAGGGCCGATGCTTTTCAAATTCTCCAACTCGTTCTCGATCAATGTCAGACAGTCGAGAGCCTTTTGGATCTCCCGGGGGCTTTTAGTGATGTCGTAAACGACAAATTTGCATTTCAGCAATTCCTCTTTGAAAATGGCGGGGTCGTGTTCGTCCACGGTGTACAGAATGTCTTCGGATTTCGTCTCGAAAGACGCGCTCAGAGTGCCGACAATTTCGTAATTGTAAAGCGGCCCGATCGGCAGTTGAAGTTTTTCCGGATCCGGTTCGTCTTCCTCGTTCACGTCGCCCTCTCCCATGCCCCCGGCTTTGTTCAAAAGTGAAGCGCCATAAATTTGATCCGTTAAAAACTAAAAAGAGATTTGGTTTAAATTTGTGAATTGGTGAACCAGTGTTAGAGAACTCCAACTATGTAGGTTCATACTGAAGCAAGATGTTTCGCGTTGAAACTATCGACATTGTTCAGGAAAACTCTGTGAGGGAAGTAATCTTCTTGGACAACATCTATTTGTTCTTCTTCTGGGTTTTCTGGGTTTCCTTCTAGTAGATCTCCTTCAGAGTTCTCGTTGACTGGAGTCTCAGGAGTGGTCATTTTTGACACTTATGTTGCGTTTTTTGATTTCTATCAGGGTTTCTATGGTAGAATCATTTTTTATTGTAATAAAAATATGGGAATATTTCTAATGAACATGTTGATCTGAAACGTGGTTACCCTCAAATTAGAATCGTTCCATTCCAAAACGCTAAGTAAAAATCGTCAATCTCGGGTATTTGTATTTGGCTGCGATCTTGTCCCTGCTAGGTTAAACATATACGAATAGAGAAGTTTTCAGTCCAAGCAGCCGTTATAATTTGATAATTTTTTTTTTCTGCCAGGCGATTTGTCTCAGCGATACGCGATTCAGTGAATAAATCTGTGCCAGGATCATTTGTTTTTCATGTAAAATTAGGAATGAATTATTGTGATTTTTTCAGTGTAAACAGTGTAACAAGTGTAAAAGCATTGAATGAAGACAGTCTTTATTCAATGGTAAAAGTAAAAGTTCGAAGACGGACCGTTCGTAGCGACAACAAACAAAATGATCTTTTTTTTGAGTAAAATGATCATTGCATTTATTGGAACCTCGGTAATTTGAAGAGTTAAGTAAAAAGTTAAAAGAGCTCTATTTACAAATAAATAACTTTGAGCCCAGATTATCATTTCCCATACAAAAAAAATGAACCAACTTTTGAATCAGTATTCCCAAAACTTGATAAACTGAAAAAAACTAAAATAATTTTTTTTAAATTACTACATAGGTATTATTAACTTTTCTATTTTAACTTCAGGAATTTGTGGTAGAAAATGAAAGTTGAATGGTTCTTTTGCTAAGAATAAAAAACAAAAAAGTTTTTCTTTTTGTAATCGCATTCGCGGACACACTGTATAAGCAGTATCAGTGCTTTTATGAACGGAGCTCAGCGGTACTAAACCGGCCTTTCCGCACCCTATGTACAAACGCTTTTTCTGTCGATTTGTATCTCTATCACTGGTTTATCTAATGGTTATGATGAGTCCTTCGTAGATATGAGACAGAAAGACAATCATGACTAGCTTCACAGGAAATCCCAATGACGTCACGGATTGTTGCTATCACTAGACTTCCAACTTAGCGAAAAAGGTGGCTCCGTTTGATAGTCCACAGTTCTGTCAGTTTGACAACTACTTTGAGGTTAAGTTACCGAAAGATGTCACGACCACGAGAAAATCTGCGAAAATCAGTGAATTGTGATGTGTTGAACAGTTTTGAGAATAAATTGGTGTAGTCCTATATGAAATTTTTTCAAAATAAATGTTGGTTGCGAGTAACAAAATCATCATCTACCCACATTAATCATCATCAAACCTCTCTTTATTTATTTATGGTAAGATTACCAACGAGATATTGTACGAAATTGTAGATAAAACCGGGGGAACGCACCGCAGATGCCCTCAGCTTTTAAGTACCTGTAAGGGAGAGGGGTGCAACACTATAACTTTGTTACCTGTGTTTATAAATTTTTCCAAATATTGGTAAGTGTATTCCCACCTAAAAGAATTTATGCTTTGATACTAAATTTTAGGCATTTACTAGGCAGGATTTTATTCATTAATGACAAGAAAAAACACAAAGGAAGAAGACCAGCAGGTATGTGATAAGTAGGACCCTAAATAAATTAGGGAAAGAGCTCAACTATTGATAATTGAAATGAATCAATGTTTTCATATGGTGTCTTAAGCTCACCGTAGAATTTATGAATTTTTCATGGCCATGCATTCTGATTTTTATGTAAAACTGCACACATAATTTTATAAGCTCCAATCTATGGAATTTTTCTGTAACCGGATCTTGGCACATAAGTTTACCAAATAAATTTGTGTCCAAACAGAAATTATTGCGTATATGATAGATGATCTTCCCTTCTAGATTATCTACCTTTGGTTTGGTCAAATTATCAGTGAAAATCATCAATTCCCTTTCCGTTTCAAGAAGCAGATGGAACAGCTGATTTGAGGAGGCTACCAATCCTCCTTGGTCCTTGACATCATGGAAATGATCATTTCCATAGACGTGGTGGCCTTCACTAATCAGCACTCCGCTGCATTCTTTGCAGTCGATCTTGAGTAACAATTTTCTCGCTACATATCCAGCCATATAATATATGATGTTCCTTTTCAGGAAAAAAGAGCCGTTATTTTCTGTACCAAGATACATAAGCTTGTATAGGACATCATCATCATTGGCTTCTTCCTCAATCAATTCCTTCTGAGTCCTGCGACACCATTGAATCGCAAAAATGCTGCCTATTGGATCTGGATCCAGAACAGTGCAATTAGCAGCTGGGGAAGCTTCGATGGAATTTTTTAGGACGATTTGTTTCACTGAAGTCTTCAGTTGCAACACATTAGGATTTGTATTGCCCCCCAATCGACTGCGCAAACAGCAAAAAAATAATTCGATGTGGTCTTGGGAAAACCGATAAGTTAAGACATAATTCATATAGGAGACACGGAGAATCTCATCAGCGATGTCCAAGACTGACTTTGCACCCGCCGCAAAACCTATTATAAAAGTCCTCCTATTACCCTTATACAGTGGGACATCGTCCAGATCCGTGAGTGAATATAAATATTCAATTATTTCCATGATAGATTCTCTTAATGCGAGCATATTTCTAGCATAAATAGGTCTTTTGAAGCCTTTGCCCACAGAATTTCTAGAATTTAGGAAATCGAAAAGCCTATCTATTGCACGTATAAATGTTGCAGTTGGTCCACATCCAACAAAATCGGGATGTCCCTCCGACTCTAAAAATTCCAATGCATCGGCTACTGATGAACTTAATGTTTGGGCGGCTATTCTGACATTCATTATATTTTTATTCCACTCCACGTGGCTAGGACCGATCTTGTTTGCAAACTTCATTTTCAAATCTGCCTGTAGTTCCTCTAATCGAACTATATAGTTCCACTCAATCAAACCTTCATCAGGGGATATAAATGTTCTCAAAGTAGCCAATGCATTTCGAGCTAATTTCAGCATGTGACATGCATCTGGAATTATACGAATCACCATATTATTTTGAATGAACGACGTTTTTAATTTATCTAATGTCCCATATAGGTTGCAGCCTAATTGACGGGCAGTGGCAAAATTGGTATTTGTGCCATCAAATGTCAGGCTCCAGACCTTCATGTTGGCATTTGTACAAAGATGTAGGGCGGTCATAATTAAATCCCTCTGTACTATGGCATTGCTTTTTGTGTGCAAGAAATAACCCACTGGCCATTTCCATTTTATTTTGAGCCCCACCAACATCATGAAGAGGGCTTCATTGGCTACAGTGTCGTCATTTTTAGCTTGAACAATGGCCCCACCGAAATCACAATAGCCGACATTCTTTTTCTTACTGGCATCCCAGAGCACTTGTTTCCTGATCGCCATACCATCCATGAGGAGTGCACAATCTTTTTCGTCGTCGTGGAAATTCGAGAGAGCATCAAAAACATCTCGGAAGAAGCCAGGCTCCGCGTTAACGTTGGATGTCCAGTTGGAGATGGCAGAGAGTGAAGGCAAGGATAAGGACTTTCTGTAAAGGAAAGGTATGGAATTTATATGTGAACTGGAAGAAATACTCCTAAGTATGTATCTTTAATTTTCGAATCAGTTTTCAGTGGTGCGTTTTTGGTCACTTTTTTAGTATTTTTTACTAGGAATTTTAAACAACTTTCTACCAGAAAGTAGCTTATGGTGTACCTACTCATCATGTAAGTACGTCTGACAGGCTGAGATCTCATTAGCTCTCATACTTCATTCACAATGATGGTCAAAATCTAACATTTTGGCCTACATTATGCATCTGAGAAATAATTTAGCAATCTTCAATCAAAAATCACATGAAAGTCGCAAAAATTTTCGCCAAGTTCTAATTTATAATAATATGCGTTAATTTTGCTGCGTAGTGTATTTTCCTTGAACATTTTGAAGAAAATTGAACATTTTAATCATATATCTACACTTTAGGTATAACATAACAAATCAAAGGTAAAAACATTGCATTATTAACGCGAGGTTTTTGACCCTTTTATGCACAACAAATTACGTATTTCTTATGTTTATGTCCATTGTGAATCAGGTATCAGCCATCGTAGAGACGTTTGGTTCTTACTATCATGTAGCTTATGGTCAGGAGGTGTGCAGAAACCTCTTTTTTTTAGGGTAGCGCCCTTGAAGCCTTAGGGCTCATCCCGGTAGAAAGTTGCTTCTAAATTCCCACCGAGTGGTTTTTTTCAACTTCTTTGAGAAAAAAGGTCATTTGAGTAACTGTAAGTTTTTCCCTTAGAAACCAAAAATACAAAGGAATGTCTACAATTAATTTGTTGCCTATCGAGTCGAATTACCGATAGCTGGAACTGAACCTTATGACTTACAACTTATTTATCTTCGTAACATTCCAAGCGATTTGTTGCTTTTTCTTACTAACGCACAGTCAGACCAGGTGATTTTGGTTTCCTACCTGTATAATATTTCTAATTTCTAAGAATTCAAAACCCTGATTTCAGAAAAATGGTGGAGATTCCTGGGTATTTGCACAAAAAAGTTCAAAATGCCTTGGAAAGTGACAAAACACGCTTTTTTCCACAAAGTGTAGCTGACTCGCCATCTAATTTTAAAGTGGTGAGTTTTGAAAAAGAGAAAATAAAAAATACGAGCAGGATACCTTAGTTATCCGGAGAGTGACTAACAAGTTAGGTACCCTATACTCGTAAAAAAGCGATTAGTACATTCTTTGATCTTATTTACTGGAATTTTTTTGAGATCCAAAAGATCACTCAATGATTTTTTTCTTGAAAATTGGTTAGAAACTGAGCATTAAGAATTTTATAATGATAATCATTAAAAAATGTTTCAGAATTCATCAATCAAGTATAATAATGGTCGATTTGAGGGAAGCAGTAAATTAATGTGGAGGAAGCCAAAGGCAGGACAATTTTCTGCAGAATTACATACCTCACAAATGTATACGCCCGTCGAGAGTAGAAGGAGAGTGTCAATGCAAATTTTTTGATTGCCTGAGTATATCTTCTTCCCTTGACAGGTCTTCCGGCATTCTTTTCTTCGTTGGAAATCAAGGATCTCGCCATTTTATTGATTTTTGAAGATTTCTGCGTTTTCCCAGCTGCAGACAGCATTGCTCTTAAGCTTAAAATGGTTTGATCTCTTCTCCTTATCACTCTTTGTAGAGATTTAACTTTTCTTCTCAAAATTTCAATTTCGGGGGCAGTGTTTTCTATTCCAGAAACTTCAAAAACCTCATCATTGATGACATTTTCGTTATCGATTTCACAAAGTTGGAGAGGAACAGGCAACGTTTCGGATTGAGGGTCAGGAGGATTATTAAATTCTTTATCAGGAGCAATCAAAATCCCGGAAGATGCTGAAATTCATTATTGGGTAATGCAAGTATTTCAAGTAGGTTTAGCAAAAACTAACCATCAGAATATTTAGGACGCTTTTTAGGCGGAATATAGTTCAGTGAATGATTTTCAAAAAATGGGGACGGTACAGCTTGCCTGGTAAGTCTCAGTTTTCCGTTTGCGAGATGAATAAAATCGTCTTCAGAAAAATGATCACTGCAGATCTTGCTTTCTTTATTGAGAACGCAGTCATTTCGACCTATTCGGCGTAGCCATTCAGAAAGGAGCTCTGGATCTTGTTCAGGAAAACTATAATGGGTAAGGTTTAGGAAAATTGTCTAATATTCATGAAAAAGCTATTGAATAAAACAATAAATTTTATTATTTATTTATTTCTGAATTTATTTTGTTTTGGAAACTGTGCGTGCGGCTGTGCATCCCTGCATAAATATAAACGTACTGATTTCACATCCTAAAATCCTACGTACCTATACATTTTGATATTTATTTCCGCACAATTTCAATTTTTTTCGATCAGCCGCTGCCATACAGTCCTTAATGCAGCATTTTGGAGAAGGGCGCGGGTAAAAACTTCCTTACCTAGCAATTAATCTATTGTACGGTTCAATTTGAGATTTTCAAGTTAGTTTTGAATATTTCCACTCCGCGAATTGTACCAAAAGGCATGAATCCAACATTTATGCAACAAAACATTCTTCACTGGAAGATTCAATAATCGTTCGGCTTCAAAAACAAAATTTACGCGAAAAATACCCAAATGGCGGTTTCGGAACTTTAATTTAATCGTGAATTGAGTAGGTATTTTAATTTTATATAAGAAAATATTAAATTTCCACAATATTTGAGCTTACTTACCGAAAAAAGTGGATATTACAGCCTGGAAAATATCGATTCAAGCAACCAAACACGTAACACTTTCTAGGCATTGTTATTAGAATCAAATTTCACTTATATAATCGAAATCTAATCCAATTTTTGCAAAAACTCACAAAATAACGGGGAAAATAACACAAAATTATGCACAAAATCAAATTGGAAAAATGGCGGCTTTACTTCAAATAATTTTTTTACAAGTAGGCGGGAAGACAGTGGTACCAACTTAATTTGTCCACAACTCCATCAAAATCCAGGAACCACTCAAACGTCAATATACGGCGAAGTTAGAAGTCTAGTGATAGCAACAATCCGTGACGTCATTGGGAAATCCGTACACACGACGGTACTTCATTTATTTTGAGGCGCGAGTTCTGGGTCACCCTGTAAGTCCGGTAACTATTTCCTTAAGCCACGAGATTGCGCATTATCCCAAATCGTCTATGTTTAATTGATTTAAAGTCTAGGAATCGATTAAAATCGAATCGATTTTCGATTCAAGTTCAATTAATTTCCAGAACCAATTCGTAAAAAACAAACAAATTCTATCGATTTTACGCCCGGGTTATTTCAATCAAGATGTTTCATTCGAGCTCGACCATTTTCGTTTCTCGATGCCGGAGCCGGAATGGAGTCCACGTAAAATGCCAAACTCGGACAAACTCAAACTAGTATTTGAGCAGAAAGTGAATGTCCGAACCAGGAAAAAAGCATAACGAGAAAAATACAAACTCGGAATGGCCCAAACACGGATTTGAGCAAACCCGGAACGGAACGTAAACGTAATTCGGCAAACCGGGAAAAAAGCAAACCAGGAAAAATCCAAACCCGTACGCCACTGCGCACCGTGAAGTTAGGCGCGTTGTCTAATGTTAAAGGAAGGACGTGATTCTACAGTTGTCAAATACAAAGTTTTCTTCGTCTATTCAAAAATGCGTTAAGGTCACAGAGTAGGCCAGCTTTTTGTATACCCAGAGGGGAAAGAAAGGGGTAATTTTTGTCCGTGGTGGGGGTAGGTAAGTTCAGGGCCGCACACATAGATGGCATTCTAAACCAGAAAATGAGAAAATGTTGCTAAGCAATGGCTTTATTCACCGAAAACCGTATACGGGTTCCTTGCCCACGCATTCTTAGATTTTGAATTTTCCGCAGGACATTTTAAAAATGAAAAAATACAAAAATTTTATCAATCATAAATTTTTGTACAATGTCAGTTTTAAAAGCACACATAATATTTTATCCATAAATACCTACAATTACGTTTCCAATACTAAATTTATATTCGCGCAGATGGCACATTAAATAACATTTACAATCAAAATATTTTACTAATAGGTAGTATTAATTTGAAATAACACTGCAAAGACTGTTCTGGATTCCATTCTTGGACTTCATAGGCAACTGATAGCTATAATCCACAGCGACGTTTTCCCGTGTTCAGCGCAGGTTCTGTTCTCAAGCGGGCCCACATAAAGTAAAGACTGGAAAATATGCACGAAAAAGTGATAAAATATGCACAAAAGATGACGAAAATACCGTGTGGCAATCCCTCTGTCTTATATTTTAAGCATTTGAAAAGCAGAGACAGAGAGCGATGACTTTCGCAGTTTTCTGAGCTATTATCTTCGCGTTTTTCGCCTTTTTTTGTGCATTTTTCGTCATTTTATAATCATAAATAACATTAAAATCGGTCTATTCATAAATACCGATAGACATTCTCTATGGAAAGACGGTATTCCCACCTATTTTGTGT
This sequence comes from Salpingus planirostris, assembly GCA_949788335.1. Taxonomy (NCBI): domain Eukaryota; kingdom Metazoa; phylum Arthropoda; class Insecta; order Coleoptera; family Salpingidae; genus Salpingus; species Salpingus planirostris. The sequence continues at coordinate 3,518,571 of OX460925.1, read as the reverse complement.
AAAGTTTTGAGTTTCATGGAATTTGTATTAAATATGCACGAAAGATGTAAGAAATATGCACGAATATACAAAATGCATATTTTCCAGTCTGTACACATAAGTAATCAAATTCGACCAGCACTGCGGTTTCATTATCCATCGTTCAAATTGCTCCTTTTTTTAGTAAATTCATTCCCAGCCGAAATGAGAAGACAAGGTTGGTCGCCAATTTTTTAAACTGCATTTTGATACGTTGTGTTTTGAATTTCTCTGAAACATAAAAATCATTTTAAAATGAGCAAATGAGTCTTTATTTTTAATTTTTAAAATTGTATAACCTTTTGGTGGGTTGACTCACGTTTTTTTCCCCAGTTTTCTCAATTGGTAATTTTTCTTTTTAAAAACGCCCAATAAAACTCTTGGCCCATGAGGTGTTTCAGAAAACAAAGTTTGAGGATCATTAAAAAAAATTGTCCATTATCTGTAGTAGACAACTTTTCTGAGTACGTTGTGGGTGCCTTCGAATCAAATGTCTCGTTGGACGCAGATGGAGTCTGAATACCCTATGAAGTTGCCAAAACATTTGCGGATTTTTCTGGTTGGAAAATAGAAGTCCTACTACTGTAGCATAGGACGTTTTTTCAAAGTGAAAACTGCAAATACGATGATAAATTGAAAGTAAACCAACCATGTCAGGGAGATTCATTGTATCAAGCCACGATTTGCGCCTAAAAGAACAGAAATATTAGTATTTAAAAAAGACTTAGGAAGGAAATGATTTACCCCAATTAAATTTGTTGACTTTTTTTCTTGTCCGTTTTTCCTCAAAGTGTTCTTTTCATTTTGTGAGCGTACGTATAATTGACGTATATTGCAAGGTATCATTGCTTTAACCATTTTAACTGCATTTCTATAAAATAATTCAAAAAATTTAATAGGGAATTCGACATTCGTAGTAGGTATGAAAAGGAGAGATGATATTGACGTCTTACCTTGTCTCATTTCTTGGTAAATGATGGAAAATTTAATTCGCTGAGCGCGAGCCACACGCGATACACATCAAAGGGCATTTTCTTCACTTATATGACGAAACCGCGGAATAAATTTTATGGAATTGTCGAAAAAATGTAGAAAAACACTAATCAAATATCGTTTCACACAGTTTGACACACGATGACAAGCGATTTTTGAAAATATATTCGCAATTACTTGGCAACGTCCAATTTCCGTTTCCGGATTAGTACGAAACGCCATCCATATTTGCGGCCTCGAACTAATATTCATCAGCCTGCTATGATACGGATCGATTTTTCGGGGAAGATGCCACCATGTGGTTAAGGTGAAGTCTCATGCATCCGACTTCCGATCATATGGTGATCTATATTTTGTAGTTTGATCAGAAATTTCGGAAATTAACTCCCGGTTATACATTTCTGACCAGTCAGAAATATATCGAACCATCCAAATACCTAAAACCCCTATTTATTTGCGGTCCCTCGTATAATCAACATTTAAATGCATGGAAGTCACCTTTAGTGATCATTTGACACTATTGATGACTACAAACGGATCACGTCCTACATCTAACCTCAGACAGCGCGCCTACTTCACAGCGCGCTGTAGGGTACAGGTTTGGATTTTTCCTGGTTTGCTTTTTTCCCGGTTTGTCGAATTACGTTTTCGTTCCGTTCCGGGTATGGTCAAGTCCTGGTTTGCGCCATTTCGAGTTTGCATTTTTCTCTTTATGCTTTTTTCCAGGTTTAGACATTTACTTTTTGCTCAAATACTGATTTGGATTTGTATTTTCGGACAAAGTACGCGTCACCCCGGAATGCAGCGGAATGGCGAAATGCGGAGCGGGAAGCCGAATACAGAATACGCCGCCATTTTCCATGGTTGTGAGTTTGTTAAACGCAGGAAATCTTTTATTCTTTTGGTGAACGGGAAAGTCTGTGTAGTTTTCGTGTAAATACTCATTCAACATTCATTTATCGTGCTATATTGAATAAGAAATTAAGCGAAATACTGACCCAGAGTGACTTTTCCATAGTTCATCGTCACCGAGTATTTTATTTGAAATCGTTCATCAATTTGCTGATTTTCTGCACATCCGACAACACCGCTTGAAAAATACAAAATGGCCGCCGACATTTAGGAACGTCACCACGGTCACTGACGTCAGCGCCACCTGTCAGGAAGGGGTCGATCCGCATTCCCCGAGTTCAGGCAGCCGGGAGCCGGGACGTCGGCGTCGCGGCGCTGTCGGAAAAGTACAGGAACCGCTTCGCGCGGGCCGCGTCGTCGGGCGCCGATCCCTACCGATCGGCCGTAGAAGGCCGCGCGCCGAGCAGAAGCAGTCAGTGCCGATCGCCCGTCCCCCATGGCCGCCAACGTAGCCGCAGCGACGACGAGACGGTGGGCCCACTAGGTGTCGGCGACATCATCGTTCCGGTGCGCGTCTGATGTAGAGCGGCGAGCGCGAGCCGGTGCAGAGTGCGGCCCCGTTAGCGACCGGTGCGTGCGTGTCCGCGGCCCGCCCGGGCGGCCCCGGGTAGTTCGTTCGCGTCGCCGCCACGGCCCAGCGTCCCCCGATGTTCACGGGCACCGTCCGCGTCAAGATATGCGAGGCTCAGAGCTTGCGGCCGACGGACTGCTCGAAGCGCCACAACATGACGTTCGGCAAGGCGGAGGACCAGCTGATGGACCCGTACATCACGATCGACGTGGACGACACCCACGTCGCCCAGTCCACCACCAAGCAGAAGACGCTCGACCCCGTCTGGAACGAGTTCTTCGAGCATGGCGTCGAGAACGCCAAGACGCTCACCCTCACCGTCTTTCACGACGCCGCCATACCGCCCGACGTCTTCGTCGCCAACTGCAGCATCCCCTTCGAGGACCTGCTCAACAGGGACAAGGAGGACGCCGACTTTTGGGTAATGCGGGATCTCGTTTACAACTGTCATCCGCAATTTTCGTACCGATCGAGCGATTTTATTGGGCGAAAAAACCGACGGGGCTCTGTGATTTGTTAAAAAATCTATGTTCAGATGTTTTGTCTATCTTGGCCTCGATCAATTCGCATCGCGGGGAATTCAGGTGAACGTTTTCGTTATGAATTCACCGTGTTCGCTTTTTCCGGATCGAAATCGTCTCTCTCTCTGGAAAAATCGAACGGAATATAATCCTTGATTTCGCAGGTCAACTTGGAACCGACAGGGCGCCTCCACGTTAGGATAGATTTAAAGTTAACAACGAAGGGTAAGGGTAAGTCCTGTCATAATTGAATTTCTTATTGGTCGCTTTATCTTTGTAATGAGGAATTGTGGGGTCGAAATTTCGAAAATGGATTAGTCTGGTTATAAATCGGGAAATGACAGGTAAGTACTTCGTTTTCGGTCGCTGTTACTAAAGAAAAATTACGTAAAACGACGGAAATGTAATCGTGTCATTCATGGGGAGTATTTCTGCTTTTCCAACTCCCTTTACTATACGAACTTTGTGTTATGTTCATCTCTCTCTTGCTCACGTTAACACGCAGTTTGTCATTGTCGAGGGGTGAAAAGAGCGGAATAACCGAACGCGCTTTACTCGAATTTTGGTTTTGTACAAAATTTTAAATGTTCTTGTAAACAAAGGTTTAGTCAACACGATTCAAGAAGTACCAGCATAATTTTAACAAGAATGTTTTGATTAGTAGAAAATAAGCAACTGTTGTCCTACTTTTAACCACTTTTAACTATCAAATTTCGCATTTCCATAAGAACAGACTTGTTCATTTATCATTTATGCCTTTGACATTGCCCGAAACATTCGAGAGTTATCTTCACAACCAATCAGGAATGATCACGCGAATTTCTATCCAATAGAAATCGTAGAATTTGGCCGAAAAATGAACATCTCAGTCATAGAAAACAACCCTATTGCGATCCTAATCATTAATCGTGTGAAACAGGTATAATAAAGTGAGATAAGAGAATTTGAAAATCATGAAAATACATCTAAGTTTGCAAAGGCACTGGTAGAGACATTTTCCGGCCACTCCGGAGAAAAATTCTTTGATCTTATACTTTTTAACAAGATTTCATATGCGGTTTTTTGAAAAAGTTGAAATTGCACGTGACAGTAAACTCAGTTTTCTACACCTCATTCCAGCTTGCCAACTTTTCAAACATTTTCATATTCCCCTGATTTCCAAGACATTTACAAACATTTCCGAAAATTTTCAATGTTTACGAAAAAAGTGTTTAAGAATGCTGGGATTGACTGAGAATGTTCGGAAATGTTTGGGATTGTCTGAGAATTTTTGTAAATGAGAATGTGGTGTGCATACAAAATTTTCCGCCGTGATTACTCTCTTGGAATTAGATGAGGTCAACTCCAGGAAAACTTGGATTGGCCAAGAAATAACAGGTTACATTTTGATTGGCCACGGAGTAACTCGAATTAGAGAACGTTCTGCAATCACCACATTTTCACACATTCCCATTATGCTGGGACATTACTGACATTACCACATTCTCAAAATTTTGTACTTACACTACCACATCCCACCGCTCTTACCCTCTCGTGTTTACACTGACAAATTTCGCGGTAGAAGCCGGTGTTACACTGCAAAAGTCACTAAAATCATGAAATCTAGTCTCTCATTACAAAGTTGAATCGATTTCATTATCATGATCAAAATCATGATTATAAGTATTTTTGCGTCCATCAGATTACCATGGGGCAAAACCTCGCGAGTTCAAGGAGGGCCAGGGCTTCAATCGGCGAAGAGGGGCCATGCGTCGCCGTGTCCATCAAGTAAACGGCCACAAGTTCATGGCGACTTTCCTGCGGCAGCCGACATTCTGCTCGCACTGTAAAGATTTCATTTGGTAAGTCCGATACTCCATCTCATCGCACCTTCGTACATCTCCTAAATCACTTATTAAATAATATTAAATGTGTGATTAACTTATTTGTCTACACGCATCTCAACTTCTTCATTATTAGGTTATATACGAGTATCGTTATTATCATAGTTTTTCCGAGTAGAAAACGTTTGTTCTACTTTACATGCTACCAAATTATTAATTACATTACTCAGAACACTGTGATTATTTTAGTGTACTTTGGGGGGCTCTTAACATTATAATGCTGGTTTTGTTTTCAGGGGTTTGGGCAAGCAAGGCTATCAGTGTCAAGGTACGAAGAAGTCAGCTGCACGATCTTTGTTTTCTTTCTTAATTTTTTATTTTAAAAAGATCTTCACGGCTTTTGCTTGTCTATATTATTTTGGCACTGATTTTTATACTCTCTTATGATTTATCCCCTTCGAGATGGTTCTAATATGGTTCTCGACGCATGTGTTTTCATTGTGGAGTCTTCGAAAGACCGCCATATTGGCCGATTGTGACATATGACGTTTCAGGATGCCAATATGGCGGCATTGCAAGTCTCCATCATGTTTATAGAATCGGTGGTTTTTACAGCACTCTTATCTACCAAAGGGCATGGCTTAATTATTTTAATTTATGATTTATTTTATCTATAACCATTTTTTAGTCGACGTTGTGTCCGCTTTGTGATATATTTCTTCATTATTATTTATTTATTAAAAAAATTGATATGGTGATTGTGAAAATGACGGATTGTGGCGACTATTTGGTTCTAATTTTAATTTGTTTCAGTTTGCACATGTGTTGTTCATAAACGATGCCATCATGTAGTTGTTACCAAGTGCCCACGAGAGTGCCCTGGAATGAATACCGAGGTGAGTGTTTTATGAAATTGATGAGGGACGTAAAGTTGTAGTTACCGGTGAGAAAACGGAAAACGGTAATACATTTTCGGTAATTATGTCATTTTTCACATTGAAAAATTGAAAAACACGATAAGTGGGAACCGTTTTTCTTCGTGTTTTATTAATAAATAGATACGCATGAAACAGTGAAAATGTTGTTACAATTTGAAACTGTATAGCGGGAATTTACAGATGAAAACCTAACCTAACCTGTATTTACACGGTTTACAATTGGGAATTCTTTTATACACTATTCAGCAATTCTTTGGGAATCGTCTGGAATTATGGACGATTTTTGGAGATTTTTATTTTGCAATTCACGGCAATCCCTCTGAATACGTGGGGTTTCTCTGAGTACAGTTTTTCGAATGTACAGGGTGTCCCAGAATTTGCGAATCAATACTTCAGGGGTTTTCAGTTATTGTTGGTGAATTTTTGGCGATTACTAAGGCTTACCGAACCGATTTTTAACGGTAACTATAACTTCAGTTCAGCAGTCTCTAAAATTATCGGTTTTTTTCGATTTTTCTATCCCGATGTTTTTGCAGTCATCTAGTCAACAGAGTACAAGATTCAACGTGAACGTGCCACACCGTTTCGTGGTGCACAACTACAAGAGGTTCACATTCTGTGACCACTGTGGCTCGTTACTGTACGGACTGATCAGGCAGGGTCTCCAATGTGAAGTGTGTTCCTTAAATGTGCATAAACGCTGCCAAAAGAACGTCGCCAACAACTGCGGCATCGACACCAAACGGATGGCCGAGATTCTGACAACATTGGGTAATTATTCATTTGGAAGATTATTGAAAATTGCATTTTCTATACAGATACTATTAAAAGTAAAGCTTTTTAACAATCCTAAAGACAGTTAAAAACCTCATATTTTTGTCACCAGTGTGTAAATCGAATGAGACCCCGTAATATTCGTATGTACCGAAAAAAGAATATTGACAACCGAGTTGACAACTAACTGTCATAATTAGGCCTGATATTTCCACCTTCGGTTAACCTCCCTATTAGCTAACTGTAACTTTGAATGTGAGCCTATATTATTAATTTTAACCGGAATTGTCTCAGTCTAAGGTTCCAGTTGGCTAACAGGAGGATAACCAGAGGTGGAAATACTGGGCCTTAATGTTTAACTAAAGAAGTGTCAACCTCTGTCAATTTTTTACAAAAATTTTGCATGCTGTTTTTTATCACATTTTAAATTGTCATGTCAAATAAAACCAGATCTAGAGTTTTCCTGGCACTTTTCGTCTCAAGAAATACGCTTGTAACTTCAGCTACAGATATTTTCTTCGCAAAAAAAATGTCGATAAAATCTAGATCACACGTGGTATTACTTTTGAAAAATGTCATCTTACAATGTGGTCGTCGTTCTATTTTCAACAATAAATAACTCGTTTTTACCCATTTTAATGATATCTGTAGAAAAAATAGTGTTCGATATTCATGTAAAATAGTATATTGCAAAAAGTTGGCGATTATTCAGGAGAATGAAAATGTTGTTTCAGTGAAAATTGTGAAAATCTCCTTTTTCCAATCGTATTGAGTGAAACAATGACCAAACACATAAAATGATTAGAAAAACTCGAGTCATCACTGATATACAGTCTAATTTTCGTCATCAATTTTAGTGGTATGAACGCCAACGGTGACGAATGTCGTCTGTAGTAGACGTCATGGCTAGTTCAGCAAAAATTTGACAGTTAACCTTTTACATTTTCTGAAGTGAAGAGTAATTAGAACCCATAGCTGAGCGTCCAGAAACACCGGGGGAAGGTTAGAGTGGCCCGAAGTCGTTCAGAAATAAAAGTATCTGTGTCAAGATCAGTTCTTGACACAATCTTACAGTTGACAATTCAGTTTGACAGCGAATGGAGGTTGTGCACTAGAAAGTACCTACCGTTTCATTGAATATGATTGGAAAATAGTATATTGTTCAACGAGTGAGAGAGTTGGTAATTTTTACGTAAACAAAATATTGTGATGAGGGGCGACCGAGTGGGAATGGCTAACTCCCGTTAGTTAAACACACCATACCTCCATTGTGGTGCCTTTAGCTAGAAGCGCCTTAGAATGTGACAGTTAGTGGACCTTTCCCAAGACGTATGTCACATTCTACACTGTTTTTAGTTAAAAGCGCCTCTAAAATGAGGTATTAATATGGGCCTATATTTTTGCCAAACGTTATTTCTGGTAAAAGAGTTCAGCCAATAAAGATATCAAAATGAGATTTTCATAGTATCTTCTTTTTATTGAACTCTTTAAATTCGTTGAAGCGGATGTTTTTATTTCGACTCTTAAAGTGTTAAATGTTAAATGCCTTTTTGGGGAGGTCTGACAAGAGATGTGTTGATAAAGTACAAATGACGACTTCTCGTTGGTCGAGTGTTGTGAAAGATTTTTCTACACATGTTGGAAAAAGTTGAATTGTCTAAATCGAAAACTATCGTGTAATACCTAGCCAGTTTATTGAATGTGATTGGAAAAAATGAAAAATGTTTTTCCTACGATAGACATTAAAAGCTGACTTTTGGTCGTGTCATGCTGTATCTGAGAGGACGTTTTCCGGGGAGCAAGCGGTTTTCATATTTGGCCGCTTTAAAGCGGCAAAGTAGTCAATTTTTTGGTTATTTTTATTTTCTATGGCATGACGAATTGCCAACTTTTTTTCAAATGTTCTCTTGAAAAATCAACTTGTAATATCAATCGTAGGAAAAATAGTATGTGTGCTTCAAGCGGAAAGTTCTTTCAGGCTCCGTCGTGGTCGAGCCTAAAAGTATAACTTTCTGATTTTGGTACACAATGTACTATTATTTTTTGTTTGTAGGATTGAAACACTTTGCTGCGCGCCTTGCCCCAAATTCCTTCTAACAAGAAAATGCCACCATCAAAATTAAAATATGAATTTCTGGTTGACAGGTGTATCGCCCGACAATCCGACACCGAGACGCAGCAAGTACGTGTCCGGCTCGGGGGCGAACGGCGCGAACTCGGAGGGCTCGGCCGAGAACCAGCCGTCGTCCGAGGAGGACACCGAACGAACCGGTGAGCGATTACCCAGAACGACGGAAGACAACGGTAAAGTCCGCCCGTCCCCAATTTTTCCCTTCCCTCTACTGATAAATCGTCTTGCCCTGTAGGTCCGGACGGCGACCGCAAGATGGGCCTGGACGACTTCCACTTCATCAAGGTCCTGGGCAAGGGCAGCTTCGGCAAGGTGATGCTGGCCGAGAAGCGCGACAACGAGGAGGTGTACGCCGTCAAGGTCCTCAAGAAGGACGTCATCATCCAGGACGACGACGTCGACTGCACGATGACCGAGAAGCGGATCCTCGCGCTGGCCGCCAAGCACCCCTTCCTGACGGCGCTGCACTCGTGCTTCCAGACGAAGGACCGGCTGTTCTTCGTGATGGAGTACGTCAACGGCGGCGACCTCATGTTCCAGATACAGAGGGCGCGCAAGTTCGACGAGCCGCGCGCGCGCTTCTACGCCGCCGAGGTCACGTTGGCGCTGCAGTTCCTGCACAAGCACGGCGTCGTCTACAGGGATCTCAAGTTGGACAACATCCTGTTGGACGCGGAGGGGCACTGCAAGCTGGCCGATTTCGGGATGTGCAAGGAGGGCATTTTGGACGGGACGACTACGACGACGTTTTGCGGCACTCCGGATTACATCGCGCCGGAAATACTCCAGGTAACGGGACGGTTCGGCTGAATTGAGATTTTTTCGGTAGAATATCTTGAAAAAGTCACGTTTTTGGTGTTCAGTTCGGTAAAGAGGCTTTTACCGGATTCTTTTTAGTCCTTAAAATGGCTCTCTACGGGACTGTGCGCCTCGGTACTGTATCTACTGGGTTTTCATAAATGCTTGGGTACCACGTGTCCATGAGGTAGGCAAGTATGTCCGTCAAACTCGCCAGTGACGTACGTGTTGTTTATTGTTTATGAGTCTCATTCTGCAAACACACGTGCTCTTGCGTTTTCTGTGGAGCTTCCTCGCCGTGAAAATGGTGTGGACACTTGAAGAAAATGCTTGTTTTCTCTTGTTTGGGTAAATTTCAGCTGGGAAAAATATTTTTGTTTTCCAAAGACCCACATACTCTCTCCTGTTCTGACGGACGCCCATGGTGTAGCGCGGGTTGCAAATTTCCGCTAAGTCACGTGGTATCCAAGCATTGATAAAAACCCAGTACCTCTCGGCAGTAATGATATGCTTTCCGCCTTGGTCTATAATCTACTATTTACGGACTTGTTACATAAACTATTTTTTTTTTGTGTAAACCCTTGGAAAAGTGATGTTTCTCATACTTTCATTTACACGGTGATTTAATACAGGGCTTTCACTAATGCCAGGTCCCCACGTGACCGTCAGTTAGGCAACTTGTTATACATATTTAGGGATATGGGTGGTTTTTGGGTTGCTTTTAGTAATATTTGTGTCAAAGTCACCAGTGGCGTCATTTTTCGAATATTTCGATAATTTGTCAGTGTCAGTCAGACGGAAGATTTTGAGTGCCTTAGGTCTCGCACCATTGAAGAACTGCAGCAACACTTGATTGCTCAAAAATACCCGTGTTCTTCAGTTTAAATGGTTTGATTTGGCTGTTTCCGATTCTATTTGTCAGAGGAACTTATTAAAACATTATAGTTCACGGAATCTGCTTGTTACGCCAATGATGTAAGTTGGGTTGCATACTTCCGGTAGGTCACGTTGGGACCGGACTTAAACGAAAACCCTGTATTACACCGACAACGTTTCACAGTGGCGTAGCTAGAGCTTTTGTGGCCCGGGGCGGTAAAAAAATTTGCCGCCTCTAGCCCCCCCCCCCCAAAAAAATTTTTACTGAATCTAATTTTTGACTTTTTTTTGACTAATGGCTTACTTTTACATTCGCTTTTGCCTCTAAAATGCCGCCCCCCGAAAGCGCCGCCCGGGGCGAACTGCGAACTGCGAACTGTAATTTCCAGAGATATTGCAATTTTAGAGCAGCCCTTTTGGGAAAGGAAAGATTACAACGAAATATACCAAAACACAATAGCTTGAATTGAGATAGATTTATTGTTGGGTCGGTTTATGAGTACTCATCAGTTATCTATTAGCTAAGTTGAATTTGTTGATTTTAATTGTTGTAACAAAGAAATCTTAAGAAACTGTCTTCTAGTTGAACATTAACTGAGGGTTTATGAACCCACCCTAGAGTTGTATTTAAAAATAAGCACTGTCAGCACAAAAAAATGAAAACGCAACTTTTCAACATACATATTCACATCTGTGTGAATGATTCTATCCAAGTGTCATTTGATTTTTTTCCGATTTTAAATAATCTTTTAGAATGAATTTGGATCAGTCACAGTATTAGTTTTTCCTTTGAAACATGGGCGGTCAATTGTTGCCACCAATCACGAAACGGAATGCACCTTCTTCCAGAAACTACGAACTGCTCAAATTCAACATTTAAGTTGAACTAATAGCATATTCCCCGTACTGTACTAGTCTACCTCAATGTAGCTTCATCCTTTATTATTCTGAGAACTAGAAAGGGCTAAAGATACACTGAGTGTAGTTCGGTGCAGCCCGTTGCAGCTACATGGAATATGCTATTTGTGACTAAATTTACGAATGTCATGTTCTAATGGCGTTTTCCGGTCATTTACGGCATTTTCGAGTCGCCACAACCGAACTAGTTCGGTTCTAAATTTGAAGCTTTTGAGGTTTAAAATCGCTGAACGAGCTTGGTTTAATAGGGTTGGTTTCTCTATGACTGACAGACTCATTTTTTGGCCAAATTCTACGATTTCTATTGAATAGAAATTAGGATCAACATTTCTGATTGGTTGTGAAGATAACTCTCGATTGTTTCGGCCAATGTCAAAGGCATAAATGAACAAGTCTATTAAGCGATTCTTTTGCTGTTATAAGTCCTATTGTAATCCTACAAATGAAAAATTATATCAATTAGGAGTGATAAAATAACAAATAACTCATGTCGACACTTGATATCACTACTACTTTTGTCGACCGTATCATTTCTAGGTAGGTTGCACTATCTTACGATTACACAAGTATTACAAAAATTGGCTATTAATTGGCTATGATGCTATTCAACTTTATTCAACACCTGGTACGAATGGACTAAAGTGAACTTCAATAAAGTGTGTGACGTAGGCATGTCATTAATCGATTATTTTAATTTATAATTAGGTACATGACCTATTCTACAGGGTGTTTGAATAAAAAATTGACAGCGACTGAGTAACACCAAATTTCAATGGTCTTTGAAAACAGTACATCGATGACTCTTACAAAATGACGGATCTAAATCAATCGCTTTTCCCGCGTTAGGTGCCACTTATTCATATTCTTATTACTTATTATCTGTATTTGCCCATCCCCATGAATCCAAGAAAAATACTATCGATTTCACTGATTCTGATTGGCCGTTTTCTTCGTTTTCCGCTTTCAGGAATTGGAATACGGAGCCAGCGTCGACTGGTGGGCCCTGGGCGTCCTGATGTACGAAATGATGGCCGGCCAGCCGCCGTTCGAGTCTGACAACGAGGACGACCTGTTCGAGTCGATCCTGCACGACGACGTCCTGTATCCGGTGTGGCTGAGCAAGGACGCCGTCAGCATACTGAAGGGTTTCATGACCAAGAATCCGAGTCGAAGGTTGGGATGCGTGGTCGCCCACGGGGGCGAGGCCGCCATCCGGGTGCACTCGTTCTTCCGGGACATGGACTGGACAGCCCTGGAGCAGCGGAAAGTCAAGCCGCCTTTCAAACCGAAAATCGTAAGTTGTTTGATTCTATCCGTTTTCCGCCGAGAAGCTCGTAATCGATGGTGGGGATGGAAAAAAAATCGATACGCCGATTAATCGATATCGATATTTTTGGCTATCGATTGTGATGGTCGGGGGTGATCGTTTTTTTTTTTTCGATAGTCATTCGGTTAATCGGTCGTTTCGTATTAGTAATGATGGGTTTTTGATTGTTTTTGCGGAAACAGAAGAGCAAGAAGGACGCTTTGAACTTTGACGCCGAGTTCACGAAGGAGGAGCCGATCCTGACTCCGGTCAGCAACGAAGTCGTGCATTCGATCAATCAGGAAGAGTTTCGAGGGTTTTCGTTTCTCAACAAAGATTACAATCCTTCTCGCTTCGTGGCCGAATAACTCGATGGCGATGGCGATTGAAGGACGCGTCGAAAACCCATCAGAAATTAAAAAATAAGAGGCTTTTCGAGTTTTATTTTGATTTTAATAGAACAAAAGTTAAAATTGGAACAGACCTCTTGCATATCACACAGGCACACACACGAAATAATAATTGTCGATTTTGTTCGAATCTTAAACTTTGCCAGAAAACTAATAACATTTATTATTAAAGTAAGTAGTAACGAGATGTTTTACTGAAATATGAGAAAAAAAATTGTAGCGATTGTATAGCTGCAATATTCAATGGCTTTAATGTACCTAATTATATTTGTTGTGTTATTATTATTATTACGTATTACGATTCTAACGCTGACCTCATAACAGCTTTTTACAGTATTCTAGATGAAGAAAAATGCAATTTATTATGAAATTCTAGCTCCTGTTGATTTATCATAAGACTGTTTTAAGAACATTTTTTCGCTAGGCCCGTGCGGACCTAACTTCACTTGAAAAGTGGGGCCAGGTCTGTTTGCGCCTAATTTTTCTGTAGAAAAACATGTGGAGCTTGCTCTCTTTTCCGTTTAAAAAGTGGTAACCCTAATTCGAGATACTTGTAGGATTTAGGATTGATCAAGGCGTCGGTTTATTATGATTTAAAAAAAATTCTAGTCACATGAATGGCCTACGCTCTGTAAATAACCGAATGAGTATAAAAATGAGAAAAAAAAAATATCGTTTCGGTCGAGGCATCACCTTTGATTTTCTCATTGATTTAAGAGAAAGATTAAAAATCGTCGCAAATTTCAAAAGCCTTATGTATTCCGGGTTTATTCTTCCTCGGCTGATTTTTGTGTGTTTCGTTTCCTTGAATAAGTGGCTCATTAATATCATCTTTATACTTTTATTATAGTTTAAAAAATCACGGTTCATATGATAAGTTTTAAAATACATAAAAAAGTAAATATATTATATTGTATATTGTTGTGATATTGTGAGGAGGATTCGACGAGACGAGTATGCGGATTAAAAAATTGTTGGATTTTTCGTTGATAAATATGATGTTTATTGGAAGGAATTAAAGTAAGAAGATGGAAATCGATCGGGGAACGTGCATTATTTCTTAAGAGAGCTTATAAATAGGTTGTTCGTAATTTTACCAAAGATTTTATTTATTATTTTTAACGTAGATGTGTAAATGTTAACACTATACTATAGTTTATGTACCTAGTACTTATTTCATCAGACACACTATTATAATACTACTTATAATAATTATTATAATAATATAATAGCGATGATGTATAATTATTATGGACGGTGGCAGGCTTTGTTCGTTTGGAGAGAACCACAAAATAATAACATCATGAAAAAGAAATCAGCGTAATAGTTGGCGATAGAGAAAAACACAGTGAAGTAAAAGGGCGAGATTTACGCTGAAATGTCGAGGAAAACACGCGATTAAAATAATACATTTCGAGGAAATGTACATATTGTTGAAAAAATACATAATGTTTTAGATATTTATTAATGTGAAGCTTAGGAGTAGTAGGAAATTAATAAATTAACCCAAGAATAATCTTAGTGTATGTTTAGATAAATATATCTATTATAATATCACAGGTCTGTGTTAGCACCAAGCTGTTCATCAGATTCCTGGCGATTTTATTGATATGATTATGATGAAAAAGAAAACTTTCGTATGTATATGGGCTGCCAATCACCTTTTACTTTGCAGAATTGTTAAATAGCGCCATATTAGTCTGGTCATTAGTTGTTCTAAAGGTTGTTCCATACACACCCAAGTCTCTGAGAGAAATGGTCGTTATTTGCGATTTTTGGGACTTGAGAAAGCCGGTATTTATGTTGTGTTTTTAATTGAGAAAAAAGCGCGCACTGGGTGCAGTTTTATCTTTTTCTAGTCCGCATGATAATAAAGGATGGAGATAAACCATTGAAAGCAAGAAAAGTCGTACTTTTTCTGTACCAGTCGTAAACGCGGATTATCGCACTGATGTAGGGATAATTTTATCAATTTTTTATCAGTTCTTCTTTCAGGAAAAACAAAAGTATTTACAACTATTTTATGAATATTTTGATCAGCAAATGTTAGTTCTTCCAATTTATTTGCGATGATGTAACATTTTGCAACATTACGACGTAAAATGAAATGTTTGTCAACACTTGAGAAATCGATGTTCGATTTGAGACCCTCCATTCTCTTATGGAGATGTAAATTTCTTTTCACGCATTATTTTCGTATTTCTAACAAATTCCTGCCAAATTAATGTAATAATTGATTTCTAAAAGTGAAAATATAAAATTTGGACTGGTTTGATACCATCTGCTTGATAGAATGGTTGGAAAAATTGTTCCATTTTGATCGAAGTAAAAATAGGACAAAGCTCTTTGGTGTACTATACTGTTACCTGTCAATATGGCAGCATGGCAAGTTGAACTGCATCCGTGGAATAGCATAACCTTACTAATATGACGTATTGTAGCTGAAAATTAGGCATTAGAGGTTCTCCTATTATTATATTGTAATATTTTTGCGAATAAGGCTTGCATATACCAGTGTTTGTGCCAAACCATGTCCCTGTAATAATCGTCCAAGCTGCCTCTCTCACACACTCTTGACCCTCTTTAAAAAATGAAATAGAGAAAAACGAAACCCCACAGATTCCACCGCATTGTTATTGTTTATAATTATATTTGTACTAGCAATGTGTTGTAAATGGTGTACCTATTTCTCTGATGTGTACTAAATTATAAATAAACATTATTTAATGTAAATCTGCTCGAATGATTCCGCTACTGTAATCCTATAAATACGGACCTCTAAAAATAGAAGTCACCATAGGAAATATTGATTAAACTTTTCCAGTAGAAATGTCCGAATCTAATAAGAAATTGTACGAGGAAATGAAGAAATCCATTGAAGAAGACAAACTCCACTGGGTCAAAAACGATGCAAAATTAAGGGCGGTAGTTTCGTCGAGATCATACGACGAATTCAAAGACATCGTGGCAGCCGCCCATCTCCAACCCCTGAGTAAGAAGGATAAACTACCCAAGGTTCGACAGCAATAAAATGAAACAATTTCCGTAATTTGTAATAATTATATAATTTCGAATGACCCCGCAACCCTCTATATAATCTTTGAAAATGCAATATCGTAATAATAACGTACTTATATCAAAACGTAAAATAAAAACTCAAAAAATGCATGTTTAGGGGAATAAAGCAAAAATTAATGTACGATTATTGGCTGAATTACACGAGCGTGCACTCAAGTACTACTGCTTCCTGGGTTGTTGGATATTGACCATGGGTTTGTTCGGATGGTTGGATGGCGGTTTCTCTTTGTGGAAACTCTGCACCGCCTCTGCCGGAAAATCGGCGTGCCCCTTGGGCACCGCTCCCGAAATCGTCGTGGTCTTCGGAGGGCTTCCGGACATCGTAATTCCGGTGGTGTCTTCAGTTAGACCGCCGGAATCTTTCCGTGTTTTGTGTTGAGTTATTCGCATCCCGCCGGCTTTGACTGCGTTGTTGACACGAGGAGAAACACCGTTTAATGTGATTTACGATGAAAAATAGAAAGTGGAGGGTGCAAATTACCTGCTGGGGGGTGGCCCGCTTTCAGTTCGCTCTGGTTCTTCGTCGGAGGACTCGACATTTTTATTGTGCAATATGGAACAGGATGAAAAATCGTACAATAACACGTAGTAGTAGGACCGCAGATTAAATTGTGACCTTCTATTTTATTACCACGTTATAAATGCTGAGTTTAATACCTCAAAACACCTCCGCCGTAAAGTTGTCTCAACATTTTGTTTACATAAATCGAGTAGTTCATGAAAGCCGTCACAAGGTGTCACCACATTACAAAGAAATAGATATATTGCAGGTTTCTGTTTTTCAAGTAGTAAAATTTATCAAAAAGCCAGCAAAAAACTTTAAAAACATTTGCTTGCACCAATTAAATCACTAGTTCTACTAGATTTATGGAACGATATAAAAAATAACAAGAAACCCACTTCAATTTGAATATAGAAATCTAGAATCAGTGATAAAAAGATAAAATGGTAACACTACAGAAATATGTCAAGAGATGTCACTAGAGTAAATCTATTACAGGTTTCTGTTCTATAATAAAAAATACGGATAAATATTCATTACAGAAGATAAAAAGCGCTTTTTATGTCTATTGAATGATTTTTTCGATATAATAACTATCTAGTAGTCCGGTAATCGATCAATAAAGTGATACAGATCAGTAGTTAGAAGATCCGACCAATAGAGGTCAATAGTGTAGTTCAATTATAGGACTCTGTTTTACCTGCCAGTAAATTTTTGAGGTTATGGAAACGTGGAGGTTGTAGAATCTGTCAAAGAAAATAACAATTTCCATATTTTACTGAAATAAATAGATTTCCAACACAATTGGACTACCATTTAAATATGGTACTACTAGAAAACGATACTGTAAGTTATCTCATATTTCCACCCACCCTAAAACTAATTCAGTACTTAATTTTTAGTTTTTAGTGGAGTTGACTAAATTATTCCAAAAGGCTAGACAAAAAGGATCTGTAACGATGATTTTCAAACGATGTAAGCCTCAGTTTCTCAAATGAGACCATAATAAATTTATTCCGTGTTTTATTCCTTGTAGATGATGGTAATGATCGACCGGAACCTAGGGAAGGTCGGCCACCTTTACCAACCCCACAGGAACATATGTGCTTGGTCAGAGCAAAGTCTAGAGCGAAGAAAATAGCAACAGTTATCCACCAGAAAGACATTAACAAATTTCAAGTAGCTTACAGTAGTTTATTGAAGGGAAATCTAGACGGGCTTAAGAAACTGAAAAAGCCGAAAACGAAAACAAAGGCTGAATGATGATTCCCAACATTGCATCCACTATTAATTATAAAAAATCACGGTATTCACTTTTCATTATGTTATTGGTTTCGTATATAATTATGTAAGTATGAGAGTAATTGTTATTTTATTTTGATTTTTATAAACACTTACAATGGTAAATAAAAATATTAAATCGAAATAAATAAGTTAAATGTTCACCACTGCAGGTTCGTCATTAGTAAATAGCGGACAAGACTTTCTCCAGTATGCATCAGCAGTACCGGAAGTGGCTAAACAGTGATTGGCGCAATCAAGAAGAACTTGCCCTTTGAAACATTGATTACAAGTTAGAATGCAAATGTCTGTGGCATCAAAAAGTACTTCGCTTTGTACGTGAAGGCCCTTAATATCGCTGAGAACGACCAGCGATAAAACGAGAATTTGTAGAGGTCCACCTAAAAATAAATAAATTGACCTATTTATCTGAATATTATGTTCTAAGTATTTAATTAGAAAACAGGATAACGTACCCATTTTGAGGACCACGATGCAGAACTTTGAAAATATTCAGAAGAATTCGATTTTTATAGTGTATGGGAAACACCTGTTGTTTTATCTCATGAACCCTTAATTTCGGGGAGAGATGAGACTACTACAGCGTTCAAATAATGTAGATATTGACATATGAGCGCGCTTTTTATACCCATCACCTACACATAAACCATGCCGGCTATCATGAATCATGATCTAAATAGATATACTTTTATAAGTATTATGGTTTTATTATTGAACTTGATGAGGTAGTAAAGGATTATTTACAGCGACATTGTAGAGGGAAGCGTAGTTATTACGCAGAATACAATAAAAACGTCATTGAATGTTACCAAGAGTTCAAAAATCACACGAAATCATCAGTAAGAACAGTACTTAATAACCGTAGGGTTACGGTTATTAAGTACCTGTTATTACACATAAGTGTAAAGTTTACTTATGCAAGGTAAGTTTCATTATATTAATAATTTTTTTAGTTATAAAAAGGCAATGCTTTTAGTCATTCCACGTACCTATATTTTTTGTTGTAATCACAGTTTATTAGGTATAGCTAAACTGATGTGGTTGTAATACTTTTAGATGTTTTCCGCAGTAGTTACTCTGGTTTTTAATTTTTAAATTTTAAAGCGCCACAATGTTGGATATTTTTTAAACATAATTTCGGAACACCTTGTATTTTTAATACGTCTTTTAATGGAATGCACTTTTTCTGCGCGTCTCTTTTTGTATATCAATAAATGTACTCTATAATTTTTTCTATTTGCCCGCATTTTTATTAATTTTGATCATTGATGCTGTGTGGGCGCAAGTTCAAAATATTCGTTCTTTGTGTTATCTTGTGAGTTCCGCAGAAATTACGTATTTGCGGTATTTCCATCAATACAAAACGGATACATACAGGCTGTTTGATAAAAACTCCAGAACGCCACAGTTTCTTTGGTTGTGATCCGATTTCAAAAACTCATCAACAAAAAATTATTTATTTTTCATGCACTACGAATAGAGCTTGGTACCAAATTTTTTCCATTAACTTCTTTTTTCAACATTGGTAAATTTAACTTTTTTAATAATAAAACGCGATTATTTCCAATTCAAAGTTGAAGTAGATATTTTCTTCTATACCATCGGTCAATAAAGACGTAAATTTTTCTTGATAATCATCAGTAAAACGCAAAAAATTATTCGCCAGATTTGGTCGGATCAAACAAAAAACGTCATTTTCACGTTTGCTTTGGAATCCAAAGCACTCCTGAAACTGACATTTTTTTAAATTTAATTCTAATCGGGCGAAACTTTTTATGCGTTTTCTTGGATAAACATTGAAAAAATGACCACTTTCTGCATATCATAGTAAAGAGAAAAATACATACTTCAATTTTAAAATAGAAGTAATCGTATTTCATTCTTAAAAAGATAAATATATCAATATTAAAAAAAGAAGTTGAGGGAAAAAATTTGGTAACAAGCTCTATTCGTAGTGCATAAAAAATAAATAATTTTTTGTCAATGGGTTTTTAAAATCGGATCACAACCAAAGAAACTGTGGCGTTCTGGAGTTTCTATCAAACAGCCTGTATATAGTGAATCTGTCTCATTATCGATACGCAAACGCGTATCCTAATGAGCTCATTACGACACGCAAATAAAAAAACACCGTATCCAGAGTGATTTATCACTATAATGGCATGTTTTTTCTTGACTAAGCGCTTTAGCATCTCTGGGCCATCGTTTTGGAAAATGTGTGGTATCCATCATAATACGGGCTACCTACGTTTGAAAAAATCAGCGAGATTTTAACGTTATAAATTACTCTAAAAGCCTATTGGTATACCATTGATTGGTACTATAATTTCGAAAATTTCACATTGCCTGCTTTTCAGCCTACTTTTCAGGTGTTAAGAACTTTAATACATGGGTGGGAGCTGGTGCCTAAATTATTGATTAAATGATGGTTGCTTAGCACGTTTGCCTGTCAGAAATAAACAAACAGATCGATAGTTTTTGGCAGAAGGAACAGTATTTGAAAAATCACTTCTTCATGGCCGATGACGACGACGACGATCAGGCCGAGGAGGCCCCAAAGAAAGACGAGGCCGACAAGAAAGAAGGCGACGACGAGGACGAACGATTCGAATTCATCCTAGCCTATCTCACCAAATCCTACCGGCTCAAACAGGAGAAATGGAACAAAATGATGAGCATCGAAGAGCACAAGGTAAAACCAAATTTTCTCAAAAACACTCATATCAGTGATAATGGATCAATTTCAGAAAATCATTATGAACTTCTTCATGAACCCGGAAGCGAGATTTCTGATTTTGACCATAACCAGCGCCGGCTTTTTGACACCTTTCACGACGTTCACGCCCGCGATCAAATCGAAATTCACCTACTTCATCAAAAAGGCCAAAGACGTGGTCACCATGCAGAATTTCCGCGAGATCGTCCTCTTCGGCGACATGGCGGGCAAACCGGTCGAAGAACTCGCCGTCTTACTCGAACACGTCATTTTACCGGTCCTGTCCAATCCGGGCAACCAGAAAGGGTGGCCGCAAGTGGTCGCGGACGACGTCGTGGCCCACGTGCGAAACTTCCGGAACACCGTCGAACAAGTAAAACGAGAAAAACCCCAAAAATTATCGATATAACCCTACAAAACTTTTCTAGATAAGAGGAGCGATGAAGAGCCAGACAGTATTGCCGATGCCGCAAGGAATTTCCGGATTGTTCGAAGCAATCGACAACTTCCGGGACTCAGACGGGGACGAAATCGATCTGCAACTCAAAGCGTCCATCGAAAGCACCATCAATAAATGGTCGAGCGTTTGCGCAGAAATCTTGAAACAATCCTCGACCATCGCCTTCGCTGGGGGCGCCCACCCCACCCCCATGAGAGAGATAGAGTTCTGGTCGGCCCGACTCAAAAATCTGGAGTTCATTTACGACCAACTCCGCGACCCTCGAGTCAAAAAGATGGCCGAATACCTCGAAATGACCCAGAGCGCCTACTTCCCCACTTTCAAGAACCTATTTCGTAATGTTGTAGCAGGGGTGGTTGAAGCCCGTGATGTTTGCCTGTATCTTAAACCGCTGATTCCTCATTTTGCGAGGTTGGAAGACTCGGAATTGTTGGATAATGACGCATTTATGAAACCTCTAGTTCATTGCGTTGGTCTTGTCTGGGCTAATTCGAAATACTACGCGTCCAATGAACGGATCGTGGTGCTCTTTAGCGAAATCGCGAATCTGCTGATTGAGGCGAGCGAGAAGCAGCTGGATCCTAGCTCGATCTTCCAGGGGGAACCGGACGAAATCCACGAGAAAATCGAAAAGACGCTCGCCATTTTGAATCAGTTCCAGTCGGCTTTCGAGCACGTGCGACGCATCCTCCCCTCGTACTACAAAATAGACGAGACTTTGGTGATTGGGGAACAGGGCAGAGGCGACCAGATGCCCGTACCTTGGACCTTTCACGCCCGAAACGTCTTTCAAAGACTCAGGGATTTCATTAATCGTCTCAAATTGGTTAAATCGATCCTTTGGACCAACCTGGAGTTTATGAAATTGGAGAAAGTCGAGTTTGGCGGTATCAAAGGCCGGCTTTTGTCGCAAAAATGCGAGGAAATCTTCGAGGAGTTCATGCAGGCCTACAACGTGTTCAACAACATCCAGTACGACGTGTGCAACACGGAAGACTTGAACATTCTGGACGATTTCAAGGCGTTCGACGAAAAGTGCCAAGATTTGGATCGCCGATTGGCGGCGATTTTCGGGCAGTCGTTTGACGACTGCTACAATCTCGAGAGCATGTTCAAACTGATCAACGTCATCGGGAACTTGATCGACAGGCCGATAATACGCGACGAGGTCACCGTGCGATACCCGCGCATCATCGAGGTCTTCAACGAGGAGCTCGATACCGTCAAAGTGCTCTTTGACGAAGGCAAATCTTCGGGCATTCCCATAGATAAGACGTACCCTCCTGTGGCGAGGGCGCTCACTTGGATCTACAAGTTAAGGCAGAGGGTGTTCAAGCCGGGCGAAGAATTCAAGATGGTAGAGCACGAGATCGTCCAATCGGAAGACGCGGTCCACGCTTTCGAAAAGTTGGATCACATGTTGCGGCTTTTGGACCAGGAGCAGGACGAGATTTTCTCGGCTTGGTGTCAAACGATTCCGGGCATCATCGAGACGAGCATGTCGAAATTTCAACTCATCAAAGGAGCCGACGGTTTGCTGTCGCTCAATTTCGACAAGGAACTCGAGGCGGCTTTGCGAGAAATGCGCTACATGCGGTTGATGGAACTGGAGAATCTCCCCCAGGAGGCGTTGGATCTGTTCGACAAGATGGAGGAACTCTACCAGGGAATCTTGAAGTACAATCGGATCATCCAGTGGTACAACCACATCAAGACGAAAACTTTGAAGGTGGAGTACAATTTGATCGAAGACGAGGTGGCTCAGATCGATCTGTTCTTGGAGGATGCCTTGAACGCGATCACTTGGAGTGCGCACAGTCCCGAATATTTGGAGCAACTCTTCGATAAGGTCAAAAATTTGGGCGAAAGAGTACAGAAATCGCAAGGCAATATCAAGCAGATTATCGATAATATCGATTTGTGGGCCGAACATCCTCTGTACGAACGCAAGGAATGTAAAAAAGAGAATCTGATTAGTCTCGATGATCGATTGGAGCGTTTGCAGAAACGATACTCTCAGATCGAGGCGAGTTCTGAAGAAATTAAATTTTTCATGGAGGAGAATTATCGATTGCTTTTGAACATTCCGGAACCGGTAGTCGAAGATCTCACCACCACAGCCGACGAATCTGAATCTCCTTCCCCCGATTTAGAATCGCCCAAAAAGAAAAAGAAATCGCCAAAAGGCTCGCCGAAAGGTAAGACAGAAAAAGCCCCCAAAGAAAAAGCCCCCAAAGAGAAGACACCGAAAGAGAAGGCTCCGAAAGTGAAGAGCCCCAAACAGAAGTCGCCAAGAGGGAAGAGCCCGAAAGGCAAAAAGGCCAAAGGCAAACCCAAAGAAAAATCCAAAGACGGCAAAGACAAGAAAAAGAAAAAGGGCAAGAAGAAGGCAGCTAAAGTGGCAGAGGAGGCACTTTTGTCGTTACCGGAACTCGAAGAACAGATGACTTCCAACAATAAGCAACGATACTGGGAGGAATATCTGCAATACGTCGATGATCTGATCAAGGGCAAAATGATCGACGCCGTTTTGGTCAGTCTGACGTATTTCGTCAACGAAATGGGCGACAAACTACCAGTCACTCCCTTATTCGAGTTGGCCCTCGAACTGCACGAACCGGACATCGTTTACGCACCCTCGATCGACGCCAAAGACGCCGGAAATTGGTTGAACATCATCAACGAAATAATCGACGACATTTTTAAGATGGGCGTTCACATGGCCCGAGTCATTCCGGAAAGTCCCCAGCCGGACTATCTGGCCGACATCAAACACAACAAGCAATGCCAGGAAGTCTTGGAGAATATGATCGAGAAAATCATGGTCGCCATAGAGAACGCCGAGGAGTTTGTCAAGGAGTTTGACCAGTACTCGCATCTGTGGATGGACGATCGTCAAGAGTACCTGCGTCAGTTTCTGACTTACGGTAGAATGTTGACTTACGAGGAGCTGGATCGCATCGAAGAGATCAAGGAGAGTCCGCCGACGGTGCCGCAGTTCAAGCAGCAGATCGATTTCTACGAAGACATGTACAAAAAAGTCGAGAAAATGGCTACCGAGAAAATCCTCGAAGGAGGTTGGTTGCGCATCGACATTCGTCCGCTCCGGCAGGCCATTCTGAACACGATCTGCAAATGGGGCAACCTCTTTAAGCAGCACTTGTACGATCGCGTCATCAACAGCTTGGACGAGCTGGAGAATTTCATCGAAGAGGCGATCGCGGCGATGCAGGCGCCTCTGGCGGAAGACGATTACGACGGCCTCTTGAAAGTGATGGGCTATCTGTACAAGGTGAAGGAACGTCAAATGGAGACGGACGCCATGTTTGAACCGCTTAAAGAGATCATGGATTTGCTCAAGGACTACGGAATGGAGTTTCCGGAAGAGATCTACGTCCAGTTGCAGGAGATGCCGGACAAGTGGCAACATTGCAAAAAGGTGGCGGCCACGACCAAACAGAACGTGGCTCCGTTGCAGGCGATGCAAGTGAACGCGATCAAGAGACGGATCAACTTGTTCGAGATACGGCAATCGATGTTTCGGGACGTTTTCAAAAAGTTGTCCTTTTTCAACTGGGACTGCAAGGATGTCTACGCTCTTCTTGACAAGACCAATGCCGAATTGAACGAGCTCGAAACCGAACAGGCCAAACTTCAGGAGCAGGCAAATTTGTTCGAATTGACTCTGCCGGAATTCAAGCAGATGAAAGCGGCTCGTAAAGAAATTCGACAGATTAAACAACTTTGGGACTACGTTAATATTCTGAGGAGTCAGATCGATGAATGGAAGAAGACGCCTTGGAAAAAGATCGACGTGGAAGGTATGGAGATGGAGTGCAAGAAATACGGCAAGGAGATGAGGCAGATGGACAAGGAGTTGCGCGCTTGGGACGTTTATATTCAAATGGAAGCGAGCGTCAAAAATTTGCTGACGTCTTTGAGGGCCGTGACGGAACTTCAGAATCCCGCCATCAGGGATCGACATTGGAAACAGCTAATGCAAGCGACCAAAGTAAGTTGACATTTTCATCTGTTGAAAAATCACAGGAATTGTCTACTAATAAAAAATTAATGCTTATAAATGCAGACAGAGGAAAGGTTACCATCTTACTATACAGTAAGTACAGATTCACAGACGACACTTTTATACTTTTTATAAATAAATACATTCCACATACCTACCACATGAGATTCTTTCACCTTCAACACACCAAATTTTGATTGATCTTTTCGAACTTATCAGGTGCGGTTTGTTATGGACGATTCGACGACTTTGAGCGATTTGTTGGCTCTGAACTTGCACGAGTACGAAGACGAAGTCAAAAATATCGTCGACAAGTCAGTCAAAGAGATGGGCATGGAGAAAGTTTTGAAAGAGTTGAACGCCACTTGGAACACGATGGAGTTCGGTATGGAAACTCACGAGAGAACCAATTTGAAATTGTTGGTCGCTTCAGAGGAACTGATTGAAACGCTGGAAGAAAATCAAGTGGCCCTTCAGAACATGATGACTTCGAAGTTTATCGATTTCTTCCTAGAAGAAGTTTCCGATTGGCAGAAAAAGTTATCGTACGCCGACCAAGTGATTCAAGTATTTTTCGAAGTGCAGCGTAAATGGTGTTATCTCGAAAGCATTTTCATCGGTTCAGAAGACATCCGGTCGCAATTACCCGAAGATTCTAAGCGTTTCGAGAGAATCGACCGCGATTTCAAGGAGATTTTATCGAGCATGTTGCGAATCCTGAACGTGATTAAAGCCACAAATCAACCGGGCTTGTACGAAAGACTCGAAGGCGTTCTGGAGCAGTTGACTCTCTGCGAAAAGGCTCTAAACGACTACCTGGAGACCAAACGTCTCGCATTTCCGCGCTTCTATTTCGTGTCTTCCGCTGACTTGCTCGACATCTTGTCGAACGGTAACCAACCGGATCTGATCCAACGGCATCTGACGAAACTGTTTGACTCGCTGGCTCGTTTGAAGTTTGTTCAAGAGGGCGGCAAAAACAGCAAAAAGGCGAACGGGATGATTTCGAAGGAGAACGAAGAACACGTCTCCTTTAGCGTGATTTGCGATTGCAGTGGTAAAGTCGAGGTTTGGTTGAATCGCGTCATCGACGTTATGCGGAAAACCCTCCATACGTCTTTTGCCGACGCCATCGTGACTTACGAAGACAAAGCAAGAGAGGTGTGGATTTACGATTATCCGGCCCAGCCGGCTCTTTGCGGTAAGTTTAATCATTCAGTTCTCTAAGGATATCTCCAAACGCTTTGTTCATATCAGGGACTCAAATTTGGTGGACGACTGAGGTGAATTTGGCGTTCGCTCGACTGGAAGAAGGTTACGAGAACGCTTTGAAAGACTACCAGAGAAAACAGATTGCCCAATTGAGCGCCCTCATTAACTTGCTGTTGGGCGATTTGACGGCCGGTGAACGGCAAAAGATCATGACGATTTGTACGATCGATGTGCATTCTCGAGACGTCGTCGCCAAAATGATTCAAGTCAAAGTGGAGAATTCGCAAGCCTTCCAGTGGCAAAGCCAGTTGCGTCACCGTTGGGACGAGAAAGCCAAAGACTGTTTCGCCAACATTTGCGACGCCCAATTCCGTTACCAGTACGAATACCTCGGTAACACTCCTCGTTTGGTCATCACGCCTTTAACCGATCGATGTTACATCACGTTAACTCAGAGTCTGCATCTGATCATGGGTGGTGCCCCTGCTGGACCCGCGGGAACCGGTAAAACCGAAACCACGAAAGATTTAGGCAAAGCTCTGGGGATGATGGTTTACGTTTTCAACTGTTCCGAGCAGATGGACTATAAGTCGATCGGCAACATTTACAAAGGACTGGCCCAAACTGGATGTTGGGGTTGTTTCGACGAGTTCAACCGGATCTCGATCGAGGTGCTGTCTGTGGTTGCGGTCCAAGTCAAGACGATCCAGGACGCGATCAAAGACAAGAAGCCGAAATTCACTTTCCTCGGCCACGAGATCGTCCTGATTTCTACCGTCGGCATTTTTATAACGATGAATCCCGGTTACGCCGGACGTACCGAACTGCCCGAGAACCTGAAATCTCTGTTCAGACCGTGCGCAATGGTCGTTCCCGATTTCGAACTCATTTGCGAAATTATGCTGGTGGCCGAGGGTTTTCAAGAGGCTCGCCTTTTGGCCCGGAAATTTATCACGCTTTATACTTTATGCAAAGAATTGCTCAGTAAGCAAGACCATTACGATTGGGGTTTGAGGGCCATCAAGTCGGTGCTGGTGGTGGCCGGCTCACTGAAACGCGGCGATCGCCAGCGACCCGAAGACCAAGTTTTGATGAGAGCCTTGCGCGATTTCAACATTCCGAAAATCGTGACGGACGACGTCGCCGTCTTTATGGGTCTGATCGGTGATCTGTTTCCCGCTCTGGACGTGCCGAGGAAGCGAAACGTGGACTTCGAAAAGACGATCAAGAAGAGCGCCGTCGACTTGAAGCTTCAACCGGAAGACGGGTTCGTTTTGAAGGTGGTCCAACTGGAAGAGCTTTTTGCGGTACGTCATTCGGTCTTTGTGATTGGTAACGCTGGCACCGGAAAGACCATGGTCTGGAAGACGCTCAATAAGACTTACTTTAATCAGAAACGCAAACCGTTGTACAACGATCTGAATCCCAAAGCCGTCACCAACGATGAGCTTTTCGGCGTCATAAATCCGGCTACTCGCGAATGGAAGGACGGTCTGTTTTCGGTCATCATGCGCGAACAAGCCAACATTTTGGGCAACAGTCCCAAGTGGATCGTGTTGGATGGCGATATCGATCCGATGTGGATCGAATCCTTGAACACTCTTATGGACGACAACAAAGTTTTGACTTTGGCCAGTAACGAACGTATCGCTTTGACCACTTACATGAGGTTGCTGTTTGAAATCGCGAGTTTGAGAACAGCAACTCCTGCTACGGTTTCGCGGGCTGGTATTTTGTACATCAACCCGGCCGATTTGGGCTGGAATCCTTACATCGCCTCTTGGATCGATACGAGGCAACTACAAAGCGAAAAAGCCAATTTGATGATCCTCTTCGACAAATACGTTCCACCCTGTTTGGAAGCCATGAGGCATCGTTTCAAGAAGATCACCCCGATTTCAGAAATCGCACACTTGCAAATGCTGTGCTTCCTTTTGGATTGCTTCCTGACGCCTACCAACGTGCCGCCGGATTGCCCTAAAGAATGGTACGAGATCTATTTCGTCTTTTCGTGCGTTTGGGCTTTCGGCTCGTCACTCTTTCAAGATCAGATCGTCGATTGGCGAAACGAGTTTAGTAAATGGTTCACCAACGAATTCAAATCGGTCAAGTTTCCGGTAACCGGTAACGTTTTCACTTATTACATCGAAGACGAAACCAAACGTTTCGTTCCCTGGTCCGAATTGGTCCCCGAATTCGAGCTGGATTCGGATATACCGTTACAGGCGACTCTGGTGAATACGAACGAAACTACACGGATTCGGTTCTTCATGGACCATCTGATGGCCAAACGCATTCCGGTAATGTTGGTCGGTGCCGCCGGCAGCGGTAAAACGGTGATAGTGGCCGAGAAGCTTTCGAATCTGTCGGAAAATTACGCCGTCACTAACGTTCCGTTCAATTTCTACACGACGTCCGAAATGCTGCAGCGCATTTTGGAGAAGCCGCTCGAAAAGAAGGCCGGAAGAGTTTACGGTCCGCCCGGTAGCAAAACGATGATCTATTTCATAGACGACATGAACATGCCGGAAGTCGATAAATATTTCACGGTGCAGCCGCACACTCTTGTCAGACAGTACATGGATTACCAGCATTGGTACGATCGGCAGAAGTTGACGCTCAAAGAGATCCACAACGTGCAGTTCGTGTCTTGCATGAATCCGACCGCCGGCTCGTTCACGATCAATCCGCGTCTGCAGCGGCACTTTTGTGTCTTTGCCGTCAGTTTTCCGTCTCAGGAAGCCTCAAAACATATTTACTATTCGATAATCTCGCAGCATTTTGCTTCGGAATCGAACCGATTCCCGACTTCCATCTTCAAATTGAGCCACAGTCTGGTCGAGGCTGCCCAAACTCTCCATCAGAAGGTCGCCACTACTTTTCTGCCGACGGCCATAAAGTTCCATTACACTTTCACGTTGCGCGACATGTCGAACATTTTCCAAGGGATGCTCTTTGCTACAGGTGACGCGATCAAAAATCAGACGGCTTTGATCCGCCTGTGGATGCACGAGGCCAATCGCGTTTACGGCGACAAGTTGGTCGAGAAACGCGATCTGGACACTTACAACAAGTTGGTGATCGAATCGGTGAAAAAGAGCTTCGAGGAACTGGACGAAAACGAGGTTTTCGAGAAACCGCTAATCTTTTGCCATTTCGCCGAGGGCATGGGCGATCCCAAGTACTTTCCCATTACGGAATTCGAGCATCTGAGCAGACTGCTGCACGAAGCATTGGACGGTTACAACGATCTCGTGGCCGCCATGAATTTGGTCCTGTTTGAGGACGCAATGTACCATATTTGCCGCATCAATCGCATCATGGAGGCGCCCCGAGGTAACGCCCTTTTGGTCGGAGTCGGCGGTTCCGGCAAACAGTCTTTGACGCGCTTGGCCTCGTTCATATCGTCGTTTGAGGTCTTCCAGGTGCAACTGCGCAAGGGCTACTCGATGAACGATCTGAAAACCGATCTGGCCCAGCTCTACCTCAAAGCGGGTCTGAAGAGTGTCGGTATCGTGTTTTTGATGACCGACGCCCAAGTACCGCAAGAGTCTTTCCTCGTCCTGATCAACGATATGTTGGCTTCCGGTGAAATTAGCGAACTTTTGGCGGACGAGGACGTCGAAAACGTTTTAGGTGCTGTCCGCGGTGAAGTCAAAGGCACTGGTCAACAGGACACGCGCGAAAACTGTTGGCGATTTTTCATCGATCGCGTCCGGAGATTACTGAAGACGGTTTTGTGTTTTTCACCGGTCGGGTCGACTTTGAGAGTGCGTGCTCGTAAATTCCCTGCTTTGGTCAATTGCACTTCGATTGATTGGTTCCACGAGTGGCCCAAAGAGGCTTTGGAATCTGTATCGAAACGGTTTTTGGCTGAAATTGAGACTCTTCCCGGTGAACTGGTGCCCTCGGTTTCGCTGTACATGTCGACCGTTCATTCAGTCGTCAACGAAATGTCCGAGCAGTATCTACAGAACGAAAAGCGTTACAATTACACCACGCCGAAATCGTTTCTTGAACAGATTGCTCTCTACTCCAAACTGCTGACTGAGAAAACCAAAGACATTGAGAACAATATCATAAGACTGGAGGCGGGTTTGCTAAAGTTGGCGTCGACCAGTGACGAAGTTGACGGATTGAAGGACGTCCTTGCCGTTCAAGAGGTCGAACTGAACGAAAAGAACGAAGCGGCCAGTAAGCTGATTGCCGTTTTGGGTGCAGAAAACGAAATCGTCGCTAAAGAGCAAGCGATCGCTAGTGAGGAAGAGGCCAAGGTGAAGGTAATCGAAGAGGACGTCACGGTGAAGGCAAAAATTTGCGCCGATGATTTGGCCAAAGCGGAACCGGCCCTGATCGCGGCCCAGCAGGCCCTCAACACTCTGAACAAGAACAATTTGACTGAACTGAAATCGTTTGCCACTCCGCCGGAAGCGGTGGTGGCGGTGACGGCGGCCGTTTTGGTCCTGTTCTCGCCCAAGGGGAAACCGCCCAAGGATCGCAGCTGGAAGGCGTGCAAATCGCTGATGGGACGCGTCGATCAATTTCTGAACGATCTGATCCATTACGACAAGGAGAACATGCATCCGGAGATCGTCAAGGCCACTTTGGAGTACACGAAATTACCGGAATTCACTCCGGAGAAGATTATAAGCAAATCTGCGGCGGCCGCGGGACTGTGTGCCTGGGTCATAAACATTTTGAAATTCTACGAGGTCTTTGTCGTGGTCGAGCCGAAACGCAAAGCTCTGCAGAAGGCCAATCAGGAATTGTCAGATGCGAGGGCAAAATTGGCGGAATTGAATGAGAAGTTGCAATATTTGGAGCAGCAGTTGAACATTTTGAAAGCAGATTTCGAGGAGGCGACTGCAGCCAAGATGAAATGTCAAGCAGAGGCGGATGCCACGGCAAACATGATCGATTTGGCCAACAGATTGGTAAACGGATTGGGCTCGGAAAACATCCGTTGGAGAGAACTGGTGAAATTGTACAAGGAACTGATTATAACTCTGCCTGGTAATGTACTCTTGGTCACTTCGTTCATATCTTATGTTGGATGCTTCACGCGTAAATATCGAATGGATATGGTGAACAAGCATTGGATTCCGTTTTTCAAAAAATTGAATCCTAAAATTCCCATGACTGATGGTATAGATCCACTCTCGCTTTTGACGGACGATGCTAAAATAGCCCAGTGGAATAATGAGGGTTTACCGAACGATCGAATGTCTACAGAAAATGCTTGCATTCTAACTAATTCTGCTCGTTGGCCTTTAATGATCGATCCACAACTGCAAGGCATCAAGTGGATCAAAACCAAGTACGGTGAATCTTTGACAGTTGTCCGATTGACGGCTCGAAATTATCTAGACACTATCGAAAAATGCATCGCTAATGGAGACGTGGTTTTGGTCGAGAATATCGGTGAAACCATCGATGCCGTGTTGGAACCGGTCTTGGGTAGAATGTTGATCAAAAAAGGAAAGTGTATCAAAATCGGCGACAAGGAGGTGGACTATAACCCGAACTTCCGGATGATTTTGCACACGAAATTGGCGAATCCACATTACAAACCGGAAATACAGGCCCAAACCACCTTGATCAACTTCACGGTGACCCGGGACGGTCTCGAAGAGCAACTTTTGGCGGAAGTCGTAAAAGAAGAACGTCCCGATCTAGAATCACTCAAATCGAATCTGACCAAACAGCAGAACTATTTCAAAATCACGCTGAAGAAATGCGAAGACAACTTGCTGTACCGCTTGTCGTCCGCCACCGGAAACATTTTGGGTGACGTGGAATTGGTCGAAAATCTGGAAACCACCAAAAAGATGGCGACGGAGATTGAGCTGAAAGTGAAAGAGGCCAAAGTGACTTCGGTCCAGATCGACGAAGCGCGCGAACAGTACCGACCGTGCGCCGCTCGAGCATCTCTGCTGTACTTTATCCTGAATGACTTGTGCAGGATCAACGCCATCTACCAGTTCTCCCTGAAGGCGTTCAGCGTGGTTTTCAGGGACGCCCTGTCCCGAGCCGACCCCGCCGAGAAACTAAGGGAGCGCGTCCACAACCTGCTGGACAGCATAACGTTTTCGGTTTTCATGTACACCACGCGCGGCCTGTTCGAGTGCGACAAGCTCATCTTCATGGCGCAGATGGCCTTCCAGATTTTGCTGCACGCCAAAGAGATCGACTCGGAAGAGCTCGACTTTCTCCTCCGTTTTCCGGTCGTGGCCAACCTGACCTCGCCCGTCGACTTTCTCTCGAACATATCGTGGGGCGGCGTCAAGGCCCTGTGCGCCCTTGATGAGTTTCGGGGCTTTGACAAGGATTTGGAAGGATCGGCCAAAAGGTGGCGCAAATTCGTCGACAGCGAGTGCCCGGAAAAGGAAAAGTTCCCTGGGGAGTGGAAGAACAAGTCGCCGTTGCAGCACCTGTGTATGATGAGGGCGTTGCGTCCAGATCGCATGACTTATGCCGTGCGCTGCTTCATCGAGGACAAGTTGGGTGTCAAGTACATCACGGCACGCAGCATCGCCTTTGAACAGTCCTACAAAGAGACGAGCTCCTCGACGCCTGTCTTTTTCATTCTGTCACCAGGAGTCAACCCCCTGAAGGACGTTGAAAAGTTGGGGAAGAAACTGGGATTCACCTTTGACGCTGGCAACTTCCACAGCGTCTCCTTGGGACAAGGACAGGAAATCGTGGCCGAGAACGCGGTCGACGTCGCATCGGAAAAGGGCCAATGGGTCATTTTGCAAAACATCCACCTGGTCCAGCGTTGGCTCGCCACCCTCGAAAAGAAGATGGAGCAGTGCGTCGAAAGTGCCCACGTCAACTTTCGGCTGTATTTGAGTGCCGAACCTAATGCCGATCCGCAAGTGTGCGTCATCCCTCAAGGCATCCTCGAATCCTCGATCAAGATAACGAACGAACCGCCGACCGGGATGTACGCGAACCTGCACAAGGCCCTCGACAATTTCAGCCAGGAAACGTTGGACATGTGCACCAAGGAGACCGAATTCAAGGCGTTCCTCTTCTCCCTGTGCTACTTTCACGCGGTCGTAGCGGAACGCAGGAAATTTGGGCCGCAAGGCTGGAACCGGAACTACCCGTTCAACGTTGGCGATCTGACCATAAGTGTGAACGTCCTCTACAATTACCTCGAGAACAACACCAAGATCCCATTTGAAGATTTGCGGTACCTGTTTGGTGAAATCATGTACGGAGGGCACATAACCGACGATTGGGACCGGCGATTGTGCCGTAACTACCTCATGGAGTATATGCAGCCGGAACTGATCGAAGGGGAACTGCAGTACGCTCCCGGATTCCTCGCGCCTCCTAATACGGATTATCCGGGTTACCATCGATACATCGATGAGAGGTTGCCACCGGAAAGCCCTTACTTGTACGGGTTGCACCCTAACGCGGAAATCGGTTTCCTGGCCAACACTTCGGAGGTGATGTTCAAGACGATCTTCGAAATGCAACCGAGAGATGCCGGGGCGAGCGCGGGAGTAGGGATGTCCCGCGAGGATAAAGTCCGGTCCACTCTCGAGGACATCATGGACCGTCTCCCGGACGAATTCCAGATAGCCGACATGATGGCCAAAGTGGAGGACAGGACCCCGTACATAATCGTGGCGTTCCAAGAGTGCGAACGCATGAACACTCTGACTAGGGAGATGAGGCGTTCGTTACGCGAATTGGAACTGGGTTTGAAGGGCGAACTGACGATCACCTCGAGCATGGAGGTGTTGGATCAATCGCTCTTTATGGACCAGCTGCCCGAATCGTGGGCGGTCAAGGCGTACCCGAGTATGCTGCCGCTCGGGCAGTGGGTGGCCGATCTGACGATGCGCATCAAGGAGCTCGAAGGATGGGTGACGGACTTTTCGATGCCGGCAACGGTGTGGCTCGGAGGGTTTTTCAATCCGCAGTCGTTTCTCACTGCAATCATGCAGCAGACGGCGAGGAAGAACGAGTGGCCTTTGGACAAGATGTGCTTGTTGACGGACGTGACGAAAAAGCAGAAGGAGGAGTTTAATGCGGCGCCTAGGGAGGGCTCTTACGTCCATGGACTGTTTATGGAGGGAGCGAGGTGAGGTTTTTGAGGTTCTAGCACAGTCACGTGAAAATCACGTCCTTTTTTTGGTCATTGGTGGGTCACTGTCACGTCATTTTGACTTGAAAATGACGCTCTAATGTCACAGCACAATCATGACATCTTTTATGACGTCAGTTTGAGGTCATTTTGACCATTAACTAACCAAATTCAAAATATTGTTCTGCATATTGTTGTCATAATATTTGTCGTTTTTACCATGGTCCTGGAAAGACCAATGGAAAAGTCTATCACAGTCTCGAAGCCAGTTAACCAGAGATCAATTGGTCCATAATTCCTGCTATTGGGTCATTCTACGTCAGATCCATTCGCAAAATGGGTCGATCTCAAGGATTTTCTTAGTGTAATATGTTATGTCCCGCATACAAGTTCAGATTGCACGCCAAAGAATTTTCTTCGAAAACGTTTAGGTTAAAAGTTAGTGCCTTTTATAGTTTTGCTTATATGAGAGACATTGTTCTACTTAATCCCCGAAACGAGACGAGAATATATTCATGTCCTTTCTGAGCATGAATATTAATTTTTGAACTTTATGCTCTCTAGCAGTTTTCTTATCTCAAGATATTTTTTATTTCACTATTTACCTTTTTAAAATTTTCAACCTTGAAACCTATTTCAACTTGTTCAATAACAATTACTTACCTTGTTGTTGTCAGCAATACACAGCAGACTTAGTAGCAATTCCAAATAAACAAAACTACAAAGAGCACTATGTACCTTCTAGACTAAACGTTTTTAAGGGCACGCGTCTGGGTTACAATCTCAACTTCCATAACATATGAACAAAATGAACAAAATCCTTCCATTTTGCATGGTAATGGATCTGACGTGGAATAACTCTGTCGTAAAACAAGACACTTCACTGTAGTCACAAAGGCCAAGGAAGATGCTCGAAATGCATTTATCACAACAATATGCACTTTATTATGGTGATCTCAGTTTGAGATAGCGAGATATAAGCGGTAGCGCCACCTATGCTCTGTTAGGTGTAATTGCAATCTAATAATACCTGTAGTGTCACATCGATTCACCATAGTTAAACATTACAATGACCATAAAATGATGTGAATTTGACGTGATTGTGCTGCCTGGGTTTTTTCGGGTGATTGGATTCGATTTTCCCGATTCGGGGGTTTCGCAGGTGGGACATTCAGCAGGGGAGCATCGCCGATTCCAAATTGAAGGAGCTGTTCCCCGTGATGCCGGTGATCTTCATCAAGGCGATAACGCAGGACAAACAGGACCTCCGGAACATGTACGATTGCCCCGTCTATAAAACGAGACAGAGGGGTCCGACGTTTGTTTGGACGTTCAATTTGAAGACTAAAGAGAAGGCGTCCAAGTGGACACTGGCCGGTGTCGCGATCCTCTTGCAGATTTAACGTCCCTGTTGTTGTTGTTATTGTTATTTTTCCGGTGTGGTCGTTACTTTTAGAGTTGTTAGTACACGTATTATATCTTTGGGGTCGACGTTTCTCTGGGAATTAGAGGGTTTAACGGGTAATTTGCAAGTGAATTTCGTAAATTAACAATAGAAATGTATTCGGTGCGCGTTTTTGGGGTTTTAAGAGGGCGAGAGGGCTCGTTTACTATACAACAAGAGCATCAGCAACACCCATAAATATGGAACGCCCGGCGCTGTGAAATTGGAATACCGCGAGAAGTTGGAGCGAGTAACACCGCATCTCAATAATTGATTTAATTATCTTAAAGGTGAGGCCGTGGGTTTGTGCAGCGTTCGCACATATAGAAAAAGGGCAGTTTAGGTATTATCGATTCAGTTTTGTGGTGCGGAACTAAATCGAATTTTTGTTTTGTTAGGTTTTGACACTAAATCGTTCTAAATAAAATGTTGGATGTTGGCACAAAATATTGAGCAGGAAGAAATTGTCAAAATCATAAATTTTCTTGTTGCTCAATATTTACATTTTACGAAGCCTACATTGTAAAGTGTTACGATTCATAACAAATCGAGGTGGCTGAAAAGTCACTCATTTCAAAACTGTTAGGTAGTGGATCTGGTGATTTTATTACGTAACTAGGTGATTCCATTACCGCACAGGTCCATAATTTCACTAAGCGTGAAAACCGATTTCAAACTGTTACAGTTATAATTCCAAAATTCAAAATTTATTATGACGGCTGTCAATGTTCTTTGTTCTGTATTTATGAGTATTTTTAATTAATATTGGTGATGTGACCGTCCAGAAAATAGTGTACGTAACTTGTCGGAAAGTTTTATTTCGTGGGTTACAATGATCCTATACTTCAGTAATTTTAATCGAACGTTAACAAAGAGTTAGAAAATAATGGATTCCTGCCACTGATGGAGAAATTTTTCCAGATTATTTTGAGAAAAATATTCGGACTAATTTTTTAACCAAATTTACAACTTGCGTGTGGAGCTAATTCGATCGAACAAAGAACTGACCAACTGACTACTTCCGATCCGAATAAATGAACATGCAAAATTATTTAAAACGGCTAATTTAAAATCCTGCATACCCTGCACAATGCCAAAATCCCCGGCAGAAAGGTCATGTTACATAGCAAAAGTCACCAAAAAGTCAAAATCTAGTTCCACACTACAAAGTTGAATCTGATAATCTGGTAATAAGTAATCGATTTCCGTATAATTTTCAATTTTAAGTTTGGATCCGCAATTATTATCGTTATCGATGTCTGTCTGGCAGGAGGGGAAAACGCGCGTGGGGGGGCGTAGTAAACCCAAGAGGACAATTTGTCATCGGGCATGATAAACCAACAGCACTCGTGGTAATTTCGAATTGCCGGGGCGCCCGCCGCCAATATCATAGAGAAGAGAGAGGGGTCTTCGACTCGTATCTTAATCGTCTCATTTCCCTCCGTTTCCACCCTTAGCGATCTCGAACAAGTCGCGCATTCATACACATCCGTACATACAACAAAAACTCTTCTTTGGAGGTGGTGCACACTGATGCCATTGTGCTTACCGGGAATGGGCCTCGTCTCTTCTCTCATCTGCCCTCTCCCTTCGCTATCTCGCGCGCGGGGTGGCGTTCCCCATTAATTCCGTTCACGTTCTGTGTACAGTCGTGTTTTGTGCGCCACCATCTATCATGGAAATTGTGAAAATACGATTGTTAATAAATTAGCACTTGATGATCAATTGGGCAGATACGGTGGCGCGGTGATCAATTTAAAAACTTTTTTTTTCTCTCGCCCCCGATCGGATTTGTGTTGTGTGTCACGAGGCTGTTTGGCGAATTGCGGGGTCCATTGGAAATTGCGTCATGTGCACACACGGCGCATATATTCGCGTGAAATGCGATTTCAGCTGGTTTTCTTTTCATAAGTAATACCGCGATTGATCTGGATTTTGCCGCTGAAAATAGGGCGAATAAGTACGACAGTATTTATTTTCTAGAGCTGAATTTACGGATATATGTTTGCTGCTGTTGCGACAATTGCCAGGAAAAGTCTAGAACGAGTTGAATTCGACATGACAATTTATAGAGAAATGTGATAGAAAATAGCAAATTTGAGATTTTTCGGATTGCTTTAGAGCCGAGCACATGATTGGATTCATCGCCACCATACTTTTTATTATTTTTGGCAAGATATCGATAAATTTTTTTATTATCGAAGTTGTCATACAGTGCGCGTCTGAAGTGTCCCCCCCCCCTAAAATTTTTTGAACGGGTAGAAATTTTGGAAATCGCTCGGACACGCCGATTTTAATTTTCAATGAAGCATCTTTTCACGCAATTTTTGTTTCTCTAACATTTCCGGTTTGACCGGAAATGACCGCAACTTTGTTTTTTCAAATGGACACACCTGACTTTTTTTGCATTTTCGGATTTTACGATTTTTTCTAGATAAGAAAATGTTATCACCGCTCAAAATTTTTGACATTTTTTATCTCGCGTCAATTAAAATCAGGTGCATCCATCTAAAAGACAAAGTTACCGTCATTTGTGGTCAAACCGGAACTGATACAGGGTTGAGAATTGCTGGAATCGATGCAGAATTGAAAAACAAAATCGACGGGTCCGAGCGTTTTTCGAAAATTTTAGCCGTTTTCAAAATAACCGATCACACGCGAGATAAAAAATGTCAAAAATTTTGAGCGGTGATAACGTTTTCTTATCTAGAAAAAATCGTAGAATCCGAAAATGCGAAAAAAGTCAGGTCAGGTCAGGTCAGGTCCATTTGAAAAAACAAAGTGGCGGTCATTTCCGGTCAAACCGGAAATGTTAGAGAAACAAAAATTGCGTGAAAAGATGCTTCATTGAAAATAAAAATCGACCTGTCCGAGCGATCTCCAAAATTTCTACCCGTTCCAAAATTTTTAGAGGGGGGGGGACACTTTAGACGCGCACTGTATATATAAGTACGGGTATTGTGGTTTTTCAAATGTCACGCCAAGTCCTACCCTAACTGCACATTTGCCCGAACCATATAAAAAAGAAATAGTATATTCTGATTCGTCGAAAAAGCAGAAAAAACCGGCTTTTATGTAATCAGGTAAATTCTATTGTGGATATAGGTAGCCAGCAATGTTTATTTACTTTCGGATTACGGATTTGTTTTCTATGACTACTGAAACTGAAAATTATTGTTAAAAACAATTAATTTTAATATTGAACCATTTCAATGATCATACAGAATAGGTTCAGTTGTGTTATTTCAAAAATACCAATTCATTTTAAGACGTCATATGAATAACAATTTATGTGACTTGATTGAGAAGGTGAAAGTTTTATTTATATTCCTTAGGGCCAACTGCACCGCTTCCACTTTAAAATTTGAGTGGAACTTAAACTTTAGCAACAATTGTTGTCAACAATCGTAGTCAAGGCTTAAGCTCCGCTTAACTTTTAAAGTGAAAGCGGTGCAGTTGGCCCTAAGCAGACAAAATGCTTTACCTGACTAAGCACATAAAGTGAAAAATTGAAATATACACGGTGTCCAGAAATTAGCCTGCAATAATTCGCTCGATGATTCCTCTATAAAAACGATGGAAAAAAGTTCTAATAAACGTATGTCGAGAATCGCTTCCTAAGGGAGATATACCCCCTGAAAGGTGGCCCCCCTATGATGGTTTATGGTAAATATCTCCAAAACCGTTCAAGATTAAGAAATCATATTTGGTACAATTATTAACCTTTTTATGCTCAATAAAATGGACTAGGAAAGAATTCAAAATTTTCACCAGGGGCGGGTCATCTAGGGGGGGCCGTGGTGAAAAATCTTCCTAACTTTTTTGTATGATG
The DNA here is from genome assembly GCA_949788335.1 of Salpingus planirostris. Lineage (NCBI taxonomy): Eukaryota > Metazoa > Arthropoda > Insecta > Coleoptera > Salpingidae > Salpingus > Salpingus planirostris. The sequence continues at coordinate 3,478,908 of OX460925.1, read as the reverse complement.
CTTTTTTCGAGTTTGAACCACATATTATGAAATTATGAGTGTTTTTACGAAAAAAAGGTACTCTTGGTAAACATCGATAGGAGGCGCCACATTCGAAATAAATCGATTTTAACATTAATTTTTTTTTTTAATTTCTGTTGAAATGTTACATTTCAAGCAGTATTTTAGTCAAGGCTTCATGATTAGCAATCTTACCTACCTTTCAGGGGGTATAACTCCCTTAGGAAGCGATTCTCGACATACGTTCATTAGAACTTTTTTTCATCGTTTTTATAGAGGAACCATCAGGAAAATTATTGCACGCTAATTTCTGGACACCGTGTATTTATGCTGTACGTTATTTTTTATTAATGTTTCATTTTATATTTCTAATGAAGCATATACAATTATTTGAATCTGCATTCGAAAAACAGCTAAACTCTTTCCAAGATAAACTGGCCATCACGTGACCCCCAAAGTACCTGACAAATACTTGTCATTAGTCAATGGTTAGCAATGTTTTTCAATTAAATTTTGCTCAGCAACTTAGGTCACGTGATGGACAGTTCATCTTGGAAAGAGTATACTTGGCTCAGTAATCTTACCTCATATCGGAATCGAATATTTGGGCCACCATGTGTACCAAGAGTTATAAATGTGAATAGAACAGACTTGTTCATTTATGCCTTTGACATTGGCCGAAACATTTGAGAGAGTTATCTTCACAACTAATCAGAAATGATGACGCTTATTTCTATCCAATAGGCATCGGAATTTGGCCGAAAAATGACCATCTCAGTCATAGAAAACAATCCTATTGGGGTCCACTATGGAAACGGTGATTCTAAAGAGTTGATTCCTTCTCGAGATAAACTATTTTGGCAATTCCCCCAATCGTTCTGCAAGTTTCGACTGACCTTTTCCTCTGCAGTTGAGAGGTAATGATGACGTAGGCTGTAATTGTTACAACAATAAAAATTAATGAATTTTACTGTTTATATACACTCGAATAAAATATCGAATAGGTTTCCCAAAATTTTCTTATATCCATGACAAGATGTACGTACGTACGTATTCTTACTTCTTGCCGCGCTTTGACGTAACAATAGCAACCGCGGATCTACGGCTAGGTTAACATTGGACAGACCTCTGAATATTTTATCGAGCATTACCGGAATTGCCTTTTATGTCCGTTTTATTGCCAATATTGTCCACATATTTTTTCCTTATTGCTGTACAGTCATTTTCGTGAGTGAAATACCTCTCGATTTGCCTACTTCATACATAGGAAAGTGAATATAAAAGGTGGAAATAAATTCGCTTCATTGTTGTCATTTTTTTTCTGGAAGCAGGTGAAACAGCTAATCCCAAGATTCATCTTTATTCTTTCGCCGAGTTTTTGTCTGCTGTACAGATACGAATAATAAAGTTGAGCCAACAGAGTGTTCGACAATCAAGCATAGCATTTCGGTTTTCCGCGTGGGAAATGCGCACCTGATGTCTTCAGCACCCCCGAAAATGTTCATATTTAATTCCCTCTTTTCAGTTCGAAGGGCAATTTTTAAGCGGGGCTTTCATTATACAACGTGTGCCGTAAAAATTTACTCACTTGCATGTGCAAGAAGCCATACCACATATTCCTGATGTTAAGATACAGAGATAGTAGATGCCCAGCTTACCTTTTTGCAAATACTTATGGATTACGATCAAAATTGATATGTGTTTTTAAGATCTTTTTAACGGTTTTCGAGCAAAAAATTATGAAAATTTGTCACATAATTCTCCTTACAGCTTTAGAGAGTTCTGCATGAAAGCCGGAGCTGGTTATGTCAATGGCGAACATCAGTGACGCTCTAATTTCTGATCGATTTTATCTGTGAACATTATCAAATATTCAAATGCCACCATTAGTAACTTTCATTGTTTAGACTGTTTTTTTTCTCATTCGATAATTTTTAGTGGCGAAATTTCTAGTATAGTAACCAGTTTCCGAGTTTAGGCTCGTTAAAAATAATTTTCCGAGAAATCTTGTAGTTTGTGGACAATTATTATTTTTTTTGAGAATTTCAACTTGATAGAGCTGTCCCAAATTATCTGTGCCTCGGCTCGCGCAGGTTCCGAACGAAATTTCTGGCAAGTTCGGGAATGTGAGATAGAAACTGCGTTTCGACCAAAGAAACAACCCCAGATGCCGTATAGACCATAACATTTTCGAACCAGCCCGTACATTTTATTTTTCCCCGTGACGACGAAACATCAAACATCTCGCGCCCTTATTATGACACACAGAGGAGACGTTTTTCCCTAATTTCCCTCCGATAAAAGGCGTCAAATAAGCGGTGATGGATCGCCGTCGCCCCCCATCTAATTGGCCCTCCATTTTTTCCACCACCGCCACGATCGCAAATCGAAAAGCCCCAAACACCAGAGCGAGCGTCGCGACGCCTGCACCCTCATCGACGTCCCCGCAGCGACTGGAACGATTTCACGGCCGCCGTTTCCGGGCGTCGGTTCGTCCGCGCCCGCCCGGACTCGTCCCGGTCCGGATCTCAGGTCCGCTCGTCCGGGCGGAGTCGTCCCGCAGTCGATCCGCAGCGTGCACGGGGTGGTTTCCCTCGGTGGTTCAGAGCGGCGCAACACCTGGCCGAACGTGCGGTATATCAGGCGACGTGCGGCACCCTCTAGATTGCGCGCCCCCGGGGTGCGGACCCCACCCTCGACCGTAGTGCGCCGCGCTCTCGGCCCCCGGAAGGGATCCGGGTAAAAAGGGACGCGTGCCCACGGCGATGCCGGAGTTTACGCCCACGGAGGCGACGGCGGCGTCGAGACGCCGCCCGTTAACGACGTCTGGACGGAGCGAATAAGGTGAGAGGGGCCCTTTTAATTATTCCCGTTCACGGTGTGACACTCGTCTGCGTTTTTTGCGCCTTTGACGCGGTTTTTCACCTCTCCCTGGCTCGCCCTGTGAATTAATACTGGATACAAGGTAGGTGTCGGATTCGCTTTGTATAGGGAGGAACTATGACTCGAGTCTTGAGTTTTAGGGTTTTTGTTAGGTTTTGTTATGGGTTTCCTTATTGGATTTATCGAAATGAAATGAGTTGTGGCTGTGGGGGGCAGGAAATTTAGGGTTTTCGACATGGATGATCACTTAAATCCTTGCTAAAACGGACTAATTTGTCATGATTTTGAAAAAGCCAAAGGTGTATTCGTTCATTCATTCGGTGCGGGATAAAGTCAATGTGATTTGTGTTTCGGGGTGGTTTCGGGGCTCCGATATACAGTATGTTCTCGGGTCGACTTTACATTACGTTAGGATTTTTTTTTATTTCTGATTTGTCAAAACCATTAAGCTATTTCTTGCTTTGAAACTCCTAAAACAGTTTTGGTTTTCACTCTAATCGTAGGGAATACTTATGGTATAGACACGACACTATAGCGGATTGAATTTGTAATGAGGAACTAACTCGAATTTTACTGAATTTTTCAAATTACAATAAATAGTTTGCCGTTGACACAATAACTGTTGAACGTTTGCAAATTTTGGATTTTGACATAGATTATCACTTGAATCCTTGCCAAAATAAACTGATTTCTCATAATTTTCGAATATCCAAGAGTATTCGTTATTCGTTCTTTCAGTTACTGCGGGATAAAGTCGAAGGGATTTGTGTTTCGGGGATGATAATTACAGAACGCTTTTGGGGGCTGTGATATACAGCATGTCATCATCAGATTGACTTCATGGGAGGTGTTTTTTTTTATTTTTTATTTGTTAGAAAAATGTCCCTTGGTAAAAACTGCTTTCAAACTAAACTAAAACATTTTTTGTTCCATGTATCCATGCAAATTTTGAGATTCAATTCAAGGGTCAACCATTTGGCCGAAATGATGAATTTACAACAATTTCCAAAATTTCCACAATTGTTCAAAATTTGCCAAAAAAAGTGGCCACAATTGCCAAAAAATTGTCACAATTGCCAGAAAATTGCAACCTTTGTACACCAAAATTGCCAAGTGGTTTTAATAAGTCAGAAGATACTTATAGAGATTGAACATTGAACAAAAAACTGCGTCGTCGGTACTTTCGAATTAGTGAAAATTCGACGTTTTTTAAAAATTATAGGTGAAGTGCCCTACCTAAAATTTACGAACAATTTCGGAGTAAAAATTCGATGTAACAAGTTGCCTTGATTTCAATTTGTTGTTGCCTCAAATGGCTCAGTATCAAACGTTACCACATTTTGAATTCTGACCTGGTTTGCTACTCATCTTCGCGAAAACAAACTACCTAATTTCTCATATTTGTGAAATACTTATCCTCTACAAAAAAAAGCACAGCAACACAACAATAAACAAGGAACTACAGGAAATAACGAAAAAATGAAATACAGAAACTGGTAGATCTCGGAAAATGTTGGAAAAAGTTTTAGCGGAAATTTTGAATGAGAATAGTATAGAGATGAAGTTATAGTCTTTTCAACATAAACTGGCCATCACGTGACCCCAAAAGTACCTGACAAATACCTGTCATTAGTCAATGGTTATCAATGCTTTTCAATCAAATTTTGCTTAGCAACTTAGGTTCCGTGATGGCCTGTTTATGTTGGAAAGAGTATATTTCATTGAACAAAGGGCTGAGCACTTTCGAAAATTGAATGTTATTCAGAAATGACAAACCTGGCAATTGAAAGCTCGACACAAAGCAAAAGTCACAGAAACTGGTAAATCCAGTTCCTCCCCACAAAGTTGGGGCGATTTTAGGTAGTGAGGGTGAGGTGTACAGAGCATTAATCCCATTAAAAAGTCGCTCTTGGCGTCAGGTGAAACGGCACATACACAACCTCCGCATTTTCGTATAAATCCGGGCACTAACGAGCTCGACGGCGGTGCTAGACGCAGTCGAGTAATTGAAATTTGTGGCGAAAAAGGATCTAATTAAAGCGAGATTTACACGTTTATGCGCCGACGGACGGCGTGTACGCGGAATAAATGCGGGGGCCGATTTCAAAGCGATTTCCAGACTTTTTCGCCTTTTGAAATCGGTGCATTAAGGCAAATCGCTAATTGATCAAAAGTCCGCAGGATATCGGGGGGCGGGTAAAGAGAGTCGGCTTATTAGGAGCTCGAACAATTTTCTCGGTTTGCGCTCATCGGGCTCATGATTAAGGCTTAATATGGAAATTAATTAAATTGTACGCATCCCTCCGGGTCATAGACGCGCGTTAACAATGGCAGACGCACTATCCTCCGCTCTGTGTTTAACCGGGTGCGAAAAAATTCGGGTCTGTGTGTTAATAAAACGGATTCGATGGTTTTATTGTTCAGTTACAATGCACACACAAAATGTCATAATGGAAATTAAAAGAACAAATGCGAAAAATGATGGATCGCGTTGCGAGTTTGCACATAAATCGTGACAGTGCGCGATATAATTGAGGCTATATGTTTGTCGTTTCGAAATCCGAATGCGGCAGTCGGAATGTAATGCGGCCTTAATAAAATCAAAATTTGCGTACTTAATTTGTGAAAACTGGAGGACCCCTCTATACCATTCCATGTTGTATCGTGTGGAAAAGTGGAGACCCAAATAGGACTTTGTTAGAAAAAACTTCTGGGAATTGTGAAATATCAATGCATTTCTGGAATTATGTGAGAATGTTTAGCTATGAGTCAGTATTAGCTTCAAATTCAAAATGGCATTAAGCATGTTATACAGAGACATCAAAAAAATCCTTCATAAAGGGAGGCTATGATAATCGTTCTGTCTCATCTGAAAACTACTAAAAGGATAGAGAGAGAATGAAAGTCATAGCCTCCCTTTATGAAGGATTTTTTTGATGTCCCCGTACATCCAGTACTTCAATTCCTGATTAACCATATATTCGATTAATAAGTTGAGTAATTGTTGAAAGCCTAGTAATGATTGTTCTAACGATAATAGGTAACCTTTAAAGTCAACCAACAACTGCAAAACCAAACCTAAGAATATTTGAGATTTTTTTTGAGGAATATAATTTTACAGTATCGAAAAATTTCTGGGAGTTCCTGATACCATATGTCGACATTTCTGTAGATATGGACTAATTTTTGTGTCTGACTTTTAGAAATGTCCTCGAAAATGTCTGAATTTTTGAAATTTGAAAAAAGATTATGCTCATGGTAACACGTGATTCCCAAAGGATCTGCAAATTCTGTCATTTATTAACCAATTTGTTGACAATGTTTTGAATTAAATTTTGATAAGGAACATATAGGTCACGTGTTATAAGGAATATCTTGGAACGACTATAATTTCTCACAATGCTTATACATTTTTGAATCATTAAAAATTTGTGAGAATGGAAGGAGCAGGTGAGCTATGCAAAATGTTTTCTGCTCAGCAGAATGCTGAGTAAGATAGTAATTTTAAAGAAAACCTATTAGTTTCTGAATGACTACTTACTCCGAAAGTTTACAAATTAAGAAATTTAAGAAAATCTTCAAAATGTTTTGGACTGTACAGACATCATTTAAATTCTTCATAACTGCAGGCTATGGATATCATCTGAAAACTACTAAAACAGAGAGCAGAGACAGAACGATTGTCATAACCTCCCTTTATGAAGAATTTAAATGATGTCTTCATATAAATTTCTAGTAATATTCAAGAGTCCCAGTTTTACAAGTATAGGCTATAAGTATTTCTGGTAATCATGAATTCTACCTATAGGAATAATTTTTTTTCTGAAATTGGGGTAAACATTATTGTACCATGTACCAAACAAAATTATTCCAGGATAGGTAATTGGTTATTCCCTAAAATCGTTATAATTACACAACCGACCCTGAAAACATTTGTGTCTTTTTTAGTACAAACATTTCTGGAAATGCCGAGGAATTTCACAATTTTGGGTCATGTATTTCCAACCGTGACATAACCTCACTAACCTGCCGTGTATTGTGAGTACGTAATGCAATATATCCACAGGAACGTGTTGGAGTCGACACCGATCGATAGCGTCATCCATCCAGATTTGATTTGATTCGGGATATCGACGTTCCCATAACGTATCGATGCCGAGACCCGCGGTGCCATAGAAATGTTGAGCTCTGCAAAATTTCCGTTCTGATTTTAGCCAGATCGATGGCACACACGTCGGATCGCGGACAGTCATTGAATAAAACATGACATCGGTATCTTTTTTAATTTCGGGAGCGCAAAGATCAAACTGCCATTAGTGCATCGCCCCCGGAAATTTATATCAGTTCCATTATTATACCCGGCGGAGGGGGCGGGAAATTACACCCGTCGCGCCATTATTGAGGGGAGGACGAATAACGCGATGAAACATTCCGTCGACATTCTTCTGGTCGGGGCGATAAACAAGTCAAAAGCGATCGAGGGCGAGGGTGCATGACGAGCATAGGTATCTACAGTATGTCCCCTCGGATCGACCACAGGGGAATGTTTTTAATTTTGATCTGTTAGCAAAATTTACTCTTCATGAAAACTTTTGCTCTTGCCTCTAAACTCCTGAAAAAGAGTGTGCTTTGAATCTAATTGCAACGGTTGTATTTTGATCAGACTTTTAATACAAATTTTGCACTTTTAGACAATTGATTGCAAAGATCACTGTGAGATACTAAAAGACGTTCAAAATTAAAAAAAAAACTGCTGAGGTAATGAGGAAACTTGTTTGCCGTTTGGTAAGGTAATAATTACAAAATTTTACGAAAATCTCTTTGTTTATTATAGTAAAATGTCAACTCCTATTACGTTCTGACAGTGGACAATAGTGCCATTTATAAAGAGTAATTCGGCTACTAAAATTGACTCAACTTTAAGAAACTATAGATTTTGAAGTTTTAGTGACTTTTGTTTTGTAATAGCCCCTTTTCACCCCGAAATTTACTACCGTGGGCTTTTGAAACTTGAGTGAGCCATATTTGAGTAGCGTTGAATTTTCACTTATTCCATAGTACACATATGTTTTTGTTCAATGAATTAAATAACTCCATCTCTATGTCTTCTGATTTATTAAAACCGAGGGGTCAACCACTTGGCAATTTTGGTGTAAACACGTTTGCAATTTTCTGGCAATTGTGGCAATTTTTTGGCGAATTTTTGATAATTGTGGCAATTTCGGCAATTAATGTATGTTCATCATTTCGGCCAGTGATTGATCCCTTGATCAAATCTCAAGTTTCGTTGAAAATTTTCCATTGAAACATTTTCTCAAGGTTTTCCAGTTCCCTGTCCATGTGCCTTTTCTGTCATTGTGTACGCTGTCATTTCTTTTATTGAGGATCTTTTTGTTGAGGAATACCTTTGGATATTTCAACATTATGAGAAATTAGTTAATTTTGACAAAGATTTAAAGAACAATCCATGTGAAAATTCAAAATAATTTCCTATCATTTAATAATTGTACCAACAAAAAACTATGCAGCACTTTGTAATGAGGAACTGGAATTTGATGATTTAGTGACTTTTGTTTTGTAACAGCGTGCCGTCCCCTGTAACTTATTACTATGTATGACTTGAGCGTTTGAAAGTTGGATTTTTTTGTCATTTTCTGTTACTTCAAGCACAGACTCTCCAAGTGATAAATCTTTGTCAAAATCCAAAATAAAATTTAAGATTTGTGCCAACGAAAGCTAAAATTTCATGAAGTTTTATACAGAGACGTCAAAAAAATTCTCCATAAAGGGACGCTTTGGTAATCGTTCTGTCTCATCTGAAAACTACTAAAAGGATAGAGAGAGAATGAAAGTCATAGCCTCCCTTTATGAAGGATTTTTTTGATGTCCCCGTACATCCAGTACTTCAATTCCTGATTAACCATATATTCGATTAATAAGTTGAGTAATTGTTGAAAGCCTAGTAATGATTGTTCTAACGATAATAGGTAACCTTTAAAGTCAACCAAGTCTTCCAGTAGTTTTCAAATGAGACAGAACTATGTTCATATGAAGAACTTTTATGATGTCTCTGTATTTTCGGCGACAGCCAACTAGGTATTTATTTTATTTTGATTAATTTAGTAATAAAACCATGAGAAAACCTAACAACGCTAAAACTTGAGTTATAGTTCCTCGCTGCTAAGTAAATCCGACATTATTTTGCAATTTTTCCACCAAAAACCGAATAAAAACACATCAACCTTTACAATTAGGTACAGTCGAAACAAAAACTGTTCTAGAAGTTATAAAAAGTAGATTTTTTTGTAAGAAAAAAAATTCTCTTGGTTAAAGTCGATCCGGAGACATACTGTAGAAGTATGCATGGGCGGTCAAGGGGGGTGCATTTCGCGTCGCGTCGATATTCATCGCGCGCGCCTCAAATGGTCCGTAAAACAGAAACAGGAATCATTAATTCGCACAAACGCCGCGTGGTCGATGTTTGATTAATAATGCCGACGAATTCAAATTTACCACTCTCTCTCGCGCGTCGGCAAAATCAATACCGAAACCGCCACAACACGACCGGAGACACATCTCCTCCCGCGCGCGACCGTCCCCATTAATCTGGTACCTTTTGGTCTCTCCTGCTCTTCCGTATTTATGTGTCCACACCTCCCTCATCACATCATCATCGTGATCGAGCGACCGAGCGAGCGCGGATTTTCGCCCTCATAACGATGACACAAACAAATCGCCGCCCCCCGATCTGCCGCCATCGGCACGGCCATAGATAAATACGTTATCGGGGGCGCCCGAAAATCACCCAGAAAAGCAATCGGATTACCCGGATGCCGTCTTTACACTTTTTTGATGAGGAACTATCGTGGTTTCAATTTTGTAGTGCGACTGACGTTATGGATCTGGTGATTTCATTACGTAATTTGGTCAATTCATTACCGCACAGGTCCATAATTTCACTAAATCTAAGCACGAAAACCGATTTCAAATTGTTACAGTTTTCAGTTTTCATTTCTATTGTTATAATTCATTCATGTTGATCGTTTAGTTGGTTCAAATCGTTAAATATTGGGTGATTTTGCATTTTTAGCAATTTAGGGATTTTTCTCATAATGAAAATATAGATTGGCAATACCAAACTTCAAAATTAATTACGACAGTGGTCCATTTTTTCGTTCTTTTATATTTATGAGTTTATGAGTTAGTTTGTTATGTAGTGCGAAATTCGATTTTGACGTTTTGATGAGTTTTGTTTTGTAACACCACGTCTTTTCTGCCGCGAATTTTGTCATCGTGTAAACTGCATTGCGGGCTTTTGAAATTAGGCTAGTCGTTTTTCTGGTAGCTGAAAATAACGTTTAATTTTCAATAATTCGGAAGGAGTCAGGTTCATGTTTCTATTTTCCGTAATACCATTGAATTTAACACATGCTTTAAATTCAATGGTAATACTAGTAATACCTACACAAATGCAGAGGTTAAAAAAAATTGTCCCAAACATTTTCTCAAGATTACTCCTCCATTTGGGACAGTTCAGTAATAACTAATAAATCACTATTGTCATACAACGTGCGTTTCTTTTATTTTGTTCCTATGTATTTTCTTATTGCATGAAAATGTTCTAAAAACGATAATGAATCTAGGAATTTCAGTGACTTTTGCTGTCTGAACTTGATGGCTTTCTATAAAATATCCTGGACTTGATGAATCAACGGAAAAATTGAAACCTTTCTTTCCCTGTTGGATTATTTCTGCCAAAACCGACCGGCATTCAATTAATTAAAACGTTTCAATTAGGAAATAATTTACCAAGGAAACGTCTCATGTTACCTCACCGCTTGACAAATTGAATTTTATTCAATTTATATTAATTTTTTAGGGGTGAGGTTTACCACGGAAGTTCAATGAAAGTTCAACCATCTGCAATGACGTTACATTTCGTCACGCCAGCATTCACTTTTTCTATACTACAAAACAAACAAAACACGATACCTAATTCAGGGGTGACAGTTTGTTTGGGTCAGAATACGTCTTATTTTAAGCTCTATTTCATTGAACTTTCCTTGAACTTAGTTGGTTCCACTGTCCCGAAATAAAATGAGGTCAGTGTTTGAGTTATCTGACCAGCAAACGGATTATCAATGCCTAGAAACTCACTGGACTAGTTCACAACTCGTCCTAAAAGTGCCCTACTGTTCACTGAATTTAATGTAATCATCCCAATTCTGTTTTGTGAATTCCTATACATATAACACTGTTATTTCAATATCCAATAAGGGGGGCGAAAATTGAGTTATTTTTGCTAGATTGGTTCAAAATGTTCAATTTAAGATTATTATTTAGCAATTTAAGAAACGACAGTGGGGGAAAATCAATGATTTTTAAGTAAGCGGGTTTTTGAAATGGATAAAATTTATTCTTATTTGTTCCTGAAATTCTTCTCAACTCATTCAATAGTATTTGGACATTAAACTTTTTAATACATAAAACATTCTATGCGTAGTATTGGAAATAAGGCTAACAGAAATTTGTTACTTTAGAAAGTAAGTCCACCATAATTACGGTAACTTTATGTTTTTATTATCTATTTCTGCTGCCGATACAGCCCAATCACGGAGTTGTGAACTTTTTTGCAATCAATGCTATTCGATTATTGGTGTGAGGATTATACAGGGTGTCCCAAATAGTACCGGAGAAGTTCGTAATAGTTGGATTTCTGGTAACGTTTAAAGACAAAATTAAAAATTATGTATTGAGTTTTTCGTGTTTTTATAAGGTAAGGAATCATGTGATAACCGGCTTCTCCGGTGCATCTGGGACATACTGTATGTAAACAAATACTATCATTTCAACTTTTATTTGTAGTAAAGAACTTTATATCGAATTTCAATTTTGTTATGTTTTTCTAAGGGTTTTGCCATGGTTTTGCTACTGAATCAATCGGAATGAAATAAACAAGAGGTGGTGGAACGTTGGGACAAAATACAGAGTGTTTAAAAATTGACAATTCTTAACAACTATATCAGAAGGCACTAGTGGAATAAAATGACAGGAGTTACTTTATCCCTTGTTGGTTAAATTAGTTATTGAGAATCATCAAAATGACTGCTTTTTTCAAAGAAACCAAATAATTTTTTGCAAATTAAGAATCTATTGTGGATAACACATATTGTATTGCATTCATGTTTCAGTTATGTTCTAGTTCTGTTTTTTTAATGATAAAACACCCCCTAAACGCAATAAAAAAATATAATTCATATTTTAATTTTGTCAAAATGAAGTTTTTCGACGGTTTGAGGAAGAAATCGTCAAAATGTATCTACGTCATAACATCTAAACTGCTAATTTTGTCATGGTGGAAATCAAAAAATGAACTGCCAATCTTCAAAAATTTGATTGATACTCTTTGAGAGGTTCAATAATACAAATTTCCTCTAGTTCACAGTCTGCCAATTCATTTTTGAATTTTCACCATAACAAATTCAGCTGTTTTGACGTATGTACATTTTGTCAATTTCATCCCAATCCATATGTTTCATTGTGGTTTTACTTATTACTACCGTTATTTTCATTACCACTTTACCTGCAAGAAAAAGTTCTTCAAGAAAAAGAAGATGAAGAAGGGGGTACTGTGGAATTACCGATTTCAGTACTTATAGCTTTCATGTGTTTTCAATAGACCTATGTATGTATAACCACTCCAAGTTGCATCGAGTGTCAGTATCTCGAGTGTCATCTTGAGAAATCCGACACAATGTGTGCGCTCATTTTCATCACATATGATGCCAATTTATCGGTTAAGGGTGGCGTCTGCGATCACATTGTCAAAAACGATCGCCAGAGGCACTGGTAATCGTGTAACATCGGTTTCACATCGGTTTTCCCCCCTCCCATTCATTCATGGGGAGGAGTAGATATGACGCAAGGACGACGTTTGAAATTCTGAAATGTTGATGATGGTCTTTGACTTATTCCAAAGCCTCCGTCGTTCTCAGCTTTATCATGTTCAAGTGACAAATATTCAATCACCCTTGAAATCTGAATGCAATCGGTTGGGCCGTTCTGCCAGGATTGGTTAATCTTAAAACCATACCTACCATCAATAAAAAAATGGAATTTCTAAGACATGTCGTACTTTCCTTGTTGCAGCACCACACGAACTCGAAGCCAAAGTGACTATCGTCCCCCAATCTCTCAACAGGTAAATGCGTCGCATCCAGTGAACCAGAGTGCGCGATCTCGCAGGAAAAAAGGCCAATTTTCGCGCGCGTCCGGTCATGTAGCGCGTCGAAGACGATGTCCGGCGCCGGTTTCTTAGTGGTCGTGCTGGTACTGTTGGTGAGCTGCTCGGTCGCCGAGCCGGCCACCGAGTTCGCGGAGGCGACCGACGGCGGCACCGCGTCGCTGCCGTGCGACCTGACGCCGACCCATCCGCCGGACAAGGTGGCCGTCGTGCTGTGGTACCGCGGGGCGCGCGAGGCGCCCGTCTACAAGTACGACCTGCGCGGCGACCGGCCCGCGCACTGGGCCGACCCGGCCCTCGAGAGCCGGTACTTTCTGCGCGCCCTCGACGACCGACGCGCCGTCCTCACCGTGTCGCCCACCCGGCTCGACGACGAGGACGTCTTTCACTGCCGCGTCGATTTCCATAAGTCGCCCACCAGGATCACGCACGTCAATCTGACAGTCATCGGTGAGTGTGGTGTGATGTCTTTTGATGGAGAGTGCGCATGCGTCGGCTACTGTGCGCATGCGTGCGGGAAAACATGTTGAGATGCGCTGGGTTCAGAGTCCGCAGATAAATAGAGTACCGCGCGCTTTTTAAATCTCGGCGGCCATTTAATACCTTCTAAGCAGTGTTGACAGATGCGCAGAAAATCCGCAAGTTACTGACTGAATTTTAAATAAAATAATTGGTGAAGTATAGCTGGCGTTTTTTATCTCTGCCAACGGCCAAGCAGCGCACTCGTTCGTAACCATGGAAACATGAAACGTCTGTCGCGCGGCTTTCAAACTTGCTCAGTAGCGGCGGTATCTTATGATATTGCATTGAAATGCAGTTATAAAAATAAGAAAAAACTCAATTATATACCTACAATAAGCTGATGTATGTACCTACCACGTTTGAATCTGATTATTCCTATGTTGTTTTATCAAATTTACAAAATGGTTGTTCGTTATTCCAATTTATGAGTTTTTATTCAATTATACCCCTTTCTGTGTTACGCCACTGTTCGTGCAGCTTGTAGCTCGAAATCCCGAACTCACCCGAAGAATCGTTCGGATTCTGCGCGGCCGTTGGCAGAGATAAAAAACGCCAGCTATATCAAAGCCTACTCTGGCGGCAGTATGTCTCTTTATATTTTCAAGCGGTGATTCGATATACCATTGATAATAGATAAATATTTCCGTGGAAAATTTACAGATTTTCGATACAAAAAGATTTTCCTGCGTTTGACAAACTGGCAACAATGTTCATTACTGACAATAGATATAAAATGGCGGCGGCGGACGGCGGACGGACTCTACCTTTTAGGGTTGGTGATTTTTTAATGGCGGAAAAACTATTCGGTACGCTCTAGAGGGCTGTTGACTATTGAAGTAGTCTACAGGGAAAATAATTTTAAAAATCTGTCTTCATGCTTAACGTTTAAAATAGAATAATGATGAATTTGTAAAAAGATGAGATTAAACAATTGAAATTGTTTACGTTGCTACGGTTATTTCCATGCACTTTGACTGACGCCTACTAACTTGTTTCAAAAGTGATATTCATAATCTTTACCTTTCTCACAATCTCCAAGGGCAGGTTTACATTTGAAAAAATTGAGTTTTCAGCATTTTTTAAATACAATTTTGAGGGGGAGGATATTCAAGAAAATTGCGAATGGAATTGGCAAAACGCCTCAAAGGCAATTATTTGGCAGTATTTCTGTGAGATGTTCCGAAAAAATCGACATCCCTGCTTGTAGGTTTCAAAAATAGACATTTTCTTCCTGATAACTTTCCAGATTACCGACCTGACATTGAAAATAGGGTTGTTTTCTATGACTGAGAGATTCATTTTTCGGCCAAATTCTACGATTTCCATTGGATAGAAATTTGCGTTATCAATTCTGATTGGTTGTGAAGATAAGTCTCAAATGTTTCGACCAATCCAAAAGGCAAATGAACAAGTCTATTAAGGCACAGTGTCCTCCGTAGACACAGTTGTGTACATGAACCCAGGAATTCAAAAATGTAAGAAAATACAGGGTGTTATAGTATTTAAAATAACAAGATGGTTATGACTTCCGGTATAACCGAAAATAGCTCCCCATTTTGTAAGTGTTTTGGAAAGCCAATCCTTTGAATTCGGGATTCTGATTAATGATGACTTGCAAATTTGCCATTCTAACTAGAAAATGAGGGTTTCGATATTCCAACTTGAAATTGGGAATTTCGACTTTTAGCGCCAAATTTTGTCTGTTGCACACTCGGAATTTGAAATACTTAACCTCACAATTTGGACATTGAACTGAAAACTCGAAATTCAGACTTTTGACATGAAATCTCTCTTTCATTCCGAAATTCTAATTTCTAAGTAGTAAGTGAAAAGTTGTACTTTCCAGTTATGTTATAACGTCGTTTTGCCAAGGCAGAATTAGGAGTTTCCAGTCGAAATTTCAAGTTAGAATTCGATGGATGCAATTTAAAACCAGAATTTTAAGTCAGAAGTAAGAATGTCGTCTTAAAACAACGATTGTTGTTTTTTTTTTGTGATAAACCATGTCATATTAGTTGAATTTCTTGCCATTTTTCCATTTGGCTTATGCGATAATTTTCAGGGGTACTAAACACCTGCCCTACGGATAATCATCTTATACCGTATGGATGGCAATTATTCATGCAATAAGCCTTTGTT
The DNA here is from genome assembly GCA_949788335.1 of Salpingus planirostris. Lineage (NCBI taxonomy): Eukaryota > Metazoa > Arthropoda > Insecta > Coleoptera > Salpingidae > Salpingus > Salpingus planirostris. Next base: position 3,463,121 of record OX460925.1, on the reverse strand, counting down.
TTTGAATTATTCATGGGGTGACGATGGTGTTAGTCACATTCGCCCTACGTTATTATAATAGTTTTGTGTGTAGTTTGGGGTGCTTGCACAATATCGATCGGGGGAATCGGGGGTGTATGGTAAATGCGACGGCGATGAGGAGCCGGTCTTCGCCTTTTGGGTGTCGTTGCGGCCCCTCTCTTCGGCGGAAAATGAAAACAAATGGCCGAGGGGTGAGTCGTGACTCATACAATCTATTTCATCCGGTAAATTTCCCGGATTACTAAATAATTAAATAGAGACCGAGACCGGGGCCTGAAATAATTACGAGCGAAATGTCACGGGCAGAAAAATTCCACCGACGTATTACGCGGGACGTTATAATTAAAGTTATAACTCTTCTCTTCTCGCTACCTGATGCCCGCTGCCTATGACCTATACCTGTATATACATGGAAAAGTGTGGAGATGATGAATGGCACACCTTCATCTAGTAGCCTAGCCGTGCCGATATAAATGGGCGCAATCATTAAAAAGAATAAACTGAGCGGTTCTGATGCTTCTATTAGTTTTTGATTAATCTTGATACAAGAATCGCAATTTGAATTTCAGGAAAAAATCATAATGACGATCCAGTTTCAGTGAATTATTTGTTCGTGCATTTACAGGATTAAATATTTTACTTTATTTCTCCGTATTTTGGGGGACTGAAAGCTCCATTTGCTCCCCAAGGGAAATAATGTTGACAGGAGAAGATATAGGTAATGAATAGAATTCTTTTTCAGTCTTGTCGAAATGTCAAGATTTATTCCGATGCCATAAAATTTTCATGTGTTTACATTTATTTGGACATACAATCTGTTCAGAAAATAACACTTACTACTAAATTTCACAGGACTTATCCTAAAACGACTCTAAAAATAATGGAAATAGGCTGCCATATTTTCCTATCCTGCACATCTGTTGAAATAAATTCTGCAGAAAGATTATTGTAAGTACAATATTCCAGATTTACGTACTTGTTAATATAATTCAATCTTCAATGGCGTAGTTTATTCAATTTTCATTTCCATTTTCTTTCGAGCTTAACAGATGATGCATTTACATAGTACATGTCATTTATTTATCTTAATAACTTCGGCAAGAGGATTTATCCCTTCCCAGGAAACAACGTTTAATCGATTTTTTTTACATGAATGGTCAAATCTTATTGTAAACTGCAAATTCAAAAATCCCTCAAGCTGTCATAAAATACTGTTTCAAGAACTTTTTAAGAATTGATAAATTACAAGAATTGAATAACTAATAGTTTTTAGAAACGATTTAAAAATTTTCAGGAATTAAACATTGCCTAAAGTTAAATGTTGCAGAATATGGCCGAATATCTGCTGACTGGGGATAAGGAGAAATGAATTGTTTTTTGAAAACGTTGTATTTCTTTTCATTCTACTGGCGCTATTAAATTACATGCTTCAGCATCTTTGGGATATAATTTACTATCATACTATTATGAATTTTTCATAATTTTTATCATTGTTTCATATTATACAATGAAAATGAAAATTCTGCGTGGTTTTGTGAAGATTATAATTTTCCGTACAAATTCAATTCATTGGAACTCACGGTTATAGAATTACATTTCGATAACTCTATGAAATTTAAATCCGCACTTCCAAATCCAAGTTTTAAGGGTGTCAAATACTGTAAACGGTATAATATAACTGAAAAAACCTGAAAACCTTATATACGGTGATATAGTTTCAATTTATAACTATAAATTAAGTTTTAAATTACTCTCAAATTCCAATAAGGAAATTGATAATAATTTTTCGCCTTCATTATTATAGGCACTTTTAAGTCCCAACGGAACACTGAATTAGTAAAGTGACTCGATCCCATGAGACTTATCCAAGATCCTCTTGTGCTAATTGAAAATTGTGGCGGTCTATGTAGACTGGTAGAACTTATCGTCCGAAAAGTTTCCACCAATCGGAGACCAAGACTCAAGTTCCGAGACAATTATTGGCAAAAGTTAAGAGATTCTGAACGTCTGCCCTGAAATTTCAACCGGGGCATGCCGATTAACCTCACTTTTAACAGTCAGTCAAACCACCATAAATTTCCCAATTTTTCTTAGATAAAATATGGGAAAGGGAACATTGAAGAGAAAAAAATCATAAATATCATTTGCCCACATTATTTTTTCAACTCACTTGCTTTTTTTTTGAAGGACTGAAATTAAGAAGAATAGTGGGTGACTTCAGGTCTTTTCCTTATAGTCATGAAAAAATGACCCTTTAGTTGCCACAGGGTTTTCATTTAAGCCTGGACACCATGTGACTTACTGTAAGTATGCAACCCAACTTACACCATTGTGTAGTAAGCGTACATTCCGGGGGCCAAAATGATGTATTGATATATTCCTCTGACAAATTAAATAGAAAATTGAAGAACACTTGCAGTTTTTGTCTTTTGAGCAGTCAAAACTGTTAATTATCATAGAGGATGTTGGAAATGATCGATGGACATCATTTTCCAAACATAAATTTACATGGGTTTCATGATTTCGGAAACAACAGTGGTGGTGTGATATTCAAAATTTCTGTATCGCTTGCTGCAGTTATTTAAAGTACAGGTCTTTCATTAATGTCCGGGCACCACGTGACCATTAGTTAGGCAACATGAGTAGTTTTTGGGTTGCTTGAAGATGTTTTAGTAATATTTGTGTAAAGTCACCAGTGGCGTCAGTTTTCGAATATTTCGACAATTTATGTCAGTCATTATTGACGGAAGATTTTGAATGCTTTAGTCCTCAAACCATTGAAGAACTACAGCAACACTTGATTGCTCAAAAACCACCAGTACTCTTCAGTTTTAATGGTTTTATTTGTCAAAGGAATATAAGATTACATTATGGCTCACGGAATATGCTTGTTACGACATTAATGTAAGTTGGGTTGCATACTGTCAGTAAGTCACGTGGTGCCCGGACTTGAATGGAAACCCTGTATTAAAAATCTTCCGTCGATAATGACTGTCACAAATTATCGAAATAATCTAAAACTTGCGCCACTGGTGACTTTGACACAAATATCACTAAAAGCAACCTGAAAAGACCCATGTCCCTAAATGTGTATAACGAGTTGCCTAACTAATGGTCATGTAGTGCCCGGGCACTCTGTAGATATGTTATGTATACCATATTATAATTTTTAAAGTAAATGGGAATCCCTGGGGCGAAAAGATGATATGTTGGTATAATTAGAGAGTTACGGGATTATCGATTTATTGGAACATCGTCCGGGTTATCCCTATAAACTCGCCGACATTGCTGCAACATCGATACACGGAATTATGGCCATAAAGTGGCCTAAATAAAATCCCCAACTGGGAAAAAGTGATTCGTTCGGATAGCGAGAGGCGCGGTATAACGTTTCAGTTTTTCTTTCGCTCCGGTCCCGAGGAAAAGGGAGCGGACGGCATTCATCCGAGGCAGAATTGCGCCCCACTTTTCCCCAAATCATATTAGAGCGCCGGTTTCCATTGTGGAAGGACCTCCGCTCCCTGCACCTTTCCCGGCCCGTCTCTCCCACGCTAAAAGACGCGATATCGAATTTAATGCGTCGCCGTCGTCAAAGAGTCTGTTCCCGATTTGAATGTCGCGCACACGGGGCTCAATTCCGCTCGTTTTATTATTATTTGCGACGAGCGGCACAGAGTACACCCGACGCGTAACGAGCGCGATGGATTTCTCTTATTCGCCTCGGATCGTTCATTTGCGTATTTTATCTCGGCCTCAAAAGAGGTGAGCGCATCAAAGAAATCACCGGGGAGAAAAATAAAGAGGGCGAACGGGAGGAAGGGCGAAAAGAAAAATCCAAAGGTATTCGTTCATTCATTCGGCGGCGGCGGCGGCGGGGTGAAGTCGAAGGGCGGTGTGTGTTTCGGGGATGAAAATTGCAGAACGCATTTGGGGGATCCGATATACAGTATGTCCCTAAGCTGGATCGATTTTACAGGAGGATTTTTATTAAATTTTTGATTTGTCAGAAAAATTCACTCTTGATGAAATCTCCTGCTTTTTCTTATAAACTCCTAAAACAGTTTTTCTTATAACGATGGCATTTTTATTCGACTTTTGATGAAGATTTAATAAATTAAACACTACGGAGACATCAAAAAAATCTTCATAAAGGGAGGCTATGACTTTCATTATCTCTCTACTCTTGGAGTACTTTTCAAATGAGACAGAACGATTATCATAGCCTCTCTTTATGTGAAACTTTCAGCAAAAATTGAAATTTAACAGTTTTTCTAAAATGATACAAATAACAGTTATAATTATCACATATCACACGAATTTCTTGAAGTTCATTTGTATCCCTGATTTTTGCACCTTTTGCTTGTTTTCTGGCTCTTATCTTCAAAATGCCCGACTAGTGTCTGGTTTTTGGATACATTTTAGGGGAAATAAGCTAAAAAATTGGAGAGATTAAACTCCCGTATAAAACCACCAAAAATTAGGTTAAGTAACTGCCAAATAAAAATGTCACACAGCTATCTAGCGTTGCCAATTACATAGCAACTATCTTGGAAACGGTTGTTTAACCCCCAGACTTCAATTGTTTTTGACTTTTAGGTTATGCGTGCACCCTCCCTATGCCACGTTTACAGCAAATTTCGGAGCAAAAATCCGCTCTTACAAAGCAAAAGTTGATCAGTATCTTGGCAACCACAGTAAACAAAATAGAAATTTCAATTCCGAAACGTCACTTCTCGACATGGATTTCTATAAATTCGTTCAATTCACAGTTCAATTCGGCGTGAAAATGGATAGTGGCGTTCCGCATAAAAATTAGACTGGGGAAAATCTTAAATATTCGGTAGACCATAATGGACGACAAAAATCACTGGAATTGTCAATTTAGACGTGACAAACGGATCGAATCGGAAGTGGACAGTGATGAAAAATTGTGCCCCCGACTGTGCTTCGGTGTTTTCAGTTAAAAACTCATCAAATTTGGTTTAAAAGAAGGGAAATTCGGTCAATAAAAACGGTCATGAAAAATACAGAAAATTTTCATATCGAAGTGAAAAATACGGGAAAACGGAAGTGTCTAATTGGTGGACCTGAATGTGTCCCGATTTTACGTGAAAAAACCGCTTGAAAATCGGCCAAGTAAAAAAACATTAGTTCGATAAATACTTAATAAGGTTTCTAGTCTGACGATGACTTTTGCAATAAAATCTTGCTTCCTATCATTCTGAGTCTAAATTTTGCTAAAAAAATTGACAAAAATACGACCGTTATACAATTAGAGTCAAAACAAAAGGTTCTCTATAGAAGTTTGCAAGGAAGCAGTAGTTTTTATCAAAAGGAAATTTCTTCCCTCCTGTAAAGCCGATCCGGGGGACATTCCGTACATGGCAAAGGCAAGGGGGAGAACGAAATAAAATTATATTGACCTTTCTCGACGACATGGTGTTCGGAAGACAGCTGGCTTTTATTCCGGGGAAAATATCCGTTTTTACTGTCATCAAATTTGTCCGATCTCCACCCCAAAAACATATATTACCGACGGAATCGTCGCCCTCGCATTTAAAACGTCTCCCAAAAGTCGTGAATAATAAACCGCACGACTTTGGACGTACAATAATTTCCTCTCGAATAAAGTTTCGCGTTTTTTTCATAACGAATATCGTTATTCTCCCCGGTCCCGTTTGATCTTGTTTTGTTCGGTTCGGGGGTCGGATTCGATCTCGTCAGGTGCCGGTTTTTTTCCCGGGGGAAAAACCGGGAAAACAAAAGGGCGAACGTAAATAAATAACATTTATTTCACCACATGCATGCATATATCCTCGGCGGGGTTGCAGATATGTATCTCGATGTAAAAAATTCCCGGCTCTTGATGCAAAAGCGCTGTATCCTTGTGGGCATCGGGGCGAATAAGGAGGGCAATAAATAAGGGCCCATAATGTTATGTGTGCCGGTAGGTACGGGGCACCGGGCCAAAAACTCACGAGAGGTGGGCCCTTTTTTAATGACGGTATTTTTTCAAATCGAATCGGAAATTTATTCTTATCGCATCCACTTATAAAATTTCCATTGGATTTGCCGGAAATTGAAAAATCCGACAACCTAAACATCAGACAAACAGTGGGGTGCTATTTTATCCAAAAGTGTATACGTGAATTTTTTAGCAAAGTACTTATCATGTATAAACCAAGATAAAAGGCGGACAGGCTGACTTTTGCTCGACTTGAAGACTTCTTTTGCTACAAACTTCACAAGGAATAGGCGTGAAAACTGCGCATAATTAATTAAGCCGGTTTTTAAATGAAAAATTACAAATTCAACACAGTGGCAAGGTCAGGGGGCAATTTCGGTTGTTAAAAAATGATGGAAAATTTAATAAACTGGTACGAAAGGTTTCACTTTTCATCGCATTAAAATGCGAATGACGTAAGGTTTGCGTGAAGGAAACATTTGAATGAAACGAGAAACAATGTCATCCGTCGAAATCATATTGATTTTTGCTATTTTATTCCATATAAAGATATCCAAAAGGAAAAGTGAAAAAATACAATAAATCAGCACTATATGAGAAAGGTTTTTACTACTTATACATAGAAAAATAGATCACTTTTCGAATAATTAACAAACTACATAGGTATAACCTACTTAAATAATAAGAACGAAATTGTAATATTTTCACAATAAATTAATTTCTAACTACCCAAAATTTAAAATGTAGATGGCAATCCAAGGAATTGACTCTGGTTGTTTGAAGTACTGAAAGATAAAAAAAACTACCGAGCACAGAACTTTTCACGCGAGGTTGAGGTGAAGAAGACATTTTTTAAAAGTAGAACGCCAGAATGATGTCAAAATTTCAATAATTTTCGCGAACTTATTCCCTAGTAGCAAAAGATGCAAAAAAATGCAAAAATGAACCTGGAAAACGTTTGTACACAACATGCATGGTAGGAGAATAATTTTCTTGAAAAATAAGAGAAAAGCCTTGATATTACGGTGATTAACCTAAATGAAATTGTGCTCAGAGTCAACCCGACTTTTCAATGAAAAATTAAAGATGTATACAGATCGCAACCAGTGAGGGGTCAATTTTGGTAGTTTAAAAATTATAAAGAAATAAATAAATTGATGGTACAAAACTTTTCTCTCTTCATCAAATGAAATTACAGATGGCGTGAGGCTGACGTGAAGAGACTTTTTTCCAAAATTATAAACGTCAAAATTAACGGTATCATCCATCAAGAATTTATTAATTTTATCCAATTTATTCTCCGTAAAGCTATTCAAAGTGAAAAGAGGTGCAAAAATGCAATAAATCAGAATGAGAAACGTTTTTACAAAGTAGGAGAATAATTATCTCGATGAACAAAAGGGAATTTTTTACTTTTCAGACAAGTTGAAAATAGTACATTATACACTTAGGTAGAGAAGTTTACCATTAATGCCTCGCGGCAAGATCATATCCTGAGCCGCAGGCGACTGCACCGCTATGTTCCGACATAGCGGAGTGCTCGAAAGTGAGAGAGATGAGTAGAAGGGATTTTACATGTATCGGAGAGAGAACGCCGAAATGCAGAGTTTCGCTAGTTCCAAAATAACTCAAAAACTACGCATAATTTAAAAAAAGTTAGAGAGCTTTCTTATAGATTAATCTTTGAAGAATGGCTCTTGATAGGTTTCCCAACACATTTAACTCAAATACGACCATTTATTAACTATTGAAATAAACATTTGACATTTTTTACATAACCTACAACGGTAATTGTCTAAAATGCATCAAGCGCCGGAGTCGCTATCGTTATTCATCGAATGGCGAAAGAAAAATTCAGTTTTTTCTTCCCTGTCTGGAGTTATTTTGGAACTACGATATGCATTTACTCTCACTTCAACAAATGTCTGTGCACATTTCCTTACTCATTTTCCTGACTTTTGACTGTTTCAAATGGGAAGGCGGATACGTTCCCCTCAAGTATGTGCGCCGAATGTAGGCAACCAAATATACGCGAAATTTTAGTGCTGCGTTGGAGACTTTCTCACATACTTACTAAATCTTCCACCACGGAAAAAGGACTGTTACAACAAGTACACACTATTCTATAAGTAAGATCACACAGTAAGATCAAGAAGAAAGTGTCAGAGTCCCCTGTCTAATTAGTTTCTTGGGATTGTTCGGTATCAAAAGTACGCAAACTTGAACGGAAACTACATGCACGGGCGTTGTGTATACATCAGCCGAGTTCCGAACTATACGAACCGCCAAACCCGGACTAATTAAATCATTAGAGGGAGGTTCGGTGATGGTGTCAGGACGACCGAAATGCGCGCCCCACACGTGACACACGACGATAATCGCCCGAAATTGAGACAACCGTTTGTGATGTTTTTATTTTTTCGGGGGGCGAAATTGAGATTTACATTTTTTTCGACGCGCGCGCGGTGCGAATTCTTGAGGGAGTCGTTTTTTGTCGGGCGGAGGTGAACATCCGCGTAACATTTCATCTTTCGGTGTACAAAAACCATCCCCGGTCGCGGTATGAAAATGCTCGTTCGTGCTCGAGTGGTCGGGCGAAATATCAAATTTATTTTTTTCGCCTACACTTCATCTTCTCCGGGATATAAATTGCATGCGCCTGGTGAAAAGTGACGACTCAACGTGCGTATTTCGGTTCCGGCGCTCCCGCTGCATGCATTCCGCCTTCTCTCGTGTACGTGTATCGAGCTTTTTTTGATTTTTCTTGAGCGAGAAGGAAACGTGATGGCCCATTTTTAACACATACAGGATGTTTTAGAACAAAGCGCTTTTTCTAAGGTGTTTGTCAATGCATTATTTTTCGGAGTGGCGCACGGAGAGTTTCTGTATTCTGGTTTAATAAAGATTCTCATCGTGTTCGAGCAATTTAATTGAAATGTTAATGTTAATGTAAATGATAAACTTTTTGGGCATGTGTGAATTTTTCTGTTTCACGTTTTCCGTTCTTTCGTGGAAAACAAATTAAGTAATCATTGTGAAGATTAAAATAAACAGCATCCAACATAAACTGGCCATCACGTGACCCCCAAAGTACCTGTCATCAATGTTTTTCAATTAAATTTTGCTTAGCAACATAGGTCACGTGATGGAAAAAATATCGTGGAAAGATTACACACGCCATTTATAATAATTCTTTCAGATTCGATCTTTCCACCACCATTAGTCCTGATGTTACGCTGTTTTTATAATCTGTCTCGCTGAGCTTACAATGAAATGCTTTGAAAATAACAATATGAAGGAAAAACTGAATTTTTCATTGAAAAAATGTATTCAAATTGTTTATTTACTTCTTTTCCTAACTACTTCTATACCCTAGAGAACAAAAGTAGTTACTTTTCACAACTATTGGAAAAAGTAGCACCTATTCCACTTTTTTCATGGGCAAAATCTGGCACTTTAGACCCGGAATTGCGAAATAAATGTTTTAAGACATTTTTTCATATATTCCTATACAAGTATAGCAGCACATCGTTGAAAAAAATGGTGTTATTATGGACTTCTGTGAAATATTTTCCGAAAAGGTCTTTTTTTTATAATTCAGAAATATTCATTCAAGTTCAATTATCTAAATTTGTTTTCTAAATATACATATACAGCGTGTCACACTTAACATGAAGACAGCCTTGTAACTTTTTATTTTCTGGGAGCAGAGCTTTGAATTTTTCTACAGTCCTAGCTCTTCATGGGGGACATCTATTGAGGTTATACACCTCATCAAAAATTGTAAGCTCTGCCTACTGGGATCACGCGAATGGAGCGATTTTTCAATATCTTGCTTCGCGAACAAGATATCGAAAAATTTTATTCGAAGAAGTTGTCCTAAATTAAATTTTGACCCTGAATACCGAGTTTTGTGACATAATTCGCATTTTGAGTATCTTGCAATTTTCACATTTAGTCCCAAAAAATCTCATGTCCTGTTCAACTAGAAAGCTGTGATTCAGATGACAAACATAAGGAACAGATACTTCAAGTATTCATTTTTCATGTCAATCAAATTCATCAAATCAGAATGTGAAGTGACAGATTTTTTGGGACTAAATGTGGAAATTGCGAGATACTCAAAATGCGAATTTCGTCACAAAACTCAGTATTTAGGGTCAAAATTTGATTCAGAACAACTTCTTCGAATACATTTTTTTGATATCTTGATCGCGAAGCAAGATATTCAAAAATCGCTCCATTCGCGTGATCCCAGTAGGCAGAGCTTACAATTTTTAATGTCCCTCATGAAGAGCTAGGACTGTAAAAAAATTCGAAGGGCTGCTCCCAGAAACTAAAAAGTTACAGGGCTGTCTTCATGTTAAGTGTGACACGCTGTATGTACACTTGAAGAACTATTTTGAGGGCAACCTCAAGTATGTGCACCGAATGTAGGCAACCAAACATACATACGTGGAATTTTAGTACGGGCATGAACCCTTTGTCGCAGGTGACTGGAATTCTGCTCACTACTCAATAAAGTGTAAAAAAATCGATCTCTTTATTGAAATTCATGGTTTAAATTTTAAAATGTGTTATTATTTCCAAATATTTTATGAAACTTTTTTTAATCGTAAGATATTATGGACAATTGATGGACAATTGCTCTATTTTACACATTAGACGTATTATTGTCTACGCATTATAATAAGTCTGGTGCTCTTTGTTTTAAAACACCCTGTATTTCCTGGTCTCTAATTTCGAATTCTGAGGTGGTGCACGTGAAATCCAATTAAAATAAATCGGTCCATTTTTCATAACGAACGGCGCTCTTTACCCCCGATGGGAAAAAATATGATCTCAAATGGACGGGCACCTTTTCGCTTCCTTATCTCCGTCATTTGATAAATTACATTCTCGATACAAAGTTGCGGAACGAATGGAAATTCATCCCTTAAGATCCTCGACGTCGGGGATTGAAGTTCGGCCAGATTTTAATCTGATAAGTAACTACACAGAGATAGTTTGAATTTTTCTCAAACGGGGCAATAATACACTTGCGAGCAAAAAAATCGGCCCACCTAAATTTTTAGTGAAATTCAAAGTTGCGTAACTCCTGAACGAAAAGAGTGATTCCAAAAAACTTGGCATCCCTGAATAGCTACATTCTTCGGCTATCACCCGCCAGACGCTGTGTTTTATACATTTTCCCTGAGTACGTTTTACAGGGTGTCACGTAAAGTTCTGCAAAAATGTTAAACTTTGAATGACCCCACGGTCTAGGAAAATGATGTATTTTTTTCTTTAAATGGTCCTGGGATATTGTTACACTCATATCTTGGAACAGCACTGGAAAAACCGACTCATTTTGTCCAACTACAGGGTGGTCAGAGAAAAACCGTTTTTTGTGTCACCGTCATCTGAAAACGACTAACTGATGCATAGGTACTTTTTAATGATTTTCTTAAGAAAATAAGTCCAAAAGTGATATAAATAAATCAAGTACTCAATATTTAATTTAAAAAAGGCATTTCCAATACTACCCCTTGCTCTCAAATCTTCTCGAATTCTCCTTGAAATGCATTTTTTCAAATTAAATATTGAATTTTTGATTTTTTTCTTTCAATTCAGGCATCGTTTTCTTGAGAAATTGATTAAAAAGTACCTATGCATCAGTTAGTCGTTTTCAGATGACGGTGGCACAAAAAATTGTTTTTCTCTGACCACCCTGTAGTTGGACAAAATGAGTCGGTTTTTCCAGTGCTGCTCCAAGATATGAGTGTAGCAATATCCTAGGACCATCTAAAGAAAAAATCACATCATTTTCCTAGACCGTGGGGTCATTCAAAGTTTAACATTTTTGCAGAACTTTACGTGACACCCTGTAAAACGTACTCAGGGAACCTGTATAAAACACAGCGTCTGGCGGGTGATAGCCGAAGAATGTAGCTATTCAGGGATGCCAAGTTTTTTGGAATTACTCTTTTCGTTCAGGAGTTACGCAACTTTGAATTTCACGAAAAATTTAGGTGGGCCGATTTTTTTGCTCGCAAGTGTATTATCGTTATTGTACGAAACGGGATGATGTTTCGAGACGTAAATTTAAATTAACCGGCTAATCCTTAAAACTACAAAATGTTATTATAGGGCGAACTGGGTATTAAACGGGGTCTAAATGGAGGCGGAAGCCACCCTCGCCCTCTCGCAGCTATATGAATGTCACCCCTTTTAGTGTCTTTAATTACATAATTCAAAGCGGATTCAAAATTTCTGGCCCGAAGTTTCGCCTGCCCTGCGCGTTTTCGCTTTTTCCGATGGGGCGAAAGTTTCTGATGGATTTCCTCCGATAGAATGGCCCGAAATCATTGTCGGCCCCCCTTAACCCTCTATTTGCTCGCGAATTAAAGATATATTCCGTCTCTTATTCAACATTATAACCGGGGCACACAAAAAGTGTCCACAGAAATTCGGCGCAATTATTCAAGTTCCCTTTTGGGACGTCGTTCCTGCTCGCGTTTAATTCGCAAATGTCCCGTAATAAAACCGAGAGCCGATCGTTAATTTCTTTTTCGGTCGTCCGGGACGATCCCAGAAAAACCCGAATTGATACAGATAAGAAGAGGAGGAAAATTTAATCCGGTGCCTCGTGGGGACGAAATCCCGCGAGTTTGCCGCTTGATTTCAGGTATTTTCCACATCGCCTTTCATAAAAATTGATCAAAGCTCGAAGGGCGCGACGTAAAAGAAAAGTCATGTCGCCATGTGGGGTCGCGTTCCATCAAATCTAACACTCAGTGGCGTAACTGCCAGTGTTCCAGTGTTTTTTGTTGTTGTACGTTTATTTTCATTATTTTTTTCTATTTTCTGCACGATTTATAGGCAAAGTGCCTTCGGTGGATTAGTCTGGAGTTTTGATACTTTGTAGCTTGTTCGATTCCGACTCCAGAATGTTGGTAGCGAAATTTCGAAAAATAGTTCAGTCTTCTAGTTAGAATTCATCAAATGTAATTTTCTTCTTTTTTTTAACGCAAGTTTCAATGTAAGAAACTAGGGGTCTAAACTGAGAAATAAATGGTAATTATTTTCTCATTATACTTAAGGACGTTAGATAGTATCTTTACGGGGTGAGGTGTGGTAGGGGCGGGCCTATGCTCTATCATAGGACCGTATGACCACTACCAACTGTTATTTTTCTTTTATAAATTCATATTTATCGGTTCTAAAGGACTAGAATTGATTACTAATCACCTAATTTATCGTCCTGATTACAAATATCTCATGGAATTATTATTTATCCTGGAATAAATCCGTTTTTAGAGCTTAAAATAATAACGCGTAGATCGTGAAACAGCGCATTATCTGGTGAAAAGAGTTTAGGTTGGCAGCAGTCGCCGGAACACAATACGTCCATAGCATTATTTCGGCCACGGACTGGTCTTATGCGTGCTCTCATGTTATTCTATAATAAGCGTATAAGTCTGTTTCACTCAGACTTGCATAGAATTAAGTGATCCAGTGTAGTTTATGAACGGAGCTCAGGATTTTGTTATTGTTGGGTGCTGTCAATTGTCAGTTCAGTTCCATGTCAATGTGAAAACGACTGAATATTTTTTTATAATTCGTTTAAAATGGAAAAAAGGCGAAAAACGAAGGTGGAAGTACAAAATAGTCACCGAAAAACAATATAATAGGCGGCTGGCTCAAGTCGCGAATGGGAAGAAGAGAAAAAAATACATGTTCCGCCGTATTCAACATTAAAAAGTCTTTTCAAATCAGAAACATATTTTTATAATTTCAGTAATAATCGACCTGAATTTCTTTTCATTCCCTTTTTTTATTCACCCAAAGCGTCTATAGTCTTAATTTTATAATTCGATATCATCTCGAATAAGATGAGTGTTTTCAATATAGCGCCCTTGTAATAAATGGCGACGTTGCCATATTTCTTTATGTTCGAACGCGAGTTCCTGTTTTCGGAACTGTTTCAATTTTTTCAGGTTTTCAGGTTAGTGAAATGGCTCGATCTTTTTTAAGAATGAATCACAAATGTCTACACTATAAATTGTATGATTTTTCAAAGCGATCTTAATATTTTCCCCTTCGCCATCAGTAGTTTCAGGTCAACTGCTCACTAAACGCCATAAGATCCCATGTTAAAGGCCTCAGATTATGACATTTTTTTTCTCGAAAACGCCGCAGATGAAAATTCTGATAAAAATACCAGTGACTAACACCACTTTTGGCAGTGTGTAAAAAAAATTTCAGCCTTTTCTTATCATTTTCATTCAACTGACTAACGTCCTTAATCCGAAAATTCCGGTTTGAAATAAGAAAAAAGTTATATTCTGCGTAATATATTTAAGCCTACAGGGTACTCCATGAATCGGAGTATTTATATCGCTAAATCATACTTATATGACTTTTTCGTATTTGAAGCCCGAATTTATTTCAGTGAACTATTCAGCAAAATATGTAGGTATTGCATTTTTCCAATCATATTAAACAAGCTATCTAATAATTTACGATTTTGAAAACACAACTTTTTTCAATACGTGTGGAAAAGTCTTTCTCAATTCGACTAATAAGAAGCCGGCATTTTCATTTTCTCAACACATCTTTTGCACATACAACCTTCCCTTTGAAAATGGGCTGGTCATGTATAGATAATTGCCATATTTTCCCATTTTGATATTTTCATTTGATGCGATTGGAAAAAGTATATAGTTATTTCTTGAGACTCACCCAATTCCACTCGGAAGAATTGCTCCTCGTGGAAATGGCTAACTTTCTCACTCGTTGAACAATATACTATATCATTCGCTCCTATTTGGTATTTTCATTTTTGGCATTTAAACAATCAAAAAGATGATCTTAACAGCACATTTCATTTCAATTTCGGTTTCGGTTGTGTTGAGGTTTCTTATTCAAATTTCGTTTCACTGATAATGTACTAATTTACTTTACTGTTTTTCCAAAGTTAAGGAATAATCATCAACAGTTTTGAATTTATCATGATTAGCTCGGATGATACGCGTTGACTAAGAATTTGAACATTTATTCCAGTTCCTGGTTGATACATTTTTTATTTTGGCCTATCCATCACAAAAATGATGGTTTAGATTTATCCTAATTAATCGCATAATGTTAATATATTTAAAATCAAATTATTCGGATCATTTGATGTTTATTTCAATTTCCGTGGTTTGGCCGCATAAAATTTAATTCAAATTATTACATTACCCTCGACATAACCTAAATATTTTTTTTTATTGGTATCTATTTAGAATGACAGTTTCAAATACACATGTTGAAAGTGAAACCAATAAAACCTAATAGATTTATTTTATTAGTCTATTTGGTCTTTTGACTTTCTTAAAAAAATTTGAATTTTGAAAATAACGAGGAAAATAACATCATCAACTCGGAATAGAATGAGCAACCAAATATAAAAATTGTAGACAAATCCACCGAAATGACTTTCACCAATGAATCGTGCGGGGTAGGTACTTTGGAGAAGATGAGCCCTCTGTGAATTTGGAACGCGGCCCAAAACTCGGTCGTTACGCCACTGCTAACACTTTATGTCATCAAGAGCCACTCTCACCTCCCTCGTGCAGATCCGAGGAGCTGATTATGTAACGCCCGCTTTCTTTGCGTAATAAAGCCTCCCCGTTTGTAGGTACCCACCCTCTGAATCGGCGTCGCCAAACGAAATAATTCAGTGTCGGTTAGGGGAACGGTAAATCTCTCGTTCGATCGATGTTCTTTGAGGGGCTTAAAGTCACTCTCTTGTGTGTGGCTTGATTCGGTGTACTTAATACTCGCGCCGAGTAGTTGAAATACGCACGGGGGCGGCGGAGAGGGAGGCTCTCGATTAAGCCCCCGGTTTCATAACATCGCAAAGTTGCCCGTATTATTGATCACGCCGGGGTTTTAGGGTCGACGTGTATACGCGGGCAGTCGTACACTACAATCGTATTAATTAGGGCGACCCTTCGACCGGCCCACCCCTTGCTTTACACCGGACGTTATTACACCCCTGTCGAATTTTGACTGGGGATGTGCGATTATTTCGATATATCGATAAATTATCCATCAACTATCGATAAACTATCGATAAACTATCGATAATTATAAGCATATCGATTATTCAAACTTATCGACAGTTTATCGATAATATTTTAACTTACCGTACGGAGATTTATCGATAGACATTACATTTATGATTACTCAAATTTGAAGCAGCTTAAAGTAGTCGTAATTTTGTAGTGAGGAACTAGATTTTGAAGTTTTAGTGACTTTTGCTTTGTAACACTGACTTTTTAGCCTGAAGTTTGTTGTAAGATGGGCTTTTAAAAGTTGGGTTAGCTACTTTTTCTGTGATTTTTGAATAACTTTGAATTTTCACCTATTCGAAATTATCCAGTCGTCTGTTCAATACATTAACTTCATCTCTAAATTTTCTGCTTTCCT
This sequence comes from Salpingus planirostris, assembly GCA_949788335.1. Taxonomy (NCBI): domain Eukaryota; kingdom Metazoa; phylum Arthropoda; class Insecta; order Coleoptera; family Salpingidae; genus Salpingus; species Salpingus planirostris. Next base: position 3,446,680 of record OX460925.1, on the reverse strand, counting down.
TTATATTTCGTTAAAACGTTCTCCTCAACTTTTTCTCAAGATTATCCAGAACAATCCATGCCAAAATCTAAAAGTTTTCGAAATTTAATATTTTTGCCAACAACCTACCCGTCAAACAATTTGCGTCTGAGTCAAGGCTTTGGTCGCATGTGTCCAAAATACACATGCGTATGCTTCCGAGTCGCATAGTGTACGTCAGACACATTGTGGTCGTAAATCGGTCGCCAAAAGGCAATACACAAAACTCGTGTAATTGATGTTGCGCTTGGGTCTTGCTTGCGTCCGACTATGTGGTCAACTACTGACTCTGAAAAAACCTGTACGGTTATGTGTTGTTGTCAGAGTTTGAGAATATTGGTTTTCGGGAAATTGTAATTAAACTGGGCCAATTGTGCGTCTACTTAATAAAGTAAGTATGCATTATGAAATAAACCTCCTAATGAATCTACTACGGTAATTTCTATGCGTATTCATCTTCTTTAATAGTTTCATTCTCCGGCTGATGGGCATACAAGTATTAAAATGGAAAATTCAGTATAATACCTGATAATACCTATAATTGCTGGTAATGAAAATTACCCACACCACAATGATTAAATTAACGGATTTCCTAATGAGGTAAGATGAACATCTTTCACAAACTTGATTTTTTTAACCTAACCTAAAATATAAAGTTTCAGAAAATCTCATGAATCTTCAAACGACTGTATTCTTCTGTTTGGGAACGTTGTAATTTGTTTGAAAAATTCTCCGTTCAATTAATGGCTGTATAGTGAGTTATCAATTTTATCTACAATCCTAAAAAATTATAATAACATTCATCATATTTCAGAGTTCCAGAAGGATTTGATTCTGACTGAATTCAAATTGGTGGTTCGTATGTTTTCTAATTCATTTGTCGTTGATTACTATCATTTGTGATATACCTATACAAAATTAATAAATTTGTAACAAATACCTAAATGCACCTACTTTTGTACCCCCCGTGCGACAACCTATTCTTTGACCTCTGTGTTTAGACACCAGGTCTACTCATGCGTCCAAGCGCAGCCTTTTGACTTATGCGTCTAAACGTGAGCCTTAACCCATGTCTAAGACCCAAGACTGGCGTATGTTGACGAGAGCTGAGTCCCAACGTTTGAGGCAAGGCATTTCCGACGATTGTCCAGACAATAGTCGAACTCGCGACGAACTTGAGCCTCTGAGCCTATTGGACACATGGTTTGACTCAATACAGACTCATCGTGCCAAATTGTTTGACGGGCTACAGCCAACTGTTCATTTTATTTTGATTAATTTAGTAACAAAATCATGAAGGAACATAAGAACTCTAAATTCCCAGTTGGTTCCTCACTACAACTACAAAGTTAATCCGCCTACAATAAAATCGTTTCAATTTTGTAGTTCAAAACTAGATTTGGATATTTGGTGATATTTTCTTTGTCACACCACCTTTCTATCGCTATTTTCTGTATTGTTCAAAGTTATTAACTCCACGTCTGTATTTACTTCAATCATTATTATTACACAAATTTTCAGTAGTAAAGTTTACTTAAAAACGAGCTTAAAATTAGGTCCCAAACTCTTTCCAAAAGTTTTGCTAATAAAATTCGTTCATCATCAGTGACAGTACCTAATTAATTATTTTCTACATTCAATAATGTACATTCGTTTTATTTTGTTGCTCTATTTGTTCTTCTTGTAGATTTTCCAGATTACGATGAAACTGCAATCATCATAGGGCCAATTCTGTATCGAAAACCGAGAAAAATTAAGGTTAATGTTCTAAAGGCACGATCACATTGGATTTCATACCGAACATTCGTCACACAGGTGACAGTAATCGAACCTTTAGCGTATTAACGGCCTTTTATTTTCATCAGATCTGACCCAGAATCGACCCTTATTAACGTCAGCATAGACACGTCAGAAATAGTCAGAATACAAATATTCTGAACGTTTAATATTATGAGCTTGTGCCAACAGCCAACTGTTTATTTCAATGAAATTAAAGACAAAACTATGACATAAAACATAACAAAATTAACTAAAATTGGATTCAGTTCCACACACTACAAAGCTGAAACAGTAAATATCGATAGCTGTCGATGAATACCAGGGCACCCCTAATTTTGATATTTCCACAAGATTATGATGATGATGATGATGTCCGTTTCGTTTTTGTGTCTTTTCGCAGTAAATTCGCAATTCGTCCAATTTGTTACAGTGCCGCCGACCGGTGTCCAAGTGACTGATGACCTGAACGTCGTGAAAAATGGAATAACTACGGCCTATGCAGAAGGGGCGAGTCTCACTTTAACCTGCACGGCCACCGGCGGGAAGCCCCTAGCCAGGGTAAGCTTTATTTATGGATCCGTTCGGAAAATCTGTCGGGGCTCGGGGATGGGCGGGGAAAAAACGCAAGTCTGTTACATTTCCAATTAAAAACCGCAAGACTTTAATTAAATCCATCTATACGATCGGGGCGTGTAACACCTGGAGCGAAAATACGAGAGGAACGAGGACTACACAGTCGATGTCGGTGTGAGAATTATGAGACATGTAGTTCTCATGATAATCCATTAATTATGAGTACTATTTTATCATTTTACCTACGGTGATACCTGAAATAGGATAAATGTGTGCCGTAACTCTATAAGAATCATGAATGTGACTAAAAAATAGATGGGCGGCAGTAAAGTTCTTTTTACAGACGGTCTTAGCGGCAGAAATAGTAGATTACAGACCCAGGCGGGAAGCAGATCATTACTGCCGAGAGGTAGATACAGAACCGAGGCGCACAGCGCCGAGGTTCGGTATACCTCGAGGCAAGAATGGAGCTTCCCGCCGTGGTGTGTATACTATTTTATTCACAATCACAATGAATATTCTGCATTTTCATGTAAAACCTTGTGAATTATTAGAAGATTTTCGCGTAGTGATTTTCACTAAGTAGGCATTTTTCCAAAATGACAAATGATTTTATTTATTTGTCAGTGATTTGTCATAAAAATTCAAATTCGTTAGTGAGAATTCGTTGTGATCGTTTTAATACTCGAAAATTTTCGATAAAAGTCTGAATTGATCACCCCCAGACCTTGAAGAAGTGGCCCCAACAAGTTACGTCCGGGTTGAGGCCTGAGAAGAGTAAATACAGGGCTGTCTTATAAAAAACGCCCCAAGCCATAACTTCTTTATTTGACGTCCGATTCAAAAAAGTTAAGAAGGAAAAATAAATTGCTCGATGAGTACTACAAACTGACCCTAATTTGAATTTTTTATACCATGGACCTTTATGTCAATCAATGGTCAACTTGAAATTTTCGCTGGGTAATGTATACTTTTCTCAACATAAATGGGCAGGATTATTTTTTCTATATTGAGTAATGTGTATTTTTTTCCATTTTGAGTCCTTTTCACCAGCAAAAAATATTAAAAGAAGTTTATTCAATGTTAAAAAAAATTGGAGAGAGTGCCGTGTACAACAATCACAGAACTGGATGTGACAGAGACAATAAACTCAACACGTTGAAAGTTGATTGTTGCCCACCGCCGACTGTACAATTTGATTTGGAAAAGCCAATCTGATGCCGATAAACATTTCATCATTTCACCAGTAAATGTTCTTCAAAATTCAAAATATTGTACATCATTGAACTCAGAAAAGAATATCCTATACATTTGTTTTGAAGCAAAATTGCATTTCTACTTGAAAACTTGAAGTTGACCGTTAATTGACAATGAAGACCCTTTTGAAACAAATTCAAATCAAGGTCAGTTTATAGTACTCATCGAGCAATTTATTTTTGCTCTTTAAGTTTTTTGAATCGGACGTCAAATAAAGAAGTTATGGCTTGGGGCGTTTTTTATAAGACAGCCTGTAGAGTGAGGCACAAAATGCCCATTCAACGTTTAAAAATTGGCTTCATCGAAAAAACGCTAAAAGGGCCTCTGAAAATGTGCTACATTTAGTGAACTAGCTAAAACGAAGAAAGCTTCAACATTATGGTCTACATATTCATGCTAAAAAGCTGTTTGAATTCGAAATAAAATGTTGATACTTATGATTATCGTTTGTATTTATAGCAGGTATCAACAATTAAAGACGTCAATTAATACAAGTAGCACCTGTTTTACTTCCCGCCCGTGGGCGGGAAATGAGGGCGGGAAATCTCACTTCCCGCCCTATCGGATGACATGTAATTGTCAAATTACTATAGTGATTGTGAATAAAAGTACTTTTCACTGCCGCGTGAAGAGCGTCACGATAGTCAAACGTCAGCATTCTCGATAGGAAGGGAAAAGTCTACTAATGCTTATCACCGAGCTTATCACGTTTGAAAAAAAAATGATATTTTCACTCAACATCATGATTCATGATTATGAAATGCGATTTTCATATCAAACATTATTAATATTTCTTATTTAAAGTGTGGTACTAAAATATGAATTTGTTGCTGTTACTGGATTTGCCCGAAAACGAATTCCATCATTTAATTTTTTCAAGTTTGAACGAAAATACCGGAATATTCTGTTTGAAGGATTATCCGCCCTGCTCACACCGAACCCACACTCTATTTATACGACCCGAACCAACAGTTTCAGTTAATTGTTTGAACAAATGTCATGTAGACTTATAAATACAGGGTGTATACAAATTTGTCAGTTGTCAGTAAGCTCTCGGAGAGTCTGAAAATCTCTTTTAGAACATAGGCTAGGACCGTTTTTGGAAACGTTTAAAAATGGTACAATTTTTATTATTAGTCTTTGATGTCATTTTTATAATAATAAGATAGTACAGTGTAGGTAGGCGCATCCATTTTTTCGAGCATAAAAAATATTCACTAAAATACCTTTTGGATTTTGTGATTCGGTAATCGAAATACCTACTCTAGTTTCAGTTAGTTCAGATTAACGATGAAGTTCTACTGTACGTATGTACTGTATACCCATAAAGTACAGGGCGTCCCAAAAGTCGCGCCTCGAAGAAGACCAGTATGTAGCGATGCGATGGTAAATTGTTCCAAAAAGGCTTGATCCATACAGAGTGTCACATTGAACATTTTCACTACATTTTTCAGAGGCATGACGACCATTTTCAAATAAAGTTTCAAATAAAAACCGGCTTTCAAAAAAGTTTTTGTCGATTTTTATATCTTATACATATATCTATGACTAAAATGATAATATCTTTCAATGTAGAATACTTTGTAACTACCAAAATTTATGAGAACAACAAAACCCTCTTGGAGTAAGATGTCGTTTTGCCCTGCGACCAGCTGTGTACTAAAATCGCAATGCCGGAATCGACATGAACTTTTTTGAAAGTGTAAGTACTTATAGCGACCTATAGTCAATTTTTTTATTTGAGAATGTTTCCTAATTCTGGTTACAATGGTAATTTTAAATGTAACACCTTCGAATCATATTTGATAGCCACTTTTGTCTAATTTTTGTCGTCATTTTACATATGCCGGTCTTTTTTGGATCACGTGTTCTAGTATGGCTTCTTTTTGAACAACATTGAAAATCTCCCGAAAATCCCCATGGTCGATTCGCAACTAAGATGTCGTACAAAAGATTCCCTTTTTTGCGTCGGTTTTCCATGATTTCCTCTAATTTCCTCATTCTCATACACCCAGAGATTTCCCCTGCGAATCACCCCAATCGAATGACCGAAAACGGCACAATTTCCATGCAGGCTTTCCGAAAATCGAGACTGTCGTTTTTCCCGCAGGTGTCCTGGTGGAGGGACGGCGACCTGGTGACCGACGACACCCAGCACTTCCCGGACCGCCGGAAATCGCAGAGCGTCCTGCGCATCGACAAGTTGACCCGTTCGCACCTGCTGGCCGTGTACAGTTGCGAGGTGAGCAACAGCCGGTTGCAGCCGCCGCTGGTGGTGCGCGTGGCCATCGACATGTACCTGAGACCCCTCGAGGTCACCCTGCTGGGCGACAATCGCGAACTGAGCGCCGCCAAGCGCTACAACATCACGTGCCGATGCAGAGGGTCCAGGCCGCCCGCCATCATCACCTGGTGGAAGGTGCGTATCAATGAAAATTGACCCGAAAATGATGTTTTGATTCGCGCTATAACTTGAAAAAATGTCGAGAAAATAGAAGAAATTGTGTCATCTTGCATGGCATAATTTTTTATAATATTTCTATGCATTGGAGAGTACATACAAAGAAAGAGAGGTCTCGCCGTATACAATTACCGTCCAAATTACCCTCGAAAATAGATGGCAGCTCTAACGCCATCTATAGTCGGGGGTAATGAAGCCTTATTCGGAAGTTAACTGTTTTACCTATTAGGAGAATTCTGGCAACGTTGCGAGACCTCACTCACACACATTGCTCGACAATCGCGACAATCGCGGCTCTGAAATAGTGGCACGCTGCCTTGCCAGATTTAGACGAATTCTGCGGTATTATGATGGTGGACTCCGAAGGGGACTCCCCGAATCGCACGTTGAAATAATAATTCAATGGAGTAGTCAACACATTTTTCCTCGCTTTTGAAACATGGTATCATACATGGTATTTACAAACTTATTATGTTTCACGATTTCCTGTGCAGTGACCACTCTATCTTATACCTCCTCCAAGTTTTGTCAAAATGTCAAAAAAATTACAGTTAAACGCTGAAAAATTGACGAAAATGCAGAATGCAGTTTAGGTGTAAAACAATCGACGCGGATCATATCAGCTTATCAGTACTTTTAGTTGAAGCATTGTTTAAGGTTGGGATTTCCTTTCACAAAAAAGTTACAGGACTTTCATGCCTAAACCGTTCGACACATTCACCCCAAATTCTCAACATTTGTTTTAATATGTTCAATTTACGTAATCCTTATCTGCAAATTGATCTTTTTATTGTAGTTTTAGTTTTTTATTCAGGAGACATGAAAACTTTGGAAAACATTCATAACCAAAGTATTCAATAAGCACATGCGAATTAATTATACAGGGTGTTCAATCTCAAACTTCCCACCCCAGATTTCTCACTTACTAATATTTTTTCAGGAAAAAGCCGAGACAGGTCGATTTTATTTTCGAGGGGGACATACGGTTAACGTGATTTTAATTTTGTTGTGCAACCCCCTTAGCCAGGGTAGCTGCCCTTTCGATAATTTCAAATGGCACTAGGGGTCAAGTGACACTTCATTTTGAAGCTGTTTTGATTCTCTTCAAAGTCATGAAAAAAAATCGAAAATCCATCGATTCGTTCTCAAGTTATGATATTCTAAGTTTTCTTACACGCGAAGAGTCGCTTTTAAAAAGAAAACAACATTACGACGAGTTCTGCTATAATATTTAATGTTTTTGCTTTCGAACTTGAAATCAGAAAGGTTTATTATCTCCAAGCGAACGAACTAACGTTTTTTCAAACGATAGAAATCTTGGTATTCCCCAATAAGTGGATAGGGCGGATAGGACCAATCGAGTGACGACCCAGATCTCCAGATTTGACCCCCTTGGACTTTTTTTTGGAGTCATCTGAAATCTGATGTTTACACTCCCCAACCCCAAAATTTCGTCGACCTACAACAAAGAAAAACCGAACATTTGTCAAGCGATTGGTGTTCATCCATTTCAAAAAGTCAGAGATGAATTCCAAGCATTGTTTAGCTACCAATGGCCAACAGTTTGAACATTTATTGTAAGAGATTCACTTGACGAATTCATTAGTATTGTGTCAATTTGGTTTCGATTTTTACCGTTAGATGAAATTTTAATTTCACGAGTCAGTGAATAAATTCGCAAGTTTCATCAACTTCTCCCAAGTTACCCCAGTTAAAATTCTTCCAGTTAAAGTTATCCGGCAGTTAAATTGGTTGATTTTCATTGTTGTTACAAGGGTAACCGAGATGTTTAGCGGTAGAAATACTGACTCTGAGTAAAGAAAAACATTAAAGATTATAGGAGAACTCGTCGTAATGTTGTTTTCTTTTTAAAAGCGACTCTTCGCGTGAGGAAACTTGGAATATCATAACTTGAGAACGAATCGATGGATTTTCAATTTTTTTTCATGACTTTGAAGAGAATCAAAACAGCTTCAAAATGAAGTGTCACTTGACCCCTAGTGCCATTTAAAGTTATTGAAAGGGCAGCTACCCTGGCTAAGGGGGTTGCACAACAAAATTGAAATTACCTTAACCGTATGTCCCCCTCGAAAATAAAATCGACCTGTCTCGGCTTTTTCCTGAAAAAATATTAATTAGCGAGAAATCTGGGGTGGGAAGTTTGAGATTGAACACCCTGTATTTTAGTACCCTTGACTTCAGTTTAGGGAACCTCATTTTTTCGTGAAATTTTCAATGTTCTTCACTTAGCAGTAAAAAGTTGCTAATTTGTGAAAATAATTTCGTATTGGACCGTACATCAATGTAACGTATACATCGCCTTGTAAATTATAATAACTCACATTTAGGAGTCTCCAACTGCACGGAAACCACTTTAGATGACTGATTTTACGAATTTTAGAGACAAATTCATGCAAAGAGAGTCAATTTTTCACAAAACTACCGAACATAATACAGAGTGATAAAGTAGATAACTGCACAATCTTCACGTTAAATAGTTCAGCGATCTCCCGTAAAGGTGGCGGTAAAACTTCCAACTAATATGACTTGGCAATGCTGCAAAATTGAAGTTGTAACTTTTTGAATTTCTCACGAGCGACAGGGGATGACAACGCTTGCACAACAGTAGTGCGCACCACGCTGCCTAAAATGAATGCAGAGTCTACTATGGTCTATGATTACGAGAAGTACCGGCAGTCGGCAGCCTTATAAGTACGCCCAAACCAAAGCCCAAACTGCCTGGGGTGCCAAATTTCCCCCGTCGCTTGATTACAGTGATCTATATCTATGTCTATGTATAATTGCAAGATAATCCGTAAGGTGGCTGCATATGGCTCCCCCGCTCCCCCCAACAACCCGCATTTGCCCAGATCAAGTTAGGGAGAGCCCAGCCTTAAATTATTATTCTTTTATAAACATTCTGGTTGAAGAAATTTATTATGTTTCTAAGGCCCATGTTTAAATTTAGGTGCTTTCTTTCCGAATTCTCAATAGCGTCTCATTTGGTAACCTTTGGAGTCTCCGAGGAATTTTACATATTTTTATTTTCGTCTTAAATGTCATGGGGAATCATTACTGTTTCCTCCTGTAATACTGGGTCACCCTGTATGACCATAAGAGGTTGTTAAATAGGTCTTACTGATCACATAATATTGCATTCTGCATTCCATTCAGAATGTTATTTTTTATGTATTCTACATAAGAGGATGGCAATTACTATCATTTCGTCTCTTTTTAACACTTTTAGAGGAATAGAGACAACGATGGTCATGACCTTTACATGCCTACATATGTAGAAAAAACATAATGATTTTAGACTTCTGTGATGTCATCATTGGCCTGATCATCATAACGCCATTACCGGGAAACGATTTTTCACATTTTTCTGTAATTTTCCTGCCATTTTTTTTTACTTTCTTGGTGGCGTTCGTGTACCTTTGTGCACGGGATCTGTCCAATTTGCGTCTTTCGATTCATGCGAACGAAATAAGTGAAATATCATCAAAATGTTCCACAAAGCTGACAAAAAGTACGTTTGTGCGTTTGCTCGTGCAGCGTAGTGGTTTAGGGTCGGTAACAAGAATCTAACAAGTAGGTAATCCAGATGTACTGCTGCAAGGATCATTCCAATGTAAGATTTCAACAGGATCTACATAATATAATCTGGGTTCACAGAGCGAGTTTTTTCTGGAAACATGAAAGTGAGGTTAACGTTTGGATAATGAGCGTAATCTGGAGTTTATGTGGTATTTTCACTAGCTCGAGTAGTAAAAGCTAAGATTAAAGTAACATCACTAAGCCTCAATCCAAAGTCTAATCAAGTTCAAGCCTCTTTCCGCAATTTGTACATTTTGCTTAATAAAGTTTTTGATTATAAAATCGGTGGTAATATAAAGAAACTAAACGGTTTTTAAATGCAAAACTCCACCGATTTAAATCAACTGAACGATAAATGAATGAGTTTAAAATAAAAATTAATTTTGTTACAAATAAAATGGATTTTCATTTAGAAGAGTCTTGCCGACCACCACATTGTTTCGATATGGATCTGGTAATTTCTGGTGCTTTATAGGTACTCACATATTATTGATTGTGGATGATATTGGTAATTTTATATCGCACTGGTTCAGATTTTGATCAACTACCTACATAATTTCCCAAAATCTAGACAGGAAAATCGATGTTGCGTGTTACAGTAATCATTTTTATTGTAAATTCATTAATATGTTTATCGTGGATAATCGAATTTTGCATTTATAAATAATTGATGGCTTCTGCCAGGGTATTTATTTTCATAAAAGTACAACTTGATGGTATTTCTCGAGTCATAATGATGCCATATTCCTTACTGTATTTCCATAGATGTGTATAGTCTGTTCAAGATAAACTGAACATCACGTGACCCCAAGGTACCTGAGAAATACCTGTCATTAATCAATGGTCATCAATGTTTTTCATTTAAATTTGGCTAAGCAACTTAGGTCACGTGATGTTCAGTTTATCTTGAATAGACTATATTTTATTATGAAGTATTCTTTTATTTTTTGTTGTTGGTCCAAAAAAAAAACAGGGACCACTCAAAAATTACAGCACTTTTTAGAGCAATTTCCTCCCCTTTCAAACTTGACGCTTTCATTTCTAGTGATTTTTTCGGGGGTCGTGAGCGAATAAGAGAGTTATCGCAACTGGGGTATTTCTTGACAGACAATTTCCGGGAATTTTAATTAAAATGAGCGCATTCACGGCAACTTCCCCTTCAACCTTGGAAAAATGTTCACTTTGATTGTGTCGAAACCGAGAAGTCGTCGACGAATAAAAACTGGAACCACCTGGAGTACGAAAAAAACCGCCACTTCTCAAAATCACCCCGTAAAGACTTCACCCCTTCCCTAGCCGTGATTTTCCCGGGACGGGACACCCTCTGCACATAATCTCGCGCCATAATTCGGGAAGACTTTCAGGGCATTAATTTCAATTTGCTAATGCGGCACGTACGCACCGTTATTCGGATCGGATCGGGCGAAAAATTAATCGCGCGCCCTTTGCGCCCTTTTCGCCATCGAGAGCGATAACCTGTCGGAACGTAATTAGGAGTCTCATCGGTTATTGCCGTCATCGACGTCACGATCCGGCCGATCATCTCGTTCTGCAGCGGCGCTATCAGTATATGTAAAATACGTTTGCGATACATGACCGACAATTAATGGAGTCTGCCGGTATTATCGATCAGATGGCGCACGTAGCATCCGGAGATACACGGTACAGTGTGTTATTATTGGTAATGGAATCAACCCGATAGGCAAACACCCGGACGGAAGCCCGGACGATTCGTGGGCAAAAGTGGTTTCGGTCGTTCGTCTGGAATTTTGATGTTTTGTAGTTCGTTTGGCGGAATTTCGAATAATTGCCAGTTTTCGAGTGGCAGTCGCCAATTGCCGATTTTTTTAAAGCAAGTTTCTAGGTAAATCGGGGTGTAAACTGAAGGCCAAATCATCCACAATTCATGTCCCGCAATAGCGTGTAGGACGCTCTGCAGGGTTGTTTGGATAAGATGTCTTCTAAATTGCCAAAGTCAGCGGAAAATTAATAAAAGTATTATTTCCGAAACTGGACGGCACTTGGACCAGGAGTAGGGGTTTGAAAAGAAGTCTAGTTTCGCTCTATGATGACTTTTAATAGAAGCTTTTTTCGGTTTTCGATCAAAAATTTTCAATCGACCATATTTGCTCCAATTAATCTGCTGTAATATAAAAAACTAAAAGAAGTAAAGACCTCAAATTGACATTTCTGCGGAAAAATCAGACGAACATTTTACTTGAACCACCCTGTATACATACAGGCTGTCCTAAAAATGGTGGCCCCGAGGTATACCACAAATTTCTTATGTCAGAAGATTTTAAGTTAATCGAAATGATCTTAGTAAGTACTTACATAGTAAAAAAGTTTCAATGTGTTGGAATGAAAATTTGTATAATTATTTTTCCAATTATTTGTGAACTCAGCTCCGCCGAGATCTTACAGGAAATTGAAATATCATACCACCAGTAAGCGTAATTTTTGATAATGTGAAAAGCAAAAATTGTGTCACAAATCCTTCAGAAACTTTCAAAAGTCGACTCTTGGAGGCGCTAAATCTGAAGTATGCTCGGTATTGATTATTCAAAAATTGGGAAACAGAGGTTTTTTTGTATACGAAATAATAGTTTGGGCTATAGGGGCATCTGTGGGTTGGGCTCAATTTTACAAGAATTTGCAAATAACCGGCTCAACTCTTTCACCATCCAAAATACGCAATGAACGGAACTGTTAACTATTTTAAATTAAAAATGCTTAAAAGATCCATTCTATCCAAAAATCGCAATAATTTCTGGCGTAATTTTTTATTACATTTGAATAAGCGATTTCAAGAGTAATGATAAATATGTAGCTCCAAAACGATCCATCGTAGCGACATCAAACAAGTAATCTTTTTTTAACCGCCAACATTTTATTTGATTATTGGATCGTACGAGGGTCCTTCTAGAAAATACAGTAAATTTAAGCGCGAATTATTATTCCGCACACCAAAAAAAGTACACTAATTTATATTCCTAAAACTTCACAAATTACTGAAAAAAAATTATTAAATAGAATATTATTAGGTGAGCGTGTTTTGGTAGCTTTTATTCGCGAGTTTGAAAAACGAGCGAATAAAAGCCAAAACACGCGAGCTTAATACTATGCTTTATCCACTCCAAAACAGTTAAAACGGCTCTCGAAAATTCGCTCAACTTTCAAATTTCATTCAAAACAGCTGTGACGGACAGAATGTAGTGTTGTCAGATCGGCGCAGATTTGTGAGCTGCGAACAGTGCGAAGGGAACTGTTATAAGTGTCATACCTTCATTCATAGCTCTTTCTGGATATTTCAGGTATCTGGTATCTCCGGAGCGGTTCCTATAAGCTCGTCTCCATTTTCACTATCACTTATATCATTCATATGCATATTTTTAATTAAACGATCAAGTAATTTTCGACACTCCACCATTCGTAACAATTATTCAAACAAATGGTCGCCATTTTTGAATGTCAATTTCGCGATTGTTGCGCTGTTGCCAATTGTACCTGAAAATCGCTCTATTCTGATTGGCCACAGCCAATGCAATAATGATCCCATTAATCGCTGGAAATGTCACTTTATTTCATCGAACTGTGATCTATATCAATAACGCCACCCATTATTACCAAAAATTTCTAATAATAATAGTATGATTATTATCTAGGAGTGGATAAAATTTATATTTCAACACTCTATTATAACTTTTTTATTATCCACTTTTGGAGTAAGGTCATTTCAGTTAAATCGATCTATTTTAACTTGTCGAAGCGCATTGGATACATTTTATAATGTGTTTATACAAATTTCAATTTTCGCTTCAGTTTATTTGCAATGGAATTTGCATTTTAAAAACCAACAAGAAAATTTCATTTGGCGACCCCATCAACATGCGTCAATTCGAAAACGGGACATTACTCGAAATTTAAAATATGAGAATTTAACACAAATCCCCCGAAACCACGTTTACCTGGTTCCTTTGCAGGGTAGCTAAGTGTCGCAACGCGACATCCCACCGATTAATTTAAAATTCACAAAAGCGTCGTCTCTTTTGTAGTTTACCTGCAACGACTCGACTCGACTCGTCCCAGAAAAAGCGGTAATTTCATCGCGAATACGCCAACTTGAAACGCGCTCCCCCTCGTTTCGCTGAAAGAATATCATATACGTAATGCCGATGCACGCGAGTGTATCTCTCGAGGTTTCCGGTTTAAATGTCCGAATCAACCGACCGTCGCATTTCGTAATCCTTTTGATTAAAAGCGACGTAGGTATACGCGCGCGCCATCTCTCCGACCCCGGGAAATTCATCGGCCGTTTTAATTGGAGTTTTTCGATCGAACGACCTTTGAATTTCGCCGCGTCCCCGGACTCCGGGAAGACGATTCGCCCGGAAACTACTCCGCCATCAGGTGGGGCGTATGCAAATGGGAGTTCTTGTTGGTCTTCTTTGACTAGGGCGAATCGAGTTAATTACGCGGATTCGGGTCAAAAACTTGAGTGAAGAGGGGTCGATGCTGTATCGGTGGGTAGGGCAGGTAATGCAGGTGGCTGTAAATCAGGAATGTAAGCCGATCACGCTTCTGGAAGGCGTTCGATCTTGCACGCTGTTGGACCCAGTCAACCGATCTGATTAATTCCGATCTGATAAACCCCAATCTCTGTCTGCGTTATTACGACATGTAGATGCGATAATGCATTGCGGCACCCTCAAGGGGCTGTGTACGCACGCGTGCGATAAAGCGCCATGATGTTAATTGAAAGAGTCAAAAGTTTTAATTAAAACAATATAACGCGAGTGTATAAAAGAAGAACGAGAGTGGAGTGGAAGCGTATAAAGTTTTTGTTCTACGTAGTTGTATGGCGGTAGTTATTTACATGCATCATCTAAGGGAAAATAAGACAAACACTTCAACGCATTTTCATCTTGTTTTGTTCCGTTTTAAGGTCTAGTATCGTAAAACATAAAGTGCAAAATTTATACCACTGTCTTTCGAACGATGTAACGTAACGACCTCTGCGGATACAATGTGTTCCGAAACAGTGCTCGATTTCTACGAATGAATCAATCTCCCGAGATGATTGAAATCGATGTTTTTATGGTTATTTCATTATGATACATATGAAACTTCATACCTTTGCTCCACAAAATGGACTCAATGAACGCATGGACTCTTAAAGTTTATTTTGGGCAATTTATCCAGATATGAACATTGACTTCTTTCTATCAGGATAATGTCGAAATTGGAATTCCTTGTTCCCAAGCCCATAGCACAAAACAATTCGTCCTGTGCTTTTTTTATGAATAATATTTAGGCATTTCCACTCTCCCTTCAGGAATCCCTAAAAACTTTATTACCAATTTTATTAGGTTACTCATTCTTTATCCGAATCGTTTTTTTTTGGCTGTCGAACATTGTTTTACATGAATTCTTACTTGATTTTGATTAATAAATGAAACAAATACCTAAGTAATTCAATTTTGAATTATTTACTCGTTTGATGTATTCTTGCATTTGTTTGGAAATATGTTTATGAATAGATGTTTTAATGATTCTGCCGATAGTTTTGTTTTCACGTTTTATAAAATTTTATTGATATTTTTTATTTTTCGACCTCTTTGTAAAACTTTGAAGAAGCACATCGGAACAATTTCGCTAATCCGAGAGAGTTTTTCTACTTAGTGACGTAGAAGAGTTAGAACATTTTTCTTCTGGCTTCGAGAAAATTACAATAAATGAAACGAATTCGTTATTTGTGAACATTTTATGCTACAGTACGTTCAGATTCATTGAAAATTAACATACTTATTTCGCAAAATTTACTGTAGTGACTAAATTGTTGTTTTTCATCCGATTCCAAATTGCTATAGAATTTCACAAATAATTTTTATCTTTTATAGATTTTACTACAAAAGCCAAAATTGGCCATTGAGAAATCAAAATTTCCAAACATCACTTTTCGCCAGATGTGCAATAAAATCCAATTCGCTATTGAAAAGAATGATTTCAGTGCTTATTTTACCGTATCAGTGAAAATAGATGAAATGGCATGAACCAATTTTAATATGTGAAATAAAAATCCAACTAGGCTCAAAACCTTGAATGATGCAAAGTGCTCACTGGGGAATGCGAGTTTCAAACTGCCGAATATTTGAAACCTCAATAGCTTTTGACGGGTTGCAATCAGAAAAAAAAATCAGCTAAAATGACACTAAAAGTGCACGCAGACTGGCATCGATATCCTTTTACCGTCATGAATGTGCAGTAACGTGGCGTACCACATTACTTGCGGGTCATTCTGTATGTATCGCATGAATACGAACGATATGCAATACATAAAATTGAGATTTTTCACTGAATGTGAAATTGGAAGGAAATTTCTCGCTAAATTTCACCCCCACACATTATTATCAGTATTACCATTATTATACGTGCACGAAAGGACGTCCCTTATACGCGGCATAAAGAGAGCAAGTCTCTCTCGGTCTCGAGTCCCCGAGACTTTTCCAGGCTCTTTTCCGCACACTCCTCTCTTACCTGACGTACGAAACGATCGAATCATTCCGCGAGAGGAAGTTCCCGGTTTTAGGTTAAACACGTGCCGAAAATTCATGAATAATGGATGCGAATCATGCCGATGATCGGTAATTATCCGGCCGTATAGTTAAATACTTGCGGCAACGAATAACCGACACGGTTTTCGCCTATGTGAGCTTATAAATTACGGAACGAACGACTGCATGGAATATGTCGGGGGCGAGTGAATAAACAACACACAAGATAATGGAATATAAAGAGAGGCCGGGAACAAAGTGCATCACGTCGTGCTCGATTAGTTCCTAGATGAAAAGCCTCTCCGCTCCCGATAATGCCCATACTCTCGATTAAAACGAGGGAAGGCTCCTTTGTGTTCGGCCGAAATGGAAATGATTGCAAGGTACACGGCGTCCGCCATTTGTGCGTCAAATGGGAATATTGAAAAAAATTCTTGACGAAAATTGTTCGGGTACGACGATGGACTACAACCGTTCGATGACTTCGATGTTGATCACTCTATGACGTTTTGTTCTGTTTTCGTATTCTACGACCTAAAATTCTACGACGTAAAATAAGGCCATCGATGCAGAATGTGGTCCCTTATTTTATCGGTCAACATTTAGCTCGACATTTAGGGATTCCGTTTTTGCAGGCAAATCTCCATTGTCTTCTCGACAATGTTTTCCTCGTGGATTTAGAATTTTCCGCAATGACTCGTAAACAGATCATTTTAGCCAAAATGCCAAAATCAACATCAGAGCAATTGGAACGAGCAATTAATTTCGCGTCCTTTGACGTGATTTCCAAACGGAAAATCGATTCAAATATCTCGAATGGAATCTGGTAAGCTACGTAGCTTTGGGGTTGATCAAAATGCAGCTACATTCACCCTTTACAAGAAATAATATGAATGTTTTGCGATGGTTCTTTCATTCAAAAAAATATTTCGATCGAAAAAAGCCGCATTTTATGGGGAAAAAAGGAATAACTCAATATACCCTTTGTCTTAAAGTAAAATAATCTTATTTTAGGTCGTAGAAAATTGAAAAAAGTTTAACTGGTTCGGTTTGGTCTCTATGAGGGCCGTTCAGATTTAATGAGACACTGTGTAGAACTTTGCTAATCAGAAGTGTATTTTTAGTGTAAAGGGCTCTAAGGTGACGTTTTAAGGAAGCCTTTTATTTTTTCAGGATTCAAAATGGCAAAAATCGAGATTATTGTCACACTTATGCATAGGGTTCTTATGAAGGCCTCGATTTTTGTCATTTTTCATTCTCTGTTTTGATTTACACAGTGTGCAATAACTCTCAAACGATACATTTTAACGACTTTAAACAACAAGAGGCTCTGATTTTTAGGCAAAGAATTTTATTAGCTAATAAAAATGTAGTCGTTCAGAGAAGAAAAAAAAGTTACCATAGAAAACATCAAGGGATCCATAAAACGCCACCTCATGACCCGTTCAGGAAACTCAATTGTATCGTATCAAAAATACACTTTGATAAACAAACAGTCTCAAAAATATTAAGCTTATTCACGAAAACTCGTTTTCTGATCGCCATTTTGAGGTCCTATATCCCGATAACTAAACATTTTCGACCAACAACTTTTATACACTTGCGTGCAAAAAAATCGGCCCACCTAAATTTTTAGTGAAATTCAAAGTCGCGTAACTCCTGAACGGAAAGAGTAATTCCAAAAAACCTGGCATCCCTGAATAGCTACATTCTTGGGCTATTACCCGCCAGACGCTGTGTTTTATACAGGTTCCGTGAGTACGTTTTACAGGGTGTCACGTACAGTTCTGCAAAAATGTTAAACTTTGGATGACCCCACGGTCTAGGAAAATGATGTAATTTTTTCTTTAAATAGTCCTGGGATATTGTTACACTCATATCTTGGAACAGCACTGGAAAAACCGACTCATTTTGTCCAACTACAGGGTGGCCAGAGAAAAACAATTTTTCGTGCCACCGTCATCTGAATACGACTAACTGATGTATACGTACTTTTCGATCATTTTCTTGAGAAAACAAGTCCAAAAGTGAAATAAATAAATCAAACATTCAATATTTAATTTAAAAAAGGCATTTTCAATACTACCCCTTGCTCTCAAAACTTCTCGAATTCTCCTTGAAATGCATTTTTTCAAATTAAATATTGAATTTTTGATTTATTTCTTTCAATTCAGGTATCGTTTTCTTGAGAAAATGATCAAAAAGTACCTATGCATCATTTAGTCGTTTTCAGATGACGGTGACACAAAAAATTGTTTTTCTCTAACCACCCTGTAGTTGGACAAAATGAGTCGGTTTTTCCAGTGTTGTTCCAAGATATGAGTGTAACAATATCCCAGAATCATTTGAAGAAAAAATTACATCATTTTCCTAGACCGTGGGGTCATCCAAAGTTTAACATTTTTGCAGAACTTTACGTGACACCCTGTAAAACGTACTCAGGGAACCCGTATAAAACACAGCGTCTGGCGGGTGATAGCCCAAGAATGTAGCTATTCAGGGATGCCAAGTTTTTTGGAATTACTCTTTTCGTTCAGAAGTTACCACACTTTGAATTTTACTAAAAATTTAGGTGGGCCGATTTTTTTGCTCGCAAGTGTAGTATGTAAGTATGTACACTAAGCGTCAATGAAATCGGGACACCTCGATTAGCTGCGCCAGATGCAGGCAACCAAACATACATAAAATTTTAGTGCCGGCGTGAACGGGCTCTGCCACAGGCGTCTGGATATTTGCTGATATCTCGAAAATATGTCACAATGTCAAACTGTTCACTTGAGTTTTTGACAAAAATCGAGTAAAAAGTGTTTCTTTAAAAATAATTCACGGAAAATCAAGTTAATTTTAGTGATCTTTGAGTTGATGAGTGCTGTACAATATGAAGGATTCAATCACAAGTCCATACTCCATACTTTTTACATAGTTTTTAAGCCTCTTTTGGTGCCTCTTCCTCTTCAAATTTCTGCGCAAGCGTGTGAGAAAAGTTAAGCAAGTAAACTCGTATCATTTACTTACATAAAAATTTCTTTTTCACAGATTATTGAAATGAAACTAATGTATTGAAGATCGAAGGAAAATCTTTTCAATTTATAATAAATGATAAGAGAATAATTACCAGTGCCGATGCTATCGGTCCCTGAATAGAGGCACTCTCACCTTTTCACCCTCATATGCCCTCATATTGTAAAAATAAAGAGCAGTTATTATTTCAATATTAAATTTGTTCGTAGTATTTATTTTATAATGGTAACATTTTGGTTGCTCTTATATGTGTTGCCGAAGCTGTTTTGGCTGCAGATATTGGCGTCTTCAGATCTGGTTGCTGCCGGATCCTAATGCTTTTTTGAATAACACTAATTTTTGCCATCAATCACAATACAATCACAGTTGAAGCACTCAAGCACTCATCAACACAAATATTACTAAAGCACGCTAATATATCCATGAATTAATTGGAAATAAACACTTTTTAAACGATTTTTTCCACAAAACTCAAGTGAAAAGGTTGATATTTTGACAAATTTTTGAGCTGTCAGAACATATCCAGTCGGCTTTGCCAAAGTCCGTTCACGCCAGCACACAAATTGGTGTATGATCGGTTGCCTACATATCGGCGCAGCTACTCGAGGTGTCCCGATTTCATTGACGCTTAGTGTACCTACTTAGTCAGTACTTCTTCCTTTTGGGTGGCCTTATCAATACTTTTGATATATAATTTTAGATAGATATACAGGGTGTCCCAACGAGGCCCCAACGGTTCTCAATCTGGATGCGGTTAAAGTTTAGTGAAAAAGGTACCCCCGGATACCCCGTTGCCGGCTAGCATTATTTTCATAAGTAGGCACCACAATAATGTCAACTTTGACAATAATATTTGTCAAGTAGCTGTCTGTCGATATTTATTGTCAGTGTTACCGTGGTTCTACTTAATAAATCGTGCCCATTTATGAAATTGAAATAATTCTAGCCTACAACGGGGTACCTCTTTTGCCTGAACTTTAACCATCTCTAGATTGAGAACCGTTGGGGCCTCGACAAAATTTTACTCACATTTTTGTCTTAGGATGACGTCAGGAATTCGCCATTACCGGGTCATGCAGTGATTTCAAAATCACAAAATTACTACCGATTTTTCAAAAAATATTATTTGTCTTAAATAGGTACGACGGATTTTTATGAGTGATAATATCTCGAAAATCGGAGCACTAACGAAAAATTACTGTTCTTCAAAAAAGGTTTGTCTTATTATTGATGTCTAGAACTTTCTTCTAACTTTGAACCTTATGCTTTGAACTAAGAGTTGAATTTTAATTCTTGCAAATTGCAACATTTGTAACTTAGCAACATCTTAGCAGTAATCTCTAGTCAAACATTGATAAACAAGCCCTCATTGATGACTATTCCCATACAAAGTGGGGTTACGGTTTTATCTATCGTCTATTTTTATTTTATTTTTTTCCACAACTATCAAGTTAAAAGTGTGTGTTGAAAGTATAATTTGGATTTGATGAACTGTTGGCGGAAAATGTGTACACCCACGAGAGGTGAGTTCATTATCGTAAGATCGGTCGCAAAAACGCGGTAATTAATATAAAATACCGACCGACCGGTGGAATTTCGGCAAAAACGACAGTCATTCGCCGGCCCCGGGGTGATTTGCAGCCGTACGCATAAACCGCGGTCTCGCCCGCCGCCGTCCGGCTCTCATATTATTCGTAAAATATGTACCGACCGGCCCGACCATTACCCCGTTTAAAATCCGATCCGTCGGTGAAAATCCCGCGCCGAAATCGATAAACGGCAACCCTTCAACTTCCACCTGTATACTGCCGCTTATGCGACGCTGTGCGTTATTATGTCGCGAACGCGTGCGGATTCCGGGATACAGATGGGTTTATAATGACGCATCTCTTTCGGGGACGACGATCTACTCCCGCCGGTGGCCGTCGGGGAAAATGATGGAAATTTTATGAGGTCGCGTGTTGTAACATACACTAAGCGTCAATGAAATAGGGACACCTCGATTTGCTGCGCCGGATTTAGGCAACCAAACATACATCAAGCTTTAGTGCCGGCGTGAACGGGCTGTGCCACAGGCGTCTGGATATTTGCTGACAACTCAAAAATATGTCACAATGTCAAACTATTCACTTGAGTTTTGTAACTTCAGATCTGGTTGTTGCAGGATCCTAATGCTTTTTTGAATAACACCAAAATTCACCATTAATCACAATACAATCACAGTTGAAGCACTCATCGATATAAATATTACTAAAACACTCTAATATCTCCATGAATTATTTGTGATCAAACACATTTTAATCGATTTTTTACACAAAACTTAAGTGAAAAGGTCGATATTTTGACAAATTTTTGAGCTGTCACAACATTGCCAAAATCCGTTTACGCCAGCACACAAATTGGTGTATGATCGGTTGCCTACATATCGGCGCAGCTACTCGAGGTGTCCCTATTTCATTGACGCTTAGTGTACACTTGAGGAAGTATTTTAAGGGAAGCCTCGAGTATGCGCGTCGAATTTAGGCAACCAAATATACGCGGAATTTTAGTACTGGCGTGAACGGGCTTTGTTACAGCTGCCTAGATATGTGCTGACAACTCAATATTGTGTCACAAATCGTTTTTTTTTTAATTTGAATTTGTGGTCTCAAATGTGTTGTAGGATCCAAAAACATATCCTATACTGTGCGGATGGTGTACATTATACAAAGCTGCTTAGAAATGTCCTGACAACTCAATTTTTTTCTCGTGTCATTTGAATTTCTGTGTTATTTTACAAGTATTACATGAAACAGACTATATTCTTTTGTAATTTAAGTGCCAATGAGTGTCCCGAAGTTTTGGGTTCCAAAATCATATGTATACTGTGCAAGTGTCTTTACGATTTGCGACTATCCAGAAAATGCACTTTTTTCAAAAAAATAGTTACAAAGTGTTAGCAATGATTTTATAGTGGTTTCAAAAATGCATTAGAACCCGCATTCTCAACAACAACGACCACCACAGCAAAACAAAGTATGGAAGATTTTTTTTAAATGATAAGAAAATATAGATTTAGAGAAAAAACGGCCCTTTATTTTTCTAAAGGCCGGTTTATCAATGCTTAGTTAACGTTTAACTAGAAATTACATTCCTATAGGATACCATTGTTGCAACAAGTATAACTTCTTGAAACAAGACATTGGAGACTTCAAATTCAAAAAGAGAGATGGATTTTTCAACACAATATTTAGTTGTCTGCAGAAATCCAGTCACATATATGCGACAAATCCCGTTCTAAAATTCCGTGTATATTCGGTTGCCTACATAGGTTGCCTACTTTCGGCGCACTTTCTCGAGGTGCCCCTTAAAATAATTCCCCAACTGTACATACGAGGCCTAGAAAAATCGCATTTCCGCCCTTGGTTTCCCCGTATGCTTTCGTCTTATTTCTAGCTCGTATAGAGAAATTTCGATGTGTTCCCATTTAAAATTTCCGGATCTGGAAGGAGAGGCGCCTGTCGGCGTCGAAAAGTGAAAGATAAATCTAAACTTGTTAGCATCCGAATTTTCTTTGTTGTCGCGTTTTATTCGTTCCCGCTCGCGATGTTTGGCCAAAAGCTCGAGATTTTCATATCTTCTTCGGCGAAACGGTCGACACCCCATTCAATTAAATCGGCGATTCCAGAGACACCGTTTTTTTTTATTGTCGCGTCCTCGTTAGAGCCGAAAGGGTCATTTTCCGTTTATTTCGCGTCACGGTGGACCGGTGACAAATTCGAACTCCGGGAGCGTCCGCGGGGACGAGGGAAGACCGACGCAGATGCAGTCGAAACTTTTCTAATTCCCCGGTTTTCCGATTCAAATTGGCCCGAGCAAATTTAATTGGGTACACGGCCGTCTTTTCATACGGGTTAAAGTTCGCTTCGTTATTTATCAATTCGGGCCCGTAGTTGTGCAGTGTGTAACTTAATTTGGCCGGATCGAATTGAGATGTAAATTCGCTAAAGCGGATACACTCTCTCCGACACCATCCGGGCGAGGAGCGCGAACCGAGTAAGCCAATAAGAAATCGACGACCGACCTTAAGTAACTAACTTGCGGAATTTCCCGCTAATATTCCGGCGCATCCGGCAGTTTTCCACAAATAGTAGTGCGGCAGGCACTTTGCGACTCGTCTCTCACGCAGAGTTGACGTCTGAACCGGAACCGCCGATTATAACCTCATTTTGGGAAATATTCAGTGGGTAACCGAACGCTTGGAAGCAATGAAGTCGTACTTATGGTTTCCGTTTTTCTCATGTTTTCGTCCAAAGAGATAATGGATAATCGTTATCGATATCAAGAGCTTTAGACAAAGTATTATTGTTTTTCTTTTCCCGGTTTGTTTTCTTTTTTATTCGCATCTGGACTGTTTGACACATCAACCTGACGCAAGATAAAGTGGACATCTCACGAAACTGGCAACTGTCTCATTTGATCCCAGGGGTTTCAGGGTAAATTCCTCGAGAAACAAAATTCCGAATATTGAAAATAAAACAGCGAACGAAATGAAATCGGTGTATCTGAAAAACTATGATCCACGGGAAACCCAATAACTCTTTGGAAACTTTCAAGCATAAACGAATTTCATGTTCAACGTTATCCATAATGACACCCTTTTTGTGCAATGTGGCTGCTTATTAAACAG
This sequence comes from Salpingus planirostris, assembly GCA_949788335.1. Classification (NCBI taxonomy): domain Eukaryota; kingdom Metazoa; phylum Arthropoda; class Insecta; order Coleoptera; family Salpingidae; genus Salpingus; species Salpingus planirostris. The sequence continues at coordinate 3,422,751 of OX460925.1, read as the reverse complement.
GCTTACTACTGAAAAAGTTTATACACTTGTGTAATACGTACACAATGTGTATAAAGTAAATTTCCAGGACAACCCATTGTTAATACAATGGAACAAGTCTTGCTGACATTATCCTGACATTAAGTCAGTAAGCAAATATGACATTTAGGGCAATTATTTTGCATTCGATCATAAAACGTTGTAGGCACCACGCAGATAATGGGTGGATTATCGACTCGCCCAATTTAGAGCTTGGCTCGCAGGCTCGCTTTGCCCTAAACATGGGCTAATCGATAAACCACCTCATTATCTACTTGATACCTAAAGTACTATTAGAAATGGTAATTTTAGTAAATTAATGAAGCTGTAAATCTTGAAGAACGAGGATGTGTGCATTTGAAAGTGCATCCTCCTGGCTCGTGGCGTTTGCGATTCCTGTCGTCAAAAAAGAAACAAAATCCCGAGCAAAATCCCTGTAAAATGAAAAAGAAAACTTGTCGAAGAAGCTTTCAGAAAAGTTTCTGTGGATCTGATACCTTTAAATCTACAGACGTTGCGATTTTAATGTAGCTGGTCGGAGGACAAAAGACAAATAACTAGAATTGGAAGATTTCAACAAAATACCCTAGGTGAAAAGATTTTCGTTGCTCCAAAACCACTTGCCGTAATTCTGGTTTGTGTGAAAACGCCTTATCCACACAATCAACTTATAATGGACCCTTAATACGTTTCACAAGAACAATATTAGGAGCTATTTCATCCACTAGTGGAATAAAGTGGCAAAAATTCAATAATATAGTATATTGTACATACATCACCCAAGCGAAATTTGGCAATTTCTTCACGAGAACGATGTTTTCACCATGATCTGTAATTAAGCATCTGCGGTTCTCCTTATTTTGATTTAGGAACAAGTCCTAAGGCAGTATTAGTGCTATATCTTCTAATCAGGCTGTATAATTAAAAATTAAAATAGAGGCTTAAAAAATAATCTTTGACTTGGTGATCAGAATGCAAGAAGGCATTACATGGTAAATGCTAATCCAGGAATTAAGGTTGAAGTACACCATTTGAAAAAAAACCGGTCCTCTCTCAATTCTCAATTCTTACTGATTAACATAATATCGCCTTCTTTCATGAATTATGATAATGTCAAACTTATACTCGTAAATTTATGCTTTTCAGTCATTTAGCTTCAAGCTTAGTCTTTGATTCAGAATCGAAAAAAATGTGAACTTATCTGGTAAACTATCGGTATCTTTGCAGGATATTTCGTATGATACGTCGGACTGATCCATGTTGAAAATTTCCAATTAGCGTAAGCGTCACGAAAAGCCGTCGCGGATTACAGTTATAAAGTGTATCCGGAGAAGCGAAACTTTACTTTTAATTTGGCGCAAACAGATCGACACGCGGAGCAGAAAGACACAATCGTCCATAACTTCCGGTGTGTCAACACACCCGAGAATCCATTCCGTGTAAATATTTGCGGATTTTCACATCCGGATGATCTCATTCTGGAATCCGTCCAGGAGAGCCGTCGATCCGGATCGCGAACGCGTTCAATCATTCTCGAAGGAATAAATCTGCGATCCGGGGCGGGACGGGCGGCGCGGCGACGCGATAAAAACGCGCGCCCGATAAAGTTCTCGGTCAGTGCGCCCGAATTAGAGTTTATGTGGGACACGCGAAAAGTGATTCCGGTAAGTGGCGGCGGAGTGATATCTCGACGTTATTGAGTCCAAAGGGCCGGACGCGGGGCGGGCCAAGTCGACGCGATAGCTCGACGTCGCCCTTATCTGGAATCCTAGGAGGACCTTTCCCGGGCCGCATCGCATCGAACTGTACACACGGCGCATTCGTGCCAGAGCCAAGCGGGTCAAGGCAGTTTGCCCGATTCGGCACGATTTCTAAAGGACCGACTCGGATTATTTCACCCTTTTCGCGTTCCAATTTCCTCATGTGACGACGCTTTTTGCGCATTTCTAGCCGTGTTTAGATGGAGATGATTGGCCGTCGTGCACTGGTTTAGTACCGCTGAAAACTCTTCCAGGTAGAAAATAGGCGCGAAATTCAAATACGACATGAGATATGCAAAAATAGTACATTATATACCCTGGTAGAGAAGTTTACCATTATTACTGCGTTCGTCAGCCAAACTTCCAGCCTCTGCACATAAAGCTTCAATTTTGATCCTATTATTTTTATTATGTGAATGTGGACATTTTGCAGAATTCCAGAAAAATTGGCTTATTATTACAACTCCTAACTTTCATGATGTTTTTGTTCATTCACGCTTTTTTCATATGAACAAGTCACTCGACAAATCAATATACATATGTACATTTAGGTGCAAATCAATTAAAAATCTCTCAAAACTCATTCGACAATCACACAAATATTTGAAAAATTCTTAATTTTTCACAAATCGTCAAAATCTGTGTAAATCTTTACAATTTCTGGCGAATTCTTGATTGTGTGTTCATCTTCAGTCAATGAGCCAACTGCAGTTGGCTCTACTACTATTTTCGTAGCAACATGTTCACCATGAGGACATAGAATATGTGGAAGATTTCGCAAAGATAAGACTATGAACAACATGTCAGTTTATCTACAGTTCAAAAATCTGAAATAATGATCCTTTTGTTTTTATGAATTATACAGGGTATACCATAACTTATGGCATAACCTTTCCTGCCTGAATGCTCAAAGTTATCGTTAAAAAAAATTGGGAATCAGTCTGGTATAACAAGTGTCAATTTTTTCAGACATAGCCCTTATTATACCAGACGGATTCCCCATTTTCAAAAATCGTAACTCTTACCGTTTAGTCAAGGAAAATTATGCCATAAGTGATGGTATACCCTGTATGTATGAACATTTCATTAATTCAAACTGTTTGATTATGTGATGGACATGTCTCAATATCACCAATACATTAGGTATTGTCGTCCCAAAATATTTTGACCAAAGTACCGGACAAATTCTGTCATTAGTCAATGGTTAACAATGCTCACCAATTTAAGTCACGTATTGCCCAAATTGATTTGGGACGACCATAGCAATTTATCTATACTAGTCTGAAAGTAATTGGGGAACAGTCCTTATGACCTCAAAATGTGTACATGTGGAAACCCCAGGAAAACCACAGGTATTCAGGATGAAACTGTTCGGAAATTGCAGATAAAGGACAGAAATTTAGGGAATTTGGAATGTTTTTGTGACTGAACGAGTTTCATGGCAAAGTTATAGGGGTGAAGCTTACACACTGTACAATCAAACACAAGCTTTCCACCATCGATTTATTGTTGTTCTTCTTACATTTTAATGAATCTTAAGAAGCGGTCTTCTTTCTGAATGTATAGGAGTTCAAAATAATGGCACTTTTTACATACCTCGTCAAGAGTAGTTAAAAGGTTGAAAGTGAGGTTGGAGCAACTTCAAACTGCGCTTTTTTCTCGGAAAATAATACAATAAAACGGAAAAGACCACTAAAACCGAAACTGAAATCTAGTGTTTTGTAATTACTTTACCCCACTTTACACTATACGTCCAACTCTGCAATATGTTCTGCTACTATTTTTCGACAGTGAGAATTCGGCGACTCTCAACATGTTTGTCTACTTGCGACGCATTCAAAAACCAACCATTTCCCACCTAAACCATGTTTTCTGGAGATAGGGGTGGACCGTTGATCATAACCGGATTCGGGCACTCTCCCGCTCAATAAAACCCAAAGAGTTAATTCGTCCCCCTTTCCTGGGGTTTTAAACGGCGTATATACGAGACTGGAGCCCGACTAACAAGACCATCCGTTATTTTGTGCATTTATATTATACACGAGCCGATGCTTGTGTCTGACACTTCCATTTATCCGTTATCATCGTTTGCGTTTTACGCTTCCTCCTCTCCTCCACTCTTGCAGACTTAATTTGTTTTAAAACATTTTCCCGTAACCCAATATTAGCATCGGCTTAAGCAGGGGTGCCACCCACGCGACCCCCCGAATCAAAGCCGCCCCTCTTTCTCTCGGCCGCTTTTTATACGGCGTGTTCTCTCGCCGAAAGTCCGTTGCCGTGCGATAAACGAGATTATTGGAAAAATATTCGAAGAAAGAAAAGCTCATGATCGGGGCTTTCAGGAAAGCTTTTTGTCCCTGGTAAAAGAATGTGTCGCTCGTTCTCGGCAGGTATTCCGATGATATCACCAATTTTGAAAATATTTCTGTTGAATTATTGGAATTGATGTATTTGGTGTACCCATGTGTTACCCGAAGAAATTAAATTTTCTTTTACTAGTGTTTGATCATTCACATCGATCTAAATGTATGGAAAATCAAGGTTTACGTTTGAGATGTAAAAAGCTCTCTGTTTACAGTTGAACATTTGCGTACTCAATAAGATTACAACGCATGACAATTTAAGATAATATTTGAAATTGCCAGTCTGTGCATATGATTCAATGATGTTGAACTTTTATTATTTTATTAATTTTTAAGTTGAGTGGATGTAAACAACCCCTTATGTTTTCATTAATTAAATTATTTCGCGTAAATGTGAGCACCGTCGGTTTTAATTAAGTGTATAGTTCAAGCTTTTACTTTGAAATTTCAATAAGTGAGGTAATAATATGCTATCTGATTCTAGAATTTCACAAAAGATATTTGATTCTATGAGCTGATTGATCGATTAACTTTTCATTTAAATTTTCTGCTAATTGAGTAACGCAATTTTTAATTAATTCATCCGAAATCAACTCATAATAGACTCTGAATAAGTTTTATAGGAACCGTATTAAGAGGTATATTTTATCCACTAGTGAAAATTCATGTTCTTCAATGGATAAAACGTCTCCCAAAACATACAGAAAAGCAATAAACGGTTATGCATTATTGTTTTATTGAAATACTCAATGGAAAATGATAAATCGATTTCTAGGTCCTTCTTTCATTAATAGATTATTTCGTACAGTCCTATCAAAACGATAACTCTCCATACATTTAGGAACACTTTTATTTTTCCATACTGTTGAGTTTTGTGAGATGGTAAGAGCGTGTGGTCATTCGGAATGAAGTAAAATCAAATGCAATGCACTCCTTTTTGGTGCATTATACTTAAAATCTACAAATCTGTGGATCCGAGTCAGGGCCCAGAAAAAAATTGAGCTTTACAGTAGTAGCGCGATAATCCAGATTAATTAAAATCAACCCGATGCGAAATTATAAAATAATCCGCATTACCATCATAGCCTCATCTTAAATTGACTTTGAAGTAAAAAACGCAGTCTCATCAAAGTAAAGTGCTTTCAGCTAACGTTTTTCTTTCTCCACTTTGATTTTTGGGAATGTCTGAGAACGTCCAGAATTGTTCTGAAATGTTAAGAAATTTTTAAGAATGTATAGTAATTCAAGGAATGCTTGGTAATTTTCAGGAATTTTTAGATAATAGCATACTCGGTTTCATCCGAGGGGTCGCTCACTGGCCAAATTTTGTACAAGTATTGTGGATTTGACATGTATTGTCTGTATTGTGAGTATTGTATATGGTATTGTAAGGTATTGTATTGTATTGTAAGGTATTGTAAGGTATTGTAAGGTATTGTAAGGTATTGTGATGTATTGTACTGTATTGTCATGTATTGTAACGTATTGTAATGTATTGTAGATTATCTACTTTGATAAGTATTACATAGAATTATGACTTTATTACTGTGTAATTTCTACATGGAGATGGAGAGCATAGCATTCGCTGATGAACAACATTTGAGAATTCTTCAGAATAACTCCTGAGGCCGTGATATGACATTCGAAACGTCAAACTTAATAGAGAACTTGCATAAAAATAGAATACTTTTAAACTGTAAGAAAATTGAACAAAATTGATAATGGTTTAAAATACATACTAAAAAAAAAATAAAAAAAAAATGCACGTAAAACAAGTTTTAGGGCCACGTTATTTTGGTGATTGTGGCTACCATCAAACTGCGTAGTAACTCAGCTGGTACGTGACAGATCGGAGTCTGTGACGTCACACCGATAAGGGGCGCGTTTACAGTCACGTGATTTTTAAGAAGCTTTCAAAGCCTTAAAACATGTTTTACATGCATTTTTTTATTTTTTTTTTCAAAGCCATTATTAATTTTGTTCAATTTCCTTATAGTTTAAAGGTATTTTATTTTTTATGCAAGTTCTCTATTCACCATCAACGACAACGCGGTCTAAAACCCGAAACGTCATCAAATTTAGATTGTGGGGTATCGTCCCTATTGTAAATATGGTAAAGTATTGTGTGGTATTGTAAATATTGTAAGGTATTGTAATGTATGGTAAGGTACCGTTAAGTATTGTAAGTATTGTAAAATACCGTGAAGTATTGTGAGGTATTGTCAGTATTGTAAAGTATTGTAAGGTATTGTAAGGTACCGTTAAGTATTGTAAGGTATCGTAAGGTACCGTTATGTATCGTGAGCTATTCCTGGATCGTGAATTTCTGCAATATTTTCAAGTATTGTCATGTATTGTCATGTATTGTCACGTATTGTCACGTATTGTCACGTATTGTCATGTATTGTCATGTATCGTCACGTATTGTCTTGTATTGTCAGGTATTGTACAGACATTTGTACAAGTATTGTAACCAGTGAGCGACCCCTCGGTTTCATCGTTAGTTATCTGAAATTTATTTAATCGATCGTTCCGTATAAAGATAAAGTTTCACAAAATAGGGTCGGTTGACACTACGCCCAAATGGTAGACCACTTTTTATGTACACCCTCTGGCAATTTTTGCAGTAATTTTCGTAATTTTTTAGTAAATTTCTTAGTACTTTTTGTAATTTTCAATATTTCTTGTAATTTTGGTGTACAAGATTCTTGAAGGTGGTCATCTCCTCGACTACGCCACTGATTTTGGAGAAAACACCCTGTAAATTGAAGTGGTCCGGCTTTTCGCAAGCGAAACGCTCATAATTAAATAATGTTGATCCAGCGTTAAGTAATTATAAATAAAATGAAGCGAGCCGTGAGAGCCACTCTGGTCGACTTTTCCGAGTCACTCCCTGCACTTTGGCATTCCTTCTAAGCGGAGTAAAGTCGTTTTGTTTTCGTCGTCGTCGTCGTCGTCTCGGTCGGATTTGATGAGGGTGCACACACCCGACGATAGGTTAACACCTGCGACCGCGTCGACGGAACCCTTCTTCTTCCCGAACGAAATTACCTCTCTCGCCGTCTCCTTTTTCGCTCCCGTCCGGATGTGACGGGGGCGCGCGCGGGTGCTCGTCATTTCGGGGTCTCGTTCGCCCCCCAAACGACCAACTCATTTTTACACTTCAATCTTGAACGGTCTTTTAGCGTCCCTCAAGTGAAAACGGTACGGGGCGTCCCAGGAAAAACGCATCAAATGCGACGTTTCCCTTAGACCGGAGGAGATGAAAGAGTAAAAAGAGAAAAATGGTGCGAGGTGCTCTTTTTATTATTATCGGCAATCAAAAATTCTTTCTGTAAATACATACCTACACCAAAAAATAGGTCTTTCTCATGATTTTTTTTTCATCAAAGATTAAGCCGCTGTTGGTATTTATCAAGTCCGGAAATTTTTATAGGATGTGTATTTACGTATCCAAATTTTTCTAATTTTTAAAACTCTTGGTAAATGAGAATAATTAACGACTTGAAAACCCACCTTAAATGTTGGTAAAATATTGTTTTGGAAGTCGTTTACATCCACTTACCCTCGATTTCATAATGAAACTTGAATAAAAGTGATCACTTTTACTACAGTGATGACTTTAAATTCGATTATGAAAACGGAGGTTAAGTGTATAACTTACGAAAAATTAATAAATTAATAAAAGTTCAACTTCATATGCCGGGGATGTAAACTTTAAGTATTATACCAAATTGTAATGCGTTGTAATCTCAATTAAGTATTTAGGAATACAACTCAGACTGCCTCACTCATAGATCTCAAATGTGGCTTATGTGTATTTCTGGATTTGTTTATACCTAATAAGTAACCCAAAAACGATTGGAAACCAATGCTAAATAAATTTTGAACGCAAAAATCCCTTGAAGAAGTTGACAAAAATCTAACATTCGAAATTCTCTTCCATTCGCATCTGTCAGATTTGAGATTTGTCTACTGAAAATCACAAATACAGGGTGTCTTTGAAATACGTGTACAACGCGCTACCACATACTCCTGAGGTCAAAATAGAACGATTTAACCAAAATGACCTTAGTCCAAAAGTTGATAATAAAACAGTTACAGGGTGTTGAAATGAAATTTTTCAGTTCAACACCCTGTAACTTTCAACTTTTGGACTAAGGTCATTTTGGTTCAATCGTTCTATTTTGACCTCACGAGTATGTGGTAGCGCGTTGTACACGTATTTCAAAGACACCCCGTATGTATACCTACTTATTACAATAAACCGAGGGGTGTCTCAGGGGAATTTTTGTGTACACGTTCTAGGAATAAGTTGGGAATTGAAAATTATGGGGGATCAGTAGGAATTAGTGGGAAACTAGTAGGGATTAGTAATTAGTAGTGTAAATTAGTGGGATATCAGTAGGAATTTGTGACGAATTGGTGGGTAATTAGCAGAAATTATCAGGGGAATTCGTATAGAAATTATCAGGGGAATCAGTAGAAATTATTGAGGAGTAGAAATTATTATGGAATATTTCACAAATACGAGAATTCTTTATTTTTACTATTTAGAAGCAACTGTTCCAATTATAATGGCAACGGTGTATTAATCATAATCATGAAAAATTGTAAACATATAGGTATAGGTCAAGTCATTTTCTCACCATTTTGACCCTTGAAATACCTTCGTCGAATATTGGGACACGCTCTATATTATCCATGAAGATTCGTGGACGTAAAATAGGAGTCAAAAACGGCAGCCGGGAACAAAACTTGTCTCGCAGTTGAAAATTACTCCTTAAATAAATATTATTTCGTTCGCCCTCAACTCTTCCATTCAGGATTATAACGCAAATAGGTTATGCAAGCGAGAAATCTCGAGTGGCGCGTTTTTCCTGGGGCACCCTGTACTTATAAACAGAGAAATTAGGTCGAACCCGCCCTTTTAAAAAGTTCAAACGCGATCTTTAACTCCACCTAATGCCCGCGTTACATAGTACGAGTACGTCTAGCGGGTACCCGTGCCCACATTATAAAAAGAAACGGATTTTTATCGTTATGAAGAATCACGAATTGCGTGACTGCGAGAAATTCGGTGTGTATATGTGGGTTAGCGGGCGCGCAAAGTCGCCGTGATTGATGTTTTCGGTTTCTTTTCGGTATTTTCCATGAAAAATATCTCTAATCTCCGATTTTTCCCCTCAGGACGGGGTGTCTCTGGAGGGCGGCATGGTGACGGTGAGCGCGGACGGCAACACGACCAACAGCACGCTGTCTTTCGTGCCGACGGCCGCCGACCACGGCCTGGTGCTCACCTGCAAGGCGTCGAACCAGAGGATCCCGTTCAGCGAGCAGCAGCGCACCTGGATGCTCAAGGTGCTCTACCCGCCCCGTGTCACCCTCAAGTTGGGGCACGGACTGGACGCGAACGACATCAAGGAGGGCGCTGACGTGTACTTCGAGTGCCATCTGGTGGCCAATCCTTGGGTAAGTTACATGGAAGGGCATGAAAGGGACATCTTATGTGAGAAATGGGGTCTTCCACGAATTTTTGACGTGTAAATCGGTAGAGAGGGGATGGCCCCGTATAGAGGTACATTTGTTGAAACTTTCGGCCGCGCCGCGTCACGCTGCCTCCGTCATGCGTCACGCGTCACGCGTCACGATAAATCGGTAGAGTGGGGATGGCTTCGTATGTGTTTAAGCATTTTCTGCAAGTTCATTTAGTCGGTTCATATTTTTTTTTTAGGCCCTGGAGCCCTTGGGACCCTAAATTTGAAATTGATGACGTCACAAGTATTTTTTTAAATCGTCATTATCTCCGCTAATGAATGATGAAATTCTCAACCAAATTCGTTTATGTGATCAGTGAGTTCTACTCTAAGACCCCAGATAGTTAGTTTCGCTATTCCCGCCGCTATGGACGACCCCATTGTAATTTTTTACCTACATCCTGAATTTTTGGCTTGAACTCGGAATTTTTGACGTGAACTTATTATTTGTGAATATCTTTTTTTGATGAACTCTGAATTTTCGACTAGAAGTCTTGAAATTTTTTACTTGAATTTGGAATTTCGTCCTTAAACTGGTGAATTTCTGACTTTTTTTTTAATAAATGATGAATTCGGACTTGAACTCTTGGAATTTACGTTTTGAACTTGGAATTTTTGACTTGATCTTGGAATTTCTGCTTTAAGCTGTGAATTTCTGATTGAAGTAGGTAGGTTTTTTGTTGATATACCTACTCGATTTCAACTCTTGGAATTTTTTACTGAAACTCGGGTTGTTTTACTTTAACTTGGAATTTCTGCCTGAAACTGAATTTCTGACTAGTTTTCTTGCTAATGAAGTCGGAATTTTCGACTTGATCTTGAAGTCTTAGACTTGAATTCTTGGAATTTCCGATTTAAGCTCGGATTTTTTTACTAGAACTTGGGATTTCTGTCTTAAACTGTGAAACTCGGAATTTTCGACTTGAACTCTTGGAATTTTCAAACGGACCTCGGAATTTTTCAGCTGAACTTGGAATTTCGGATCTGTCTGAATCAACAGTGAATTTTTGACTTGAACTAGTTTTTTTGCTGATGAACGACTTAAATTCGTATGTTAGTTTTCAACTTTAACTCAAAACTTTTGAGTCAAACTTGGAATTTCTGCCTTTCTGCCTGAGTCCAGATAATTATTCCTCGTATCGAAAACCCTCGTGCACCAATTTTCGAATCAATATTCCCAAAACTTGACAAATTATTCAAAAAAAAATTAAATAAACATTTTCATCTCAACAGCCGCCTGTAACTTTTTTATCATCAACTTTTGAACTAAGGTCATTTTGGTTAAATCGTTATATTTTGACTTCAGGAGTATGTGGTAGCGCGTTGTACCGTATTTCAAAGACACCCTGTATTGTATTTAAAAAACTGTGCTTCTTTGTAATCGACTTTTATCCTTTATTTTGCCCTATCATCGGATAAATTCCAATTGTTCACTGATAAAGTCCATATGGAAAAAATATTTTGAGTACTGGTGCCTTAAATTTTTGATCAAACATAAAAAAATTCCCCTATGAAAAAAAAGCACAAGGTGGCAGTACAGGGTAAATTTATCAAAAAAGATGTTCAAATAGGGGGTTTTTCACTTTGCACTGAAAATTCCTCAAATGAATGGTGTTTCCCCTTAAGTCAGAAATTCCGAGTTCAAGTCAAGAATTCCTCGTTTGAGTTGAAAATTAAAATTTTCGAAGACACTTTCCAAAGATTCGAGTTGGTGATCATCAGTGAATTTTTGGCGTGTGTTTCTGGTAGTCATTCTTCTACCTCTATACTTGCAATTTCGACAGTCTCTTTTCAACAGCCAAGTTGTGAGCTTTTCTTAGTTGTTTCGAATAGGTTTCGGTGGAAGGGCCCACCGGAAACGATCGAATCGATCGGAAAACGCTCCTTCTTCCCGGCGCCGCGTCGCGATATCCGCCCTCGCACTCGCGCAAATTGCTAATCAGGATCGGTTTAAAACTTTCGAAAAGTTCAACCGCGGACGAAATCCCACGACGATATGGGGACGCGCACCGGCTTCCCTCTCCTCCAACTTTCCGCTCCCGCAATTTGGCGAAAATGAAAAAAAAAACTTGATAGACTGAGGCGCGCTCATTGCCCGTCCCATGCTAATTATTTTTGTTTTGAGAATAATGTGGAACTTTGCCCTGGACGGGATTATAACGGCAAATTCTAGTGGGCGTTTAGACTCCAGACACTTTTAATTAGTTTGGGGAAAAAAATGCGGGTTCTAAAACCGTGTGAAAAGATCGTTATCACGACGACTAAACTGAAAGTATATGGAATGACATTTTATGGCACCCAGACGCCGTCGGGCACTCACCGTAATCCTTTTTTACAGTCGGTGTGACATAACACTTGGATATTCGCAATATCGTTTATTTTTGGGTCTGATGGAAGGTAAATCGAAAATGAAAACGCCGCAGTTCAAAGCGATGCTTACCTTCAAAAATGGGAACGAATTCGTTTTATGAAATTACACAGGGTGTTTCACTTTTACGTTTTGTTTTTACTAAGCCGCGATTCCATGATCGAAGTCATCCTTAGTTAAAATGAAATGAGAACGTGAACAATCACCTCTTGGATTTGTCATATTCTCAACTTCACTTTTACTAAAGTTTCATATCAGTACGACTTTACTTCATTATACAGTAGGTTTACGTATGCCGGTTACAAGGGAGGAAAATAGTAGTTTTGATTTTTCAGTTTTTCAAGGAGTGGCCTCCTTGCTCTTGAACTTCTAAAAGCCATTCCATTTCAAAAATTCAGTTCAAGAATGATAAGATATATTCATTCCTGGATACTCCTTCTGCCTCTAGATATAAATATGTATTGACATATTTGCAGAGATAAGTATTTCAAAATTTCATGCAGGGAACGTCATATTTTGTAGAAAAAAGTTGACATTTGTAAATGCCATTTTGCTAGCCCCCCAAAGTAAAACGACTCCAAAAATAAAAATTTCTCTCAAACTTCACCAAATTGGAAGTTCCTATTAGCTTCAACCGTTTTGTTTGTAATTTATCGGTTAAAAGGACCTCATTAGTTATCGACAAGGTTGAACTTCTTATCGAAAATATGTCGAGACTTCGATGAACCCATAAATCATCCAAATTATTATTCGAATCCTCGTTCAAATCGATAAACACTATTGTCGTTTTCTTCTAAGAATTTTTCCTTTTGAAAATGTAATATATTTTAGCTTTGAGTGCAAAATTGTCAGGTAGACATACCAGTAGAACTCAAGGAGGCTCAACCTGCACTTTTGAGGTTTAACTGTAATATTTCTAGAATGATGCTGCAAAGTTTTATTCAATTGAATTTTTGTATGGTGAAGATTCTCAAACAAACTTATCTACAATAAGTTTTGTTAAAAAATTGATAATCGATGAAAATCTGTGAATGTTATTCATGTATGGTACACATTCATGATTGTACACCAAGTGGTACAAATTTTCCAACCTTGGTACACTAAGCGTCAATGAAATCGGGACACCTCGAGTAGCTGCGCCGATATGTAGGCAACCGATCATACACCAATTTGTGTGCTGGCGTGAACGGACTTTGGCAATGCCGACTGGATATGTTCTGACAGCTCAAAAATTTGTCGAAATATCAACCTTTTCACTTGAGTTTTGTGTAAGAAATCGAATAAAAAGTGTTTATTTATAAATAATTCATGGATATATTAGCGTGCTTTAGTAATATTTGAGTCGATGAGTGCTTGAGTGCTTCAACTGTGATTGTATTGTGATTGATGGCAAAAATTAGTGTTTTTAAAAAAAGCATTAGGATCCGGCAGCAACCAGATCTGAAGACAACAATATCTGCAGCCAAAACAGCTTCGGCAACACATAAGAGCAACCAAAATGTTACCATTATAAAATAAATACTACGAACAAATTTAATATTGAAATAATAACTGCTCTTTATTTTTACAATATGAGGGCATATGAGGGTGAAAAGGTGAGAGTGCCTCTATTCAGGGACCAATAGCATCGGCACTGGTAATTATTATTTATCATTTCTTATGAATTGAAAAGATTTTCCTTCGATCTTCAATACATAAGTTTCATTTCAATAATCTGTGAAGAAGAAAGTTTTATGTCAGTAAATGATTCGAGTTTACTTGCTTAACTTTTCTCACACGCTTGCGCAGAAATTTGAAGAGGAAGAGGCACCAAAAGAGGCTTAAAATTTCCCAGTATCTTGCAACATACACACCATAAGTATGGACTTGTGATTGAATCCTTCATATTGTACAGCACTCATCAACACAAATATCACTAAAATTAACTCGATTTTCCGCGAATTATTTGTAAAGAAACGCTTTTTACTCGATTTTTGTCACAAAACTCAAGTGAATAGTTTGACATTGTGACATATTTTTGAGATATCAACAAATATCCAGACGCTTGTGGCAGAGCCCGTTCACGCCGGCACTAAAATTTGATGTATGTTTGGTTGCCTGCATCCGGCGCAGCTAATCAAGGTGTCCCGATTTCATTGACGCTTAGTGTACCTACTTGGTCTTATTTTTGTTAAAACTGATCGTTGAATTTAGAACAGTTAAACTTTCAAGGATACATGAAGGAGAAAGTTCTTCATGTAAGCTTTGTTTTTCATGGGATGTATTTTGTTATCCGTCAAAGTAGATGTTTGATTATGAGCCCATCTGTTCCAATGAAATTGCAATATCTGTTAAACTAAACATAAGAAACGGAACTCGGTAAAAACTTTTCTGGAAGCCAAAATGATCGACTCTCAGTCAAATTTTTTCTTCCTCATTTTCGGCGACGATTCGATGATTTGCGGACCCACATCGATATAGCATTCACGCGGCCCTAAATAAAGTTACGACCTTTCCACCCGAACCACCCTGTATTCCGCGAATTCCCACGATTCGTTTCCCCCAAATTTAACGGCGAATCCGTATCGTTCCGTCCTGCAAAATCCGCACCCCATCCTTCGCCATAAAGTTGGCACTCCGGAAAGGCGGTAAATAAATAATTATCCTAGATGGATTAGGTGTTTTGGGGGGGTTAATGGCTCGATGATTTCGCCCTCAAAATGCGGCACGACGAAATTTTATTCGCGTGCGAGGACGCGGCCGAAACTTGTTCATTTATCCGCAACTCTAACTAACCCAATAAATCAAGTTTTGCACCTGGAGTTTAACGAATTTAGACTTTAATGGGCGCGCAGTCCCGGGACCGACGCAGAATTAGGTCTGTCAAAGTTGGAATGGAATTTGCGCGACGAAAACCTCACCGACACGGCTCCACCGAACTGAAACCCGTCTTTACCTAGTACACACCCCGGGCTTTTACTCTCGCGTTCGCATAAACCGGGAAATGCATCCGGGTCGCGGCGGTAAAGGCCAAAAAGGGGGTGATGAAGTCGCTCAGCGTTCGGCTCGACTCTCCGGCCAACTAAACTGAGCCCCCGAGACGTAAAGGAGTTTATGGCGGGGCGTAAAAACCGAAGGATACACGCGCGTATATTTATCCGTCTGCCAATAATAATAACGAGGGGAAAAGCAACGAATAAAAGTTTAATTAATTCGCTCCGTCGCTGGCGGCGCTGCACACGATGAAAAAGAACCGACCCGGATTTTGTTCCGGGCATGGTTTAAACTGAAAAAGGTTTGATTTTTCTGACGTTTGAATTGCACAGTGTTTTCAGGGTTATCAATGGTCTAAAAAACAACATGCTGATGACATGTTGTTCCTGTGGGGGATTTTCGTCAATGTTTCATGTTCGCCATCTTTGGAGTTGAAACGGTCAAATATAACCGAATCATAACCAAACTTTCTGAAAGTGTCATGGCCCACTTGCATGACATGACTAAGGGTCAACTTTGAGAACCTCTGGTTTTAAAAACTTTTCGTATGTACAGTGTATCCATGAGTGTATCCTATTTTTCACCTCTATAACTTTGCCCTGAAATTCTAATTCTGTCACAACATCCCAAATTCCCCAAATTTCTGCTCTTTTTTTACAATTTCCAATCGGTGTTAACCTGAATCCCTGTGGTTTTCCCGGGTTTTCCACATCCACACATTTTGTGCTCATAAAGAATGTTTCCGAAGTTATTCGGACCCCAGTTTTGAGTCAATTTAGGGTTGTACCTACAACAAAATGAATGGACAGATAGTAAGTGTATTGGTGATATTATCACATTAATATCACATAATAAATCGTAGTCCAAATTTCTAAGCAGTACTAATTGTGGTACGTATGTACTAATCTCATGAATGAAATACAACCTCGCCGCCACTGGGTCGTTCGATACTTATAACTGGGCAAAAAGTGCGCATCGAGTGCGGTTTTATCCTTTTCTATCCCACATCATAATAAAGGATGGACATATACTGAGTGCAAGAAAAGTCGCACTTTTTGTACCAGTCAAAAACGCCTTTAGTTGACCGGAAACTCTTGCCAGTGTTTATGTCAGATTATTATTATTATCTCTGTGTTATTATCTGACATAAATACTCCTCTTGCCCTCCATAAATGTCAAAAATATCGAACGGCAAGTACCTTCTGAACAAAATTTGCCAACAAAATATACATTGCAGAGGAGAATAACGGCAGGTTTCTTGTGTTCCTTCGAGGAAAATCCGCAGTTCGAGGTTGCTTATAACCTCAATTTCAACAACTGTTGAAGACGTGGATCAAAGGATCATTAATTTGAATCTAGGAGAAAAAGAAAACCGCTTTCTTAGGTTCATTACAATGCAAGCAAAATCGACAAACAACGAGTTATTTCTTATACATATTTTCCAAACCTAAGGAAAGCGTAAGAATATAACGACATAAAACATTATGAAACTTCCATGAGGAGTTCTAAAGCTCATATAAAGAAACTTTTGTAGTATCATCTGAAATGGTCTCCATCTACATACCTAACCAACAAAAATTCAGTATTTCACGTGTCATATTTGAATTTCGCGCCCATTTTCTACTCGGAGAATGTCCAGTGGTACTAAATTATCTATCCGGGTGTTGGTGATGATGATGGAATTGAGAAGTTGAAATATTCAGGCGCGATTGTGAAACTTCCATCTAATCCATTTGCGGCCTCTTTTCCCGGACATGACGTTTCGCAACCTCACTCACGACGTTTACGTACCCGAATACGTGATGCCCGGCGTCGTCGTGCGAGGCGAAATTTTACGATTTCCCGGCCGTCTTTTTCCGCGTTCCCGTCTCTGCTCTCCTTCATGATAATTAACGGAGGATGAGAGGGCGCAAAGTCACGCACCGAACTGATCGAGAATCGAGGAGCCGGGCAATAAAAACCGTCATTCACGTTCGCGCGAATTTGCATACGGCCGACGTTCCCGATGAACGCATACCGCCGCCCCGGGAAATTCCGGTAAAATTCAGCCGGGGAGAATTGAATGAGCGGAGAGTCGGCTCGCGGTTAAAATGTTTAAATTCCGGTCGGCGAGAGACAGAAACAGTGGCGTATCCTATGGGCGTATCTAACAATTTTGTGATTTCGAGTCGATAATATAATATTGATAGAATTTTCAAATAAGAGCCAGTTTTGGTGTTAGAGCTCGCCAAATGAATATTTCTGGTTTTAATGCAAATTCAATGTTAGAAATAACCGGGGTATAAACTGAGTGAGAAATTGTTATTTCTTTATATTATACTTGAAGTAAAATTCATGTTATAATCCGAAAATTTGCGTTTTTTACGACATATTTTTACTGCATATTCTGATTACGATCCAAAATCGCGATTTCAATTTCAATGGCTTAGAGATTACGCTATCCCCCACGAGTCAGCCCGAAGTCGGTCTCTTCTTGGTTCGCGGGGGAGATCGGCACTGATCGGCAGTACCAGTAATACGTCAAATGTCAAACAGGGACGGCTCGTTACGTGATGACACGTAATTTTCCAGAATTCTGGTTAGACCAAACCTTTGAGTATTCTAATTTTTTGATGCTGTTTAATACTTATACGTTGAAACATAGCCAACTTCATTCTAACGGGCCGAAAGACTGAGCTGGCATCATCTCAATATGCCCAAAATCGGCCTTTAGACATGTCAATCATAAAAGTCCGTGTTACACTATCATAATTAGGTGCCAGCAACCAATTCTGACGAATTATCTAAAAAGTTTTCATGCGATTCTTAAGATTATCATCAACGCATTATTTTTATAGGAAAACTGAGACATTTCGAGGTAATTCAAATTTTCAGAATTATTTAACTCCAGAATTGGTTGCTGACGTCTAATTATGATAGTGTAAAACGGACTTTTCTGGAAAAACTGTTTTTCGCGAAATTCAAGGAAATGTGGTATGAGGAGTGTAAAATACTCACAAGAAACGGTCGGAAACAAGTCACAATGTAACCGAGAGCCACAATATCGTTCATTTTTGCAGCAATACACGTTATTTCGATATAAAACCGCACCTGAACCTCAACAAATGACAAAAGTCAGAAACTTATATGGATTGACATGTCTAAAGGCCGACTTTTGGCATATTGCCATAATGCCAACTCAGTCTTTCAGCCCTTTAGATGACAGGCCCTGGTTGAAATGATCTCCACGATAATAATGAACCTATTTTAGAAGTTTATTGCTTTTTATCGCAGCTAACCGTATTTACTGAGTTCAATTTTCGACTTTGAGGCAGGATATTTTCCACTGCCATTTGGACACGACGCTGGAACAAAACACAACTTTTCGAGACATTTTAACTAGAACTACTGTTTAGAATATACGATTTGATGCCTAAAGTAAAAGTAAACCAAGGCAAGTCATTTCGGCGCCACTGCGTGTGACATTTCGAAAGTGACATAAAACAACCAGCGAGTTTTAAAAATGAGACCATGCAACGATTGAAATTACCCAGCCTAATTCAAATCTTGAAAAATAGACGATTTCACGAAAAATCTTGCATCCTTTTTTTCGAACCATTTTGACAAACACCATTAAATTCAATTGTTGAATGAATTGGTTCGAAAATTAGAAAGGGACAGAGATACCTATAGAAATGAAATCAGTAGTTAATAACTTTTTCTACAAACTCTATTAAAAGTAGGCTTTTTAACGGTTCTGACAGCTGTTAAAAACGTCATATTTTATTCTTAGTGTGTAAAATTCACTGACAGCGCGTAAAGTTAATGACAGTGCGTAAAGTTTCTGACAGTGCGTAAAGAAAAGTCAAGTAACAATCGGCAACCTGTGGTAACAATACGCAAACCCGGTAACTATGTAAACGATGGTTCAGAAGCACCTACTACTGAATACTGAATTGAAACGCATTTTCATCCGTTTTACTCGTTTTTACCTACTGTTAATAAAGTCTGTAAAAAAAATAGTGTTCGATATTCATGTTAAAAGTGTTTTTTTTTTCGAAGGATTGAGACATTCCGCTGTGGGTCGTGTCTCAAATTCCCTTCTCACAAAAAAGTCTCACTTATATCGAAAATAACTATTATCGATCAGTCTGTAATGGAAAAAATGTGTTGTTCCGATTTTTTAGAATTTTAGGACTGAATTTTTTCATGTTATCACATAAAAAGCTCAAATCCCTCTCATCGCATGAACAACCTCATTTTGTTTCTAATGTGCACAAATAATCATTTCTTCCTCAGTTTACACCAGTGTTTATTTATACCACAGGATAGTGTTTATACTCCGATTTGCAATGAAACTTGCATTAAAAAGAAACAAAAAAATCACATTTGCCGAGCCACGAGCCGAGCCTAAACTCGAAGACTGGTCATTATTCGAAATATCGCTACTATAACATATTATCACCTTGGAATTGAGTGAGCTACAAAATATCAGAATTCCAGACGAATCCCACCGAATCCACCGAAACCACTTCTACCAATAAATCGTGCGGGGTGTTTTGGAGAAGGGCCGCCCTCCATAAACTCGAAACTCGGTTGTTACGCCACTGGGCAGAAACAACTTGGAAGTGAGTAGTTTCGCGTCAAAATTGCGACTCGTACGAGACCGGGTAGCGGAAACAGTGCAGGTGGCTGATTGCGCCCGAGTCTAATCATTTTAACTTGTCGTCGACGAAAAACCGAACGGAATGAGTTATCGGGTGCGGTAATACGGGGTGTTTCCTAACCGACTGCACGGTTTTTCCCCGACTGACAGGATGGAGTCATACGTCGCTTTGACGCACGCCACGCGCTGTCAGTTGTTGTTTTGGTCGTTGCGAATGCGCGTGCATCAGAACACCGGTAATCAGGAAGGACGGCCCTTTGTTCTCTCGATTCCTCGCTGTCTGTGAGTTCAGTAGAGTGGAAACGGCATTCGACAATTATTTATTCACGAATGTTTGGTGATGGTGAAATACGGCGTGTCCCAAATAATTCCGCCGGAAGAGGCGTGTCTTTCGCTTTATACCGCGAATTTTCGCTTCGTTTGAACAATTATTGGTTCTTTTAATTGGTTGAACCGCTCATTCTTCTGACAAAATTGGAAAACATTTATTACCTACACGGTTTCTGGAGAATTACAATTCATGGCGATGAAAATATTATGTTTCAGTGGATGTGAATTCTGACGTAGAATGGCCCTTTGTTATTAAATAAACCGACCCCAAATTTGATCTAATAGTCATGTGAATTCTTAGTATAAATTCTATAAATCTATGAAATAACTTGTAAATACGAGTAGCTACTTAATTCTTGGAATAATTTCCATAACATCAATAGTCACGACAAATAAAACCAACAAATTTAAACTTCGGGGATAAGTTATGCTGTGATTGAAAAGTTTAGTAGTTTAAATTCAATTCTATTACACTAATTTCCACTTGTGAATCTTGTTAAATCAGATACGAAACTTTCTCAAGATTTAAGTGGGAAACTCATTCTTTTCTACTTTCGCGTTGTGCCTTTAATTTTGTTATTGTGTTTTAATTTGTTGAAAATCTCTTAAATTTTGGGCACTCATTTAATTTCGGCAGGTATTTGAGTAAAAGTCAATAGGTAATACCGAGCAATTCATAGTTTTCTTGCATGTAAGGATATCTGACAATGTGTTCATGTCTATCGTATTGATTTAAACCATAGATAAAGATGTTGTGGAATTTTGCATCTTTTATCAATTTAGGCAGTTTTCTTTTTATAAGAGTTGAAGTTGGCACTCCTCGAAATTAGTTATGACAGTTGACAATTTTCTTTCTTCTGTATTCACGTGATTTGTGAGTGATGTTGGTGTTGAGTTGTGGGGGTCCGCGGGAAAATAGTGTAAACAACTCACAGGAAAGTTCTCTTTCGCATCTCTCACTATGTATAATACCTAAGCACTGTTTACTTACATGTACAATGTAAGTAAACAGTGACCTAAGTAATGTTTCATCATTCACGCGAAAGATCACACTTTCCTGATTCCTTCTGTAAAATACTTTGCAATAGCCCCGCTTAATAATAGATTCAAATCTAGTCTTTATCTTCATAATGACCCACTAAATTCAATTACATTAGTGACTTTTGCTTTGTAATTTCGGCGTTCTAGAGCAAATTTCGACTCTAACACATTACCTGTTTTGGATTTCAAATACGTTTACCTGTCCATTCTATTAAAATTGAATAATGCTGATGTTCTAATTTATTTAGAAGTACCGGGATGGAAGTACCTACAGTCCAATTTTTAAGAGAAGGAACTTACGTCATGAATTTAATAACGAGCTTCGCGCTACATTATTGTCGAGGCAGTACATGTTGGAAAGAGACATTACGGACATTCATGTCTTCCCAAAACTTCCATAAGAATGCATGAGTATGATAAAGATAGCTGCATAAAATACCTCTTAGTGCACAACCTCCATTCGAATTGTCAACTGTAAGATTGTGTCAAGAACTGATATTGAGTGTTCTCCGGATAATTTTATTTCTGAACGACTTCGGATCACTCTAACCTTCCCCCGGTACGTTTCTGAACGCTCTCCTGTGTGTTTTAATTACTCTCCACTTCAGAAAATGTAAAAATTCTTGCTGAATTAGCCATGACGTCATTTACAGAGGAAACATTTGCGACATACGTCACCGTTAGCGTTTATACCACTAAAATTGATGACGTCGGTTCCTTCTTTAAAAAATTGGACTGTATGTATGTACTTCCGAGTGCACTTGTTTAGTGCTAGAGCGAGAGACTGGGTAAAACGTTTGCCCTCGATAGTACCTAACTGTAGGTATCTAATAATACTAAGGCCCAGAATTTCCACCTATAGTTAACCTCCAGATTAGCTAACTGTAACTTTGAATGTGAGCCTTTATCATTCATTTTGACCGGAATCGTCTCAGTCTAAGATTCCAGTTAGCTAACAGGAGGTTAACCATAGGTGGAAATACTGGGCCTAACTCTTGTATTTATTGAAATTACTTGTTTTCAAAATGTTCTGGAAGATTTAACACCTAACTGATTCCGAACTGCGAATCTTTAAAAAAGGAGAACATTTCCTGAAAATTTACAAGAAATAATAATCACCAGTGCCTTGTTTTTAGTTTCCGCTTCATGGTCATGTGTCCAGAATTGAATTTTGCTTTATAAAATTACAAAAATATAAAACTGAGATGGTTTGACGAATTAGGTATATTTGCTTTGCCAGTCCCGGAGACTCCTGGGTAAGAGCCTTTAGGAGCCTTGAGCCCGAAGAAGAAAATTAGTGTTTTCTTTATGATTTCTGAAGGAGCGTTAGGTATTCCGAAACACCCTGTGTGTGGTGATGGAGACGCCCGGGGAATTTTTGATGATGGCGATTTGGCAAAAGGCCCCCTCTTCAAAAGTGTAGTGGCGCATTGCATCAAAACGTTCCTCCATATACCGCAGAGGGAGGAAGCCGTACCGCGACTGTAATTTCCTAGCACAGTCCTCCCATCCCCCGAACTATGCGACGCGGTCGGCACCCTAAAAAGTCGCGCTTTTGCGCCCGTCGCCGAGCAGCAGTTATAATTCGGCGCAAATTAACCGGAAATTTAGATAAGAATTATAACTGCGCGATGACGGCGACTTAGAGCCACTCGCGGAGCGAAAACGGGGTAGGTGTCTTAATTAATTCTTCCGCGAGTCGCGTCGCGAAAGAGAGACGCTCCGCGAACCGGAAAACTCGTCGGAAATATCGATTTCGATAATTTTCTTCGCCGTTTTATTTCATTTCGAAAGATCGGCAGAATAAACGACTTGTAAACTTTTACATGTTGTAGGTTTCCACTCGAAAAATCAGAAGCGCGAACTTGCTTATTTTATGAAAAATTTTGCTCGCGAAATTAGGTCGGAACGTTCCATTTGATATCCGTTTTCAACCCGTTTTTCAATGATATCGGGGAAGGGAAATTCAATTAACTTTGCGACTTTAGAAGTGGAAATCCACTTTTATCAATATTGATCCGATTTCTATAATCGTGCACTCTTGGACGATTAGCTGCGCCGGCTTTAGGCAACCAAACATACACGAAATTTCAGTGCTGCGGGAACGAACTTTGCCATCGTTGACGGGATATGTGCTGACAACGCAGAATATGTTGAAATAACGGAATCTTCACTTCAGTTTTCTTACAAATTATTCAGGGATAATGGAGTTTTTTTAGTAATATTTCTGGCGATGAGTATTTCAACTGCAACTGTATAAGTGAATTGACATTTTGACATATTTCTCATCTGTCAGCCGATATCCAGTCGCCTGGGACAAAGCCCGTTCACGCAGGCACTAAAATTTGGTGTGTGTTTGGTTGCCTAAATCCGGCGCAGCTGATCGAGGTGTCCCTGTTTTTCTGTCCAAGAGTGTACATAACGCAATATTTTTTCCGCTCATATGAATGTTGGTATACGAGCGCGTCATGAATACGAAATCGGCGTGTGGATGCTTATACGCATTTCGGAAATACAAAGGGTCGGATGGAATAAAAAGGATCTTAACGGTTCCCGGAGTGATTTATTCCGTGACCATAAATAACACGATAAAATTCACCTTAGAACCGGCGGCGGTGGTGGTGGCGGCGTCGTGTGTAAGGTATACGGTGGCACGGCGTATAGCGGCGGTGCCGCCCTTTAGCATCGTGGGGAAGATTAAATCGAAAAGTTCGGGGTGGATGTGGATTAAACGCGGACAGACGAGATAAAATTGTGCCTCCCAATTTCTGGATCGGACCGATCCCGGAACGGTCTATAATGGCCTCTGGGCGAAATTGAAAGCCCCGCAATCAAAATTCGTACAATACCTCTCGGGTCGACAGGTATTTTCTGGAAAAATATCGTTGTTGCCACGCGGGAAATTTCGGAATTCTTCTCATTTTATACTTGCAATTTTAGACTAATTTCTTCGTTATTTTGTAATTCGTTCCCTACTAATTCCCCAGTCACGGCGCGCATTAGATTCAAGCTATGGATTCAAGTTATTAGTGGTGGTTCCTAATTTCTTGGCCATTAATACTAATTCCTCGATAATTTCTACTAAATCTCCACTAATTCTCTAGTGTTACATCTAATTCTCTTCTGATACCCGTGATTTCTTACTTCGCCAACATGGTTTAATGGTTAAATTTTTCTTCCGATGTTTAAATCCGTCATTTTACGGTGTACTTATACACACATAGTGAGAGCCTCTGAGTTATCACTGTCAATAAATGCGCATTAGTATGGCCCTCGTCAAATTTTAAACGAAATTTACGAACAAAATATATTGTAGAGTAAAGTAATGGACAAAGCGTGAAATGCGTTTTGGATTAAGGGTTTTTTACCGGTTTCTTGTGTTTTTTTTCGAGGAAAATGAGCAGCTCCAGCTCGGAGTCCTTTTAACCTCCGTTTTAATTACACTTGAAGAGGTGCATCACAGGGACATTAATAGAATTAGGAGACAAAGAACACCATTTCTTTGATTCTGGAAAATGTAAGAAGACTGAGAAATTCATGAATACATCATCATTTTGTAGACTTTGAACATGTACTGTACATCCATGATCCACATCCTATCAACATTTCATATTTGAATTTCGCGCCTATTTTCTACTTGGGAGAATTTTCAGTACCAAACCCCTGTGGCTACGGCTAACCATCTTCTACTTCAACCATGATGCATGCTAGCACAGTTTAGGTATTCTACCTAAGCTGCGATGCTAGACTTATATAGGATTGATTCTGTATTTGATCACTTTTTTGCATTGTATTACGATCTCCGGAAATCCATACGAAAAATTTTGTTTTTATGTTCGTGTGATTATACAGTATGTCCACGGATGGGGTTTAAAAGAGGAAAAAAATTTTTATTTCTGATTTTACAGAAAAAATTATTCTTGATAAAATCGCCTGCTTGCTCTCAAACCTCTAAAACCCATTTCGTTTTCATTTCAACATGATCAGTTATTCTTTTATCGAATTTTATTTGAAAATTTTGGACTTAGAAATATTTTCATCCAAAATTAATAGAAGTACCAGTAAGCGAAACCATAGCGCAGAAGTTGGCAACAGTCAGTTATCACCAGCACAAGCACCCGTCAGAATGTCAGAACTTTGACAAATGGTGAAAATACTGATAGCGAAGATGCTAAATCGATATTAAATCGGTATCAATTACAGTGTGACTCTGTGCCCTACTTATTGTCCAAGATTACATGAAAATATAAAATAAAATGAGAAAAAACTAAAATCCATAGATGAACCCCTCTCCAAATCTCATATTCAAACAATGCTGACACTCTGACAGTGACTGTTACCCTAGGTTTCGCACCATGGTTTCGCTTACTGGTATGTCTATTAATTTCGGATGAAAATATTTCTAAGTCCAAAATTTTCAACTAAAATTCAATAAAAAAATAACTGTTTATGTTGAAATGAAAACGAAATGGGTTTTAGAGGGTTGAGAGCAAGCAGGCGACTTTATCAAGAATAATTTTTTCTGTAAAATCAGAAATAAAAAATTTTTTCCTCTTTTAAACCCCATCCGTGGACATACTGTACATATCTACCCACATCATTGATTTCATTGAATTGTAAGAACTTTATTTTTTAATAATTGTTATATTGGAGACTTTATAGAAAGTTATCGGGACGCACGACCTAGCATTGCACTCCTCACTCCTCAATGCGAAACTTCTAATTGGCATTAGTAGGTACGTTTTTCGACAGTTAACGAAAACTTGTCACTTTAAAATCCAATAGATTTTTAAAACTAAAACTTAGCGTGCAGGTAACCTGCGATAGAAATCCCCTACAGCCAGACCCCGGTTGCCTCTCACATAGAAATCAAAAGGACTTGTCTATTGAAATGTTTCTCCACTTTATGAAAACGAGCTCCAATTACCCATACATGAAAACTCAATTTTTGTGTTGAAATTTCACAACTGAGTTTACCAGTGAAGAATTAACTGGGCGCATATACGGAACAGTTCCTATTTGTCCGCTTTTACATTGAATAGACACATGCATGAACTCATTACACAACTAACAAAAGTGCTCTCGTGGAATACCGTAAAACGGGGTGAATAGGTTATCGGTAGGGTGAATAGAACCGCAACTTCATCATAAAATAGAAAAAATCACCTCACCAGGTTGCTTAGGAACGATTGAATGAAATGAGAACCTGCATGGATAGGATTTCAAACAGGAAAATGGGTCGCATTTGCGGACAATACATTTTAATTCAAAAATTCGCTCATTTTTTATCAAAATTACGATAGTGATATTAATAGTGTAGAACAGACACTATAATAGTAGAAATTTGTAATAAATAAAATCATACCCAAATAGGTTATTCCACAGCTAGCACAGTCAATGACGTCATTTACTTAGTGATTTTTGGTCAAATCACGTCGACGACGTAAAATGACCAAGAAATGACGTGAAATTGACGTGGCTGTGCTACATGGGATGAGGAATTTTATCCAATAAAGAAAATGTAACTATATAAAGCACGATGAATGTAATAAAACGTTTCACCAATTCATAATTTGCCCAAACTTATCTAAATTCTTAGAAAAAACTGCCATTTTCACTGTTCTCGATTATTAATTCAACCATTTAAAGCAATTTAAACTCGAATTTAAATTCAATGATTCAACTTACAGTGGAATAAAGACTTTATTTCATTGCTGTCACTTTATTCCACTAGTAGTTGAGATATCCTAATATGGTTCCAATGAAACGCATTAAGGGTCTCATTACAAGTTGATTGTGGAGAAAAAAAAACTCTTCTATCTCTTATTTGAGAGGGTTCTCGATGGATTTACGCGTCTGGAACTCAAAGTCGAACCGATTCATCGAATATTTATTTGGCAATTGGCGGGCGTATCTTTATTCGTCGGTCGCGTGCTGTCGATGATTAGGGGTGGTGTTGCGACTGTTGCGCGAGAAGTGCGGTCGGTATAAATTAGCGTTTGAGGCGTCACTTCCCCGTGCTCATTTCCATATCTGACGAGAGAGAGCGAGCGTCCCGGCAACTTTGCGGATTGTTTTAATTGAGTTCCGAACTGATTGCAGGTGCACCGAGTTTGGTGGCTCAGAGACGGCGAGAAACTCCACAGTAACGCCACCGCCGGCGTGATCGTCAGCAATCAAACGCTCGTCCTCCAGGTGAGAAACGATAATTTGTTGATTGATTATTACCTCGATTAATTGAGGATTCGCCACGGTTTCGCTGCGGCATACTGCGCAAGTAGGAAACATATTGAGAGCCGCCGGGTTCTATCTGTTAAAGTCAGAGCATGCGCCTGAGCGTTGTTGTTGTTTGACAGTTGGCTGTTATTTTGACGTTTCAGGAGGTATTTTTAAGAATTTGTATTCTCTAATTGCATTTTGTGAAAAAAATCATTGGCAAATATAAACTGTGTACACGATTTTGCTATTTGGCAACGTATTTTGCCGACAAATTTATTTTGATATTGAAATTGAATGACATCCATGCTCATTGCCAGGGCCTGTCATCTAACGGGCTGAAAGACTGAGTTGGCATTATGGCAATATGCCAAAAATCTATAATTCTCTGACTTTTGTCATTTGTTGAGGTTCAGGTGCGGTTTCATATCGAAATAACGTGTATTGCTGCAAAAACGAACGATATTGTGGCTCTCGGTTACATTGTGACTTGTTTCCGACTGTTTCTTGTGAGTATTTTACACTCCTCATACCACATTTCCTTGAATTTCGTGAAAAACAGTTTTTCCAGAAAAGTCCGTTTTACACTATCATAATTAGGCGTCAGCAACCAATTCTGGAATTGAATAATTCTAAAAATTTGAATTACCTTGAAATGTCTCAGTTTTCCTATAAAAATGATGTGTTGATGATAATCTTAAAAATCGCATGAAAACTTTTTAGATAATTCGTCAGAATTGGTTGCTGGCACCTAATTATGATAGTGTAACACGGACTTTTATGATTGACATGTCTAAAGGCCGATTTTGGGCATATTGAGATGATGCCAGCTCAGTATATCGGCCCGTTAGAATGAAGTTGGCTATGTCATTGCTCATGCGCATCCTTTGACAGGTCCAACTCAGTGACTCTCAACATGTTTTTTCCACTGGCGTCATAGATGACGAATTCAAAAGTCAGATATATCGTGGAAATATCTAACCACCTTCTAGGTTTATACATAAATCATGCCTATCGACGTGTACGAGTGTGGTAAACGGTTTTTATGTAATTTTGTCAGAGCGTGAGCCGGGCGAGTTCCGGTCGGTACGCCTGCGAGGCGACGAACAGGGAGGGCACGTCCAGGAGCGTGCCGTTCTATCTGAAGGTGAAATTCGAGCCGGTGTGCGGGGACGGGAACGGCGGCAGGAGAGTGTTGGGGGCGGCCAAAGACGAACCCCTCAAGGTAGAATGCAAGGTGAGTCGCCATTATCATAACCGTATTTAATTAACATCAAACTACTTTTCCTTAAGTGACATCCCGAGTAATTAGTGCGCTGAAATCCCGACTGAACGCTGTTTTAACGGCATTTCCCTCTGGATGTTCCGGCGGCACGCATATAAAGTGCCCCATACCGAACTCTCTCGCTTATTCGTTCACTTTCCAGTTTCCAGAAAGCCTCAATGTCTGCCTCTCTCTGTATACCGGGTGTCACAGAATTAAAATCCTGCACCAGTTGTTTATTCGAACTGCAACCCTATAAAAAAAGGGATCACGTTTATAAACAGTGAGTTCGCGAGTAACCAGGATTTTCGCAAGTGATTTATTTTTTGAGCTGTTCCACTTTTAATTAGACAAGACAGATTAAATTGATCGACAACGAAAATAATTTTTCATCGAAATTGGGGGATAATCATTTTAATACGTAGGTTTATTATATCAAAATAGCGTAACACCGAAAATGGTTTATTTTCGTTTAATTAAAAATTTACGTGTACCTGATATGGTGACGTACTTTGACAAAATATTATTGCAGTATCAAATTAAACTGCGACAATGTTAGACATAATTGCTTACGGTTTCATGGGATATACATATGCATCAGTTATTCTGTTATTTATGACAAGAACTAATTAATTAAAGTTCAAATTTTCGAGGGACTTCATATATGTATATTTTATCCTAAATACACTCCTCAATTTTATACAACGTGCTCCAGAAGGAAACACGTGAGGGCGGATTCCTCGAGTCAAAATAAAGAAAAAAGGTCTTATAAAACTGGGCCCTCAAACGCTTACAAGACGCAGGGTGTCACATTCAAAATGTTCACTACAGTTTTCAACTAATATCGGAAGCTTTCCGAATTATTTTTTATGGATCTTGTATCTTAATGAAATCCAGAGATATCACGATTTTAGTACATTTATAAACTACAACCATAGACTACAACCAACTATCATACCTCAAATGAAAAGATAATAGCTTGAGTCGAAACTTTTTCGTTGTTCCTTTCTGTGGGAACTTTTTTCCTTATTATGACGAGTGAAATCAGCCATCAGCTTCCTCTCGTAGCACATTGTGTTGGACTTGACTAAAATGCAAATTTTTGCGATTTTCACTCGGGTTATGGCGCAAATTATACATTCTCGCAAATTTTCGCTTGCATACATACATTGCTTATTATGGAATGGATAAAAGGAAGTATTTTTGATAACCAAGATGTGTAAACAATTTTTTTGCGGGACTTGAACCTGTAATTTAAAATTTCAAAATTTCTCGTCTCCATCTCTGCCCCAAGATAGGTAGCTCCATTTATTTTACTTTAATGCACCTGGGGAGATAATATTGGGCACAACTTGGAAAAACCCAAATTCCTATGTCAATTTCCTGTATACCGAGACACCCTGATTTTCTCTAAAACTGCTTGTTATTAGACTTGGCTTCTTCGATCGTTCATGACATTTCTGTATGTTTTTAACGCGAATAAGCGAGGTATTTTTCTCCGAGACACCCGGTTATAACAATAATGATAAAAATAAACTTACAAATAGAAGACGAGACTCGTTGTTTTTTCGAGCTCTCGTCCTCGCGAAAATGCCGGAACGCGGTAATGAAACTTTCCGTTTGTCCGGCGTATGTGGCGGACCCGTTTAGGGAATTAGCCGACCGCTTTTCCCTCTCTCCGTAATATGCATAATGTACACGTCGAGTCCGGAGAGCCCGGAGTTTGTGATGTGTATACGGTACGTACTATGTGTCCGCCCTGTTGTCCCAGGTCAGATTTTATCTGGCGAATGTGCGCCCCTAACTGGCATTTCATTTCCTGCGATCAACCCCATCTTTTGTCATAACGTCGTCCCACTCTCCCGTAATGATAATAATACGTAATAATACAGCGTGTCTCAGAATTAGCATGCCTCAGTTTGCATATTTACATTCCTAGGTACAAAAATAATTACAGGTTTTCAAACTTACTGGAATTGGATAATGTATGTTGATTTGTTCGAATATTTCCAAATCCGCTTTCAACTCGGAAACGCAACTTAGTAAACTAAGATGCAAATAATCTACATAAAAGGTACTCTTGATTCGTATCGCTGAAATTAACCGTTTTCAGGAAAATTTGATTTTTCGTTCAGAATCCATTCTACCTATAAGTATCAGTAATTATTAGATTAAAAGACATTTGTCTGGAATTCAAGCAAAATAATGAAAAGGTGATAGAAGATTGAATAAACACATAGTTTAGGTAATTTTTATTTCATTTATTTTAGCAATTATACATACCTTCTGTAAACAAATCATTTCTGTATTTATTTACCTGGGTGCAAACTACCTATAACAAACTGCAAATGAATAATAATACAAAAATGGAATAAAACTATACTAAACGTTGTTCAATTTACATGAATGTTTCACTTCTTGCTTAAATCTACTACAAGTCTGATACCTATCGTGTGCAGAAACGCCTTTTTCTTTTTTCCAATCATACTACCTAAATAGGCTGATAATTTTCTCTCAATTATTTTCGATTTAAAAAGTACACTAAACTCAATAATTTAAGGGACACCTCGAGTATGTGCGCCGAAAGTAGGCAACCAAATATACACGAAAGTTTAGTACTGGCGTAAACGGGCTTTGTCACAGTTGCCTAGATATGTGCTGACCACTCAATACATTATTTTGTCAAAATGAAATATCGATCTCTTTATTTGAATTTATGTTCGAAAATGTGTTATTTTATGTATTTATGAACAAGAGTGTAAATTTTAGTGATTTGAGTGTTGAATCAGGGCCTCGAAGGTTGAGCTATCCAAAAACATACGTATACTCTGCGAGGTTTGAGATTACCCAGAAATTAAATATGTTTTCGTCCTATAATGTTCCTTTTTTAACATCTCAGCGAGACGGAAGCCGGCCCACCAAAGTTGCGCAAGTGGAATCGTATTTTCTTATTTAAAATAAAGCAAATTATTTAAATCAAACCGACTACTCTTGTCTTTTGGAAAGCGAGAAAAAAACATTTCAGATCATGAAACTGCTATTAGATTCGACCTTAATGGACAAGAAGGCGATATGAATCGAATCCCTACTTATTTGTTACTCAACATCAGACAAATAAAGAGCACTTCGTTCTCGAAAAATCTGTATTTTCTTATGAGTTAAAAATCTTCCACAACTTGTTCTGCTACGGCCGTGGCTGCGGGGCTTAATAGCCTTTTTTTGAAATCACTAAATGTCCATAAAATCACAATTTGGTGCCACTCATAGCCAATAGTTTGTACCTTTTTCATAAAAAGTCTGAAATTTCTTGATAATCGTAATTCGCGCAAAGACACTGCCAGTATAGGATTCCTTGGATCCCTCAACCTTCGGTACACTTATTAGCACTTGAATCACTCAAAAAATATAGTCTTCTTCATAAAATACTTGCAAAATAACACATTTTAGACCACAAATTCAAATGGATATTTTGACATAAAATTTTGAGTGATCAGGACATTTCTAGGCGGCTTTGTTCGCTTGCTAGTTTACGCAGCACAAAAATTTCGCGTATAATTGGTTGCCTACATTCGGCGCACATACTCGAGGTGTCCCTTAAATTATTGAGTTTAGTGTACATCTTTTTTCAACCAGTGTGATCCTAACGATAACATTATGCCAATCTCAATAATGACGTCCAATGAAAAGTTATGAAGAGTATGAAAATTAATGCCTCTCAAATTCTACGCCACTGGTTTCCAAAAAATTCATAATATAGTACAATCTTGGACAAGTGTACAAAGTGGCATTTACCGATTCAAAACGTCTGGGACACAGTGTATAACGGTTCAGTTCGAAAGTGGACGCGATAATTATCGTCGTCATTTCGAATAAGGGATCGATTTCGGGGCGAATCCGAAAGCGCCAACATCTCCATTTGCGGGTCGTTAAGCGCTGTCCGTTTCGGGTTCGGATTTCTTGTACTTTCGCAAAAAACCGTCCGTCCCCGGGAACAAATATACAGAGCAGGCCGGTTGGGCCGGTTCGAACTGTGTTCATTATTGACTGAAACCGAAGGGTCCGGGCGAGCGGGACCGCAAATAATGCACGCGCCCGGAGTGACAGAGAGTCGGTAATTTTTTACGGTGAGGAATCTCGGTCTCGTTATTGTTTCAGCGGTCTGGCCGGTAATGGAAAGTGGGACTCGAACCCTTTTTCCCGGGCTCTGTTGCGAATATTCTCGGAGCGTTGACGGATATATGGACGTGGTGATTCGATATTACCGACAACGCTCGAGGTTTTCTTTACTCTTTTTAAAAAGAGTCCGGCATAAACTCGAAAGATACAGGGTTTTGTGCATTTTGGAACCCAGAAAAATATTCAGCGACTAATCATCTTTGGACTAATCCATGAAAACCTGTGAAATCAGCAACTTCTGAAACATGTTTTTGTTGGTTTTTGAATCTTGTTCAATTTTAGTGGAGCTGATGTTAGACCGGTAATTGAAAATTGTACTTTGTATGGAGAGCTTTTCGTTATGCCAATAATACATTTGAAATCATCTCCAATTTCAGAGACGGTAGAAGAATTATTTGAACTAAAACGGCAATATTCACTGAAGTCGACTAGTGAGAGTTTAATCAATAATAACGGTATTTTGAAGCCAATAATAGAAACTTCTTGATCTTTATTTACGCAGCACACAAGCACCTCGTTATTTCGCTAAAAGAACAAACAATGTTGAATTATTAAAGCGCAGTAAATCAAAAAGATGAATAATCCGATTAATCTAGATATTATTGTATTGTAAATGTACAAACCCATTACACAACTGCACTAACATCCCAATATATCGCAAATTAATGAAGAAGGGGGAAACATAATTATGATTACTTTACTTTCTAGGTAGTTGAAGCTTTTCCTTATTTTTTGGTCAATTACGTCTACTAAGTAGATATCGCTACTTGGATAAACATAGTTTCTGTACAAAACTATTAATAGTAGGCTTTTTAACCTTCCCTGACAGCTGGTAAAAACGTCACTTTATGACACTAGTGTTAAAAGTGACGTATTTCCGCTGCGCGTCGGGTCCTAAACTTCCATTCTCACATCATAAAATGTCACTTTTAACTGTCATAAATAACTGTTTTCGAACAAAAGTGGCAATATTTCTGTAATAGTAAGAGCAAGATTATAAAAGAGTAAAAATGCATTGAAACAATAAAGCCTTTATCTTCTAAACTATCTTTTTCGCCTATGGAATTTTGCTGTATTCTTCAATTTTCGTTTTTCAAGCTTTCTTCTCTATCACAAACTTTTTCCCGAACTTGGATGACATGCCATTGAAAATTGTAGTGGATATTTGTAGTGTGACACCTTGTATTAATCAAGCTTTTGCGTAACCTTAGGGACACCCTGTACAGTATTTCTTTTTATTGGATCAGAAGTATTTTCAAAATTTCAGCTGTATATCGCACAAAGTGTCTAAGCTAAGCTAAGCACTACAAAATTGATTGATCTAGATTTTGCAGACAATACTACTATGATACGAGTAACTGTCAAAAGCTAAAGTGAGCGTATTTTCTGACCATGAGGCGAAGGCGAGGTTGCATTCGGAGAGAAATGTGACAGAAAAAAGCAAAATTTGTGACTTTTTGGGTAGCTATAGAAAAAAACAGTTTCAGTGGTAGAATAAATGTGTAATTTTCGGGGCAATTATCACTGTAATCTTCTTCTAATTGGTCGAAAAATCTCCAAAATGACCTTTTTGACATGTGATGAGTTGAATTGTAATTGAAAATAATTAATTAACAAAATAAATCAGGGAAAAATCTGTATAAAATCGTCTTCCTCGTAAACTGTCTAGAAAACACATAAGGTAGGTATATCGTTTTCATTTTTGCTGCTTCTTTTGTAACGTACATACGTGGACACACTGTATATAACCCAGCGATCTCGCAATTTCCAGAGGGAAACCCTGCACTAGTTTAGTTTTGCGGCGAATGAAATATTTCCGGTTCGAAGTTCTTTCCGTGTTCGCAGGCGTCGGGGGCGGATCGGAAGGGTTGAGGGTTCAAATCGGGCACTTTTCAAAGGACGACCCCCACCCACATAACACTACCGCTCCGATTTATCGCCACGGACCGAGAGAGGAAAGCGTCTGGCAAGTTTCGAGAGGGCCGGGGTTACTAACGCGCGCGCCCGGAGCCGCCCGGAGCCGCCCGGCAATTCCGGACAAATTCGCGACATCCCTTGGAAATTTTCGCCAGCCGCCGCCCGCCTCGGTTTACTCGTTGCGGGGAAAGTTGGCGAAAACTCCCGGAAGAGAAAGGCCGACTTCCGGAATCGATGAGCGGCGTCCGCGAGCGTTCCGGGGACTCGGGGGGAGGGTCGAGTCGCACCTTTCCCCCTTCGAATTTATGTCGCAAATCCTCCGGTCCCGGGTAGATTAAGCCGGGAATTCCCACCTCGGTTTTTATTAGAAATTGAGACACACTTCCCGATCCGGGCGCAAAGCCGGCCAATCTCGAAAAAAGTCCGGCTTGCGACCGGAAACCGAAATAGAGAGACGCATCCACTACCCATCTCCATCGTAATCCTTCATTATTATCTTCGCCGTTATTATACAGGGTGTCCCACGGCGAGTGGAGCATGAGAAATAAAAGTGATCCATGGAATTGTAATAGTTATTTGTGTATCAAGTGGGAAAATATGACCTAGGCATGACTTGTGGTGGCTACGTTATTTACGCACCTGATGCACATACACTTTTCCTTATTTCATACTCACTTGTAAAACTTTTCGGGCCATTTGTGACCCGTAAAATCACAGTTTAGGTTCTTCCTAAACGGTGGTAAAATTGAACTTCAAAGGCCTAGGACGACGAAGAAAAATGATTCCTAATTTAATTAAATACGCCTATAATATACCCAATTTGATGGGCTTCTGCCCTTAGGCATTGGTAACATTTTTATTTAAAAATACAACATTAAAGATACTTAAGTGGAGACTGAACGTATACAAAATATTACAATATTTTTGCATTATTTAGCATGGATTTTCTAGAAAATGCATAATGTGGAAAAATGACAATGGCATACATACATAATTTAAATTAAGATGCTCTTGTCATTAAGTACATTTTCAGAGAATTCTACAGAGTGGCCACCGAAAACGAAACACGAAATATATTTTGGGACCCAATTTACAGATGATTTCGATTAGGATCTCATTTGTGAAACATCATTTTAAGCTAGTTCTGAAACCTCTGTTTACATTTTTTCAAATTTGATTATTCGATAAGGAGTTGAGAATCAGTTTTTGAGAAAATTCAGTTTCCACTAAGTAAAGGAATCTCGCGCTAAAAGTTTGTTATGACTGAAATAACGATTGTCAAATTTAGCGAGTAATTATTCAATAAAATTTTGATATTTTAAGTCATATTCTTCGCAGAATTATCATGAAAAATCACTTATATTTTAACGAGTTTTTTTATTTCTCGAAAACTCTGCTAGCGAATATACCTTTTTTGAAGTTTTATCGAATTCAATCTTGCATTTATTCCACACATTTTATACCTTATCATCGTTAGTGATGGATAATTAATGATACAATGAAAGTAAATTAGGCAATCCAAAAAAAGTCATTTTGATGAATAATTTGAAATGTCACTTACTTAATGGTTTCAATTATTTTATGCAAATCTTGCCATGAAAAATGAACTCTTTGAAGGACACTATTTCCTGAGCTGTTCCCAAAAATTAAGTTTCATATTTTGCAGGAATTTTAATCGCTAAGAACTTAGCGACAGGTGAATACGCCATATTGTATAAATTACAATATAATTAATCATGAAAGGTTATTCATTATCTCCAAGAAATAAGAGACGAATCGAAAACGTGTAAAAACCATTATCATTGTTGAAATTCGAACCACTACCTCTCGAAAAGCGACTTTCAAATGTTGGCTGTTGAAATGAAGAATATTCATTATTTCTAAGTGTCGTAAACTCATCAAATGGGGTGTCATTTTATTTCTTATACGTTTGTACGTGTTTACGACAAGATGGAATACTTCATTTTCTCATTGGTTTATCAAGAGGGAAAATATCAGGTGAAATCAAATTTCCCGTGCCGCTTCCCTATCTTCCACCCGCCGACATCCTGTAAGTGCGTGATGTGGCAATTATTCACGGTTTAAAATTGGCTTGTTTACGAAGGGGCGAAAGGGAATTTATCTAAATTTTCCCCTAGATAAAATTTTAACACCCCCCTTTCGCATCGTATAATAGATGAAAGGGTGCGCTGATCCGTCAACCTTGTACAGGGTGTCCGCGTATCGGGAACACAATCTCCCGTTATTTCGCGTTAACCGGGAGCGCCGGAAAAAAACACGGCTCGGGTTAATGAGTGAACGTTGATTTATAAAATTAGCATGCGGTTCACAGAGAGGATCGGCCGTTCTAATTAAGTGAAATTGCATTAGGCCGTCGTTATGGCGAAACGAAAGGGGAAACGACGATTCCTGATTTTATCCGCCCGTTATTACGCATTTTACACGCCGATAAACACCGGAGAAAGTTCAGGGGTGAGGAAACGCGAGCGAGAAACGAACGAAACATGCCACACTCGAATCTCGCGCGTGTACACAGGGAACTCGCTGGAGAACAAAGCGCGAAATTCATCCCTAATTAAATTCGTTTTATCGTCGGCAATTAGTCGAAATTCGTGCGATGAATCGAAGCGGTACAGGTGGAGGTAAGTGGGGGTTGCGGGAGAGCGGCCCTTGACGTTCGGAGAGCGAAAGGGGTGCTCGAAACCGCCGAAACGTCCACTCGAAAATTTCCCACTCGCGTACGTCCGTCAGGTGCATTGTTTAGAGAGAAGATGGTTAACCGTAGCGTGAGGGTTCAGTACCGCTGAAAATTCTCCAATTAGAAAAATACTCAATTTTTTGTGATTATGTTGTGATTATCTGGATGAATTTAGAGTTCATTCCAGAACTCTACAAAATAACATAAAAGTTTGTATGTATTAACGGACTTATGGCTTCTCATCAAGGTTTATGATCAAGGTGTTATTATGTCCATATGTTTTGAAGTCTAAAAAATAATTGGTTATTTGTCGTTTTTTTTGTTAGTTTGTCATTCTTTGCCATGAAATTAAAATAAGGCTAGCCTAGCAACGGGGTGTCACTTTTTCCGCTTTTTCCTAAACTTTAACCGTTTCCAGATTGAGAACCGTTGGGGCCCCGACGAAATTTTACCAACATTTTTGTCTTAGGACCGATCTTTTCACCTCTAGTTAAGTTTAACTGGCGGTTAAATACCTGGATTACAATTGTTGCAACAATAAAAATCAACAAATTTAACTGCCGGATAAACTTAACTGGGAGATGAAAAGATCGGGCCTTAGAATGTATCCAGGAATCCGCCATTACCGGGTCCTGCGGTGATTTTGGGGCACTCTGTATAAGGACCGTGCAAATGCGCAACTAGTGCCATTTTTTTGTAAGTTTTGTTAGGAATTCGTGACACTTGACTGCACTTGACTAAGCAAAACACCTGCTAATGACAATTTCAACTATTAAAATACCAAAAAAATGTGTCAAAATCTCTACAAAAACTGTTAAGGGGAACGTATTCGCCTACCCGCTTGAAAGTGTAAAAAGTCGGCATCATGATAACACAGCGCGGTATTGAAAATGTGTCAGCGAGGTCATCTCTAATATTCATCAGGCGGACTGCACCGCTATGTTCCGACATAGCGGAGTGCTCGAAGTGAGAGAGATGAGTAGAAGGAATTTTACATGTATCGGAGAGAGAACGCCGAAATGCAGAGTTTTGCTAGTTCCAAAATAACTCAAAAACTACGCATAATTTAAAAAAAAAGATAAAGAGTTTTCTTATAGATTAATCTTTGAAGAATGGCGCTTGATAGGTTTCACAACACATTTAACTCAAATACGATCATTTATTAACTCTTGAGATAAACATTTGACATTTTTTTACATAACCTACAACGGTAATTGTCTAAAGTGCATCAAGCGCCGGAGTCGCTATCGTTATTCATCGAATGGCGAAAGAAAAATTCAGATTTTTCTTCCCTGTCTGAAGTTATTTTGGAACTACGATATGCATTTGCTCTCACTTCAACACATGTCTCTGCACATTTCCCTTTTGACCGTTTCAAATGGGAAGTCGGATACGTTCTCCTTAAAAACGGACGCATGGAGGCGCCGAGGGAGGCGCTGAATTAAATCAATTGCACGGCCCCTATACGGTGAGATCGAGAAAATTTCACATACTTAAAGGGAGGCTATAACTTATCATTTTGTCTCATCTGGAAACTACTAAAAGGGTAGAGAGAGAATGATAGTCACAACCTCCCCCTTATGTGTCATTTTCTTGATCGCTCTGCACTTGCTACGCCAATATTGCACGTTGCAATAAAGTCACAAGTTGCCTATTTTTTGATAATAATTAATTTATCGTTATATGTATTTTCAAATTACTTACAATTTAATGGTATGTAGTACGGAGAGATTATATCAATTATGCGCTTCTACACACAAAAGGGCGTGCGTGTTGGAATCGATAAAAAATCGAAAGTTTTCACAAAAGTGTTATCTTAAATAGTATTTCTTGGCTATGGTATTTCAGATAAGAAAAGAAAATGAATGGATAAAACAACTATGACAACTGACAGTTTTTAGAATAGCGATAATCTGAGAACATTTAAATTTGATTTTAGCAAAATTCTGTTTTTATCACTTGAAATACAGGGATTTCATTAATCCCCGGGCACCACGTGACCATTAGTTAGGCAACTTGTTATACATATTTAGTGCTATGGGTAGTTTTTGGGTTGCTTTTAGTAATATTTGTGTCAAAGTCACCAGTGGCGTCAGTTTTCGAGTAATTCGATCATTTATGTCAGCCATTATTGACGGAAGATTTTGAATACTTTATGCCTCACACCATTAAAGAACTGGAGCGACACTTGATTGCTAAAAAAACATCAGTGTTCCCCAATTTTAATGGTTTTATTTGTTTCCGATTTTATTCGTCAGGGGAATATACAATGTATTAATACATTATGGTCCACGGAATATGCTTGTAACGCCAATAATGTAGGTTGGGTTACATACTTTCAGTAGGTCACGTGATGAAAACCCTGTAAATCTTTTTTT
This sequence comes from Salpingus planirostris, assembly GCA_949788335.1. Lineage (NCBI taxonomy): Eukaryota > Metazoa > Arthropoda > Insecta > Coleoptera > Salpingidae > Salpingus > Salpingus planirostris. The sequence continues at coordinate 3,383,067 of OX460925.1, read as the reverse complement.
GCAAAGTAAAATACTTTGCTCTTGTAGCTCTTAAGAAAATAGGTATGCGTACCTATATAAAAATATTACGATAATACACATCAGTAGTTTTACAGTCTAATCTGAAACAGATTCTGGTAGAAAAGTAGGTTATGCAACCCCTCACAATTTGAGCGTCCCCTTAAGTGAAAACCCTGTGGAGTTACATGCGCAGAGTAGGTCAGGCGTTTTGTATTTTCTTTCCACGTTTCTCATCATCCGGTGACGGCGTCGTTTTCCGTTCCAGGTCGAGTCCGAGCCGCCTTCGTCGCTGTTCCGTTGGAGCTTCAACAGCACCCCGGGGATATCGCGCGAGCTGAGCGAGTTCACGGCGGTGGCGGGCAGCAGCGTGCTGACGTACGTGCCGCGCGCCCCCGCCGACTACGGCACCCTCCAGTGCTGGGGCCTGAACGAGCTCGGCTCGCAGAGGGCGCCCTGCACCTACCACGTCGTCCCCGCCGGCAAGCCGGACTCGCCGCACTCGTGCGCCGTCGCCAACGTCACGCACCACTCGGTCGTGCTCACGTGCAAGCGCGGCTTCGACGGCGGTAAGAGACACCATCATGCACCATGTTCCCTTCGAATTTCGGTTCAATTATTGATGGGATTTTTTTACGGCGCGCTCGTCCTATATCCGATCTCTGGAGGATTGTTCCCTCGCTGACGTGTATCGCTGTCGAGAATTTCAGGGGAGAAATATGAGAAAAGCTTCGTGGTTGAGAGAGAAGATGGGTCATTTTATCGAGGTTCCATTTTGAATGTCATCTGCGCAAGTAGAAAAACAGTTTGAGAGTCACTGGTCTTTCGAACTGTCATTCTGCTGTCATACTGCAGGCGCGCCTGTCACTCGTCATACCAGACACACGTCACGCCCGATAATCGTCTTGTCAGACACGCGACATAATACTCAAAATGGAGGGTATTGCCAACATCCGTCAGTTCAAGAAAAGTCTCTAGACCCACGAATAATTCTGGATTGTAGTATTGGTTGCCTCCTCAGCGGACACTTTTTGTAAGAAATAAATTAAAATTCAACAAATATGCTATTGGGGAATATTTACGCCGATAATAGGGGCCCAGTAAGTACAATTTCAATTTATTTGTTACAAAACGTGTCCCTTAAGTAGGCAACCAATAATACAATCCAGAATAATTCTTGGGTCTAGGGACTTTTCTTGAAATGACGGATGTTGGCAATGCCCTCCATTTTGACTTTTGAGTATTATGTCGCGTGTCTGGCAAGACGTTTGTCTGGTATAACGAGTGACAGGCGCGCATCTCACTCAAATTCTCGACCACTATAGATAATCTCTATTACGAATTACATAATGGCTTCATGGGGAAACCATTTACAGCAATAAACTAAATTTTAAATTTGGCAAATCTCTTGTTTTCCAACATAATTTTATGTATTTAACGCACTTTGTTACCCTTTTTGCATATTTTCGACCACCGAGTCCCTCGTTATAGCAATGATGTCTTCCTATAAGAAAAAATGGAAGATTCTTATTCCCAAATTCTACGAAAAATTGCGCCAAATATTGCATAAAATCTGTTCAATAACAGTAAAATTTTGTTATTTCACTGTGAAATGTTTAAGAGATACCTTATCGAGAAAATGTTTTTTTTCGTTCAACTTTTAGGGCGACTGGTTCAAGACCTAGGACTTTTTTTGATATTTCTCGAAAGCAATTTACTTATGTACACGCTGTATATTGCAGTACGTAAAGTCGTTAGCATTGGGATGAATGGAATGCGGAATAACTAATTCTACAGCAGATAATCTCAAATAATAGTTTCAACTTTGTAGCGCGGAATTAGATTTTGACGGTTTGGTGCCTTTCGCCTTTGCAACACCGCCTTTTTCCAGAGAATTTTGGCATTCTGTGAACAAGTATGAGAGTTTCTGAAATTAGCCGGTTTTGAGTCAATTTTAAACAAATTTGGGATAGTTAAAAAATCATGGCAAATGCAAGGGCAAAACCGGACAAAACTAAAATTCGAGTTGTGAAACTGGAATCACTCTTCATGTATTTGAAAAGCTATTATATTTAAAAATTAATTGAAAATATTCCATCAATATGAATGCTGATGTTTATAATATGAAACTGTATGTGGTGAAGGATCAAACTCGGGCTGGAAGCACCACAATTATAGAGCAAAACCATACTGCAGTTTCTCTATAAATTCATAATATAAAAGAAATTGTCGATTTCCATATTTATGTAAATTCTGATAAAATATAAATTAAATGTGCTACTAAATAAAAGCACCGTATACTGATGACGCTTTTTTTACTCTTGAAAATATCGTCCGCAATACTTTTAGAGCGAGCTTTATAATTGAACTTGTCCCGATTAATTAGTTTGACGAGGATCAAGCACACCTGATGGGATTTGCTTCTTTATATTAAATATTGAACATAAACATGTTGGGACGAGAGAGTTACACGTAGCACCTACCACCCCACGCTGGATGCAGGACCAGACAGTTTGAAAGCGTCGTAAATAATTAATGTTTTAACACCACCAAAAACCGCTCCGATAACAACAAACAACACCCAGATTCGGGGAGTTATCAAACAGCGCAAAAAATTTAATTAATCCGACGAAATCGGTTTAGCGATGATGATTACCAAACACGCCCAAATTAAATATGAAAAAAAGTGCTGCAAGCGTTTCTGAAGCGATCCAGGGTCTAATTTTAGCGTATAAACATGTCGGAATACTAATTAACATATGCCAAAAGTCGGCCTTTTCTGTGATATTTCGTGGCATTTCTCGTTAATCGATAGAAATGTCAGTAATTGTTTTGGAGAGGCTCTCTTAACGAAATCATTGAAGAAATGCTGAAAATTAAGTAGTAGAGGCCTGTACTGAAGGCTAATTCCTAATAGTGAAAATTATGCAGAGATTGAGTAACTTGATATTAAATTATAAAACCCCGTCTGTGGACTTTCCCAGACATTGACATTGTAAAATACTGAAAGAAGTTTTTAGAATAGAAGAGCTCGAACTTAATAAAATTGTCTAAAATGACCCTTTTTCATGTTATCAGATAAATGATAAATGTTTAGTTTGTTACCAAAAAATTGGAATTTACTCAATTTAACAGTAGGAGGACCTCAACTTACCATGATCGCGTGACTGTAGTTTCTTCATATCGCATACACTTGAGGGCTACCTTAAAGTAAGGACATTACAGTTAGTTTCATAATTTTTGATAATGCGGTTTTGGAGTTTTCTAATAAAAACCGTACTTACTACCTCAACTTTGCAGCCGTCTAGCTCCTCACACCGACAACTTTTACCTAAGTAAAATAGGTCAAATTGTCACATTTTCTGACGATCTGTATACGGTTAAAGTTTGTCGGTGGAATTCTGGGACACCCTGTACAATTGACCATATTATCAATATGCCACATCCGCTCATAATTTTTTCGCCGTTTCCGCAGGTCTGAAGCAGAAATTCATGTTGGTGCTGGACAGCGGCGGCGGCGGCGGCGAAGAGACGGTCGCCAACATGTCGTCACCCTCGTCCCCCGACTTCCTGGTGACGAACCTGGAGGCGGCGCGCGAGTACAGCGCCGCCATCTACTCGTTCAACGCCAAGGGGCTGTCGCGCAACCCGAGCCCGGTCCTGTTCCGGACGCTGCCGGCGCCCGGCCTGAAGGAGCAGCGCCGGTCGACGGGCCCGGCGGACGGCGAGCGGGCCGGGTCCGGCCCTTGGCTCTACATCATCCTGGCCGCCGGCTCGACCCTGATCGTCGCCGGGGCCATCGGGGGCATAATCTTCGCCATCAGGAGATTCAAGGTACATCCGTATAATAATCGCCGGCGAAAGGGGTGGTGATTAATGGGAGCGTGCGTAATGCGTGTCATTATCGCGGGTGTGTAACGAGTGTGTGGATAATCGAGGTGATTATGATTGCGGTGAGACCGTCCGTTTATTTTATTCGTGTTTTACGACTCGGTCGACAAAGGTGCTGTTTCTGATTTCTACCACCGAACATCATCAACGATATCACAGACTGCACTGAGAGAAAGGATCGTTTGAATCAAAAGAGGTTCTTTTGGATACGAGCTATTGAATATTTTGGTTGTGTCAAGACTAAACATTCTTAACATTGAAAATTCTTATTTGATTGAACCAAAAATATGAGAATTATTGGTTCAACGGAAACGGAGATATTTCAAATGTTAAGAAATTTAGTCTTGACACAATCAAACTATTCAATAGCTCGTATCCAAAAGAACCTCTTTTGAGTCAAACGATCTTTTCTCTCAGTGCATGATATGAATTGCAATTGGAAAGGTTGATGTGATGCGTTCAGGAACTGTCCTATGGGAAATATTCATTTTAGAATCGATTCATTAGGTACCTGTTGAATCGGGGTCATCATGTCCATGAAGGTAATAATTGACATCCAACGCTACTTTTATGACTCTTTCAATGCGAATTTTTCAATTATTAATAAAACTTTAATGATATGTTTTTGACGCACTTCGTGTGATTTTTCCTTCGGTCACTTCTGTCAGTTTTTATTGTGAAACGGGTTTTATGTCGATAAGTGTGAAAAATTGTACATTTGTGAATTTTAAACGATTTTACTCACCTCCGATCACGACGACGGTATAAAATTTACAATATGATTATTTGTAACAGTTTGACGTATCGAAACCATTTCCACATTGTTCTGATAACAAAGACGAAAAAGTCCATGCATTTTCGAGGCGGGATATGTCAGAGTGGATCGGAGTTCGATAGAAATTTGTATTAAATGTTCAGAGGTTTTCAGTGTTTTGTTGCAGTTTTCCCGTTGCAATTACACGAATAGAGTGTTTAGAATAGCTGAATGGAGTTTTTATCATATAAAATTTAAGATAAATCTCTCGACTTTGAAACCCTCGGGTAGTCAAGATGTCGAATTATTCAGTGGGTACCGAACGCAACCTTTTTACTATCACAATTCATTGTAAAGATCAGAAACAGATCCCAGTTGGTTTTGGGCCTAATTCCGAGCTAATTCGGATGGTTCTTACTCCAAACTAGAAACTTGTCAAGTTTTGCTTTTATTCCTCTTTTTGTTATTTCCCAGACCTAATATTTCAGTCGCAGTTTGATAAATCTTTAGATAAAGTTTTGTTGATTTCCATTACTACGAAATCGTTATTGTGGAAATTAAACTTAGGTTAGATTAAATTCTGGTTTTAAACCTTGACAGTTCTTGTTCAAAACGACTAGAATTTTACAATAATTGGAAAAATAATAAGCGCAGAGCGCAGAGTCCTTGTAAATTATCAATCCTAATTCGGTACACGTGAAGAGGTAAAGTTGAGATCCTAACTTCTACATTTTTGAAAATTCTGCGCACAATTTTCCATAGAACTATTGTATTCTTAATTGTTATTTGCGATGAAAACTGCTCAAAACATTCTTTTTGGGGTTATTTTTCACAATTGAAAATTCAATTTTTCCGTCTAGATGCTGTCAGTATGCATTTGAAACCGATGTTATGAAAATAACTTGAACAGTACCTATTGACCATGCAATGTTTTCTGTATGTCCGATTGACATTTCAGCATCTCAATTTAAAATTCGATTGAAAATGTATTCCAATCCGAATACACAAACATTGGTTTTGTTGAGTGAATGTCTCAATAATTCACATCAATCGGCGATGTTGCACGTGGAAAGCATAGTCAGATACTCAAATGGAAGACCATCAAGCTTAAATAATAAAACCACCTACCAGCGAGCCTATCAGCATATCAAGCATCTTCAATATGTAGGTATGCTGCCGAATTATTACGATTCCGTTTTTAACGAAGAACTAAAAGAAGGAAATACAGATAGATTTTTTTACATTATTTTTCATAAACTCCTTCAATGGTCCCCTAGGGGCCCTAGGGCGCACTGAAGAGCTTCTCCGCCATTAAAAAATCACCATGTAGAATACCGTATGTACAAATAACGCTTTTTCTGTCAAGTTGCCATGATTTGTATCTCTGTCACTGTTTATCTATTATTGCGATTATTATATGAGACAGCAAATACTTCTGTACACTCGGTATTTATTTTAACTTTTTGAGATATATTGAACTCATTATTTTTTTTTACCTAAATGAAAAATGAAAATAATTGACCTCTTTTTTATCGGCCTGTTCAGGTGGAGAGCCCGATGAGGGAGCGCCGCCCCCGCAGCCCCAAAACGGACGAGAATCTATTGGATGCCCGGGTGCCGCCGCCCTACACGGACCCCATCACGGACGACAACAACCCCGACCTCATTCCCCCCACCAACGGTGAGTTTCGGGGCGCGAGACCCACGGGAAACCCTCGCTCGCTCTCCGACTGACTGATAGCCCCACTCTTATGAACTTGGAAAACTCGTTTACTCCGAACATGTTGGCTTGATAGAAACGCCCGATTCCGGGGGCGACAACTAAAAATAAAGTAAACCGTGTGCGCCGCCGTCCATTAATCATCCGGGTGCGACGACGACGCGCGATGGCCCTTTACGCGTCTTCTTCGGGACCGTCATCACGTGTGAGGCGTTGACACCCCTTCAATTACCCGCGCCTAATATTTGTCTTATTTTCTTCGTGAGGTTTGGGTAGAAGATGATGGTTACATTTTTCTGACGTTTAAATTCGTCATCTACTCTGTGGAAGTGGAAAAACATGTTAAGAGCCACTGCATGAGTTATCACTGACAACAAAATGCGCATGAGTATGGATTTAATTCAATTTTAATGGAAATTTGTCAACAAAATACAATGCAGAGTAAAGTAATGACTAATTTGTGTAGGCAGTTTCAGTTTCAGTTCTAGTAGTTTTTTAGAAAAATGCGGTTGAAGAGGTGCATCATAAGTAGGTCTCGATTAATTTCGATCTAGGAGAGAAAGAACTCCGTTTGTGGATTCATTAAAACGTATGAAGAATGATGACAATGTCATAAATAAACCGACAAATACCGAATAGTTAATTAAATTTTTCATGCACAAGGAAATAAGACACTCAAGTTTTAACAGAATGAAACTTGATGAGGAGTTGTAAGCTCATTGAAGCAAACTTTACAGTCATTTTGTAAACTTCAAAAATGTGCTCCACATCCACATAATATCAACAAAAATTTCGTATTTCAATAATTGTTTCAATATTTGAATTTCGCGCTATTTTTCAACTTGGAGATTTTTCAGCGGTACCAAACCCGGGCGCTTCGACCAACTATCTGCTAGCTAAACCATGATTTTCTAATTACGGTTTTCTAATTTTTGTGTTCCAGAAAGCCTCCTGGACGCCTCGATGGTTCCCTATACGATAACGGCGAGGCCGTCCAGCAAACGAAACTGTGCAACGCAAATGCCGGTGAAGCCGTACCACGTGACGTGGGCCCCCATACTTCAGTCGCGGAATTGTGCCACTCAGACCCCGCCTCCGCACAAAGAGAGTTCTGTCTAATAGTGTGTGTGTGTGTGTGTGTATATAAATTATGTACTTGCGTCGTACGTGTACTAAACTACTACCGATTGATGATCAAAATATACCCCACCTCCCCATTTTGTGAACCCCAATCAACAGTCTCGGCACCGGGACCAATACCACCTGTGATATTTGTGAATATCTCGATATTTTTAAGCATTGACATTATATGATCAAAACTAAAAAACTGTTAAAACGCTGTTATTATTTCATTATTGTCAATAAAATATCATTACATGTCTACGGTTTATTTTTCTGTACTGTATTTCGACACGGAAATTAGAGGGTGCATGATGAATCGATAGTGGTGGAGTTGTCAATGAGAAACGCTTGAACTCTTTTATTACATTTTTGATTCATTTTCTGTGATGTAGGCAGATGTAGCACAGGATGTAGGTATACTAGGAGCAACTATTTGAATTTTATTGTTGTCAAAATAAATTGGTCCTATAAAAATGACCAACAGCGCCATCTAACAATGGTCACTAAATGTCGGTATACATTTTTCTTATTTACATTCTTATTGATTGGTCGTCTAGAGTTTCGCTTATTATTATTATGTCTATGGTACTGACATTAACCCTACTTTTCTTTTGTAACCTCACTTTTCCGGCGTGTGTCAGTTTGTGTTTTGAATCAACTTTTCTCATGAAAAATGGCTCTAAATCCTCAACAGTTGAAAGAGTTGATAACATCAACAGAGACTGATGAAATTCAGACATTCCTCCCGTTAATATGTGCAAGTTTAAGCAGAGAAGAATGTGAAAAGGCCTTCTCTTCAGTAATAAACAATTCTCTGAGTGGTACAAATAGATACAAAGGCTTCCTTTTACTGGAAAACACACTTTCACATCTATCTGAATCGACATTCATCGAAAACGGCAATAATTGGTGCAGTCATTGCATAGGAAAGAATTCTAATGATACTTTGAGACATAAAAAACTATCCATCCTTGGTAAGCAGTTACAAGTTCTGAATAGAGTACTTACAATTGATGTTTTGATTGAATTTCAGAAAAGATTTTGGAGATGACTGTGAAATGCGACCAATTCAATAAAAAGTTTCTTTCCGAGCACATGTCCGATCTATTGAAAATGATCCTCGGAAGCAACTCATCTCATTCGATGATTTTAATTAGGTGTTTGTCGTTGTGTATGCCTCGATTTCCTGCTTGGTTCGGTAACCATCGAGATAAAATCGAACCGTTTCTGTTACAATATTTGGAAAATTCTAATCCGAAGTTGGTAGAAGTCGCTGCTATCGCCTTCCATTACTTTCAGCAGGTAAAATAAAAGTCCCTAATAAAGTGACAACATTAATCGATGTAATCATTATTTCAGACGGGCAATGCAGGCGCAGATGGTGTCAACTACTCGAATAATTTCCTAAATCAAAGCAAACGGTTGTGTGCAACAATCCACGCTTTGTATGATGAACTTCTCAATCAGTTCAAAGAGATCACGGATTTTGAAAGGGTGGATTGCGATTCTTTCAATTTACTAAGTTCCAATTCGAATTATGTCGACTGGAAATACGTCGAGCTGGTTTCGAAAGAGGTCGAAAATTGTCTCGTGTTTTTACAAACCATGGTTAGAGAACCATTTTCTGCCCAGAAATTCGTCGTTATGAAATATTTCGTGGATATTGTTCATAGAGGGTTATCTTTTCACGAGTGCGCATCCGAGAATTTACCATTGGGGAAGAAGTTTTTATTTGTTCGATTTTACAACATTCAAATAGAGTTGCTAGAACTTTTGAGACTACTTTCAATAGGGTAAGGAATTTTTTTTTCATCTCTGTTTTCATCCAAAAGTCCAAATAACTAGAGATGGGTTTTCACCCGGAACGTTTCATTTGTTCCGTTCCTTCCCGGAATGATTCGGAAATATTCCCGGAATTTTGAATTCTTAAATTTTGAAAACTGTTTTTCGCGATATTTCGATCCGTCGGACCAAGGGCTTCAATTTAATACCAAACACCCTATACAAATATAGAATCGGGTGCACTAGAAATGAAAAATACATAAAATCGCGGAAAATTCGAAATAGTACAAATTTGAGTCTGTATATCTCAAAATGATAAACTATAAGCACACCAATACAATAATTTAATGATAATTTCTTCGGTTAAAAGAAAACTTCGTGGAAAACCACTTAAATGAAGGGAAAAAGAGCAAATTGACTTTTTTTTTGGTTAATTACGTTTTTGATTTTGAGTACCTACTATATGACTTTAGGCCCCTTTTCCCTAAAATAGGTCTCGTACTCAGTCTCATATTTGACTTCGTACTCGGTCCTACGGTCAGGCTCGTACTTGATCGCATACATATTTTCATTATTTTCAGTAATTATCCTGTTTCCAGTCAAAAATTGAGACCATAACGCACATAAGTACAATAGAAACAGTTGTTTTTACTGATATTTACAAGAAAATACAAGTTCATACACGGTTTTAAAGTGACGTTTGTGAATATTCCCGGCAATTTATGAAAATTCCCGGGAATTTGGGAATATTTCCGGAATGTTTCGAATGATTCCGATTAATGATTCTTCGGCCCAATCATTCCTTCCGGGTTTATTCCCAATTTTGGAATATTTCCGAACTGGGAATAAACCCGGTGACCCATCTCTACAAATAACCATCAAATCAAAATTACTCTTTTTGTTGTCAATTTGACAATTTGTGACTTTCTAGTGTTGATAATTGACAACCGGATGTGGGTTCAAGATGGCCGCCTTGCAAAGAAATTATCCAATATGGCGGATTGACATCTGATAAATTTCAAATTTCATGTTTTTCAGATTTTTCACCGGATTACGCCCGTTCAATTTCATAATTTGCAAAACGCTGCTGAATTCCCTTAAAAGGGCCAGCACTTGCGACTGTTTCCCCGTAAAATATCAAGAAACCTCCTACAAAGTTACAATAAAATGGATATTATCGGGAGGGTTCTTCAATCCGAAACAAACCGAAGCCCTATTTTCGATCCTGATTGGAAACATGCGTCCGAAAAAGAAGGAAGTGACGTTATCACTGACCCAAAACAAGAAGAAATCGAAAAAATCCGCGCCAATTATGCCGATAACGAAAAAATGTGAAGCGAGCTCGAAAGAAATCTCGACTCGAAGCACAATTTGCCATTACTCACTAAAAACATTGAAAGAACTCTGCAACTGCTCGTTTATCACAATAAAAAGAGAACAACTCAAGGATTGTGTGCACTTGTGTGTCAAATTGATAGCCGAAGTTCAGACGAATCGCGCTCTGTCGCCTTATGATGAAGAAATCTGCCAGGTTTCACTGTACGAACTTCTCGTGGCGTTTTTGAATCAAGAATCGTCGCGATATTTGATCCCGATGAATTTGGTCGTGGGGTTGCTGGACGGAGGGCTGCACAGTGAACGTCCGAATATCGCCGAAGCTTGCAGGAAGGGACTTTCTGTGACTGAAGTAATTTGCCAGCCTTTGTGCGCCCCTTTGGGATTCGAAAAACGGGATGAACGGAATTTAGAAAACTCTTCCTCTTCGGCGGACATTGCAGTAAAAGCGCCGGAAATAACAGCAACGAGCACACCTTCAGAATCGGAAGACGAAGAAGAAGAAAAAGGGGAGAAAAAAGTCGTAGAAAGTGAAGAGGAAAAGGCCGTAGAAAATGAAAAGGAAAAAGACGAAGAAAGAATGGATGAAGCGGAAATCGAAGGTGAACCTTCAGTAGCGTCTCTAGAACTAGATGATGATGATTACGTTGATGACAGTGAAGGTGCATTAGAAATAGTCGAATATTCGAGTAGTAACGATGACATCGATGTCATTTCCATTGACAATTCCGAGGAGAAAGAAGCCGCAACTGATGAAAACGTCATTGTGGAAGAAGCTGAGGAACCCCCTGCTAAGAGGCAGAAACCTGAAGAAGAGCCCGCGGAAGATGACAATAATCTAAGCGATATGTTAGCTTCTTTCCAAGACGTTGTTCAGGAATAGTTCGCACAGAATGTTATAAGAATTTTCAGAGCGCCATGTTGACTTATGACAACTTATTATTTGACATGTGCAAATACGTCACAATATCCAAGACGGTGACGGACGTAATCATAGAAATCACATAGAAATATAAGGATATGCGAAAACATGGTCCATTTTCTTCCTTCCTCTTTCTTTCCCATAGAGAATATGAATATGTATAGTTGTGAATTAGAATAGAATATTATATTCTCTGTTGTTTCCTTTTGTGATTGTTCCTTGTGGTTACCAGTAAAACATTGTCTCGTCATAATTAGAATATCCATATCACAAATTGGCAAATTGGCCGTCTAATTTTTGTACAACGTAGAATGTTTAAACTTTAAACCTTTAGCTCATCTTCGAAGTTAATTTTCATCCTGCAGATGAACTTTACATTGTTGTAACAGTTGTAACCGAGACATATTGGTTCTAGTTGGTTCTTTTAAATTTAATCAGAAAGGACCTTCATTTTGAACCCTTGAAGTCTTTTTAAACAATGAACACACTATAATGGGAATAAGGCCGACATTGCGCATTGGGGTAACTTCAAATTAGAGAATCTGCATTCAAACAAAATTTTACTATGTACGATTTTTTTTTTGTAAACAACGTTGAAAAAACTAAAGACCAACTGGATGAAAACTTGTTTGGCTGTTGACGATTATGTAATTCCTAAATGTTATGAACCACTCAAATTATCGCAAGAAATTAGTTTTTTCTGGTTATGTTATAGCCAACAAAAACAGAAAAGTGATAGTACCAAGAGTTAAAATAAAATATATAAAAGTAAACAAAGCTAATGGGCTATGAAAAAGTCGCTTTGTAATAAAATACGCCATTTTGATCATTACAAAAAAAGCAGAGTCAAGTTACATCAGATTTTGAATGCAGATCTTACAGTGATTCCCTTCATTGTTGAACGCTCTATAAAATAAAATAATTATTGCGCATTGCGTTCATGAACAAAACAGATGTCATTCAGAATTCTTAAAAAAAATGTATTACTCTGTCTGTACACTTTGTAGCTCTGTGGTCCGAAAACAGGTCAAAAGCCGATTCAATATGGCGACAATATGAGTCAAATGATTAGTCCCATTCATAAATAAAATAATAATTATTAAAGATTAATCCACATTTTACAAATTATTACCGTTACTATCTACATTAGGGGAAGCTACATTATTCCTGTTACCGATTAAATGAAAAGAAAGCCACCAAGACAGGACCGGCTGCACGGCGGCCACAAACAACAGAAAATAAAGCCTCCTCTTGCTGCCGAACTTGGGGGCCTCCCCATAGTAGCTCGTCTCGGTGTTCGCCTCTACCAAAACTTGCGCTTTCAGAGTTCGCACGAGGAAGAACGCGAGCGCGAAATTGACGTAAATCAGCGTGATATAGTACCCGGTATGCGCGGCTATCAAACTGACCAAAATGCTGACTATTATGCCCACAAATTTGTAGCCGCTGTAGGCCACCAGATCTAGGGTTCGCAGGGTCGTCTTTATGTTGGCGATGTACAGGGTGCCGCTGTAAAGCACCAGCTCCACTATGAAGCAGGCCAACGCGGACGAGGCGATGTTGCCGATTTGTTCGGGCCCGAACTGCTGCCGCATCCCCAAGGCCATGCCGGCCACTAGGACGTAAGTGACGAACGCCATCATGGGGATGTACAGGTCGGGGGCGTTCAGCTCGAGCCGGGGCTGGACCGGGCCGTCTTGTTCATACTTTACCGACCAGTCCTAAAAACGACTTTTTTAAATAGCTTACTCAAAGTGAGTATTTATGGAACAGTAGGGGTTATACATATGGGGAAACTGGCAATTTTTTCAAATTAAGCGCCATATTGGGAAAGTTTGACATTTATCTAGAATTTGAGCAGTGTGAGTCTGACTTACCAAACTATGAATAAATGATGATAAATGTCAAACTTGCTCAATATCAATATGGCGCACGTCTGCTGGTGACCAATTTATTTTCGATTATAACTCGTTTATTTTATGGTTTGAGACTTTCGTGTTTGGTATAGGTATGTGGAAAACCATTAAAAAACTAAAGGTTAAATCCATACTTACTTTATGCGTAAATGGGAAGAAAAGTAGGACCAATTTCGAGACGACATATTCTGTTTCCACTGCAAAATAATACTTGAGGCTGGTGACCGGCACGATTTTCTCCACGTTTTGCTGCAGCATCGATTTGCCAGTGTCGGCCAAATGTTGACCGTATTTGAGAGCCATGTCCTGGACCACAGGTTGTCCGAAAACACCGAACTGAGGATTGTTCATCATCGGTGGCGCATTATTGTAGTTCGGGGCTGGCGCATATGGGTACATGTTGGGGTTGGGTGGCTGTTGTACACCGTAACCCATATTAGGGGCGAATTGCGGATCTACAAACTCTAAAACGTACATACTTTCAAATTTACAATATGTTTATCGAACTATCGGAGATGACTCACCTTGTGGTTGGGTGTTTGGGTTCAAATTTGGATACACACCACCTTGGTTGTTCGGCTGGGTGTACGGATTATATCCCATGGCATTCACATCACTGGGGCGCTTTGGTTTTCGACCAAGACCTGAAAATTACAAAATTAGGTTATGTTTACATTCTGGAAATTTCAACAAATTTTAACGTACCTTGTCTTGGTCCCGTATTTGCGTTATAGTTCATCCTTTGTGTTACTGGAAAAACTTTACCATTTATAAGGGCCTTATGGTTATTTTAAGGATAACAAACTCATAGACACGTCACCCTGCTTGACGTTTAATTTTATAAAACTAAATTAAGTTGGCAACAGTTTTAAAATTTGAGTGATGTGACCTCGGTTGTGTCAGATGTCAGATGTAAACATAACCTCAAATTCTCACGAGTTGCTGTTTTGAAGATAAAGAGCTTGTAAATCATTTTAAATGGTGCGAAGATGCCAATTAGGAATTTTGAGCAGGCCAGATGGTTCAGCCCTGTATTCGGAAGGTGTGTATTCACAAATTGTGACAGGAATTTATCTTGATGACACCTTTTTTTTGTAGAAAAGACAACAGTAATTGCCGGAATTTATGGCCCTGTGGAAATGAAAATAAATAAAGCGCTATCAGATAAAGCAGGTGTCGAAATACATTACCGACCTAAATCGGGACTGCCTGGAGTAAAAGATCGATTATACGAATCCATAATTAGACAGGCCTGTGAGACGGCTTTTGCAGTATCGCTTTATCCTCGATCTATGATTGTGGTGGTCTTGCAAGAAGTTCAAAATGGAGGAGAAGTATGCACATAATATTTTTATAACAATAAAACGGAATTAATGAGATATTTTTTTTAGATTGTATCCAGTTCGATTAATGCGGCATGTCTAGCCGCTTTAAATTCCGGATTAGAAATGAAATGTATGTTTGGTGCAGTCACTTGTATTTTATGTAATAACAATACTCTTCTATTGACGTCACCAGAAAATAGAGCTGACGTTAAGGCCTCTTTTATGTTCGTTTTTAATAGTCTCGATAAATTGGTGATATCGTCACATACTGAGGGTAGTTTCACCCCTACTGAATATTCACAAGCTTTAGAAATGTGTAGAAGTGAAAGTGCTGAGATTTTTCAATTTTACAAGTCCAGTTTGAGTTTATGAATCGAATGTAAATGTTTACGACTTGAGAAAATCAATAAACTTAACAAATTAATGGCGTAATTTTATCTTGTACTGGTATATATTATTCGTGCATCCTCGAGCGCCTGGGGCGAAAGCCACTGGAGTAGAGGATAATTGATGGTCGTCTAGGCGTATGAACTCACCTGTGTTCTTATGCCGTTTCCGCTTTGGTGTCCTGCCCTGTCAGGGCGCTGTCAGGATGCGTTATGAATGGGGAAGCCCCATCAACCGGCTGTCTCGCCGTCTGCGTGCACTAAAGTCGACCAATACAATTCAATTCGTCGCATTCGTGGGACTCTTATTGGGGCATTTGCAAAGTCTACATATTAATGAGTCCACCTACAGAACGTTATGTAAAACAGCCTGATGAATTTTAATAAAGGCAATGCAGACAAGAAAATGGAAGACCGCCCGCTCTTTATTCACGGAACGCTGAATTCACGACGGAAAATACACCAACTGGGGCCATACAATGCAGTTTAACATTATTTTTTTTTAATTATACAGGGTGTGTCTGTATAATCTGTAATGTCGACCATGTCCTATTCGTGAATTTTTGAACAGATCACAAATAGACAACTGGAATGCGATATAAGTTCGTTTCAATGCATCTTTCATTTTTACTCTAGAGGGAACATGTAACATCTAGTTTTTTGCAAGTAATAATTCAACTAATTAGTTCAGGAAAAATTTCTAGTTTTCTCGAATTCATGAAATTTTTCGTTCAAATTGTTTCGATTTTGGTAAAATATACATAATTATATGTTAATACATTATTGATGGGTTTCCCTCGGTAAAATTATATGAAAAAGAGACATCACATTGAAAGTAATGTAAGTAATAAATAAGAATATCTATTGAGATGATACATGAGATTATGTGACTTTATGCAAATCCGATTTGAAACGCGATAAAACCGACATATTCTAGCTAACAATATTTTTATTTTTCAACCAGCGATTTCTTCCGGACTTATAAGTACACAGTCATATACACAGTGTATCAGAAATCCGTACCATGGAAATAGTTTTTGTGTGCATAAGTTGAAAACCCACCATAGACATTTTTAATGGCATTTTTATGACAGCTTTTACTAATTTAAGAAGAGTATTTTTGTCCTGAACGGAGCTTTATTAAGGAGCTTTTCATAAAGGTCCTCCATACTTATTCTTTAATTTTTTTTCTCTACACAATTTACCTTTTTTACTGACTAATAAAATCCAACAATTCAATACTTAAAAATTAGTGTCCCTTGTTTAAAGCAGTTAACATGAACCGTTTGTGAGTTATTGCATATTTTGTAAATCAAAACATTGTAGAAATACCAACAATCGACATTATTGCCCCAATAAGAGGGGACCTTTACGCCACAGAGTTTCCTCGATTTTTGGTGTATAGTATAGAAAATTTGAATGAAACTACCTATAATCTTTTTTATTGGATAATATTTGCGAACCCATATGTACGACTCAGGTAAGCATAGGTAGATTTTGTGATCTCACAGGAATTAACCTATCAATCACGACTGTAACGTTAAGCGCAAACGATCCAGTGTTGACACCTAAATATGATAAGTACTTAGGTGCTTATAATAATTATGCAACTGCCATCTAATAAAACATGAAAGCATTATTTATGACCATATTCGTTATTAGTTTGATATGCCCCATGAAAATCGTAGTAAATCACGAATAAGAAAAGTTATTAGATAAGTTTCAACGCCGTGAGATAACTTACATACATATGATAGTATGTTACATTACAAGTCCGGAATAAAGAGCATATCCTTTACAGGAGGAACAGACAACAAAGCGTTTCCTTCACTGAAAGTACTAAAACAGTTATTCTTATTCAATTTAAGTTTTTTTTTAGTCTCGTTAAATTGAGGAAAATGACAAACTCGGTAAATGGGCACTTTTCAAACGTCCAGTTGAACAATAATATGTGATTTTCTGAACGATTTCCCCCAAAAAAATATAAGTACACAATTTACAATAACATAAGTGGGAGAATTAGTTACATATGTCGATCAGTACATCCGGATCCACCAAATCTAGGAATTAGGGTTCCGATTTTATCAACCCTAACTCTCAAGCCACGAAAAATAACAACACATTTAGATTACACCCCATTAATACGCGCTAAATACGCACTTCAACCATGAACAGTTGTTTACCGTATATTACCTAATACAGTAATACTTATTGCGTCTCTAATCTCATGACAGGGGAATCCACCCAGGCATCACTTTGATATATTTCGAGTGGATATAATTTGCGCCACAAAGGCACACCCTGTATATCAATTGCACGGTCGGTTTCGCGGTCACGTTTCGGCATAATATACTTATTATCATAACACAAAATGCCCTGTATCGTTCTCCCATAACATAAAAGAGTCAAATGCGTAATAATAGCAATAATTCGAGAGCGATGCGGATAATAAGGGACGGGGCGAACGAAAGGAGTCCGCCGGGTCGTTTATTGATCACGAGAGTGGCGGTTTTTCAGGAAAAAGCGCAAGGAGCGGAACGGGAGAAAGCGAACCGGCCAGGCCAGGACCGAACGCGGGGGGCAGAGCCCGGACGGCGGCCCGCGGGAAAGGGGATAGGGCGCGCACGGTCCGTTTCTCTCTTTCGCCGCGGCCGAGCCCCGCGTGTAATTATTTCCGATCACGAAATTTCCCGTCGAGAACGCCATTCGCTCTCGGTCCGAGCCAATCGTCATTAGGGGACCCGTAACCTGTTAAACGGTGGGCAGGTAAGGCCGATATCTTATTATCGTAAAATAACTAATCCCAACGTCGGACTATAATTATTCTCGGGAAATATGTTATTAGGTTAAAATTGGGTGCCCTGCCATTAAAAATGGAGAGCCGAGAACGGTTTTTTACCACCGTCGACTCTCCCAATCATCATCATCATCATCATCATCATCAGCGTGTATAGGGAAGGGCCCTCTCCAACAGGTAGCCTCTCTTCGTTCCGTTTCGTTATTATTACTACTGCCTAAAGTAGCCGTAACTTTGTAGTGAGGAACTAGATTTTGAAGTTTTAGTGATTTTTGTTTTGTAACACTGACTTTATACCCTGAAGTTTGTTGTGAGTTGGGCTTTTAAAAGTTGGGTTAGCTACTTTTTCTGTCATTTTTTAATAAATTTTCACCTATAGGCAGATTAGCTTTGTAGTGAGGAACTAACTAGGAATTTACAGTTGTGATAGTTTTGTTACTAAATTAATCAAAATAAAATGAATAGTTGGCTGTTGACAAAAGTATTAAACTTCAGAAATTATTGGATTTTGACATGAATTGTCACTTAAATCCTTGCCAAAACCACCCAAAACGAACTAATTTCTAATAATTTTCAAATATCCTCAATGAAACGAGGTATAACACAACAAAAGAAAAGGCACAGGCATTAGGTACAGGGAAGTAGAAAATAATGGAAAAAATTAATGACAGGCGCTTGTGGCATAGTTTTTCCGGATAATCTCGAGAAAAAGTTTAGGAGAAATGTTTTAACGGAATTTGAACTTTGGCCCATATGCATACCTCCATTTTAGTGCCTTTTGGTGCCTTTATCTAAAAGCGCCTTAAGATGTGACAGTTCGTGGACGTTTCCCAAGACGTATGTCACATTCTAAAGGGTTTCTAGTTAAAAGCGCCTCTAAAATGAGGTATGCATATGGGCCTTAAGAAAACAGAAAAATATAGCGATGAAGATATTTCATTGAACAAAGGACTGAATACGTTCGAATGAGTGAAAATTCAAAGTTATTCAGAAATGACAGAAGAAATAGCTAACCCAACTTTTAAAAGCCCAACTCACAGCAAACTTCAGGGTGAAAAGTCAGTGTTACAAAGCAAAAGGCACTAAAACTTCAAAATCTAGTTCCTCACTACAAATAAGTTACGACTAGTATACCTATTCGATATTTTCTGCTTTCTTAAAGTTGAAATTCTGTTAAAATATTTCTCCTCAACTTTTTCTCAAGATTATCCGGAAAAACTATGTCACATGTGCCAACAGCCAACTATTCATTTAATTTCGACTAATTTAGTAACAAAACCATGACAAAACCCAACAACTCTAAATTCCCAGTTAGTTCCTCACTACAAAGTTAATCCGCCTCTACCATTTTTATTATTAATTCCGTGTATAATACGAAACGCAATTATAAACGGGGGACGGCGATCGACGAGATAAAAAGTTTATGCCTTTTCGAAAAGTCCATCAAATTTATTTATCGCATCGCGGACGGGAGAGAGGTGATCTCGAGGCATTTGTATTCGACGGACGGCCGATCCGAAATGAATTTATAAGAAAGGTGCGTCCATCTGGCCGGGCCGTAAAAACGCTAAGGTCTCTATTAAAATTTTACAGGCCCGGCCGGTCGGGGACGAAAAAATAACGCGCGCATTCTTATTTATCGCAATAACGAGACGCGGAATTTCGGCCGAGACGCGGGCCCCCAAAAAAGGCCCACCGACGATTCCGGGCCCCCGCTCATAATTGGCATGTGCGCCGATTTACAGCCCAATCAAAAATAATAAAACCGGCGAGTTATGAAAATCCGCCGCCACCATACATTATGCATAAGTAACGCCGGGACCTCCGTGCAGTCCCCGCGAAACATCCCGGATCCCGGAAGGTTCGAGGGTCGGCCGCTAGATGGCGCCCGGTGTCCGCCCGCCGGGGCCCGGACTATTTTCGGTCCGTTTACAGAATCGTAAAACAATTTAACGGCCCACTTTAGTGGATATTATTGTACTATAAAAGTATCGTGAACGTACTCATCTAACACAAAAATGTAGTAGCAGCTATACCGAACATTGAACAGATACAGCTCGTAAAGTAAACGAGGTGATCACGGTTATGCCGGCGATATCATAAAGCCGAAATCAAAACTTCATCGTGTGCTCCGGGTTTCGCGATTTTCCGACCGACGGACGGTACGAACCGGAATCGGAAAATTCCGGTTTTTTTTTTCGAAAAAGTGGTCGATCGATACCAAACCAGTTAGCCACCCGTGCCCATTACGACTACATTATAATTGATAAATTACCCGCAAACGGAATTCTTACCTACCTTGCCTTAGTTACCATTCCTGATAATTCAATGCGAATTTAATCGACCTGATTTATTACAGACACGATTCTATATGCCTTGCGACTCCCATAAATCCACTCAACAATTAAAAGTATACTAAGTACTTATACTATAGGTATATCGAGTTGGTTTAGGACTCTGACGGTTTTTTTTCGTAAGGGATGGAAATTATGCGTATCCACGGTGGCGGGTCGTCCCGAAGAGAGGATCCAAGAGTTAAATCGGTCCGTGCGAACAAACAGGAGCGAATAAAAAGTCCGCCGTATACGAGCGCTGGATATAGGGTGGGTAGACAAATGGGTGTCGCTGCATATGTAAAACGAGGAGCCCCAGTCACCCTTTGTCTGTCATTTGTCACTGTCCGAACGTTGGGGGCGGCACACGTCGTCATGGAAACAAGCACACGGCCGCTTGTGCGGCGGCACGGCACGGGAGTAGCCGCCGCCGCTGCCGCCGCCGCCGCGCGATGCATCATCGCGGCCCTTAGATCGATTTTTCCCTTTCGTTATATTGTAATTCCGCGGGCCGGATTGGAAATTGTTTCTGGGGGCGAGCGGGGGCGGATTTTCCGCGCGCGGCCCGGCGGGGGCGGCGGGGGCGGGCCGGGGTGCGCTTTCTGGTCCGGGTTCGTGCATCAGTCAAAGCACGGTCCATTACGCAGGGCTAAGCGATAGCGGCTAATGGCTGAAAACCGGAGATGAATGGCCGGCTGAAAAGCCAGACCCGCACATTGAAAACCGGCGACCTAAAACTCCACGAATGACGGGACGTGTGTATGTTAATTTCCAGGGACCAAAGGGACACTTTTTCACCTTTTCCCGATACCCATGCACACGTTTCCTGAAACGAAAAAAGACCCACGATTTTCAGCGTTTTTGAATGGAGTATAACACTGGGAGCGATTTTAACTAGAATCAAGTGAATGTTCCATTAAACTGATGGTTCATAGGGCATTACCGTCAAAATTATTCAAAATTGTTAAAGTTTGAGTTGTTACATGGCCTTAAAAATCAACGTTTATCTGTCTCAGTTTGAATTTACCGGGGATTTTTCGGGCAATCATATGCAACTAGACACACATATGGCTACACCGCTAAAAATGTCACCTGTCATCTTTGGCTGGTGTGATCGATCAATTTTCTTGAAATAAGTGGCCTTGCAATGTCATAAATGCTCTGTAGTTCTGGGAAATCACACACACAAAACAATACAATAAAACTTGATAAATCCTCCACGTGCAACTAATCAACAGAAGATTCCGATATTTGACAGCGTTGCCAAATCGACATTGTTCACTAAATCACGATGACGTAGTAATTAATAGAATTTGAAGGCGCGTGTTCTTCCCGCCAAGAGTTATTCATTTTTATGGTCCACTGTTTGTCATACGTCTAAAATGACATCATTTACCTTGGTTTTGCGGACGTAATATGGTTTATTATGTACGAGTACAATAATCGGACGCTTTGGCTTTTCACCGAAATTATACGATACATTTATGGATACATTATTCAAATAAACGTCAAACTGCTTAATTTTTTTGAAATTTCCAAGTGTCAATTGTTCAACGCATACTTCACAATATAAGGCATAGGTGTTTTTCGATTTTTTAAAGAATGGAACACCTTCGAAATTGTTGACCATATAAAATCTTGTATGCAACTCGTTCATAATTAGGGATTATTATTGACTCGTCCAATTTATTGACCTCTCTCGCAAGTCGCCTTGCCATAAACATGGACTCTTCAATAATTACCTAAATTATGGACTAGTTACATAAATAGCTATTTTAATGCCTTAATTGACCAACTACTTTTTCCAAAAACGGTACAAACCTTTCATTTGAATTCTACATTTTGCACCATTTCGAATTTTCGATATAACGACATGAAGCGCTGGGAGTCGTAGACAAAACGAGCCGGCTCTGCTGCTGCCGGGGTCCTCGGTGTGAAAACATTTAATCAAAAAATCTGCATTCCGACCGGGAGAGAAAAAAAGCGAGGGAGCGCCGGGGCCGGGAAAGAGAGGACGCCGGATGAATGCCGCTTAGCTGATAAAAAAGGAATTAAAGAACGAATGCGAAAAAATGAATTTCTCTGTTTTTGACAGGCCCTTAATCGCGCACACGAGATATGCCGCATTAAAGGGGCACTCGTTTCCCTTTAATTAAAGGCGAGGCCCACCCAACGGCCCCCCCGGCGATCCCCCCCGCTCGGACCGCCCCCGACGAAATCACCACGATTTTCCTCGTCACGAAAATCCATCGAACAAGGAAAAAACCGAATCGGCGAGTTCCTGATTTTTCCAGAACACCACCTATACCGGAACCAGTATGCATATGAGTCCAGGGGGCGTTTGGATTCAAGTGAAATTTCACTATTGGTAAAGTTGCCTAACATGCACCACCCGGTGTTTTTCAGCAGCTTTTTCCTTCAAATCTTGAATTTTTTGAAAACTTCAATTTAATTGGTTTTTTTATATGAAAATTCCTAGAAGCTCAAGTATATTTGTTAGAATTTGAAAGATTGGTCCCCTAAATCGTACCATTGGGATCCTAATATTCCTAATATACCCATATCGTACTTACATGTACAAATTTGGTACCATAATGCTTATGTACGAATACACTGGTACGATATAGGTGCCAGTAGCAGATTTATCAAAGTCTCTGGAAATTGAGACAGTTTTTAAGGTGATATTCAGGATGCATTGTATGAATTACATAAAAATGAATGACTTTTACGTTTAGCATACACAGAATTTGTTCAACTGGAATCTTCAATTACATGACCTCAGATGAATATTCATACAATTTACATACATACATCATACATTGAAAGTTTCGTTTTTTGCAATTCATTAAAATACAGTACAAATTCAGCAGCCATGGCTGCAGTTTTCAGTGTAACTATAGGAAGGATTCCTAAAAGTCTATTACCTCTATTTTCAGGATGCATTTATAAAAATTCGACAGTTTACCCCATTATGAACAAGTATTTCACTCCAGTACTACAGAAATTTCCATTTGTATGCATTTCACAATAAGTTCAAGTAGTTCAAGACTGTTTCAAAGTAATGCATAAAAATGTTGGTAATTGCCAATATTGTGTTCCATCATTACCTGATGAAATGTCAATAATAACCGTTTGGTTCCATCCGCATGCGCCAAATAAGGAATTCCTCTTCTCTCTCTACGTCATCAACAATGAGTATTGCACAATGCATACATGATGATTTCACAGTATTGCACTATTGCACTGCATTTGACAGCTTTATCGCAGCTACATCAGGGTTTCTTTGTGAACCGAGTGGAATCTCGAGTGGCCCTGTCCCAACAATGTAAACACCCCTCGATACGAGTTTTACTCGATTCTTGAAAAAGTGAACAAATATTACAATACTTGGAATAGTGTCGGTACAATTTCGAGTACTTACCTGTTTGGCTCTGTGGGGTAGTTTTCTGAAAATTGTCGTGTCTGCCGGCCCGGCATAAACTGTGTTGTTGTGTTCGTCGCTCTCGGAGCGTAATATTATAATGGATGCACACCGATGGGGGAGAATTATTATTAAGTTGGGAAGGGGATGGTCGCGATAACCCGTCAACAATGCCCAGGAAATGTAGTTACACTGCTCAAATGACACGTGCATGATGCGATTACAATTATATGAATATGGATGCGCTTTCCATAGGCAACAACACAAAAAGCGGAGAGACGAGAGAGGGTCGTCCTCTTACACAGAGACGAAGGGCTCACGGTTTTAATGTCGTTTTGCGGTCCGCAAGATTCGTCATCATCGCCAATAATCGCATCGTAATCCACTTAGATTTCACTCCCATTGTTTCCCTCTTTCCTTTTACGCATAAAGGTAAAGTACACCACTTATCTTTTATTTACTTTTATTTTATTTTTATGGAAGGTTATAACTTGTAGTCAACTTTATAACCTTCTGGACTGGAAAATTATGCAACAGATTTCAACTAAATTCCTGTAATATGCACTCAAATGTTATGAATTAGTTCTCAAAATACATAATTAACTCACAATTTAAAATACAGGGTGTTCCGAAATTATGTTCACAAAATTTTAAAGGTTGGTGGATGCCACGAAAACAAGCATTTTTCGTCAATAGGTGCTTATTAATTGCCATTTAATATTGTTCAACATTTTTCTCGAAAAACTACCATGAATCGAAATACGACTAGAAAAGTTCAAAAGTCAGTGTAAATTACTAGGTGAGGCCATGGAAAATTCTGATTACTAAAAATTACAAATGTCATTAAAAAATTCCGACCATTATAGTCATTTTGCCACATTCACTTTACTTATAGGTATACGAAATATTGTGATTGTCAATATGCATATTCATTTTCAAAAGACTCCGGAAATATAAAAAATGAGCAATTCGCATATTTTCCAGTCTATAAAGGTGGGTATATAATACGGGAAGTAGTGCAGTGTATTCTCTCAGCGGTGATAAAGCGCAATTTCGCCCCCGAATTTTCCGGCAGAACGAAACGATGACTCGGGGATATAAAGACAACTAACAATGACTTTAAGGTCGCCCGAAACACCTCATAATCGTAACGGAGGGATGTAGTAAGTGACGAGTTTAGTGAGAGGGCCGGAACTTTTCCGACGACGACAACGGCGTGATAAGCAGTTAGTTCTCATTTCGTATGTATGAGCAATTTACAATAAAACGAATTGTTCGTGTTTTTCATCATTCGCCTACCGTCATATCGCCACATAAAAGAAGATGATGCACCGATAGGGGAGGCGAACGAAGTACAGAAAATGAAATAATTACCATTATAACATTGTTTGGGCATTAGAAACAGTATACGTGTACAGAGTGTCTCATAAAAAACGCCTCAAGCCATAACTTCTGCATTTGACGTCCAATTAAAAAAAAAATTACAGTGTAAAATGATCACTTGATGGAGAGTACAAACTGACCCTACTTTGAATGTCCAATGAAGCGTCCAATGTCCAAATGTCCATCCATATAGCCAATTTGAATTTTGTCTAAATTAGTGATAATGCATAGATTTCCCGACATAAATGGCCAGGATTTTTTTTTAGTTTGAGTATTTTTTTGGGTTTTGAGCCATTTTTACCAGCAAAAATTATTACAAGAAGTTTATTTGGATTTCATAAGTTTTACAACAATCATAGAAGTGAATGTCACACTGGCAATAAAGGTAGAACAGTAGGTTTTCTGAAATTATATCATTGCCCACCGGCGATTGAACTATTTTGTTTGGGAGAAAATCAGCTTGATGCCGATGAAAATTTCATTAATTCATCATTGTATATTGCTCATGAATTTAAGTATTATACATACAATACATCATTGAACGCACAAAAAAATTGCCTCTACATTTCATTTGAAGCAAAATTGCATTTTTGCTAGAAAAATTCAAGTTGACTAAGGGTTGACGTCGTTGGTGCATGGTAATACATGGTGAAAAAATCCAAATTAAAGTCAGTTCATCGTACTAATCGAACGATTTATTTTATCTTTGCCATTTTTTCAAATAATAAAGAAGTTATGACTTGGGGCGGTTTTTATGATACATCCTATATATGCAATCATGATATTAAAGTCCATTCAGTTATGTAGTGCGGAGGAGAATTTGACGTTTTGGTAATTTTGTCATTGTAACACCACCTTTTTGTCACGAATTTCGGCATAATGTAAATAGAAATGCGGGCTTTTGAAAATAGGTTAGTCGTTTTTCTGTCTGCTTCAAATAACGCTGAATTTTCATTTATTCGGAAGTAATCAGTTCATTGTTCAATTAAGATAACTCCATGTCTCTATTTTCTTTAATATTTGATACACTTATACAAATTCTCAGTCGTTAATTTGGTTAAAATTTAGTCCGAAACATTTTCTCAAGATTACTCCCTCCTTTGGAGCAGTATTCACTATTTTCTATTTCTAAGTCAACGTGCGTTTCTTTTTTTTCTTTCTGGTGTCTTTTCCATTTGAAGATGGCTTAAATTACAGGGAATAAGTACACTTTGGGAAAACCGAAATCCCGATCGATGTCAAAATATAAAATTTCTTGACGTGGGCAACAGCCCACTGTGTATTTTATTTCGATTGATTTAGTTATAAAACCATGTCAAAACCTAACAAAACCAAATTACCATTTAGTTCCGCACTACAAAACTGAATAGATAATAGAAAAACCATAGTATTTCCACGAAATTGATTTTCGAAATACTGACATTCGAATAGTGACAGCTGATGACAGCGGTAAGGAACCAATCAGATCGTTGTCAGTGATCCGTTCGTAAATAGCAGACTTCTAAGACAGCTGTGATTATTGGAAATCCATAGATTCTTTCATTTTAATGTGCTTGATAATAAAAAAATTCAAGGAAAAATTATGTTCAACTATTGGAAAACGATTCCGTTGGAACGTGTGGAGAGGAACGGGATCTGGTGTTCTCTTTTTTTCGAAGTTGTCGATCGAAATGTTACCGAAATTCCAAAAATTAGACAGCCACTTACAACGTCATTCAGTCGTCATTTGAACTTTGGCGTAATTAGCTAAGCCTTGTTTTTTTCATCGTTTTTGATACTTTCTCTGCGTTTTATGCTTTTTTTTTTAATCGGTCGCTATGAATACTTATGGTGTAAAACTGGTAATTTTTCAAAAATTCGGGCATGCAATGAAAAAATTTCTGCCTCACATATTCAGCCTCGGCAATAAGAAAAATTCGTTCACGTTCCCCCGTTATAACGAGCTCACCATCCACGTTAAAAGTGAGTATATGGCGGAGCGGGAGTCGCCGGCTTTCGCTCCCGGGGCAATACAGGTGCGCTTCTAATACAGCCAAGTGTTTCTGGAGTCTCGCGGGATCGGCGAAATGGATTGGAAAACTTCCATCCATTGATTTGTATTCGCTTTGCGTCCGCCTCGCCGCTGTACTCACATATTCACCGACCGACCCGACCTGCACCCCGCGGGTCCGACGGGGGCCCACATTATCGGCTCCCACGGCACTCCGCCGCTGCCCCGAAACGCGCCCCGTTTTCCGCAAAAGTGCACCTGTCCCGCCATAACCGTAACTCGGCCGCGCTCGCGGAATCGCAACGACCAAGACGCCGGAAAAAAGTCGCACGATTACCGAAGACGCGGTAATTGCGGTGAATTAGGCGGCTTCCGGCCTAATGGCGACCGCGCACGGTGCGCGGCACAAAAGACGATAATTTTCTTATTTGACGGGGCTCCGTTCAAAATGGCTGTGTAATTTTTGGTTTTCTGTGGGCCGGAAACCGGGATCGGTCACGTACCGCCAACGTTTGATTGACGCGGCACGCCACTTCCATTTGTTATTCATACACCGTGTCCGAATGAGTCGCGGTTATTTATTTAATTAGCGATTACGACAAGTCAATCGTGCGGTTTTTTCTCTACGGTCACATCATCACGTAATCGTAACCGTGGCTGCACGCCCACCGATAAATGGATCAATCACGTACCGATTTTTTCTGAAAAAAGACGTTGAAATATTCTTACAATCCGGAAATTGTTACGGGTAAAAAGTTGACTGATAATCTTTTGAAAGTGATGAAAATGTGCGCTCTTCCTAATATCTCAAAATTCCCTTCTACTCTTCTCTACTTACTCAGGGATGAAAATTTGTTAAAGATGCTATTTACCTACATTATGAAAATTAGTGATAACAACGATTTTTGTAAGATTTTAATGAATCATGACAACTAATTTTCTCGATTTCATCATCACGAAATTATACCAAAGATTAATTACGAAATTGAGGGAAATGTGCACTTTTCATGCTGAATACCTGACAAACTTCCTCAATTATCTAAAATTTAGAAATTGGGAAAATGAGAGATAGGTTAGTTATTGAGCTTACTATGAAAATTTTAGGTCTTTTGACTCTTTTGGCCCTTTATAAGAATCATTTTTTAATGAAAAAATCCATTCAAGTTAATCAATCGATCAATTCAAAAGGCATTCCAGACGGACTATAAAAAAGTAAATAATGATAAGAATTTCCAAGATACTCCAAGAGAAATCAAAGGCATTCTGAGTAAATACCAATTAAACTAAAAGGGATCCTTAAAATTACTCAGATTATAGAAATTATATTGAAATTTCTGCAAATTAAGAAATAATACATGTTTTCCGCGGTATTTTCAGAAATATAGCGAGAATTTGCAAGCAAAATAATTACCTAATTATCGAATTGAAGAAAAAACAGTACTTCAAATAATTCCACGAAATTATAGTCAATTATACTCGTAAAAGGTAATAGAAATTCAAATAACATTAACGAGTTCTGAGAAATTGTACAGCCAAGTATTTCTAAGACATTTGTGTAGATTTCCGAGAATTATCAGTAACAAGAAATGTCAGGAAATCCTAGAAACAATGGGAGATTTCCGAGGAATTTCATGGAGTATTCTCAGGAATTGTTTCAAGGTTCCCACAGCGACTGGAAGACTTAGAATTCACTGACTTTTCATGACCTAACACAAAAAGTAAAACAACATCTCGAGCCGGGATTAAAATTTTCAAGAGAAAGTATATGAACATCATATTTTCACTAAACGCAAAATAAGTACCCCTCAAAATTTGATTACACTAACCCCCGATTCCATAAACCGATTTCAATAGAAGTAGGATGAGAATGTGACGAATCCACTTTGCATTTTTCACATTCTAAACTCACCTTTACTAAAGTGACTTTAATTTCGATTATGGAAACGGGGGTAAAAGTGTTGATTTGTCACATCCTTATTCCATTTTTAATTAAGTAGACTTTGAGTTCGATGAAAAATTATCTCCAGTTCGATTATAAAATGAAACGAGCTTCGAAACATTGAAGATGATAAATAAAAAAACATGAAATTTGATCCACTTTTCTTCTCAAATCCGCATTCTAAGTCATTTTAAGAAAATCAAGTGATGCGAATTCGAAATGCAATCTTGTTAACTTGTTAATTAAAAAATACCTTCAAACTCCCATATTTCTACTCATTTCTTCGTCATTACCGTTATTACTTATCCAATTATACGGTGCGTCTCCCCGTGTGCGTTCTTTCCTCTCGTTCGCATATTCGGTCCTGCCATGCATCTGTGTGTATACGTATAAGTACGGTCGTTTCGTTCGGCTCCCCCGGTCTCCGAGGAGAAAGTTATTATGTGGTTCGGGTCCGTGATAAGGGCAATGAATCAAGTCGGACACGGTAAGGAATGGAACGGAACCGGAAGGCAGCCGGCAGCACTGGACACAATTTCCGGAGCGCGGGCCTATATGGGGACCTGTCACCGAACTCTCGCGGCCAATCTAGGATGACCAATGGCCGTTAAAGATCCGGAACGAAATCGGCCCCCGATGCTACGGAACCTCGGATATTATCCGCCCGAATCTGAATACATTGCGCCGAAAGAAAAGGGAAATCCTGAAACGATCGTTCCTCCGTTATTATCTACTCGTCGGCTCATGTCGCTTTCCCGACGTGCCGTGAATTTGTGCTTCGTTTATGTAGGCGCAATTTGCATAATACGCGTAATAGTAAACGCTCAACGATTGTAATATTCATAATGACTGACAGGACGACATCGATCCTGACGAATGGAAGACAAGCGACCGGACGCCCGGTAGCTTTTTCAGACGGTACGAGTCTTTTTCTGTTCCGTCAGTTTCGCTCCGTCAGTCGGCTGTCATGTTTGGCGAAAATCGAGTTGGCAACGCCGAGTGGTACCGGCATTTGTCGTTGTTTATTATCGCCATGGTTTTTGACAGCTTTGACAGTTGTAAAGACGGCGTTGGCAGCGCTGAGCGGCTTCCGTTTATCGCGGCACTTTCGATTTCGCATTTAATGTCTGTTTATGCTTACCTAATTATGCGGGTCCTCTGCGACTGTTTAATAAATGGGCGGCGATTACACTAACAAATTTCTTAATAAATATTAATTGCACCACTTTTCAGCGGGACCATCAAGCGCGCGAGCTCCTTGCACCTGTGGTCGGGATGCGTGGGCCCCACTCATCATCGGCCAAAATTAATTCGACGTTAAACCGCGTCCTGTTTTAATATTATGGGGGAATTCGAATTTTATAATGCGTTCATCGGGTATTGCCGATAAAGAGGTGAGTTTTACAACGTTCGGGCGCTTTATAAGAGGTGACAGAATAACTAATTCGAACTTGAGCTTTTTTTATCTTTCCAATTAACTTAATAAATATGCCCGCGTGTTTTATGTATTTTCGAACGCATCCTCCTCGTCTCCATTTAATCTTTATTGCTGCGATGCCGACGGTGAGCGTGTGGAAATGAGGCGCACGATTTTCGATTCTCCACAATAACAAACAACAACAACAATAATTTTTAATTGGCACTTTGCATGCATTTTCATTTAGTTTGAGTGAGCACACGAGAATTTATCGGGAGGAGTAAATTGTATAATTTTGTTTCTTTCTTTGTTTTTATTAGTACTGAAATTTGTAATAGTTGTTTATTTACATGAACATAAATTGCACTTAAATTTAACAATCACAGTACAGAAAAGTTAAAAACGTTCCATCTTGTATCTTTTGTGTTAAGCGATTGCCGTATTTATTATTTTCGTCATCTCGGAGGAAACTTTTCGTTATTATAAATAATTATTTAGATTACCTAGGCATTAGAGGAAACAGGCAGCGCACAACAAAAAAATCTCCCCTCTAGATGAGAGAGCAGAGAGTTCAATTTGTGATGCACTCGAATTTTTCACTTTTATACACACAAAAACCTATATGAATAATCATAATCATATAAATAATAAAATAAGAGAAATTAATCGAGAGGGTTTCGTTTGGGTGATTGGGTTGGTTGGTTGTTTGGGGGGAGAAATATTAAAAACACATTTTATATAAGTACACAAGATGTAGCATTTAATGCTCACGTTTCAAAAAAACACTATACAGAGGACACGGCGTTACCAAATTATTTTAGAGGTATCTCGTCCCATAATCGTTTATAATATTAATATATACTTTCATTAAAAAGCAGAACACAATAAAGTTTCCTCTCATACATAACACAGAGGTACGATATTCTCTCATTGATCTGTATTGATTTCATTTTTCATCTTTTTTTCAAGTTTTCGTATACATTGGATAAGGCGAATAATGATTCATGATGGAAATCACTTAAAACGAACAGCCAACATTCTCATCGGAGGTATTTGTATATGTACAAGAAACGAGATATGGGGGGCTGCGAGCAGGAAGGGTCGCGGTATACAGAGCGTATCAACGGCATTATCATTAGTTATTATTATTATTATTATTATTACAGCGTAAAATACAAACATTATCATTATTATTATGTACACAGCTCGCGACAGTACATTTCGATAAAAAACTATAACTCGCGGAGACAGAGATGGCGACATCTCTCGTCATCCTGGTGTATAAATTGGTATACTTTTCGTTTCAATGGGGGTGAACCCACCCTGCTCTCGCCCTTTCTTTTTTCCTTCTAATCAAACCATCAAAAAATACCGGGAAATCATGATCGCCGCAAAATCGTCAAAATCGCCACTTGCTCGGGGTGTTAATAATAATAATAATAATAATAACCTATAACATCACTAAAAGTCGTATACGTCTTGTATATTTTTCATTTTAATTCTACCTAAAAGGACGACCGTTTGACGATTATGACGATTTTGCAACGATATCGTTGGAAAAAATCACGCCTGTTTGCGAACTGGTATCGGGGACAAGGCTCTCTGCCGTTTTACTCGTGATGGTGACACTGATTATTGTCGATATATGGGTGACGATGAGAATTTGGAAAATTTTCCGGCCTTGTCGCGCCCGAAGAAAACCGATCGAGTTTCCACGTCGGTCCTGCATAATATCGTATAACAACAACAACGGCAAAAGCGCGACACCTCCATGAAAACTCGACCGTTCCCCCTTATTGTGGCACAGACGCGTTTTTTCGCGACACCAATTAATCGCTAACCGTGATGACAATTAATCCGGAGAAAATTGAACAGAAAAACATGATGCGGTTGTTGATTGATCGATCGACAATGAGATATAAATTATAGTAAAATTGTATAATAATAATAGTATAAAGAGTCACGATATACACACAAAATCGGTATTATGTTTTTTTTTTAAATTAATTTTCGTTTAGTATTTCAGCCGTGGACCACCTGAGTAACTTTGCGTCGTTCTGTATACTTGTGTATCGATATTATTTATCCTTATAGAGTCGTCGAGAGGACCTTTTAGTTGGAAAAAATTAAAAATTGATCGGAGCCTCCTCTCGTTCACACGACAAAGTTAAGTTAGTAGATTTTTTTTTCTCTAGGTTCAGTATTTACGTATATCGTATCGTATATCATCATATCGGGACATAATGGGGGGGAGGAGAGAGTGTTATTATTCTTAATCCTTCTTCTTGTTTTCTCATTCAATAGCAAAAAAATCACAACAGATATAACAACTAGTAATTTACAACAGCACAACCTTGAATTATTTTTTTGTACGCGTCGTACTTTTTGAAGATTTTTTAAGAAACGTGACGGACTGGTGTGTATTTTCGTGTATTTCGTGTGTATTTATGCGCGTGTGTCATATGTAAGTAGAGGTACGGGTACAGATCCGGAAGGAAAGGGTGGCGATTTCTGGGGGGAGGCTGATCGTTTCCTTGCTGTCATTTCGGGGGGGACGTGGGGGGTGAAAGGGGGGGGGGAGGAGTAGGGTGTTTTTTGTTGTAAAAGGTAACACATCGAGGAACCTAAGCTACGAGACCACATCACTTTACACGGTTTTTGCGGTCGTCCCATCATGGTATGCACCGCGGGTCCGGGCCTGCCGCTCCGGGGTCGGCCCGCACCCAACCACTATCCTATTTACAGCGGCAGCAGTCGTAATAGCACATACGAGTCTAATACTTTTTGTACAAGTCCTTCCCGTTTTAACTAAAACACTGGGGCACTACATTTACACTTTGTACAGAGATTAATCACATTTAAGAGTCGCATTATACAGTTTCATGAGTCCGTCGTCGTCGATGCCGATGGGGAAGATCCTCTCCTCTTTTCTTCGTCTCTTCTTTTCGTTTCTCTTCTTCTTCTTCTGTTGTCGTCGATGGTGGGTCGGGGGGTGGCGCGGCGGAGAGGGCGGCCGGCTTACTCACCTCACAGGTGGTGGCCGTAGTACTCCGCCGGGTAGTGGGCGTACTGGTTGTGGAAGGCCGGGTCGCCGGGCGGCCGGTGCATCATTTGCTGGCCGTCCATCATGTAGCCCATGGTGCCGTCGGGGCTGTACGCTCCGCTGGGGCCTGCGTGGGGAGAAAACACTGAAAGTTAGTGGCGTAACGCGCTGCCCCTTTACTGCACCTGCAGGCGCTATGGCTAAACCTGGCTCGCACCGTGCGCACCCCCACCCCCTTACATATACCGGGTGTATCGTGAAAAAAGACATCGCATTTGTTGACTTTGAGTACACGAAATTGTGGAGGACTCGATCTAGGTATACCCTTACGGGGTACTACAATTCCTGTGTATGAATCGATATCTTTTAGGGGTACTTATCATTGGATCGCATGCAGCTAGCAAAATGTGTCACTTTTTTCGCGATTCCGATTTCGATGGCGTATAGAGTAGACGACCG
The DNA here is from genome assembly GCA_949788335.1 of Salpingus planirostris. NCBI lineage: Eukaryota > Metazoa > Arthropoda > Insecta > Coleoptera > Salpingidae > Salpingus > Salpingus planirostris. The sequence goes on along the minus strand of OX460925.1, from coordinate 3,349,135 downwards.
AGCACGAGTCGGCCCGAGCCGGTCTCTTCTTGATTCGCGACAGAGATCGGCACTAATCGGCATTGCCGGTACTACGTCAAATGTCAAACCGGAACGGCTCGTTACGTTACGACATGTGAGGAATTTTTCAGAATTCTCGTTAGACCAAACTTATTGGATGTCTGATTTGATGCTTACATCAAAATGATCTTCACATGCATGCAACGATTTCGGTAATCCATTAGCGAATTTTGTAACTTTCTGACAAATTTGGTGAATTTTTAGCTGATGGCGAATTATTTTTAAAATCATTGGATTAGTTTTCATTATTAGTTCTCATTCTTAATAATCGAATGAATCTATGATAGAAGGGTTGTCCACCTAGAAATTTTCATCTTCAAATTATAGCATTTTAGATGTTTTCTGGTTTTTATTGATTTTGTTGTTTTAGGAACTTTTTCAAAAGTTTTTGCTCATTTTCGTTTATCTTCGCTGAGTTTCCGGAAGATGGAAGATTTTCACTTTTCTGAAATTTCCAAGTGTTCCATGACTAAAAAGAAGTTAAGTACTGATACAGAGTGTTCAATAATGAAGGAAACCGATGTAGACCGTGCTATGAAATTTGAACTCGTAACTTATTGACGCAAGACGGTCGTTCTGATTATCAAAATGTGGCCTTTCCAACAATTTGGCTCTAAATCCTTATCTGAATTTTGAGTACAAATAATCAAAGCCTAAAAAAAGTAGGATCAATCAGAACTTGATGATTTTGTTGTAATTAAATTTAAATTCAAAACAAAATTTGGAAAATCCAGGGAATTTTCTTTAAATTTCTGATTTTTAAACTATTCAAAGAAATACACAATTTTTTCTTGAGATCATATTCCTTGACAATTCCGGGATTTCATCGGGAATTCAGTGAGCCGACAAGTTTTACATTTTTTAAAGATATAGTGTTATTTGCAACAATTTCCTATAGAATTTGGCTTGTTACTTTATTCTTGTCAAAATTCATTAATTTTAATAATACGCATGTTTTTCATTTTAATCAAACTTGAATAATGTGTATCTTAGGTAAAGTAATAATTTTACTAACACTTCAATAATTTCGGAAACTTTCAGCAACCATTCTATTTGAGTGCATGCCATTTCGTCCAATGAGACATTTCCCTTAATTTTAATTGCATCATTAATTTTAGTAGTTTTTGATTAACTTACTTTATAGCGTGCGTACAAACGCTCTTTTATTCTAATGGACCATGACAGTCCCTCTGTCTTTGTCTCTCTCATTGTTTCAACAATTAGGCAACAATTAAATTATCTCAGTAATGACCCAGTAGAATAAAACCGGTTCTACGCACATTACAGTTCACTTTTGCATTTTGTTACATACAAATTAAATAAATGTCGTTGAAACCCTTTCAATTGTCAAAAGTCAAAAGTAGAACACTAGCAAAAAAAAAACGGAAATAAGCAGAAGTTTAAAAAACCCGTTTTCAAATTAATTATGCTCGATCCCATTCGCTAGGTTAAAAGTGAAAGAAATCAGTTTTTCTAATTACGACAAATCATGATAATTTTTGTCCCTTTCAAAAAGAATCCTCACACTTTCGGTCGCGATATTTTATGGGGTCGTAACGTAACGTCAATAAGCGAAGTATCTTTTTCCCCGAGACACCTGGGGGCTGTTGCTGAACTCTACAATTCATTGTAATTGTAAAGGTTGCGTTCGGTATCCAGTAAATAGTCCGACATTTTGACTGTCCGAGGGTGTCAAAGTGAGGATTTTTTCCTTAAATTACCTTGATAAAAACTTGATTCAGTTTCCAAACACTCTATTCACATAAATGCAATGAGAAAACTGCAACAAAACTGTGAAAACTTCTTTTAATTTAATATTAATGTCGAATGACACCTATCCACTGACATATGCCGGCTCGAAAATGCAGGAACTTTTTTTGTCTTTGTTGTGGCAATACAGTAAAAATAGTTTTAAATACGTCAAAATTTTACAAATCATTGTAAATTTTCTACTGTGCTCGGAAGGTGTGTAAAATCATTTAGAATCATTTAAAATTGGGTATGACTGCGTTCAATTGATGACATTTTGTCAAGAAATAGTCACACAAGTATCCTATAACTCATTTGTTCCATATTATTCGAAAAATAGACCAATATTGGGGTTCTTCAACATTTTAATTCAATAAAAATCTATACTCAATATTTTCCAATAATGTAGATTTATTTATTGTGATCTTCACGTTTCTTTATAGTTTTCATGCGGTATATAGTTTCTCAACACATTTTCACGAGCATTTTCATCGTTCACTTGAGGCGAAACTTTCAAATTCGAGTTTCAATCGAATCCACTTAAATTAGGCTTCCACTCGGGCTTCCATGTGTCCATGCACTTGATAGAATAACCCACGAACACTTTTTGGTAATTTAATTGCATATTTAATCAACTAATTTGCAATTTTTCGCACTTGCCGGTATCAAAATCGTTTCACAATAAAAACTGACAGATAAGTGACAGTTGTAAATATTACACGAAGTCCAACGCCTACGCGTCAAAAAAATATCACTAAAATTTTATAAATTCCGAAAATATGCAGTAATAATTGATAAATTTGCATTGAACGAGTCACAAAAGTCGTGTGGACTGCCAATTATTGACCTTGTGGTCCTATATCGCTCATAAAGCAGGTAATTAATCGAATCTTAAATGAAAATTTTGATTATCGCAGATGCTGAACGCAACCTTTACAATTACAATGAATTGTAGACTTCAGCAACAGGCCCCTGGTATAAACCTATCAACCCCTTGGCTTTAATAAAAAAAATCAATACCACACACTCACACACACGCATCCACACATACACACACACACTCACATCAAATACTTATTATGTGATATGAGAAAGTATAAGAAAAAGCTCTCCATCGGGCCATTAATAATCCGCTTTGCAGAACGCCGAAATGAAAACGAGCTCGATAAGCGATCATACAAGACTTTCCACTTAGAATTCATATCGGGACCGATTGCCGACCTGGGATCGGTCCGTATCTTCATAAAAATGCACAACAACGTTAGGCTTTAATGGACATCACGATTCATTAAAAAAAAATACACGTGAGATAAAAAGCGACCGGACGACCCGATCTGCCTCATTTGCATCATCCATCGTGAGGACGACTTTTCTCGTTATCATATCACAGAATAAATAGAGTGCGAGGTGCGCGCACTTACCTGCTCGATTCGACTGGTCGATCATGGGCTGCACTATCCTCCGCCTGGCGTTGATGAACCTGGAAACGGAGAAAAAACCGATTTTCAGTCAACGTCAAATTCGCGCCGGCATTAACGCGATCCGACACCGGAAACGATTGGATTTTCCGGGGGGCCGATTGGCGCTTTCCCGCGCTCGCCTAAACGGCCGCGTCTTCGGAAATCGATCGGCCCTTTCGTTTATGAATAATACAGCGGACGATGCAGGCGTAATAGTCGCCGTGGGAAGGACGCGAGGGGTCGGTCGGCCCTCCTAATGGATAGGGGAAACTGATCCGGCGAAATTCCCGGTAATTTTGTTTATGTGCGACGCGGCTCGCGGGGATGTTGGGCCCGGATGCGCCGCTTCCTCCCCCGGCTCGGCTCCGGGGATGATAATCGAAATACGGCCCGTACGCGACGTCGCGGCGGCCGGACCGCGGGCGCAGACCTGCCCTCCGTTCTGATCACGGAAACGTCGACCGGACCCCCTCCCAAGAATTCGTCCACCTTGGCGAATTTATGCTCTCGTTCGGGCGAGGGAGGAATACCGCGGGTGGCCTCGAAATTGCAGGAAAGCTGGATCTCGAACGAATTGGCATTTTTTTTTGGTTAATAAAGTTATGGCGCTTGATTTTGGGATCACCCTTCAAGTATTTCGTGTTTGGGTAGATATGAAGAAAAAAGGATTAATCAGTTTTCTGTAATTAAGTATTGGCACCGTGCACAATGTACCACAGTGTCACTTTATCTACACTTTTGGTGGAAATTTTCAAAAATCAGCCCACCTGGAGATTTCATTGGCAATAATGGGAAACCAAGCCAAAAGTCCACCAAAAGGGTAATTTTTGGCAAGTTTCTAATTTTCTTGAATTTCAAGCAGCTTTAATTTTTTTTTGGAAATGTAAAAAATTTTTTGTCAAAATTTATGAAATACTAAAGTTTCCAGTTTGGCTTAACAAATTCCCAAAGAAATATGTTGGACTGAATTCGCGTTGAACTTATTCTACGAAAATTGTCCATAATTCACCTGAAATGAAATTATTAACATCCGCAACCAGTAAAAACAATTTCCCAGATTAAATATTTTCGAAAATTTACAAACATCTCTGGAGAACTCTTTGAAGAAAGACCGTTTCTAAAACATCCTAAAATCTTTGCATCAAAGCCATTCAGCAAATTTCAAGATAGATTCATATTAGCCTTTTTTCAATTCCCATTCGGGAGAACGCTATAAATGAAAAACGTTGAAGTTTATTATGAAAAATAATAAAAAGCAATAAAACGAAACTATGAAAAGTGGACTGTCATTACTAAAAACGAAGTATAAATCACAGGAGTATTAAACAGACCACTTTATGTCATATTACAAGTGTATTTTAGTGTACTTAATCCAAAATTGCAGTAGTTGGCATCAGTGTAAACAGCTTTATCAGCACATTATCCCTTGTCAAAAAACAACCATTTATTTACCGTTTTCGAATCGCAAAAACCAAACTGGTTCAGTTCTAAATTAAAGATCAGTGATTTGTGTCATCCAATCGAAATCGAGTATCAAGTCGAACTATAGTTCGCTTCAGGCGACTCGGAAACGCCATTGAATATCAAAAATCATGTAAATATCTGAAAAATACCACAAAAACTAGTGTACTCCAAGTCTTTAGTGCACGTAATAACGTATTAGAAAAATACCTACATTGGCGTCAATTTTACTATTTTACCATTTTTATTTTACTATTTTAGTGGTGTAGACAAGCTGTGACATAAGGTTTGTTCGTACAGCAGTTTGTGATACGTCGCATGCGCAAGCTTGGAACAGTTCTAGCAGAGGTACGGACTGTTTTCTGACCACTGTCTGACTGACGGTCCGGTGTTTTTGCAGGAAACTTGTGACTGATTTCTAACTATTTGCAAACTGTCCAAGCAGTCAGGACTTCTCGACGTGGATTAGAAGTATTTGACATGCGCAGATGATAGCTCCCTAAAATGCGTTTTTGCAACTCTGACCACTTCCTGACCGGTTCCCAACTCGATTCTGCACACTAAAATATCCGAAACCAGTCAGTGACAGTTTGCAAACGGTTCACATTTGAGGTGTACGGACAAACCTATAGGGTTCAAGTTAGTGCCAAACTTCAGTTTAAGGTCAAGTAGTGTAAAAATTACTCCTAGTACAAAAACCTGAACTCTTAAGTCGGCCATCGGTGGAAGTCAAGAATGGTGCAAATTTTGAACCACCAAACACATTTTTGATATTAAATAATGGGGGGATCCAGAGAGTATGCGAGGGCTATAATATAACACGTGTGTGAAAGTTTTGGGTGGGTGTGTGTGTGTGTGTGTGCGCCTTTCGAATATAAAGAAAAGCAGTAATTGCAGATCTCAAGCCGTGTCTTTATGGACCGAGGGCCCCGCAATAAATTCCCGGTTTAATATCTTTCGGCACATAAACGACGCCGGGGTCGCAAGCTGACGCCCGATGATGGAGTCCGCATCGGGTTGACCCGTGTCACCAGATGCTGCTGCAACCGTCGTTCGACCATTTGCTAACGACATAATTACCACCGACGCGCTGGTTCCTCTCTCTCTCCTTCTATACGTACACCCCGCTACCGGATGACGGGGTGGCGGCGACGCCGATGCCATCCCCATAACGCTACCGTATGCAACGTTTCGCACCCGCAGTATTTCCGCTTAATTTGCATCACGTGTTTTTGACTTATCCAGTTTAGTTCGAAAAGAAAACCAAAAACCACCGAAAAAGCTGACCTTTAGACGAAAGTCTCCATAAAATATGCACAATCCATTTTACGGATTGTTTTGAAAATGTATTATGGTAGAAAATGTCTTTTATATAGGTATTTCTTACAAATTTTTGAGAAAATTGAATAATTTAAACTAATTAATGACAAAGTACCTTGTGCGCAAACTGATTTTCTGTCGAGTTAGCCATGACCTTCTCTCTCTGTCTCATGCAATAACCATTAGACAAACAGTGACAGAGATACAAATCATGGCAACTCGACAGAAAAAGCGCTTGTAAACAGGGTATACAGGGAAATGACACTTTACTTACATTAAGACATTACTAATGATTTGCGTTTTTCTTGGAGAATTTGAATCTCTATAAATGAATTATCATTATTGCATGCCTTCGAAATAGACAAATCTTCTAAAAATTGACATGGGGACAAATATTCTTCTAAAAGTTGAATTTTGTCATTAGTTCTTTATTTATTGACAAGGTTTCAGTCATTTTATGCGGACCTACTGAGCGGTCAAAAGATGAAAATTTTGGAAATTAGTCAAAAATCATGCCAAGTATTGATGAAGATTTCTATAAATTTAGCATATTTTGACAGATAAATGGATATTTGAAAACGTATTATGGTCTTTTCTCTTGGTGTCTTTTCTCATACATCCGACTTTTTGTGGATATTCTTCAATCTCTAGATGACACAAAGTCACTTGATGTGATGCAAAATTTTAATTTTAATTATGGACTTTCACAGAGATTCTAAACAGGAAATTGGGCGAAAGATTTCTTCTCCATTTCAACTGGAGTGGTATATCTCGAAATACAATTTACAAAAATTCAAGACCTAAGTGGATAAAGGTGTTGAGTCGCAAAATTAATGTTCCGCGAGTAAATCGATATTTACCCCCGATTTCAACGGAACTTCCACTTCAGCAAAAATCCATGCTAGAATGTGACAAATGCGAGAGAATATTATTCACATTTTCGATACACCCTAGCTAGAGTGGTTGACTTCTGCTTAGATTATAAAATCGAGGGGTTGGTTATAAGAGATAACAGCACATTTTTATCACCTCACCCAATCCCCATTAATGGAAAATTAGGCATTTAAAGTTTACTAAATTTTCGTAAAAGTTACAGAAATCTATTTTTATCCACTTATAGTATTTCAATTCAAATTCTGCTCGAAAGGGTGCCTTCTGGAGAAATTCATTACTAAGTTTTTTGACTTTCAGCATTAATGAAAAAATCATCAAATTCACCCCCTGAAACTCGGTTCTTTCGACTCCTTCGCCATATTTCCGGGGGGCCGAAACGCTAATAACCGAGACAAGGCGTACAGTATAAGGCCGCCCCCGACCCCACACACCCCTAATACGTTCGGCGTGTGTGTGCGGGGGGCGCAATTCCGAACATCACGTATCCGAACAAATCATTGCGACGTCGGAGAGCTGACCGCCGCAGCGCCAAAGATCTCGCCCCCTTTATTTAGGCCCGGGCGAGACACGCATAGAAATCGCACTCAAACAGGCAATAACGCGCATTTAGCCCGAGCCCCGGCCAATTTCTTCAGATTTCAGGAAATTGGCGCGGACGGAGCCCGCGTGCGGAATAGACAAATAACCGCGCGCGCGAACGCAATTAGGGAGAAAAACGCACACGCACCCCATCATCCCCCCGGATGAGCACATCTCATTATTACTAGAAATCTATAGCAGTCCGTGTCCGGGAGCACTAGAAAAATGCAAACTTTATTTTATACATGGATTTTGACGTTCTTGCTGTCACGAGTGTCACAAAAATGGAAAATTACCTTGTTATTATAGAATTTCCTGGAGTTTTCAATGAAAAAACCTTAAGCAGGTCTACCGAATATACCTATTTGGATACCGGAATGCCATTTGTGGTCCTCACAAAAGTTCAAGTTTGAAAGTGAGTTAACCTACAAAAATTTTCCGTCATCTGGATAGTTATTTGATCAGTTTTCACAGGCGAATGTGGTGCTTCATGAAACACACATTAAATTTAATTCTTTTACGATTTTACACCGAGTCGACCGGTTTTTCATTGCTTTTCGAGTTTGATTTTGACAATAAATTAAGGTACTTAAAAGCTGATTGTCTTAAAAAGTATAAACTGTTCAAATCTGAAGGTAATTTCGTAAAATGACGGGCGAAATCTCAACCAATGAGGTGAGATTTAAAGCATGTTGGTGCAACGTCTGGCAACGTCGTTCATGGGAAAACAGCTGTGTCCACTGTCAAAGGTATCAAACTACCGAAAAAGCACAGCAAGTAAAAATAATTGAGTTGTTTAAATGTTCGGCAATTCGGCTAGTCAAATACTGTAAGCGTTGTTTTTTTTTACAAATTTACTGATTTCTTGACTTTTTTAGCGAGATCATTTCAGGTTATGTTTATATTTATGTTTACTGTCAAACGTGAAACATAGACATTTCACATACCGCCGACGTTGCCACATTGTGAGACGCCTCGTACGTCATCATGACGTAGCAGGCGTTTAGATTTAAAGGGGGGTGTTCCCAGAGTCAATATTCAGGATTTTTTTACCACCCTCATAGTAAAAAAAAACGACGAAAACTGACCCGAAACATTCAACGGCTATCGTAGTATTGGAAACAAATTTTTGCGAAAATCATCATCATACCCTATTTTGGGCGGGAAATTTGAGGTTATAGAGGAGTCGGGCCGCGAGTGACATCTACAGCGTCAAGTGATATAAATACGGCAGGACCGGTTCCAAGGGGGTGTCGACGGTGCCGGATTATAATTTCCATCAGGCGGCGTAAATTATCCCCATCGCGGGCGCCCGGTGCGGCTTTCGCCTTTACGGCATGCACGAGAGGCTGTTTATCACCTGATCGTTCCCGGGTGTTGCGAAATGTTACCGGGCCCGTATTATCGAGCGTGTGGATCCCAATTAAGAGGCGGCAGCTGTGAAAATTAATGGAGCACGGCTTTTAAGATGTAATTGGGGGCATTCATAACTCGGCGCGCCGGCAGCGGCGGAGCGCGCGTGCCGCCGCCCCCTCGGCCCCCCCGCGCGCGCCGCATTAGTTATGGCCGTCGCGACGACATCTGATTCCCGTCGACAAACACGGGATAATGCGCCGCGACGCCCGCCGTCCCCCGAAATGCCGCACAAGAGTCTAACGTAATTGTTTTCGTGTCGAACCCTTCCGCTCCGCATCGGCGGCCGTAATCTATCATTCGTAAGTGAGGGGGTGCGATAATTGCGCCGCGATGCGAAAACGGAATAATGTTTGTCCGGCGGCGGCGGGGGCGACGAAAGGGCCGCGCGCGTTTTCCGTGAAACCCTACACGGGCCGACGCAGGGCGTACTTTGCGCCCGAAAACAATGATGCGCTTTCCTCTGCGGACCCTCGCCCTTTTCTCGCATCGAAATCCGTATCGCGTATCGATCATGGGCGCGGATCACAAAAGGGTTAATTAGGCGGTGTCGCCATTATGACGACGTCGAGAAACGTAAGCCGGCGCTAATCCGGACGAGATGGGGCCGGGGGATGGAAGAATAACTTCACAAATGTATAGGGGTGGTACCGTTACGGTGTAATACGTATGTTGTAAAGATGTTGGGGAATTATCTGAAAAATGAAGGTTTTTCTCTTGTGCATTGTAAAAACGTTGCTCCTGCAGATTTATTGTCTTTTTGGCACCTTTTCCTATTTTTAATAGGTTTTTTTAGGGGGAATAAATTCGCAAAAATTTGATAAATTGCTTTCTATTTTGACAGACGACATTGTTTTGACGTTTCTCTGGAATTTCCCTTCACGTAAACCTCATGCTGTCCACACTTTCATGCGATGGAGAGTAATGAACATCAATTATCAAATTGCTTCTAATTTTCGAAAAATTCGTTAAGTTGAGTTACCCCCAATTTCATTTAAAGTCACTTTAGTAAAAGTGATGTTTAGAATGTGACAAATGCAAGAGTTGATTTATCACATTCTCATTCAATTTTTTTAAAGGAGACTTCAAAATTCGATTATGAAATTGGGGGTGGTCAGCCGCTCCAACCTTTAGTGCTTAAGTATGTTGATTTTTTCTAAAATTGCCCAGAATGGACTTAAAATTGTCTTTTATAAAAAAATGCTATGAATCATCAATTAAAAAACCAATTGCATCTAAAATTTTACACATTCCAGAAAAAAGTACATACCTAATGAACTCAAAAACTTTCTTTTTTGAGATATTCTTAATACAAATTCACTATCTGAGAAAGAGGTAATGTCGGGTCCAAACTGCATAAGTACACTGCGACCAAGAAAATACAAGAAAATAAGAAAGTGAACATTATTACCGCATCAATATTTGGATTATTATCAACCATTTATAAAAAATTAAGAGGTAATTTTGTCGAATGAAACCTAATTTGAAAATTTCCAAGTTCAATTTGTCATTATACTGCCAGGCTGCGTCATTTTAATTCCAGTTTCATCAGCATAAAGTATTATCAGATTTTTTATTTAGGGTCAACTGCAAATGTGATACCTACTTTATTCAAGTGCGGTTTAATTTAAGGGTAACCGAACAGTTACGATTCCGCTACACCATGCAAATTCAGGTTAAGCTTAGGTAAGTTTACTTGATTTTAGGATCCCTAGGGATATTTCAATTCCGACACTTTATGTTGGATTTTGTTTAACTTGCCGCGTGACTTTCGAAAGTTCTGAGGGGTTGTGAAGAGGTCGTGTTCCTATATTATTTACCCATCAGAATTTAGTTTCCAAGTTCTGCATTTTTGTAATTGATTGGAATCGGTTCGAGTTTGCATAATATCGTGTGGCCCTGAGAGATCCGGAATTGAAAAAAAAAATCATTGGATTGCTGTAATCACAATGTTGGCAAACTGGAAGTTACATCTGAAACTTATGTATCAGAATCAAATGCGAACTATCAAAAGGCATCGTCCAAAGAAATATCCCTGATGATTGAAAAAAGGCTCCCCAAATGACAGATAAGCGCCAAAGGTATGATAATCAAACATGCTACATGCGATTTCCGAATAATTTCAAAAAGTTACCGAAACCGGCGAAAAAGTATAATTTTGTGCCACCCTGTACCCCATGTAATGGCGTTCCGAATGCGAAACTTTTCGGAAACGGCGTCGTCGGTGGCGGCGGCGGATTACCGTTACGGCCGTCGGTAAGACGTATCTGTTGCAATTTGGAGGGAAGAATTTAAGCCGAAAAAGAAAGTTGGTGCGAGATGTAGCGTTTTTAATTTGGAAGGGCGGCGTCTCCCCGGCTCGCAACGTGTGCACGCGAGAGGGCCGCCGCCGCCGCCGCACGGATGAGAGAGGGCGCCGTCGAGTTTGTGTTTTGTTTGCAATTTGGCCCTGGTTCAAGGCGGGCGAGAGCCAACCCCGGCTCGGATTCCGTTTTTCCAGCGGCGGCGGCGGCGGCGGGGCGGAGAGAGAGACGGCGGCGGCGGCGGCCCCCGGGATCCCGCTGCCGGCAGCGCGCAGATAAGAGAATTGCACTGTCAAGCCGGAATGATATATTTGACCAACATTTCCATACAGCGGGCTCGCATGAGGATTTCCAATGAAGCGAACGTGCGTAATCTCTGCGATTCGAATTAACGCAGGCACGGGACCCGGGGGCGGCGGCGCCGCCACCGCCGCCGACGCTTTATCTGCGCCCGTGCACCTGACGATATGTTTGAGCCGGGGAAAATGACCCGGCCCGTCATTACGCGAAAGGGGTCCCCTTGCCGCCCCATTTGCCGCCGCCCCCCTTTTCGCCGCGTATAATACCCGGCGACCCCTCTCTCTCTCCGCTCTTGCTCATGACGATGATGGATTCGACCCGCCATCGCATCAGCCCTCACGCACTATCCGGAAACTCGGAAGAAATGACCCGTGAATTCCGTATATACGCTACGTACTTTATGCCCAGACTCCGCTCTCCCGATGCATCATCAACATAATGACATCCACACACCATACCCGAAAATATTCCACTTAAAAGCCCCGTCACCATATCGTTATTTCGGCACATGATCCGGTTTTAGTCACGGTCCACCATAAAATCATGCGGATGAGGATAATCCAAAATCGAACATTGTTGTTGTACGGAGACATCAAAAAATTCTCCATACTTAAAGAGAGGCTATGATAATCGTCCTGTCTCTATTTTTCTAGTAGTCATGAGATGAGACAGAACTATGTTCATAGCCGCCCTTTATGAAGAATTTTTATGATGTCTCTGTACTTAAGTCGATTCAGATTGATGATTTGCTCATTTATTGAGATTTCGTTTACGTTTCCAGGGAAAAAATTAATGAAAGTGAGCTTTTTGTTCAAAGTAGGTATAGGTCATTTCGGGGGCGCTAAGACGAAATATCTTCCGCGTGTCTTGATCAATCTCTGTGCCAAAATTTGCCATAAATAGGCAGCTCTGGCCGAAAAATTTGAAAAGTGCTTTTGGTCAGTAACCCCCGATTCCATATCGAGCTTTGAGGGTCGATTGCACCAACGTCACTCAATATTTAAACCAAGCTTAAACCTTGACAACGATTGTTGATAACAATTGTAGTCAATGTTTAAGCCCGGTTTAAATTTTAAGTGACAATGAGGCAATCGACCATCAGTCTACTTTAATTACCTAAAGTGAAATGAGAATGTGATCATTCAACTTTTCCATTTGTCATATTTTAAACTTCACTTTTACTAAACTGACGTTAAATTCGACTATGAGATCGGGAGTTATAATATGACTAAAGATTCAAATGAATGTCGGCCAGTTTCGTAATTATATCAATTTGTATAATTGTATTCATTAAGTAATTTCTTAACTGAAAACTTGGTTATACTTGCAACAGTTTAACTTTGAATGTCATCAGCGATACTGTATGGATGGCATATTTTAAAGATATAGGTGGCATTTTTGATAGATTTTCCAAGTGGACGCCAATTTCATACCAAAAGAAAGATAATTTTTCAAATTTTGGTTAAATTTCTTAATGTTCTTCAATTCGAATAACGCCAAACAATTCTTTGACGCATACAAATGATTTAGCTGATCCTTTTGATTCTTCACAGAGTCCGAAATGAAATGAAAAATGGTTTAGAAATTTTTTGAGAACTGCCGGATTTATCAAGTTTCACAACACTCATCTTGTAATTGCGCCTTTTTTTCACTGAATTCAAATCTACCAAAGCTGAAAATGTCCACAAGGTGACCTTCTGAACATCTTCTACGAAAAGGAAACTTATAACTAATTTGAAAAATATATGCATAGTTGGGTTGGGAGTGGTGTGAAGAAAGTTGAAGAAAAGTTTAGTTGAATCGACTGAGAACGTGAGATTTTACTTTAATTCATCCCCGGTTGTCAGGAATTATTCAACTTCCATCCTTTGAGCTGAAAAGGTTGAAAATCGGTTGTCAACCAAGAAATTTATTGACCCTTGAAAAAAATCCGAAATTCTCAGTCCCATATACATAACACCCGTCCGTATAATCGGCCGTATCGGAATGAGAAAAAAAAATTACAAGTTTTAAACCCCAACGTGAGAAAGGAGATATAGTACACCTGGCATTCTCATTCTCATATTCTCATAATAATAATCATCATAAGCCGCACATATGGATACGGCGGAGAGGAATCCCAAAAAGATCCATATTTCAACCGAGTAGAAGAGCGCACCATAACGGAATAACAACAACAAGAAAGAACCATCTCGACCGACGACTTTACTTTACACAAGACTCCTCGGACGAAAGCGACCAGTCCCAGAGCCGGTCCGCGGGTCCGAACCCCGGCACATACATTTCGACTTCATAATTAAGAAGCGGTCTCTCGCATCGGATTAAACGCGCGCCGGAGAGGCTACAGGGGACGCCACAAAGAGAGAAAGAGACCGGCGCGGCCGTCACGGCATTATAAGGAGAAATCCGAACGAGAAAAAAGCGACGGAATTCCTGAGGTCGGCATTTAAGAAACACGCGATTTGTATCGGACACGGTGGACATCGGGCAGATGTCATTGTTCGTTTGTGCGATGGCATTTCGGACACGTAATTAATGGCACCTCGGGAGTACGGTACGCGCGCGATACTGTGGGAACATTCCTCGTTCCCTCATCTTATTACGCGCGGCTTTTTTCCGAAAAAAGGGCGCACTAATGTCCTCCCACCTTCGCATTGATACCGGCCAGATACGGGAGGCCCCTTTCAGAGCTTTTCGAATAATAATAATACGTTTCGCACTGGTAATACACACGTTGGCGGAGGCGGCGGTGTACCGGGTTCGTTTCGTTTCGCACAATCCAAATTGCATCAGGGCCGGGCGGGTGTTAATGGCTCTGCCAGGATAATGGATGGAATTGCATTAAAATGTGATCTGCATAGCTCGCTTACATTCCGAGCTCGCAAATGTAATTACTGAATCTTTCGGTGGCTTCCGGGGTTGATGTGCATTTCGTGATGAATAAGGGTGGGCGTCTCTCTCGTCCCGGCCCGCCGATCGCCGCCTAATGGATCAGGTGGAGCGGGACTCGCCTTTTTCGTGTCGTACTCGCACAGGGCGAATCCCTTCTTTCCTCCGCGTCCCCGGTTCCGGCGATTTTTACGTCATCATTATCGTCACCTGATGTTCGCCTCGTTATTGTCGTCGCGACGCCTCCCCCTCTCGACAATAATAATAATCGTTGCGTCTCGCGCGAAACAATACCGCCGAGCTTTTCAATTCTATTATCGGCCCGCCTGTACGCGCGCACAAAGCGCTTTCAACGGTGTCCGATTTATTGTTCGCGGATCACAACTCGCCCGGTATCTCCGTATTTTCCGTCACACGAGAGGGGGTGGATGGGGCTCCTTCGGGGGTCATCTTTTTTCCGCGAGACGAGCGCGCGTGTGTGCGGCTATAATGCGAAAGGGAGCTAATGAATTTATTTAAAAGGTATATCCTACGGGGAAAACGTTTCATTTGGTCGGGGATGGCGGTGGAGAAAAGAGAGAGGGCGCGGAGGGTTGGCGAGGTCTTTTTGGTCTCGGCCAAGTTTTTTCGCGCTTCTCGTCCTCGGGGAACGTACGGGCGACACGGCAGGTTGAGCGTTATTTATGGGCGCTTTTCCACTCGGAGCCGACTGTCGCGGAAAGGCGGCCGCCGTATAAAGCACGTATCATGTTAGATGGAAAGAGCGCCGCTGTAATCCCCCGACTCGTGATGTATTGACGCCAGACCCTGCCCCCTCATGGACTCCGCTCCCCGTGCCGGGGAGAGAGCGTTCGACACTATTTCAATTTCGAAACGAACCCGAAAAAAAAACCATCTCCTTATTCATCCCCGAATGTGTTATTCAAACTTCAACCTCGTAATTGTAATGTATCTACACGGGGCATTACAATTACCGGGAGGAGCGACGCCGGGGTGATTTAAGCAATTATTGTATCAGGTTCTTAATGGACGTCTAAAAGCGAGGTAGATATTATTCTCCGGGGGGCTCCGGGGCGCAAACCGTACCCGGCGGAAGGGTTGATGCAATCAAGACAAAGAGATAAAATTCAAATCTGTGCGTGTGTGTGTGTGTACGTATTAAGCGTCGCGACGTACCCGCGGGGCGGGCGAAAGAGGCGGCGGCGGTGGCGGCGGTGCGGGCGCACCGGGCGAGAGAAGGAGAGGAGGAGGCGGAGGAGCGGTCGTTATTGTTCCGACGGTCCCTATTTTCATTTCCTGCTACAATAGTTCATTAAAAAGGTGTTTCGGAGGCTATTTGGTAAGCTATTAGGTGGCCCGATATTACTCCTTGGAGAGTCATTCGCCGGCGGCAGCATCCGACGACAATGAAACTCACTCGTAAATTGCCGGCGCGCAACAAGACGGGGAAAATGGGACGACCGACGTCGGTCCATCGAACCATTCGAACCATCGATCCGGCGACGGTTCGCCCGTTCTTTGTGTGTACCATTCGCGCTCTTTCTGATGCCAGTCAGCTGCTGGGTCGCCATTTCCGAAATTGCCCAGGTCTGGTCAGGTTGACTCCATGCTCAACATCGTTGAATGTTTACGATTTTACTAGTTCCACTAGATAGCTCAAGAGTTTCACTTTGTGTCATTTACGGTTTACTACCATTCTACGTCCTCTAATCGACCATTCCAGGTTCTTTGGTATGCTATAGTAGCTACTTGACTACGATTCTGTAAGTTTATACCAAGTCACGATTGTGCACCAGTGTTAAAAAGCTGCACTTTGTTGCCTTTCTACTTCCATTGTCATTACTTCTTTGGTATTGGTTCCACTAGTTTGCTAATGAGCTGCTGGATGACCATTTCTAAAATTGGTCAGCTGAGGTCAGGTCGACTCGATGCTCAACACCATTCCAGTACGGTTCCACTAGTTCAACAGTAAACTACTGATCTACGATTCTGCAAGATGACTCAGGAGTTCCATTTTGTGTCATTTCACCTTTACTACCAATCTACGTTTTCGTCCCCTATTCTACTTAACTAGGATTTCACAAATTTATCAAGATACGATTCTGTAACATTGGGAAAAGCTGCGTTTTGTTGCCTTTTCACTGCTTTTGGCATTCCACTTCTTTGCTATCGGTTCCACTAGTTTCCTAGTCATGGCTTTGCAACATTGGCTAAGAGCCCACTTTGTTAGAAATTCAGATTGATCACTACCTACCATTACACGTTCTGTATTATTACACTTTATTTAGATTCTACAAGATTCCTGGACCATTCCTAATCCATAAATCCGTATCAAGTTTGTTATGCAAGAATCACTACGTCACGCTACGTTTAGGTATTCCACTTCTTCAAGATTCCACAAATCCTATGAGAAATCGACCATTTTATTGCTCAATTATTCAACCAATGAACAGTGAACCTATTCCACAACATTGGTATAAAGAAAGTACCATTAAGCAATCTCTTCTAATTTCCAAAAGTTCCTCATTCTTGAGCTCCCTTATTAATCCAAGAGTTTAGCAACTATAACTAGGGGCTCATCATCAATGGGTTTACTAGTCTACACCTAACTTAAGATTCTTCATCAACACTGGTCAGAAAAGTACTACTTTGGCCTCATATTATGTTCACTCTACGATATTCCATTTTTTACGATTCCACAAGTTCATCAGTTGACCATGAATCGATGATTTCACTATCAACTAGTGAACCAATTTCATAACGTTGGTATGAAGTTTAATTTTAACGCTGCTAATCCACTTTCCACCATAACAAAACAACTATAGTGACTTATCATTCCACAAGTTCAATAGTCAACTTATAAACCCACGCTCTCCATTTCCTTGCGATTCCACCAGTTAACCAAAGTCAATTAGTAATTAGTTGACCAACAGTAGTGAACAATTCAATTTTCTAATCGTTTCACCATTACAGAAGAAAGAGAATGTAACAATAACCAAGACTTGTACAATTCCATTCGTTTATGATTTTACAGGTTCACTGACCAACAACTCCTAACCCAGATCGACATTGGTCAGAAGTACAGTAGGAGTACATACTCGACTGGAAAACCGTTTGTAAACATGCTACTATTTCACCGCCATTCCAATTATTCGATATCATTCGACGCTGTTTACTATAATTCCACCAGTCAACCGGTGATTGACGATTCCACGGGTTAACCAGTCAACTAGCGGACCACTATTACAAAACATCGGTCAGGTCACCATTCCACCTTTATACATATACCTAAACCCCATTTCGAGTTTCGACTATACTATTCCTCCAGTGTACCTCAACAGCACACTGCGTTAACCGGCAATGACGCCACACCGAAACGACCGTATAAAGAGAAACTTTATTGATGACGGGCTATAGGCGAGCGATCGGATCGCGCGATGGTGACGCGCGGATGCGTGCGTGTACGCGTTCCGCGGTCGCGTCCCCGCGGCAATTTGCTGCACGTCGGTGATAACGACGGCCGTTCCAATCAGCCAGCCGTCGACGATTTATCACCCAGACACCGCGACTCGCATTAACCCAGGTGAACCACGCCCGAGAGCCGCGCCGCTGCGGATACGCCGCACTTCCAAGAGGGCGAAAGCTCTCGCCGTGAAAAATGATGATGACGCCCCGACTCCGAAACCGGAATCCCCCGGAGGCGCTCGACGACGACGACGGTCCGCTGCAGGACCGGGGCACGTCCGCGGCGGCGGCGGCGTCCCGACGCCGGCCGACGCCGACGGTAATCGCCCTCTTCAGGCTCGTAAACGGGGCCAAAATGACCGCCGAGACGCCGCGGGCCGGCCCTTAATGGGCATCCCTCTCCCTCTGCCGCTCCGGCACGGCCGGCGTGATAAATTGTGTACCGTCATAATGGCATTATAAAAATCGATGACAATTAACGCGTGCGCCCGCGTCGACTGATGTGGCGCGGAGCGCCATTTCCGGCCGTAATCTCGTTTGCAGCAGCGCGCCGCTCTGCCGGGGGACGAAATCTAATTAGCGCCGAAAGCTGATCGGTAATTACAACGATTAATCAATCCGCTCTCGTTCCGGAAGCGGTTCTTTTCGCGTCGCCGGATTGCTGTCATATCGACCCGCGGACCCCACCTATATACGCGCACTATACAATGCCGTCATCGTCGTAATGCACAATGCCTGCGGCACTCGGAACGACGCCAGAGAGGCACTGTGATGGTGCGTTCGACGTTAAATAACGGGTAGGTGTCATCGAGCCGTCCGCAATGACGGCAGACTCATTATGCGCGCACCGTGGTTCAGGTGGGAAATGTTTGGAACCGCTGGAAATTGTACAAAGTAGAAAAATGGCGCGAAATTTAAATATGACTTTTCAAGTTTCATCTTAAAATGGTTTCCAATCTTTGTAGTGAGGAACTAGATTTTGGCGTTTTATAGTGATTTTGCTTTGTAACACCGGGCTTTTGACCCTAGAGGTGCCCTAGAGTTTGCTCAGAGTTGAGTTTTGAAAGTCAGGTTAGGTCAGTTATTTCTTCATTTATTGTCAGATCAGTTACAATTTGTGCAATTGATGACAGGTAAAATTTGATTACTTGAAAATAACAAAATCTAGGCAAAATCTATGAAACGTACTTTCAGAAATTAGAGATCTGTTTAGTTTATCTAAATTCAACAATAAAATTTCGACTAGTCTGTAAAATCCTTTGAATTTTGTAATACAAGACTAGATTTTGGCGTTTTCGTGACTTTTTGCTTTGTAACACACAAGTTTTCTGGTGAATTTTGGCATTGCGTAAACATGATATGTAGGCTTTTGAAATTAGGTTAGCCGATTTCCTTTTCTGGCAAATTTAAATTACGCTGATGCATTGAATTTTGATTTATGCAGTCAGTGCTTTGTTCAAAATCTAATCAACTCCATCGTTGGATGTTCTTCAATATTTAACACTGGTATACAAATTTTCAGTTTTAAATTTGATTCAAAACTAAAATCGAAACTTTTCCTCAAGATTTGCCGGGTAAAATCCTCTACCAGAGGCCATAATTCATCATTTTCTGCTTGTCTGTATGCGATTCTTCCATTTTGTTGTTATGACTTCTCATCTCAAATTAGCGGAAATAAGTTTATTTTGGCAAAATTTTAATCAAAATGAATGTCACGATTTCTTATCGTTCAGTATTTTGCATCAACAGCCAAGCAGTTTATTGTATTTAAATTGATTTACTTAATCAAAACCATTGCAGAACCAAACCAGGGAAACCAAATTTCCCCACTCCAAAATTGAAGCGATTATACTCGTCACATGACAATTTCTCAGTTGCTTTCTCAGGGCCGGTTTCTCAATGGTCAGTTATCGTTGAACCAGAAGTCAAATTACCCGGTTAACTTTGTTACAACAATCAAAATCAATATAATTAGTTGTCAGCTAAAAGATAACTGAGCATTGATAAACCGTCCCTCAGCAAAGCACTTGTTGACGATTTTTTTCAATGGAATGACAGCTATGCTCAGTGCCAGTTAGTGCTTGTCTTTGCTCATGCGCATTTTTTGACAGTTCGAACTCGGCGGCTCTCAACATGTTTTCCTACTTGCGCAGTAGTTGACGGTAAAATACAACCTGAACCACGTGCTCATCCGCAACAAAATACCACATCCCACAAATAACACAATAGGTACTCACCAGTTGTTAACTTGGAGAATCGTAAGACCCGTATCTTGCGCTAATTGTTTTTTCTGATCCTCCGAAGGATACGGATGCTGCAACAAACAGAAATACGTGATCAAAAAAGGAAAAAAAGCAGGGCGACATGATCGGGCGTGTAAAGGGCTGACGCGGCGCGACGAAAGGGAACGATTTGCGACGCGGGTACCTCCGCACGCCCGGCGACTGTCAAATTAAGGAGGAGGCGGTCTTGGTAGTCTGAAACGACACGTGATTATTTGTAACTGTCGTGACAGGGCGTTTCACCGGCGGGCGGGCGGCTAACTGATGCTGCACTCGCCGTCATCGTCATCATCCGGGTGATCAAAAGTGCAGACTCAGGGCGAACGGGGGACACCCCGGATTTGGAAATTTCGAATGAGGGACGGCGGGGGCGGCGTCCCGGGGGAGGCGGCGCGGCCCGGGGTCGGCCGGAATCTGCGGTCGTAATTCCGTGAAAAACGGCGGCTTCGATCCATTCGTTCCCCATCACACCTCTCGAGAGCTCCGCGGAGACCGATAACCCCATCTGCGGGGTTCTCCTGGGCGGCATAACCCTTATACGCCCCGACTGCGTTGCCGGAGGCGGCGGTGGAGGCGGCGGCGCGCACGGCCCGCAGGAAGCCGCGATGCATAGTGATTTTTACGATTATGTTGGGAATCCGGAACGGTCGTTATTTGCCTATGCGCCCCGCCATATACCTACCGTATACGAGTAGGGTGGCGCACCTTTTATGTGTATACGGCGAGCACACGCATCGGTCCTAAATAAAGTGCTACCTCACTCCGGATGAAGTATCGGATATACAGGGTGTTTCACGGAAATGAAAAACCTAGCTTATTCGCGTTACGACCCCGGAAAAGAAGCGCAAGAGTCGAAAGATTGACGGAGGAAGGTTTCGTAGGTGCTGGCCTAGTTTTTGAGAAAATTCATCTGAATTTGGATAAAATCGAGGAAAAAATCAAAATTCAGCATCGATTGAAAAATTCATCAGACAGAACCAATAGGAATCGTCCATACAACCACATTCAGTAAACGATAAATTTTCCAAATTCTTTCAATTTCCGAGATAATACCGTTTCAATGAGTATAGAAACCATCCTCATTACAGCGAATTAAAAGTAAGTTTTGAAGTTTTCAGAATATTTTTTGAAATTTTTTAAAATATGACTCCGGAGTCCGGACTGTAAATGTTGGTTTTCGGTCCGGTATTTTTCGAGGTATTTTTCCCTAACCTAACTTCAGGTTACGTTTTTTATGATTATGGATCTGTCTCAATTAAAAACTAATAGAAGAATAAAGACAGAACGATGATCGTAACCATTCCTTATGCTCTCTCCGTGCATACAAATTTCTAGTTTAGTGATGGCATTTCCTGCACTACTTTACCGATATCATATATCATTTTCGAGTGAACATTTTTCGTTCAATTAATAAAATACTAACTGACTAACTCACTAAACCTGACGACTTCTTTGTCGTGAAAAAGTACGAAAAATTCCTCCGATTTTTCAATCAAAAATTCAAGCAACAATGTTGGTTGTTAAAAATAATAAAAAACTAAATAAAACAGCTCAAAACGGCTTACTCTTCATCACATGAAAGTGCGGATGACGTGAAGTCTACGTGAAGGTTTTTTTTTTCGAAAACTGGAAACGTCAAAAAGATGCATCCGTAGAAATGTCAATAATTTTTACGAATTCTCTCTCAGTAATGATATCTAAAAGGAGGAGAAGGTCCAAAAACACAATAAACTGGTAGAGGGAACGTTTTTACAATGTGGGAGGATAATTTTCATTTAAAATAAGAAGAAAATCTTCACTTTTCAAATGATTTATGCAATTATAACCTAATAAAAACGAAATTTATGGATTATTTTGACAATAAATTACAAAAAAAGAGTAGTAAATCAGTATATTGGAAATCTGGTTTCGCAACAGCTTCGACCGGTACTATCCCAAGGAAACAGGACTACCAATCAATCATCTAAAATCGAATTAACTCAAAAACTAGAGCACCCACATAATTTTCCTCCCCCTGCAAAGTTCATCTTTAAAAACCGCTCTTTCGACCCTAGCGATTTCCCCCCACGTGCCGAAAGCGAATAACCGAGAAACCGCGACCGGAACACCCCGTAGACGCGCGCGGAAGAGGTACACGAGCGAGCCGAGGTAAGGACGCGTATAAGAAGAGCGCGGCGTAGCGGATCGGCAGAGAACCCCCGCCGGGGTGTGCACACACATCACTCGCTCTTGGCGGATTTACGGTTGCAATCGCATCCGAAAAGAGACGATTCGAATTCGCTGATGGCCATAAATAACCGGGGACCATCCGTCTTCGCGGCGAAGGCACGGGGGCCTTCCTCTCCTCCGCCTCCGCCTCCTCCACCGCCAGCCAGCTCGCGGAACAGAGGAGAGAGGAAACGGAACGAGCGTAATTGCAACAATACAACGTCGAGAACAAAACGGGGAACAAAGAAAACCGGGCGGGTCTCCGGGAGCGAAATGAGAATAACACGAAAATGCCGGAGCGACGGGTTAGATATGATGAAATTTGCGAAAACAACCCCCGTCTCGGCCGGGGTGCCACCTTTTTCCTTTTATTCCGGAATGCGAAACGTCGTCCCCCACGTCGATAACGACGTTTCCTTTATACGCACCACGTGGCGGGATGGGTACGACCGCCGTCCTTCCTTACCTACATATTATTATGGTGCAGGTAAGTACCTATATGGTGGTTTTTATGGTTGTTGGAATGAAATTTATGGCACGTAAAACCGCACGATACAAACGTATTCATATAAACACACGTCCTCCATATTTCGCAATTCGCGTCGCGCTCGCAGGCGGCCCGGCTCTCGCTCTTCTTGTGGTTTGGTGGAGGATCCGGCGATGACGATGCGTTATATGGAGAGCGTGACGCAATTTTCCAAGCCGATATGAGGCAAAAGTTTGCATAAAATTTGCCTGACTTATTTGGAAAACTTTTACTGATCGTAGAGCCGTTTGACACTATACCTATTATGGACAGTGGCGTCGAGGGGGAACATTTTCACTTTCAGGTTCTATTTTATCGTGCGCGCACTTTCAGTACTTTTAGTACCGATTTTAGTACAGTGTCAAACGACTCTTATTGTTAAATTCCTATTCGGAAAATTTGCGATTTTAGTGCAGCTGGCCCACTCAGGCAATAAAAGTAATCTTGAAGATTACAGGAAACACCTTAAAGGTTGACAGGTAGGTAGATTAATTCTGACCCCAAGAAAAGTAATTAATTTTGTGTATTTTTTTCTCATAAATGGTTTAAATTTAAAAACCCAAATCGCATTATAAAATTCTCTGTAATTCTTGAATTTCCTGTAAAAAAATATTTCTACATTTCTTTTCACATGTAAAGAAAGAGCGTAAACAATTAAAAAAATTAAAGATGTTTGTTCTGATATCTCTCAGTTATCTTTCAATTTCTGTTCGAAAACTGTATGAAAATGTAATTTCAGATTTAAACGCTGGAAATGCCTTTCAATTACATTTTCCTACAACTAGACAGAAACTATAGGTTTTCTTCAATTCATTTCCATACAAATGAATTTGGAAAAATAGTAAATTGTTCAACGGGTGAGAAAGTTTACCATTTCCATGAGCGTGAAACATTGCGACACAATTGCAATCATTTATACCAAGAGTCAATTTTTAAAGAAGAAACCGGACAACGCTTGTGTTGAAAAAGTGAAAATGACAGCTGTTCATTAGTCGAAAAATATTGAGAAAGACTACACAGGTTGAAAAAATTTTCTAAATCGCAAACAATTGGCCAATGGTCAGTCTATTAAATATGATTGGAAAACACAGTTCGACTGCTGTTTGTAATTGTGTGATTGTGCCCTTGTGTGATGAAAATGTCTTCAACTATTTGAGAATGTGTGCGATTTTTGCAAACGTGCACAAATTTGAACATTTGACAGTGTCTGAAATTCATCGCAATTTCTAATTTTGGTAAATTGCACATTTTGCTACAGTAACCCCTCGAAATGTTCCAATTTGCATCGCTGTATATAACATATAACAATCAATAAAAACCTCATCTCCTGCACCCTAAATAGTCTTACTGCTCTACTTTCGATATAACATATTCCGTTTTGGTTAGAATAAGTAGACAATTCAATTCGCTGTTGCAGACGTTAAGTATGAAAAGGTGTTTCACACTGTTTCATATCATAATGAGCTTATCAAAATACTCGTTTGTGTATCGATAAATACTGAAGGTATGCAGAAGACAAGCATTTCAAGCTTGATCATCCATTGGAAAAGTCCTCAAACTGGCTCAGAATTGAGAAAAATCAATGAAAATTCGAGTTGTGCGAGTAATCAGTCTCTTTCACTATTAGTACTATTTTAATTCACTAAAACATTTTCTACAGAGCGTTCATTAATTAAAGTAATCAGAGTAGATTATGCCAGTGAAAATTTAATTGGTGCAAAAGTCAGACAATAGTCAAATTTTGACTAATATGGCCTACTCTGATTACTTTCATTACCGAACGCTCAGATAGATAATGAATCAGGATTAGTTTCACTAAAATCTCGGAATTGGGTCACCCAAATTCCACTATCAGGGTCGGCCAAAGCTTCTAACCGAAACCTCCAGATCCTAACGAAATCCAAAGCGGCAATAAATTAAAACGATCCGCCCTGTATAAACGGAACCCACCTATACACACGAGGGCTCCCGTTCTCATTTCGCATCGAAAAATCGCCGGCCTTTATCAAGAAAACGCGGTCGAACATATCGAATCACCTCCAGGCATTACGGGTCGGGCTGTTGCGCCCGGCGGACACACGGGAGGCGGCGAACACGGGAGGCGGCGGCGGCGGGTCGTGTGATATAAGACGGGCCCGGTATAGTGCGTCCCCTAGGAAATCCCGGCAAACGCGGGCCCGTCCACCTGTCAGTCGGAATTAAAGGATGGCGGTCCGCAATTGGACCTGCGTCCCGGAAACCGTAGATAACGGTGAGTCGGCCCGTCCCCGGGGGAGCCACTCTTGACCGCCTCTCTCGCGCGCTCTTCCCTCAATATTTAATGCCGGGCCGCCGCCGCCGGACGCGAGCGCCGCTAAAGACCGCCGCCGCCGCCACCGCCGCGACGCATGAATATTTGAGCGATGCATCATCCCCGCGCGGGTATCGCTCTCTGATCCCGGCTTACTTGCACGACTCATTAAACCCGGCGCGCTAATCCCGCCATCGGATATTGCGAGGGACGCCCGCCGCCGGGGCGGTGCGATGGCGGCGGCGTTACGGGCGAGCTTACGTTCCGATCGATGCGCCGCCGCCGCCGCACGGCGGCGCACGGGGACGGCGGAAGGGCGCCTCTTTTTTATCACCTTGAAAATATTAATTAAAAAGCGCGCCGTCCCCGGTAATTACTTTCACGTGACCCGTTTGGATAACTTCGCTCCCTTCTGTAGCGAGACCCGAGCGTTTCGTTTCATTCGCTCCACGTTCCCGCGCGTTTTCCCTAATAACGTCATTAACTTGATTGAAACGTTTCGCCTCTTTGTGATGTGTACTTATGAACGCACCGTATACGCTCTCTTATAATAATGACGATGATGATGGTACAGACGAGGAGAAAGGTGTGGGCGTTTTTTGGGTTATTTTCGTTTTGGCGGATGGTAAAAATGTGATTCTTACCGTTAGGTGTTGAAAAAGCCACGCCCTGAGTATATTTGTGGCGACTTTCGGAAAAATCCCTCTCTTTTTTTGATTCTTTTTCCCGTTGGTGTCGTCGTCTTCTTCGCCGGTGCCTTCGCCGCTCCCGATACTCGCATTACTCGCGTCACCTTCAACAGAACACACAACAGAAATAAAAATAAAAATCGTCATCATCTTCAACAATATAAACGGGAAACGCGATAAACTGATCCCTAAAGTAGCACGCTAACATTTTATGAATATTATCCAAATTGTTACATTGATTATTGAAATACGTCATATTTGTGGGAAAAAAATCTCAAATAATGGTTTCTTATTCAATTCAAACAATTTATGACGAGACAACATTCACGAAATTGAACGAATTTCACTTAAGGTTTTGGGCCTTCCTCTGGTTATCCTCCAATGTTATAGCTAACTGCAACCTTGAAGTGTGACAATTCTGGTTAAAATGAATAATGAAGGGTCATATTCAAAGTATCAGTCAGCTAACCAGAAGTTTAACCAGATGTGAAAATACCGGTCCTAAGTTTACAAACAGGCGTTAGATTTCAAAAAAGTTGTTAAATTCCAGTGTCACGTTGATTCAAATTTTTTACAAGATTCACAACATGGAGGAGAAAAAAAGGCAATTAATTACCTACTAGTTTCAGAGAATATCTGAAGAAATTGTGGTCTAATTGTCATTGTCAGAGACCTGTCTGTTTCTGTCACGATTGCTACCGAAATGGAGAAGAAATGATTTATCTAATTGCACACTAAAATTATAAAATAATCAAGAAGTATATTAACCATTAATGTTCATTTCCCAAGGGGTTTCAATTTTGCCAACCCATCTATCACTACCGGGTGTCCCAGAATCACCGGAGCGGCCGGTCATGGAGGATGATTCCCCATGATATTCTAAAACGAAAATTCTAATAAAATTTTGTCGAGCCTTTAATGGTTAGCAAATGACACGCTATTGAAATTTTGCAAAAAAAAAAGAACTCCTTCAAACACAGTTTTAAATGTCATATTTATAAATTCAAACTTGTACCGTAGAAACATAATAGGATGCTTTAACCGTCCTCAATTAATATCGAAATTGATAGAATCCGTGAAATTTTTACAATGAAACTGCATTTCTGTAATTTTGTCAGCATTCACATTTCAACAAAATCGTATTGCGGTTTTCGTCTTAGAATCAGTTAAAGAAAAGTGTGGTGATTTTGGGACACCCTGTATAATGAACAAAATATCGTTACATGATTATTTTAAATATTTCATAAATCAATTTATTTTCATTAAATATCAAAAATAAAAATACTGATGGAAATGTAAACAGAAGCGATCGTTTTGCATTCGAGATTTCTGCCGAACATTGATAAAACACTCGCGCGCGCCACTGAGGGGGATGTTTATAGAGGGGAGAGAAGGCGTCCGCGTCTAATTACGCAACGCAATTTTGCGGGTGGCATAATGACATTCGATGCAGTCGCCGCTGTTGTACGTATTATGCATCGCCCCGTCTTCCCCATCGCGCACGGGCCGAGCCAGAAAGAGACGGGAACGGGATCGGGAGACCATCATCGTCTCTCCGCTCCCGCCGTACGTACGTATACCGTACACACTTTGTGCATTTTGAGGGTGAGGGGTTTAATGACTCACACGCAAACTGAAAGGGGAAGAAATCAGATTAGGGCCGACCTACGACTTTCACAACCGACTGCCGCCGCCGCTCTTTCTCCCTCGCTCGCCGGCTCGTATACGCGAACGGCCGTTGTTTGCTAAACGCCCACATTACCGGAATTACAAATGCGGCCGGTTTAATTTCAATAAAAGAACTTTAAAACGATCGTTAAACTTTCCCCCGCGCTACGCCCGGATCCTCGCGGTTAGGTTAGGTTTACAGTTTACACTTTCGCAGATTTCCTCCGCCGATTGCAATTTATGTACCAAAAGGGCCAGTCCGACTAATACAGGAACTTTTACTATTTTCGAAATTGTATTCCGGCAGTATTCGAGATATTGTGATATTTGTTCACTTTTTTTGAGAATCGAGTGAACCTCGTATCGAGGGGTGTTTACATTGTTGGGACAGGGCCACTCGAGATTCCACTAGGTTTACAAAGAAACCCTGATGTAGCTGCGATGGAGCTGTCAAATGCAGTGCAATAGTGCAATACTGTGAAATCATCACGTGTAAGTACATTGTGCAGTACGGATTTTTAATGATGTAGAGAGAGTAGAGAAATCACATCTTTGGCGCATGCGGATGGAACCAGTTATTATTGACATTTCATCAGGTAATTTCATTGCCAATTGCCCAAATTTTCATGGATTATTGTGAAATCGTCTTGTAGTACTTGAACCTTTTTGTGGGATTTCCACAATACTATAAATAGTGAAATTTGCATATTAGGATAAGGTGGCCAATATTGTACCAATGTTTGAATCCTGTGCACTAATGGTATGCAGCAATACCGTATTTTCTGTCAGGCAATGAACTTAGTTATCGAATTCCACTAAAAATTGCTGCTAAATCTGTGCTGTATTTAAATTAGTTCCGAAAAAAAAAACGAAACTTTCGATGCGTGATGTAAATTTCATGCATGTTCAAACAAGGTCCTGTAATCGGAGCTCGAATCGGAGAGTACATCAGTTAAACAAACTCTGTCTATATCTATACTAAACTTCAAAGTCATTCAGTTCATGTAATTAATCCGATTTATTCTGAATATCACCTCAAAAACAATCTTAATATCAAGGGACTTTGTTAAATCTGCCACTGGCACTTGCCACTCGATAGTACATAACCATTATGGTATCAAATTTGTACTGGGTTTTCATAAATGCTTGGGTACCACCTGACTTAGCGGAAGTTTGCAACCCGCGCTACACCATGGGCGTCAGAACAGGGAAGGATCTGGGAGTCTGGGGAAAACAACAATATTTTCCATGGCTGGAATTTACCCAAACAAAAGAAAAAGAAGCCTTTTCTTCAAGCCTCCACACCATTTTCACGTCGAGGAAACTCCACAGAAAACGCAAGAGCACGTGTGTTTGCAGAATGACGGACATAAACAGTAAACAACACGAACGATACTGGCGAGTTTGACGCACAGACTTAGTGGAAAACCCTCAAAACACGTAATTCCCCAAAATTCCCCCAAATATGTATGTTGAGTTGCCTACCTCATGGTCACGTGGAACCCAAGCATTTATGAAAACCCAGTACTACATTAAATCACGGACTTAGACCATGATTTAAATTGCTTAAAAAAGTCATTGTTCAACACGAAATTTTATAATTGAGCATAAGTGACAACTGCAATTGGCTCATTGGCATCTGTAGGAAGAACTTTTTCGCCATCTGAGTTGGTCCACAACCAAGTTCTTCAATTTTTTTTATTGAACTTATGAATTTCCCATTTAAAAAAGTTACTCTTTCAATTTTTTTCAAAAAAAGTTATGATTTTTTTCCACCCATAATGCAAAGAATGTTATACCGCAAAATTTCCGCAGTTTTTTCGCGAAATTTGTAGGAAACGGCCGCCAAAAACCCCTATTATTAGGGGATACAATACATGTATAGTCAACTTTGGTGTATCTGGTGGTGTGGCGGAGGGAAAGCCGGATTTGCGTCGCCCTGTCAATGGCACGCATCCCCCGGTAATCCCGCAGACGATGGATTAATGTGCGTTAATGAACGCCCGGCCGTACACGAGGGGTCGTCTTGCAACAACAAACACACGTCGACTATTTCCTACACACTCCGCGCTCCACGAGAGTGCAGACGAGACGAGAAACCCTCCAAAGCAAACAAACAACGCAGATGCTCTTTCGATTTTTTCGGGAAAATCGCCGGGCCGGAAGAGCGTACGGGGCGAGAACCGATCGAAAATTCATCCTCTGGTGCGTGTAATCGCTCCGAACGCATAAAAACGTAATAGTTGTGAAAGCACGCCCCGGAGTTAATAGATAATAAGTATGCACCCCCGACGACGCGAAATAACTTTCCGGCGGCGGGGCCGGAGAGAGGGGGACGGCGGCGATGATGGATTTATTTGAGCCGGGACGAGCGGCGATAAATCCGGACCGGAGCGCCCGGGCCCCTCGACGGCCTTTTTTTTCCTCCGGCCGTCCCGGGTCTCTCTCGGCGGTGTATCGGCCGATCGCGGGCATTCCTGGGCCCGGCGCGCGTTATCCGTCTTCGGATCGCCAAAAACGGGTCCGCGCCGGATCATCTGGCAGCGGCCGACACCGGCGACGATTAATCAACCGTTATCGCCACCGAAAGAGAGCCTAAGGGACGCTGGCGCCCGCGATCCTTTTCCTCTCTCTCTTCTCGCCTATACAGGGTGTTCCAGGGGAAACGGATCTCTCGGATGTATCGATTATTAGTGGTGAAAATCGGGATGGCTATCGTCGGAATAGTGTATTATGTGTCTAGGGACCAAAGTGACACTTTTTTCCGTCGAGGAATATTGTGTTCGAGACGTAGTCAACGACAGCAACGATCACCCCAGGGGGAAAGGTAACAACTTTTATCCTGAGGTACATATGCTATTTTTCGGAGTTCTTTGACAGAAATTCAGATTTTTCATTATTTTCCCCACTGAGCTTACAATGGATTGCTTCGAAAATACAGGGCTTCCATTAATGCCCGGGCACCACGTGACCATTAGTTAGGCAACTTGTTATACATATTTAGGGATATAGGTAGTTTTTAGGTTGTTTTTAGTAATATTTGTGTCGAAGTCACCAGTGGCGTCATTTTTCGAATATTTCGATCATTTGTGTCAGTCATTATTGACGGATGGTTTCGAGTGCTTTAGGTCTCGCACCATTGAAGAACTGCAGCAACACTTAATTGCTCAAAAACCACCAGTGTTATTCAATTTTAGTGGCTTGATTTGGCTGTTTCCGATTTTATTTGTCAGAGGAATTTATTAATGCATTATAGTTCACGGAATCTGCTTGTTACGCCGTTGATGTAAGTTGGGTTGCATACTTTCAGTAGATCACGTGGGGACCGGACTCGAATGAAAACCCCGTATAACCATCATATCAACAAAAACCTGAGTTTTCCATATTATAATAAATTTCCAATTCAAGTTTTTATTGTATTTTTGTTCTCAATGGAAAAAATTTGTTACTTTCCTTCTCTAGGGAAGGAAATTCCATTTTTTCCCTTAGGAAAAAGTGACACTGTACATATGGTAATTTGGATACTGTCGAAGATGTTCGCAGGTGTTCTAGTTTTCGAGTTGATTCATTTTCAAGTGAAATGGAAATTAGATTCTCAAAAATCCGAAAATTCTCAAAACCCGGAAAATGTTAAAAAATAAAAAACACTCAAAACATTCATCAATCACTTTCTAGGTACCTGATGTACGATTTTCATGTCAGAATTCTAAATTTTTAAATGGTGATATTTCAAAAATTAGAGCACTTTTGAAAAATTATTGCTCTAATAAAAATGTCATTCCATCGTCTCAAGAATTTTTCGATAATAAATAAATCATAATAAAAGGCGAACCGGCTGACTCGCTCAACCTGATGACTTCTTTCGCGCAAAAACGTGGAACAAAACGTCAATCGAGTTACAGTAGATATCGAATGTAACGACATCGGATATAACGACATATCGGTTATAACGACCAACATCCAAGGTCCCGTTTGACTTCCATATAAATGTTAAGAGAAAATTATCGCTTATTACGACATCGCTTATAACGACATATCGCTTATAACGACGACTTCGAGCTGCTTTATATCGGTTATTATAACGACGGGCATGCGCAGTTTCGCCGTTTTTCGGGGGGAATCCCAGTCTGGGAATCACAGACGAATAATCTCTGGCGCATTTTGAAACTACCAGTGTGAAAATTTAGGGGTTTATTTGAGTGTTTGCGAAAAGAATAATGGCCGAGAAGAAAAAACGTAAATCTTTTACTATCGAGGACAAAATGAAAATAGTTGATCGTTTGTCACGTGGAGAGAAAAATTCTAATTTAGCAGTTGAATTTGAAGTAAGTACCGGCATAATCAATAACCAAACCCGACGTCATCGAGTATGTACTTATAGGTGGCTCATTCTACAATTGCTACGATTTGGAAAGATAAAGAAAAAATAAGAAATCACTTCCTGGGAGCGAGAATTCCGTTAGTGTTAAAAAAATACGACAATCAAACAACGACAATGTAGAAAAGGCTTTACTCGTATGGTTTAAAACCCAAAGAAGTCATGACGTCCCCATAAATGGACCTATTCTTCAACTGAAAGCAACAGAACTCGCTAAAAAAATGGGAATGCAAAATTTCAATTGCTCAGTGGGGTATATACAGAGGTGGCGTAAGCGTCATTCTATTGTCTGGGGGAAAATTAGCGGTGAGGCGGGTTCGGTACCAGCGAATGTATGCGCTGACTGGCTCAATAAAGTATGGCCAAAAATCCGCGAAGGCTACAATGATGATGAGATTTATAACGCGGATGAAACTGGACTATTCTTCAAAATGACCCCAGACAAAACGATGAAATTTAAGGGTGAAAAATGCTCAGGTGGTAAAATACCAAAAGATAGACTTACGGTTCTAGTTGCTGCAAACATGTCTGGATCAGATAAAAAAAAATTATTGATTATTGGCAAGGCAAAAAACCCAAGATGTTTTAAAAACGTGAAATCTTTGCCGGTCATCTACGAGAATAATTCTAACGCGTGGATGACCTCTGAGATTTTTGAAAGACATCTCCGAAAATGGGATCGTGAGTTATTTTCGAAAAAGAAGAAGATTCTACTCTTGGTCGATAATTGTAAAGCTCATCCCCATTTGGAGAATTTAAAATCCATTAAATTAATGTTTTTACCTCCTAATACGATTGCTGTTCTACAACCAATGGACCAAGGAGTGATAAATGCATTAAAAACACACTTCCGAAAAGTGCAAGTCTTAAGAATTCTCCAAGACATTGAGGATGGAAAAGGTGTTATCCAACTTAATGTTTTGGATGCCATAACTATGGTGTCGCAGGCATGGGACCATGTTTCTCAGCAAACTATCGCTCACTGCTTCGCTCATGCAGGATTTTCTTCAATAGAGGAATTTGACGAAGATGATGACTTACCGTTATCAGAACTGAGGAAGAATCTAGTCGATCTTTCATCGGATAATATTCTTTTTGAAGATTGGGTTCAAAAATTAGACACCACCCAAGAAGATTGGAGAAATATTGTCAGCGTTGATGAATTTGTGGAAACTGAAGGAGATTTGGATGACGACCAAATTGTAGA
The DNA here is from genome assembly GCA_949788335.1 of Salpingus planirostris. Classification (NCBI taxonomy): domain Eukaryota; kingdom Metazoa; phylum Arthropoda; class Insecta; order Coleoptera; family Salpingidae; genus Salpingus; species Salpingus planirostris. The sequence goes on along the minus strand of OX460925.1, from coordinate 3,315,994 downwards.
TGCCATTTTAGACGATGGAACGAATAGTGAAGATGATGACGACACAATGGAAGTGGAATTTGAGCCGCCATCGATGAGAGAGGCACTTAACGCTGTTCAATGTATCAGAAGTTTCTTCGCCTTCAATCCTGATGTAGGGAGCAATACGTCAAATTCCTCTTTGGTTGACGTAGAAAACACAATTCAAGAACAATTTATAAAGAAAAGATCGCTGAAACAGTCCATATTAACAGACTTTTTTTCAACTTCTTAAGTAGGCACGAATGAGTCTACTTTCATTTCCCATAAGAGAACTGTATGCTCCTTGTCCTTAACCCTCCAATAATTCGCCATTAGACATCAAGGAGCATGCATTCTACTGGAGAATACTTTTTCCCTCGTTCATACCATTTGAATGTTACTATTTATGTCCATACGTTAGTCTTATAGCTGGCGTTTTTTATCTCTGCCAACGGCCAAGCTGCGCACTCGTCCGTAACCATGGAAACATGAAACGCCTCTCGCGCGGCTTTCAAACTTGCTCAGTAGCGGCGGTATCTTATGAAATGCGGTCATCAAAATAAGAAAAAACTCAATTATATACCTACAATAAGCTGATGTATGTACCTACCACGTTTGAATCTGATTATTCTTATGTTGTTTTATTAAATTTACAAAATTGTTGTTCGTTATTCCAATTTATAAGTTTATATTCAATTATAAACCCCTTTCTGTGCTACGCCACTGTTCGTGCAGTTTGTAGCTCGAAATCCCGAACTCACCCGAAGAATCGTTCGGATTCTGCGCGGCCGTTGGCAGAGATAAAAAACGCCAGCTATAAGTTGAGATTTAATTTTGAAATTAATAAATAATATATCAAAGTATTACACCATATCTTTCGGTCACATAAAATAGTAAAATCGCATATAACGACAATCGGCTATAACGACGGGTTTTGGTCGGTCCCGAGGCCGTCGTTATATCCGATATCTACTGTATTATGATTTCTGAAATTTCTTGTATTGGTTTCTTCCACATCGATCGATATTTCAAATTAGTATCTAGTTTTTTCAATTTTGTTTGTGGTTTTCTGACGTAACTAATTCTAGTGACTCATTGACCTGACTTGACCTATCGCAAATATCACACGCATCAGTAAAGCTAGGTGAGAAAACCGCGCAGACTCAGGGCGATTTATCAATCAAGTTAAAAATATACCTACACAATGTCAAGGTCATTTAGATTGTTACAAAATTATGAGAAATGAGAAAAATTCATAAGACTTTTGACTCTTTGGCACTGGACGACATGAGGTTTGCACGAGAGAAGGATTTTGTGTTCCAAAACGATCTCATTCGTTCAAGTTCTCTTAATTTATCATTAACCTGATTGGTTCTACGTATAAAGTTAATCAAAACAGGAAAAGGTACAAAATGCATGAGAAAAACACGTAGGTAGGTAGCAGAATAATTTTTTGAAGAATAAAAACAAATCTTCACTTCCCAGATAATTTACCATATGAGTGAAATTGAAATATTTTTACCACAAAGTAAATAAAATTTAGTTAAAACTTGAGATCTTTTCTCCAAGTAGTCCACGAAAAAAGGAAAAAGAGTGTTAGGTCCTAATTTTTGAAACGTCTTCAAATTGAGTTGAATGTCGTTTCAAACCTCAATTTCCAGAGCCGTACCAGATTTTTTCGGGTCACGAGTGTCACGTCACGACGCGAACATGAGCGCGATAAAAAGCCGGCAGGCGTTTCCGGCAACACCCTGTAAAACCGACCATAATTCCGGAGATTGTACATAACATAACCGAACGACCGCATCATCAGTCGGACTTTCCGAGTTCCCACAAAACGACCCGAGGGCGCGAGCCGGCCACCAATTTCACGCACTCACCCTGAAAAGAAAATAACGCCAAACACACGCCTCTGACGTTTTCGAAAATGCCTATACACCCGATAAACACGGTCGTTAAGACCCCATTGTATATACGGTAAAAGACATCACGCGAAATTACAATAATTTCTTCATCCCGCAACAATATCGCGATCCGGTGCGTGCTTTACGACGTCCGCCCCGAAACCCGAAAACGATGCGCCACGGGCGTCGCCGATTACAGAAATTACCTTTTTATATTACAAGCGGCCCGTTTTTAATTTATGCAAATGCGATAATGGCGCGCATCGTGCCCTCGCATTTTCCACGTCGGCCGCATCGCGCGCGCACATCGAGGAGAGAAGAATGTGCCCGATCGGGATCCCACGAAGAGAGGCCAGCACTTTCGGCCAATGGGCAGGACCGGCCCGAGCCGTCATTAGAGGTGCGCGCGGCCCGGAATCGCGCGGAGACGTCTGGAGGTATTTTTAAAAAGAGACATAACACGTTCCGCGGGGCGTCTTGTTTACCCGGTCGGCGCCGCGTTTTCGACACCTGTCCGATGGCGTCATGTAGCTGTCGAAAAGCCGTCGTCGTCGTCGGCCCTTGTAAATTCGGCCCGAACGCGCCGGGCGGAAATAGAAGAGACGCTCTCTCCTCGCGGTGCACATGCGGCGTGTGCGCGAGGAATTAAGAGGGCCGCTGCGGCTTTAATGGCGCGTTTTATGCTTTCGCACGACTTTATTTCGATTCGTGATGGCCCGGCGGCGTTGGACGCGTTCCAAGGCGCCGCGACGTGTTTACCGCGATCGTCAAACCCGCTAAGATTATTCGGATTGTATTTTATTCACGTTAATGAGGTTCGTGGTTTCGATTCTATAACAATTAGATCTAACGCGGTGCCAGAATTTCGATGGAAGGCGAAAGGTGGGACCTTTCGAGAAAGTGCTTTTCCAGGGTGGGCGCCACGGGTGGGCCGACCCCCCCTGTGACCTCGTGTTTGTATTCTTGTATAATATGCGGTTCGATAAACTGGCCCTCGGGTCCTCCCAGTGGAATTCGTGTATAAAATCTATTCAAATTTGTAATGACGCCGCGAAGTGCGAACTAGACGTTTCAGTGACTTTTGCTTTACTTTACAAGAACGGACTTTGTACCGCAAATTTTGGTCTTTCAAAATTAGGTTAGAATAGACGTTGAATATTCATTATTCCAAAGGGTCAGTCCATATTTTCATTAATTTCCGTTCCTCTGCCATAAGTGACTTTCTGTATTTTTTTGCATCATCTTTTTTATTGCAGATATTCAAAATTAGAAAAAATAAGTCTGGCTAGAATCTCAAAAAAAAGTTTCCTTCCCTCTCCAACACTCGACTATTGTAATATCCTTCGAATGTTCCGATTAATTTTATTACGCTCTAAACTTTCCGATGCTAATTGGTAGATCGGTGCTTGGACACACGAGTAGGGGTACTTATCTTATCCGTAACATTCGGATGCCTATTATTTTAAGCTAGTATAGTTGACGGATCTCGAGGTCTCAATTCTTTTCTATAGAGATTCCGCTAATTATTGTCCCCTTTTTTGCGTACGACTCTCAAGTTTTGAGTACCAATTCAAAAGTACCTCAGTCATTATTCCAGATCAACGCCGATAATTTCCTGCTATACGAATCCCAAGTAACTATAGGTCGTTGTGATTTAGAGGTGGGAACCCCATCAGTTTAATGGACAATAGGGGAGAGTAGGGCAGAGTGAGATGGTAATTGGTAAAGCAAGTGGAATTTTTAATTTTCAAATAAATTATTCCGATATTGGAAGTAACTTCTTTCATCGGAAATCGAAATTTTAACATTTTCCAAAATAAACTGGTCATTCGTCTAGCTATGAGGTTTTTCAAATTTTCTGTGTTTTACTTTGCCCCCACCTACTTGTCTATCTTTCCATTTCACCCCATCACGTGGCAATTTTCGATCAAAAAGCGATTTTTCCACATCCTACTCTAATTCCTTTCATATCAGAACCCTCGGTATTAAATATTTAGGTACACCACTTTGCTCCACTCTCCCCTAACACCAGAACCATTACAATTGCAACACATCATTCTCCCGAACGAATGTTTTCCTGATCCACCCCGATAAACAAAGGCGAAAGGGTTCATCTTTAACCCACACCCCCATACCATCAGAGAGGTACCAATCCGGAAACTTTCGCAAATGAGACAATCGCAATTTAACTTTTTCATTCTGATATAAAGCACTCGGTTTGATGAAGTTCGGATAAAACCTTCGTTAGAGTTTTCGCCATCATTACCCCCATTCCAACGATATAATAGAGCGTACCGTATAAAGACACCCATTTCTCTCCTGTCATAATCACATCATTAGAGACTGATGGAAAGTATGCATTTTGCATATTCGTGAATATTTTCCATACTTCGGGTATTTCTTTGAAAATTGTGCTTATTTTGGAGAAAGCTGCATATTTCTTGCATCTCTTGTGCATATTTCATACAATTTTCTATTTTTTTCATGAAACTCAAAACAACCCAAAATAGGTGGGAATACTGTTCTCGTTATCAGTATTTTCGAATATAGACCGCCAGTATACGGTTGTATATTGGCTAAAGACGTGGCTTTCTCATTAGGGGTACAAAGTTTTTTGCAATGATTTCAAAGTTTTCAATTCATTCAAAAACTGTGCGGTTGTGTTAAAACACAGAACAGAAGTTGAATGATATTTTGTATTTTAAAATTGACAAGTTATCTTTGTCTCTGTTTTTCAAACGCTTATAATATGAGACAGAGAGATGGTCACGGCTAACTTGACAGATAATATTTTCTTTATTTGTGCATATTTTGGTAATTTTCGCCTTTTTAGGGCATAAGTATTTTCGTGTTTTTCAAGCATACTCTGGAACTTTTTCGTGCATTTTGCATGCATATTTCAACTCTTTTTTTCGTGAATATTTCCCAGTCTCTAAACGTCATCATCCTGGCGACTTTTCGACGCGCATCATGCAGACATTCTCCTTCGGTCGGATTATGGAAAAAGTCCGGGTCGTTATAAAAAGTGCATTATGTGACCTCCCACGCTGGCCGCGCCGCGCGGTCCTTATATTTATAGTCATGCACTATTCATATCGACTCTGGTACACTCGCGCATAATTGGCCCCGAGCGAAACCGCCACGCTCGCATCTCTACTCTATACTCTATACGGAGTAGAGAGCGGCGCGGCCCGTCCGTCACCGGCAGACATGGGCGCGCGTCACCGGCGTCGGGACGCACGTGGCCCCGATCGACGGCGGTGCCGCCCTTTGTGCCCCGCGTCCGTGGGGTGGTGCGCGGTGCCGCGTGGGATCGGCCCGGGGGTAATTAGCGAAGGGTTGTTTCTCGGAATGAGATTTCGGGGCGCGCGGCGCGGTTGAGTGATGGACCTCGTTTCCAAGGTAACAATTACCTCTCGGCTCCACGTGACGGTCCGGCCGGAGCTTCATGGGAACCAATTACGGCACCAAAGTGATGGATGGTCCAATCAGAGGAGAGGACGCGCTCTGCCTCTTCGCCCGCGTTTCTGCCTTTTACGCCATCGGGTGACCCGCCGGGGTCACCGGCAAATTACGCGCCTCTCTCGCCGTGGTCTCTCCTCCATCATCGAGCGCCCGCTCTTTGATCGGCGTCATGGACGAAAACGCGCCCATACTTCTCACGTTTACCTATACCGACTATGCGAACTGGAAAATGTGCATTTTGCGGATTCTTGCATATTTTTCTGGATTTTTTATAAACTGCATAATTCCTCCATATTTCATATATATTTTTCTGATTTTCCTCAAAATGGAAGAGGATACCGGTTCTCGGTAAGGGGGTCTCTGTCTCTGTCGGTATCTATAAATCGATCGCTATAATCCCTTCCGCCACTAGGAGATATTTGCTAATGACGATGACGTGGCTTTCTTATAAATGATGTATACTTTTATCTTATATCATTTAGATTCAACATTCTTCTTATATGATGAAATCTGGACTAATCCATATGAATCAATTATTGGAAAACTATATGCGTGCAAATGAAAACACCAAACCAAAGTTGCATATTTTTCCTTGAGTGCTAAAAATTGGACAAAATGCCAATAATGCGCAAAAATAAGAGAGCAATAAATAAAGAGATTCAAAAAGTCGTCAGTTATAATTATGTATGAGCGATAGTGCACCAATGTGTGCAATAGTATATTGTTCAACGAGGCGAGAAAATTGGCCATTTCCAATAGAAATATTGCGTCACAAACTGAACGGATTTTGGGAAATTCTATCATCAATGGAAATTTGACAAACATTCCTGGAATTTTAGGAATCCCGATTAGAAACTTCGATGTAGTCTCATTGTTGACAGTGATGAGATTTTATGAAAAAAGAAAGAAGATGCTTGCCTAATTTTTATGAAATCTAATGCGATCATGCCTATGGCATTTCAACGGCCTCTTATCTTTAAAATATAATACAGGATCTACCCTTCTAATAATGTTTCTTCTCCTTAGCCCTTATCTGCATCAATATTTGAATATGTAGGTACTATAGTCTTTCCAACATAAACTGGCCATCACGTGGCCAAAAAACCTGACAAATACCTGTCATTAGTCAATGGCTAGCAATTTTTTTCAATTAAATTTTGCTTAGCAACTTATAGGTCACGTGATGGCTAAAATATCGTGGAAAGACCATATTTGGTTTATTTCTAATTTAATTTCAAAGGCACATATGCATACGCATACTTACCTACATTTTAGTGGTGTCTTTAGCTAAAAGCGCCTTAGAATGTGACAGTTATTTGACGTTTCCCAAGACGTATGTCACATTCTACACCGTTTTTAGTTAAAAGCGCCTCTAAAATGAGGTATGAATACAAAAGATTCGGCAATTTTTTTCTTTCGAAAATGCAATGCTGGTTTAACTACCATGAACATGACGTCACAATGCATTTATCAGAGAAAACATCAGAATATCACCGACAATAGTATACTGTTCAACGAGTGACAAAGTCGGCCATTTCCAGGATCAGCACCAGGATCTTGAAAAATGTTGGGTAATGAGTCACTTTATCCAATGTTCAATTATTTCTGTATCTTTGTTCTTAAAATGGGTTATAACATGAAAAAGAAACATGGTTCGACAGAAAAAGTGATGTCGACGTAGTATTTTCGTCTACTTTTGTGCCCAATTTTCGTATTTTTTTTTTTTCGTGAATATTTTCCAGTCTTTATTCACATCATCGAAACTCGAAACCTCTCTGAAGATGGAAGAAACGTTCGTATTTCGGAAAGGGTTGACGGTGCGGTTCTCTGTCGACCGCGATGCAAAAATGCCAGGAATTCCGGTGATTTATTAAAAGTCGAAAGCCCCGGGATATCTCGTTTGGGATCTCCAATTTAACGGGCATTTTCAAGGGCATCCACCCGGACCGGTGGAGTTCTCCTCCTCGACCCGATCGCCGTATAACCGCGGACGCCGAGAAGATACACACCGGTCCCGGTCGATATCATATTTCACATCGTCATTATACCACGGCGGCGCGGCCATCACGTGCATTATGCGCGGGATTAAAGCCGGATCGACCGGACCGAACAATCGACCGAACGGCCATCGGCGGTAATGATGATCTCGGCCCGTGTTGTGTACGCGAGAGATATTCAAAACGAACAAAGAAGAGTTGCGGTCCGCCCGCGGCCCGAAGCGGGATAAGTTTCGAGGAAATCGATGATCGCGTCGTCGATGACGGGACCAGACTTTTACGACCGATCCGTTCGTCACGAGAAAACAGGTGCGGGCAATCAAGAGACTTTCCGATCTCGGAACGTCACATGGCACCGGAAAAAATCGACCCGACATCGGTCGTGGGTGTGGAACCCGAAAAAGAAACACCGAGTTGCGCCGGCGAGGAACGGACGGATTAATCGCTGATGCCGACTGATGATGCCAACTGTGCAGTCGGTCTCGAAAAACTGGAGATTCGGGGAGTTTTCGTTCGAAACGAATCAGAAATAACCAGACTAATCGAAAATCTAGAATAATTTAGTCAACTTAAAAGGTTTTGACAGTTGGCATATGTATTGCAGAAGTGTCAATGTCAACTGTCTCGAATGTCAAAGAGAAAGAGAAGAAATTGTTGTTTTTGTTCGGCTGTTACGTCATGTCTGTCATGCGGATTTATTTTCATCGGTAAAATCAATAAAAATTTAAGTTTGCCACTATTGAGGAGATTCCAATTCGAATACGCCCTCTGATGGATGAAAAATAAACTGCCAAAAAACGCGTACTTTTTTCAAAATTAAATTTTTTCTCATCTCTAATACCAACCACGATGCACGCAATTAAGCATAATACAAAGAACTGTAGTAATGATTTCCTCGACATGAAATTTATAGGTCTTTCGTTGCAAAATAAGGTAAATTTCACTAAAACAAGAAAATCATACGATTAACCACTTTTCGGTTCAGTTCGAGCTTAATTTCCATTTTCAATACACAATTCCACTAAATTATCATTGCAGAAATGGCACACAATCAGTTTAAGCAATCCTCAGTTCTTTTTTAATTTGAAATCCGATCATTTTCGAATATAAACATGAAATGTCATCGATGTCATAATTAAAAAGTACGCGTTTTTGGATGCGTCTGCAGCGCCTCTAATGGTAGTTATTTATCCCAATTCACTGTTATGCTTTGTTAAAAAATCAAATGTTTCAATAAAGACAACCTATGTCGAGTGTAAACAATGAGGCAATAAACCAAATACCTGACCTAGACTGTGCTTAAAAACCACATTTTCATTTTTCATCTCGAATTGTGCGTATGCGCAGATGACGTGGTACCTAATAGTCATACAAAACAGGTGTCAAAATTAAATCAATTTAGTTCACTGAAAATTTAATATTGTTTTGACGATAATCAGTGTTCTTATCCTTCTTATTCACACTCTTCACACGAATTACTATCATGTCACTTTTCTCCTAAAAAATAGAGTAGAAAAGTCCTTTGGAAAAGCATCAAAATCAAGTTTGCAAAGAAAGAACTATTCATTTTCTATGGTATTCAGTTAATTCTAAAGGAAGCTTTTGACTTGACAGTTAGCATCTTAAACAGTGTCAATGTCAAATGTCTGAAATGTCAAACAGAACGATGAAAGTTGTTGTTTATTTTGATCGCCTGCCATGTGAACGGTTGAGCGGAATTATTTTCATCGGTAAAAGTGTAAATTTTCCCGCACTTATTTCACTGTTACTGTAAACTGCCAAGAAATCGTTGTTCGTAAAAAATTTATTGTTCCATTGAAGCTAACCCTTGTCAGGGATAAACAGTAAAAAAATATACCAAACTCTTGATGACCTACTCTGTCCAAAACTACTAAAACTAGATTAACACATATTTTTCTGGACTTGTAGCATGCTACTCATAATTAAGTTACGGAAAACAGATGTTGAAATTGAATAGTTCACTTAAAATTGAGTATTTTTCGACGACCAGCTAATTTATTTTTACTGTTTCAAGTGTTCTTATACGTCTTTGCACAAATTGCGATCACTACCAGTTTTGCTCCAAAAAAGCAAGTAGAAAAGTGTAGCCTCTGTACAAACACTAAATGATCTGTCTGTCTCTATTTCTCTAATGATTATAATATGAGACAGAGATAGTCATAGCTAACTTGACAGAAACAGCTCCTGTACACCGGTAGTACGAAAGTTTTCTGATTCGCATTAGAAATGCATCAACCAGACAAGAAAAAAAAATTTGTTAAGGAAGGATTTAATAGTTGGCATCTTGGAGCAGTGTCAATGTCAAATGTCTGAAATATCAACGAGGAAGAGAGAAGTTGTTTATTTTGTGTACTTGTCATGTAAATTGTAAGCGGAAATATTTTCACCGGCAAAAATGCTAATTTTCCACTATCTCACTGTTACTGTGTAAACTGTCAAGAAAACGTTTTTCATAAAAATTTTATGCTTTTATTGAAGATAACTTTTGTCAAGGAGAATATGTCGATCTAGGGGCAAATCGGATTCCATACTTATACGAAGTTCGGTCGTTTTCGGGGGTCGGTATCAGTGACATTAATTACGAGAGTGCCATCGAAAGGGACGGCGCATTCGTCCCAGTAACCAAAAGCGAACGCGAAATCGCTCCCCAATACTGGTAATAATAACGCGCGCAAGGGGGAATCCACAAATCCGGGACGAGAAGCAATTCGGCTTGGGCGGCGGCGGAATGCACGAAAAATCCAGAAAAAGCGAACTGACGGACTGACGTGACGTCATTAATGGATATTCTCGCGAAGCCGGCCCGAGAGAGGGCCTCCCCTCGCTCCCTGAATCCCCGGATGCAGTTGGACAGGTTCTATCGATTCCGTCTCATTTAAAAATTAACTCTTGCCTTTCGAGACGCAATATACGCCTTATATTATACCGGGTGGACACGGCAGACCGGTAGGTGCAGGTAATTCATCATGTTCAGAACCCTGGGATACGCGAAGGTGGAGCATAGTTGACACATCTAACTCCAAACGTGGAAACATCAGTTTGTGTGTTTGATATTTCTATAAATTTTCAAATTACCACCTTAGATATCCACTCATTGTGGTTTTGTGCGAGCTACTCTTGAGGGTATTCGAAGTCACCCTGTTTTTGCCTTACTTCATAGTTTTATCACAAGAGCAACTAGAAAGATCATTTGAGTTTGCTGTTATCTCTAGTTTTACACCTTGGTTCATTCCTATTCCCAATATTCCTTTTCGTTCATAAAATAATATGGTAAACACTAAACATATCATTATATGAAAGAGAAATACTGAGCGTTCATTAATGAAAGTGATCAGAGTAGGCCATGTTAGTCAGAATTTGACTATTGTCTGATTTTTGCAACAATTAAATCCTCACTGGCATAGCCTACTCTGATTACTTTCATTGAAGAATGCTCTGTACTAGCATACTAGAAAATGTCAGGCAGCTGTCGAAAATGTTAAGACCTGCACAGATTGCTTGATGTTTTCAGGTTGATCTTTATCGGCGTACGCGGACGAATTTGAGACTCCTGCGCAGGTCCTTATCATAATGAAGGGCATCACAATATTAGAAATCAGATTCTTCCTAATATCTTGTGATATATGTAGATGCATAGGAACATAATGATATCCTTTCGGAAAACGGTGAATTTACTCGAAAATTTTCAACTGTAACCTGAGAAATGACGACCAGACAAAGCTCAGTGGTTGGTAATTAGCATTATTGTCGATCTGCTGAAAATATGGTTCGCAACACGATGGTTGGTGGTGTGCATTTTCCCCACTATTTTGTGCTCCATTCAAAATCTTCTATCTCCTATTATTACTTATGATTACTGTTGATTAATGCAAAACATGGGCAACCCAATAAATTGAGTCATTGTTTGCCACAAAACGTAGGACTATTTGAATGTTTATCTTAATTATAACAAAAAGGCTTATCGCTATATCATTTGGTTCCAATTCATTGATGCCAACACAGTAACTAGGGTATCGTTTTCTTCCTCTCCATCCTTCCTACAATATGGTTGTGATTAATTTTTCTAAAAGTACACCGCGAGGAAGATGATATGGATCGAAATCTGATTACCCATGCTAATTCCCCAGTATGTACCGATCGCCCGTGTCCACCCGGTATCATCGTGCGGCTCGAGCCTTTTCTTTCTTTACCGTCTCTATAGATACCTCAATTTGTCTCTCTCGCTCTCTACCAGTAAACGAGTCGCTCTCTCTCTACGACTGCGATACCACCCGGAGGTCTCGCACTTATACCTATTGGTTTCGGAAAGTAAAACCCACCGGTCGACGTCGTGCACCTACAGCGCGCCCCCCACCCCGCGTTCCCCTCCCCAGCCCCCACCACCCCCGCGAGCGCGCACACACACGCAGAGCGGAGGCACGCATAGCGGGAGAGCGTGTTTACAGTGCACGGCTGTTTGCATATCCGCGCGCCGCCGCCCCGGCGCGGGACGCGGCGGGGCCGCGCCGGCGCACCGCGTCGCCATGGCCGCGAGGCGGGAATGCGGCCGTCGCCATGGCGACGGCGCGCCGCCGCCCCCCCGGCGGGGGAAGCGGCGCGCGCACCCCGCTCCCCACCCGGTCGGTTTCCCACTCACCGGGACTGCCGAGGAAGACGGAGGAGTAGAGGACGCCTCTTCGCGCGGCGTCGCTGGCGGCGCGGGCGTCCGGCGGCGACGACCACTCTCGCCTCGGACACCATTTCCCTGCAAAAATGACCAAAAACATCAGAAAAAAAGAACGACGAACGGCCGACTTCGGTTTTTGCGTGTGATACTGTTCGATCGATCGGGTTCGGGCGATCTCGGCGCCGTCGCGATCCGATCGAACCGGGAAAGTTCGGGACGCGTCGTAAAGTGGGGCCCCACTAGACGTAATTACCGCACGAAAGTTTCCCGGATAAATGGCGGATGCGCCGGGATGGTCCCCGAGCTCCGGGTGCCACCCTCCACCGACGTAAAAATCAATTGCGTTTCCCCGAAACCGGGGTATCGGGTGCAGGGCGCCGCTGTGTTTTTGCACTTTTCGGGGAAAATTTTGACGTTTTGAAAATCGCAATTGTAAAGGTTGCGTTCGGTGGCCGGTAAATAATTCGACGTTTTGACTGTTCGGTGATTTTTCCTAGTTTATACGATGATGAAAACTTGATTCAGCTTCCGAACGCGCTGTTCGTGTAATTGCAATGAGAAAATGTAACAGAACACTGAAAACTTCTCTTAATTTGATAATAATTTCTAATGATATGAATTCACTGACATATGCTGCCTCTAAAATGCAGGAGTTTTTTATCTCTGTCGTGAGAACACTGTGAAAATCGTTTTTAATATGTCAAAATTGTACAATTCATTGTAAATTTTCTTCCCGTGATCGGGAGGTGGGTAATCATCTAGAATCATTTATAACTATGTAGGTATGATTACGTTTTAATGATGATATTCTGTCAAGAGACCGTTCACACATGTATCCTATCACTTTGTTTTTCCATATTTTTCTTATAATTTGCATTTTCACGTTTTAACGTTTAAACTTAAGAGGAAATTTCCTAAAGAAGTTTGACTAGAATCCATTTAATTCAGGAATTTGCATGTGTTTATACTTCATACACACTTGCCTATAAAAAGCCATGGGCGTTTTTTCGTAATTTAATTGCTCATTCAATCCACTAATTGTAATTTTTCGCACTTGTCGACATAAAAATCGTTTCACGATAAAAACTGGAAATAGACATCAATAATTGATAGATTCGCGTTCGATGTCAGTGATTAACCTTATGGAAACAATATCCCTCATTTAACAGGTAATGAATCGAATCTAAAAGTGAATATTTCCAAAATAGCAGTTCCTGTATGAACGCAATAATGGATAACCAGCCCGAATTCCGCCAACAGTACAAAAAAAAGTTGCTAAAAATGAAAAACCGCGTCAAAAATCCTGCCGAATTTAAATTAAATACAAAGAATTTTCATTAAGGAAGTGAAAAATGGACTAACACAATAGGTATTTTCTGGTATCTCAATCGAATTACTTATTTAAATGGATCTTCACGTTTTTTACTTAATATACGTATAGTCAGCTGCTTTGGCCTAAATTCAGACTCTGAAAGTGTTTGTCTGTGTGTTAGTAAAGTTTTTTTGATCAAAATTATAACAACATGTTAACCGAAGTTATTTATCGTCTGCATAAATTCTAAACACAAGTTCCTGTTATGTAATTCATATCCCCATCATTCTGGCGGGCAACCTTAATTCAGTCTTTCAAGATCTTTAAAATCTGAATTAATTAAAGTTTATTGACCATTTGTATGTCATTTCACTCAAAGAGATGCAACTGAGTTTAAAAGACCCTTAGTGAGAGTCTTATTTAAGTAAAAATAATTCACTTAAGTAAGTATGCGGGCGAGAAAAAATATGTATATCCATCAACAGTGAATGTGATTTCTGGATGCAATTTTCAGTTCCACTAGATATCCGCATTACAATTGCTAGATGACACTACGTGAACTTTTTCAAATATGGAGATTTCAACTGTATCGGTATAAGCAAAGATAACACAAAAAATTGAGGAAAAATAACATGGATCACGTAAAGCGATTTGTCAAAAATCGTCAAAAACGGTGCTTTAGGTCATACGCGATCACACGATCCGTTCATTTTGTGAGTACAGTGACGAACTCGGCCGGTTCGTTCGCATTTTATGACATACGTCCCTGTCATATATCCACACACCGGATCAGATAAGGCCGGAGAGAGCGAACGCATTTTACTGCCGTCATAACGTAACTTTAAACCCCGATTAAGAGCCGTCTTAATTCGAAAATAAAACATCCGACACTCCGAAAGCGACCCTCGGGTGATTCCCGCCCGCGATAAGGAGGCGCACCGCACATACAGGTGCGTCCGTTCCTCCACATCGAGTTCTTCGACGTTATTTTCGTTATACCTGCGATGTCGGTGGTGAAATCGCCGAGGAACGCAAGAGGAGGAAGAGGAGGAGGCGCGCGGCAATCGATGGCGAGCAGATGACGGCGGCGTCGAACGCGCCGCGTCCGTCATCGCGCGGGGGTGGCCGGGGCGCACAATGGGCCATCCGCACCCGTCAGCGGCAGAGTTCCGGGCGCTGCCCCACTTTCGCCGCTCCGGGCTCGGGGATTACCGCCGTTCGGGGCCCCGGGCTCAACGGGTGGTCGCTAAAACGCGACATTACCGCCGCCCTCTTCTCTTATCCGCGCGTTCTCCGAGAGGAAAATCGTCCTATGTAGGTGCGTGCGATGATGACGACGATGACGATGCGCTCTGGGTCCGAGGTGCATTAAAAGCAGGTGGAGTCGACGGGTTGCCCATATTGAACCTATCGAGCGGGTCTCCAAGGTTACAGGTCGATTATGTCGATAATAAGGCGACTGTACACTGTCGTCGTCGTCGTGTCTTTGCGTTTCGTTCCCGACGACTCTTTGTAAATTAATTCTCGTTTTATTATTGCGACTCGGGAAATTCTCACTCGACTCCATGCGGGAACTTGTGGTACCTACTGATATTGAAAGGAGTGAAAATATGTCTGCCAGAAGTGACAGCTCTGTCACTTTGACAGTTACACGGTTTTTATCGCCGCCGCCACTGGGCCGTTTGACAGTTGGCCGGAAACTTTCTTCACGAAACGTCAAAATATGTACTGTAAACCTGTCTTAATGCATTCAAATTTCACCAAAATCAAGTTTGCTATACCTAGTAGTTCTTCCAACGGAAAGTTTAATGTAAAATTCGAGGTAAAATCTATTCAAATTTGTGAATAGCTATAGACTACCTACATATATGACGTTTTAGTGACTTTTGATTTGTAACAACGGACTTCTACCGCAAATTTTGGCACTATGTGGACAAGTGGGCAGGTTTTTAAAATTAGGTTAACCGTTTCTTCTGTCACTTTTGAATAAACATTCGTTTTTCATCATTTCAAAGGGTCAGTCCATTCTTTAATTGAATGAACTTTTGTCCATTATTATACTGTCTGCGATATCGCAATAGCAAACCCTATTACACCTATTTTCTGCTGTAAATTAGGTCAAAAGCTAGATTTGTAAAATTTTTTCAAGATTTACGGTAAAAGCTCTGCCACCAAGTCCAAAATTGTTGTGGAACTCTTTTTTCCCCTAGAACAAACTTCCAATGTTTCCTATTTATAGTGAGAGTAATCCTATTTTGCTCTTATTTAGGTCATTTTTGCAAATTATCTGAAGAACGAGGATTTTCCTCCTATTTTTCAAGAAAAAATTATTCCTCTACTTGTAAAACGTTTCTTATGCAGCTTTTTGAAGATTCTTCCTAAGTATTTCAAGAGGTTTTACAGTAAACGAATTCGAAAAAATTAGTGGAATATAAGTATCAACATAGTTTTAAATTTTGACATTTGTCCTTTTGGGACAAAGTTTTCTTCACGTGAACCACACGTCGTCCTCACTTTTATGCGATGCAGAGTGATTGATCCATTTTGCGCTAAATTCCGAGCTAAATTCATCTTAATTTTTGTGTAAAATTCTTCGTTCGCATACTTTTCACGCCTATTCCGTGGATAAAAAGGCTTCAGCAAGTCCGCATTTTCGTAGGTATATTGTTGGAAAAACATTAAAAGTAAACCGCAACAAACTCGAAAAACTAGCAGTTTGAAATATCGAATAACGTAAAAAACAGCACGAGAATTTGAGTAATTTATGGAATAATCGGAAACGAGGCGCACTCGAAAACGCAGAATACCGCAACGATAGTAACGCGCTTGACGTTTCGTTTTTCATTATCGCAATTTTCGAAAGTCCTTTTAGCGTCGAATAGCGGGAATCGCCGAGTGTCGTCGCGGCTTTAGAGAATTCATTCACGACATTCTCCAGAGCCGCCTCAACACGGTAATTCCTCAACTCCGTGTTCGATTTTTTCCTTAATTAAATAAAAACTCGTCCCCGAGATGTGATGATGATCTCGCCGCTGCTGCACCGGCGCTGCCGCACTGATGATGATGATGTGATCGTCATTATTCGAAAGAGGTAAAAAAAGGTCAGGTAGCCATTAAAACATCCAACTGAGAATAACAAATTTTTGATTCATTTTAACGAGCCGACAAAGATGATCATTAGAATAACACGACACATCAGAAAACGTACAGCGAAAACGATGCGTTATAATTATGAGGATAAGTAATCCGTGGACATAATACCATGGATATGTAAACCCACATTTAATTAAGGATCGCGTAATCAATTCGTATGGGTACTTGGGTATTCTCGTGCGTATGTGTAGACGTTTTAATAATTATTATGTATATTCAGCGACTCGACTGGAATATTAATGAAAGTGGTGAAAAAAACAGATAACACGATTCAATTCACATTACAAAGTTTTTGGGCAGCATTTCGCGTGTCACTTAAAAAACGAGAAAAAAACGTATGAATTATAATTAATTAGTACGAACTACATGCGATATTCATGCGGTCATTTCGGGGGGTGAGTGAGAGAAACACCATTAGAAATGAAAATTCCCAGATTGCGATCGCCGAATGGAAATTTCAACAGTTATTCAAATCGGCCCGAGATCTAATAAAAGGGGCACCGAAATCCGACAGAGAGAGAGAGAGAGAGCCGCATCGATTTTTGACTGATAGAAAACGAAAGAGATTAATCTTTCGACTTATCGGTCCCGACGATCGCGCATACACGGCGTTCCCCTCCGTGTTTCATTTAATCTCGTTGCGAGCGGCTATCTGGCATCTCCGTCGTCGGTTAGTTGGTCTTTGTGATTATTCCACTCGACTACCCTTCGGTAATTGGGAATATCTACCGAGACGCCCCATATAACGTGCACCGGGGTTTCATAAACGCTTGGGTACCACGTGACTTGGCGGAAGTTTGCAACCCGCGCTACACCATGGGCGTCGGAAAAGGGGAGGGTCCTGGGGTCTAGTGAAAACAAACATATTCCACACAGCTGGAATGTATGGACCCAGATAAAAGAAAAAGGGAATTTTCTTCGAGGAAACTCCACAGAAAACCCAAGAGCATGTGTGTTTGCAGAATGACGGACGTAAACACTAAACAACACGAACGTCACTGGCGAGTTTGACGCACAGACTTAGTGGAGAAACCTGAAAACGCGTAATTCCCCAAAATTCCCCCAAATATGTATGTTGGGTTGCCTACCTCATGATCACATGGTACCCAAGCATTTATGAAACCCCAGTATATGGTGTTACAGGAGAGACGGGTGTTTTTTCGAGGGGGTCGATTTGGGATCGCGGGGATTCGGCGTCGTCGTATTCGCGAACCGTGTGCGAGCCGGCGGCGTAAGTTCGCGGGGGCGTTAGCGGCCTTTCAGTTCGCCGCAGCCTCGTTCCGTCCTCCCATTGGCTCCCGTTTCGCCCCCTCAGACGTGCGGCCGATGTCGATTCCATTCGTAAATCAAAATCCCGACGCAAATCCACCCTATTACTTCGCGACTGACCCGGCCGCGCCGCGCTGCCCCTAATGCGACGTCGCGACGCCGACGACGCCGCGATCGCGATGAAGGCAGCGACAGGAAATCGGAGGAGCTCTCCGTTGCCCTCCTGGATGATCTTTGAGAGGGAATCTGGGGAGAATTGTTCCGAAATCTATCTGCTTCCTTCTTTTAGTTACTCCCAAAAAGCGGAATCGGATATTTTGCAACATACATATATCGAGGGTGGTTAATATGCTGGTGCATACATAGATAAACGTACTTGTGAGTGGTTTCTCATGCATTTAGACCTGGGGGTCTTCTACAGAGACATCAAATAAATTCTTCATAAAGGGAGGCCGAGAGGGGGGCTATGATAATCGTTCTGTCTCATCTGGAAATCCAGTCTTCCTTTATGAAGAATTTATTTGATGTCTCTGTATTTGAGTATCTTTCCCCGTATAACATCGCCGATTGATGTGAATTATTGAAACATAGAAAATGTTATTTTGGTAAAATTGTTGTAAAATTTGAGTAAATCTACTAATTTTGCTATGTATAAATGTATAAATGTCAAAAATTTATCAAAATTATCAGGATTTTCCGCCGAAAACCGATATACATGGTTGTGTATTCGAAATTGGAACACATTTTCAGGCGAATTTTTAGAGTGGAATATCTTAGGACAGAGAAAAAACACCCTTCACCAGTGGCTTTAAAAACATCAGTGCCTAATGCATATTCACAGTATCTTCATTGAAAATTTTCAATTTTCAAATGTGAAAATGAGTCCTAAATAGTACATAACATTACACAACGTGTCTGGAAAGTGCAAGTGGGGTTTACTACAACCCACCCCGAAAAGTTGTGTACACTATTCTTCCGACGACCACATCAACTTCAACACCAATATTACCTACTTGCAAAAACTCATAAATACAAAGGAAAGAAAATTGACAAGAGTCATAATTAATTTGGAATTGCCAACCTAAATTTGCATAAGGAGAAAAATCCCTAAATTGCCTAAACAGCAGCGATGATTTGAACCAAGTAAACGTGCAACACGAATGAATTATAACAACAAAAATGATAACTGCATAACAATTAGAGATCGGTTTTCGTGCTTAGATTTAGTGAAATTATGAACCTGTGCGATAATGAAATCACCAAGTTGCATAACGAAATCACCAGATTCAGTTTGAAAATGAGTGACATTTCAGCCACCTCGATTGTTATGAAAAGTGTCACTTTACAATGTGGGCGTCGGAAAAGAGTGTGTTTAGCGCATTTTACCACAAATAACCATGAAGGTCACATGGTCTATTAAAAACGGTGAAAAACCGCAAAATTTCCAAAATTGAAGACGTTGATGTGTTTCCAACTTGACCTCCTCACATCTCGGTGGATTGTGAGTATATGATTTTTTCGAAATAATTTTCCCTAGACTCTCTCAAAGTTGTGTGTACTGATGTGCGAGTATAGAGGAGACGCGCAAAAAGCGTACATGCAGTTTGATTTAGCGGTAATGATTTATCACAATTTGCGCGAGTGACAGAGTCCTCGTGGCGCGCATCGCTAATTGGCACGAGCGGTTTTAATTAATTACGGGACATGTTTTTGAGCGCGATTCGTAATTGACCGACGGAGCGAACGCACGCATCACGGAGTCGCGCACCGCACCGCCCCGGTCGTGCCGAATCGGCGGCGGCGGCATGCAGGTCTCTGTTTTACCGGCCGAATGTACGAAACGTACTCGCATACGTGAATGTGGTCTAGGTGCTGCGTTGATGTTTTGTGCCGGATCGCGACCTAGGACAACGCGGCATCCAGGTCGGTCCGCGCGCGTCTGGTACGTAAATCAACCGAAAGACCTCTAGAGCACTCGGACGACCTCCGTATAACGACATCTCCGGCTCGTATTTCAAATTTTATGCCATACAGTGGGGTCCGTAATTGCCGACCGTACTGGCTGCTTCGGGGAAATTATCGTACAGGGGGTTACGCATCTCGGTTAATCGCTTTATGCGGAATCTCCCCGGTTATTTTGGTATAGGGAAACGAATTTTCGTGAGTGCCATCGTTTTCGGGTATTTCACCTTTTTATATTTTTAAACGGCAACGGGCTAATGTTGGAGATTTTGACGGTGTGATTTTTTCGTACAGGGGTAAAAATATCGTAAGGGCTGTCATTTTAGAGATATTACCTAAAATCAACGTTTTTCAAAATTTTCATAAAATGGTCTTTTCGTGTTTTTTTCGAGAATGGCAAGATTTATGGCAATTTTGCTTTTCCAAAGAAATACCGAATCGAACAGAGCAAAATTCTACTGATTTGGGGTATAAGTGCGATATTTTCAGTCAAAATCTAAATTTCCCAAAAAAATTACTTTTTGAGTTTTTGCCATTTTAATGACAAATTTGACAACTGGAAAGTGTCAGTTTTCTTTATCCTTTTTCCAGATTTACAGATACGTTTTACAGGACTAACTTGAACCTTAATAAATAAATAAACATCGAATTAAACATGTGCCTTTTAGTAATTTATGGTTTTCCAGGGCTGAATTTCCAAAATATATACAGTATGTCCACGGATGGGGTTTAAAAGAGGAAAAAATTTTTTATTTCTGATTTTACAGAAAAAATTATTCTTGATAAAATCGCCTGCTTGCTCTCAAACCTCTAAAACCCATTTCGTTTTCATTTCAACATGAACAGTTATTTTTTTATTGAATTTTATTTGAAAATTTTGGACTTAGAAATATTTTTATCCAGCATTAATAGAAGTACCAGTAAGCGAAACCATGGCGCAGAAGTTGACAACAGTCAGTCATCATCAGCACAAGCACCCGTCAGAATGTCAGAACTTTGACAAATGGAGAAAATACTGATAGCGAAGATAATAAATGCGATGCTAAATCGATATTAAATCGGTACCAATTACGGTGTGACCCTGGCGCCCTACTTATTGTCCAGGATTACATGAAAATATGAAATAAAATAAGAAAAAATTCAAATCCATAGATGAACCCCTCTCCAAATCTCATATCCGAACAATGCTGACACTCTGACAGTGACTGTTACAAGGTTTTGCACCATGGTTTCGGTTACTGGTACTTCTATTAATTTTGGATGAAAATATTTCTAAGTCCAAAATTTTCAAATAAAATTCAATAAAAAAATAACTGTTCATGTTGAAATAAAAAAGAAATGGGTTTTAGAGGTTTGAGAGCAAGCAGGCGATATTATCAAGAATAATTTTTTCTGTAAAATCAGAAATAAAAATTTTTTTCCTCTTTTAAACCCCATCCGTGGACATACTGTAGAAAACACGATTGCCTATGGTATACCTATGGTTTTCCTAGTTGTCCTGTAAAGGTGCTCTTTCCCACCTTGTCATGTTAAATATTTTGAATTTTTACGGAAAATTCTTCCGAGATTTCTGAACATAATTTGATTAAAATTGCAGTGATCCTATAAAAGTTTCGGTTTACTCCAAAAGTAGAGCATTTAAGTATATTTTACCCTACAATTAATAATTCAAAATTATTATCCTAGCGAATTTCCGAAATTCCGGATTGTCACATTTTCGATGGAAATTAAGAATTTTCGAAAAGTAGGAAACACATTTTCTCAAATCAGCGTAACATAAAAATATCTTCAAATTTATTTCAAAAGCCAATTAAAATATTAACTGAGTTATCAAGAAAATGTTGGTTTTCTTAAAAACTGAAAGGATTTATTAGGCACATTTTCACCCCCCTTCAAAAGTCATGATCCCATCAAAATCTTGCAATACAAAGTATCGTAAAAGTGCTTCAATTGAGTTACATTTTTTTTTTAATTTCCCAAAAATTATGAGTTCAACACTTTCCCCTTTTCTTGAAAAACGATTGACATCACTTTCGTTTAAACATTTATTCCACTGCCGATCATAATTTCCTTGTGTAGCTTGTATCTATCAATCAGTCAATCAAAATTCTGTCTCGTCCTATTAAAAGTGAAATCACCTCTGCTTCAATTTCATCTGATGAGGGACACACTGTATGCGGTGAGCGTATAAACGACAAGGTGAATGAAAGCGAAATCGCCATAATAAAAATAATGCCAACAACAACAATGACAAGAAGAACGGTTTTTAGGGGTCTTTGACGTCTTTTTCGGTGAGATGGTCCCGCTGACGCATTCCCGCTGTCTTGAAAAATGGCAAGATTGAGATCGCTCCGACACCGCGTGATGTGATGCACCATCATCATCATCATCGTCGTCGTCCAACGGACCCGGGCCGCCGTCATCGTCACAATAAATAAATTCGATCCATCCGACGGGCCCGACTCACTTTTACATCACGTGTATCCTCTATGGTGGAAATGGTAATAAACGGACGGGCGCTCCCCGGTGGTCAACCGGTTCTTCCGTTTCTGCCTAGTTTTTAGACGATTCCGTACGCGGCGCATCCATCTTTAAGACCGATGACGATAATAATAATGATAATAACGGCCCGCATTATAAGAGACGACTATAATAAGCCGGGCTTTAAAAGTCCAGCGACATCGGAGACGTCTATACAAATAGAGCAATTTATTCGCAAAGAAATTTGTCGACATGGCTCTCCGATCGCCGCAATAAATACGACTCGGTCCTTTTTGCCCGATCGAGAATCGGCCGATCATCGTATGCGTACCCTACTACAAACAGGTATGATCGAATATAATAATTCGAATAAAGGGGGAATAATTAGAGTTATGACGTGGATTCGGAACGGGCCCGACGTTATCCCGGGCGGTAAATTTTATCGCGATGGCCATTCGGGAGATTGCAGGCAAGATGGCGAAGCGCCGGATGAAGTACGGCAGCGTCGCGACGGCGGTGCGCCGACGCCGACGGCGAATCTATTCCAGAGATGGCCCTCCTCTCAATTTTGATGGACATTCGAACGGCCGCGCCCTCATTTCCGGCAACAAATCGCGTCTTCATCACCCCTTCACCCTATAGGTGCTCCGTCGCCCGCCCCCATGCCCGAGGAAACCCCGAAAACCGTCCGCCAATTATTTTATTCGAAATCGATCGCGGGTGCGCGGCTAATCGTTTTGCGGTCCGTCCGTGTGTGTTTTATACGGGGAGGGAAAAAAAATTGTCCGGGGGTGTCGAGATGGGAATCGTCGTCGAGATGCCGTATCAATCGCGTAATAAAACGGCCGGGGGGAGAAAAGATAGTAAAATATCAGTTAGGTGAGTAATAACGTCGGGACATTCGGATTCGGGTTCGGATGGGTAGTAAAAATCAGCTGATCGCCTGGAGGGGATTTCGGTGCGCATAATAAAAACATTTCGGGCCGCAATAATGGCCCATATAAAGTGACGTTTCGAGACGGGCACGGCCTGACAGTTTGATAGCAAAAAGGCTGCACGACGCGACGTGGAAAATCAATAGCTCTCTACGTCATAGGCTCGGCGGCGCATAGGATGGGCCGGATCCGGATTCGTCCTTTCGCGTTCCCCTGCTCTCTGTTATACATGCGTATTTATACACCATGCGTTTCTGATCTAATATATTCGTTACATTATTTCGGGATCGAGGGTTTCATGATGGGAGAAGACTCGAGAACACTGGTGTTTTTCGAAAATTTGTCAACGGTCTATTTTTGTGATGGTGTTGTTTTTTACCCTTTTTTTACTTGAAAATCCAATTTTTTATGATGGTTTTCTTAACCCCTACAAGGGCCGATCTTTTCACCTCTGATTATCCTCCTGTAGGTTATTCGGAACTTTGAATGTGACAATTCCGATTGAAAAAAAGACTAGATATGTCACATTCAAAGTCCCGAGTAACCTACACTGAGAAAAATTTCGCCTCGTCAAAATACTATTTGAAGAGGTTGATAATTATTAGTTCTTCATACTTGAAAACGCTTACTATTTAGCTGAATTTTAGTTAATGAGCGACCCTACAATAGTATTAACTACTCCTGTAAAATAGTAAACAGAATCAGTATTAATTACCACTACATATAGTATCTTCCACTTTCATTCAATAGTTGTTTTTACTTGTTTTAAATTACAACTGTGTAGTAGTAAAAACTACCACTACACAAGGTAACATTTACATAGAAAAACAGTTCGTCGACAAATATTATAGGTTGGTGACCAATCACAGAACGAATACTCTTCGCTGGTCGCTGGGGCTGATTTCAGCAGTACAATTCTGGCTTTCGTTAGTGTTTTGTTTGTTTTCGATAGTGATGGAATCGTTACTGAGAGAATGGGATTTGGAGACTCTCATCCCTACTTTTCAAGGTAAGAATACTTTTGTTATTACTTGTAATTTTGAGGTTACGCCAAAATAGGTTTATTTGCTATATGAGTAGCGGGTTTACAGAGGTACACACGGTCACTTTATGATCCTATATCATTGATGAATTTACCACAATTCTAAATTTCTCTTCGTGTACCTCTAGAAAATTTTGTGGACCCCGAAAATTTCGGCGATTTATCAGAAGCCGACTTAATCCAACTTGTCCCTCAGGTTGGTCTACGTGTAAAATTGAGAAAGAAATGGGCGGAATTCGTGATTATCGTGAGCTTATTTTAATAATATTAATTTTTTTTCTTTTGAATGAATACGTACTTACATCACTTTCAACCCACCCCACTTATCTAAAAAAATGTCACTTGTTTTTTTTATAGCAATCTGAAATATCTTTAGGATTTCCCGAGGGATTTCCAATCCCAACAACATCAACGATTTTCAGTTTTACCGATACAATTTCGGAAACTGCATCACATACCGCTTACCAAACACCCAGTACATCATCAAGGGAATTATTAGAGATAAGTTATTTATGATTTAATAGTTATTTAATTTAACATTTATTTGTGAGTTAGCAATAAAATATGTATATGTTGATAATAAATACTTTTCTGAAACAGTAATATGTAGCTTTTGTTACCAGTTCGTACAATTACATGAATATAGTTACCAGAACGGTTTTTGTCTTGAGTAGTAACGATTTAAATATAGTATTATTTATCATGGGGGAAGTTAACATTACTACAGTCGTAGTGATTGCCTCGACAACTACATGAAGATCATGAGTATCGCGCGAATGCAGCGATGTTGACTGGTACTGTAGTGGTAAAATTTACTCCTACAACATAGTAACTGATATAGGGGTATTGGTTAGTGATACTTAATCGATATCACTATTAAGTAGATGTTTCTGTAATCTCTTGTAGGATTTGGTGCCTATTTAACCACTACATATGGTATCACTTAATGCTTTTGCGATATCATATAACACCTATTTTTCTGGGTGTACAGGAGGATAATCGGAGGTGAAAAGAATAAGGGGCCTAAGAACAGCGAACTCTAATTTCCAGAAAGTTTCGAAATCGTTTAAAACACGAATTTCTCCAAAATTACTGGAAATCATAAGAATCTATGAAAAAAAGTTGGAAGCATTTCTCAACAATTTCTGAAACTTTTGATAATTTCTTTATGTGTTATTTGAAGACAAGATTTTTTTTGAAATTTTTCCATGGAAGTTAATTTTAGGTGAACCATGACTTTTTATAGGAATTTATCTTTCTATCAAACAAGTAATTTATGCCGTACCAAATTTCATCAGATTTCTTGTTCCTCAATAATTAGATCTGTAGGATGTTCTGGACATTTACAGATCCTTAAAACTTCCACATTGTTTTTGATGCTGTTTCTTTTAGTAAATTATAGCCAATTTTCTAATAAACTCATTATTATTATTGTTTTCAACACCGAAGCTTCTAATTTGTGGACATGAAACTTTTCAAAATTTCCAGAAAACCTGTAAAAACAGCAATTACTCCATAAAATCAATAAACTGATCTATGAAGTATCTCAATGTTTTTGATTGCCAAAAGACCTTAGCAAAAAGTGAAACTTCTAGTAATGAAACAAAATTTTAAGAAATATCTACAGGGTGATTATACCAACGTCTTTCGCGACGAAGAGCATAATAGCTGGAGTAATTGAAAAGAAATTAACTCACCTACCATGCAATTCAAGTGTAAGTAATTACACACCCGCATCCATTAAAATTTCCGCAGAAATCCAGATTTACAAAATCAACGGCGATCGAAAACATCAAACGAACTGACATTCCCTTCCGCCGGCATATAACCCCAAAACCGACCCACGCCAAAGGACAATCGCACGCAGAAACAATATAATCGAGAGCGAAATTTGATATAGTTTAGATCGTCGGGGGTCGAAGTGAATAAGGGCTGACTTGCGAAAAAGAGGCGTAGAGCACCTGGACACGTTCGTGCCCTTTAATTGACGCCACTGCAGCTGCGATCCATTATACGAAATGAACTTGCACTTTATGACATACGGTGCATTAGCACCTCGATCGCCGTAATTTTAAAACGGCCGAATTTATCTCCGACGAAATTTCCACGACCGGTGTGCGAGCGAGTTTATAACGTCAGAGTGTGTCGATCGATATCAAAAACACACGCAGCGGACCTAATGATAATCCAGAAAACGGGGAATAAGAACAACAGCGCTCGACGTGAAAGGTAATTCATTGTGTTTAGGACCCCGGGATGCGCGAGGGTGGAGCTTATTTGACACATCTAACTCAAAACTGAAAACATCAGCTCATGCGTCCAATATTTAAACAGTTTCGAATCACCTCGTTTGATATCCACTGATGGTGGTTTTGGAAGATTTTTCATTTTCTCAAATGAGAAACGAGAGAGTCAAGTTGGGCTTCGAGTAAATTTACACATTGGACCCTGTCATTGCCCAATCAAGAGGTTGTCAAAATTTTCACAGATTGCCCGATGTTTTCAGGACGATCTTTATCGGCGCACTTGGACGAATTCGCGGCTTCTGCGCAGGTCCCGAACGTAATGAGTTACACGGCAATCTGGCGTAGTGGGAAAGGGCAATCAAGCAAATGACGCGACCCTTTCGTTTTAATTATTCAATGACACAGTTGAACCGGCTCGATGTGTGTGTGTGCATAAAAAATAAGGTCGAGACAGAGACGACGTGATGGCGCGAGTTCCGCGCATCCGGGGTAACGGAGGGAACCGAATTCGGGCCGTTCCCCGCATAAATGAGTGACGGGTTTCGTGTTTGCGGATATTTGCATGCAAATGAATGTTAATGTCTGACTGGTTTCGGGGCGTCGCGCGAGATATACACGGGGTGGCTCCGGCGTTACCGTCGCGAACGCGATGGGGTGGGGAAACGACGATAATTAGTCCGCGTTCCTGCTACCTCCATTATAACCTCTCGCCCGTCTCTTAAGAAAGGAAGATCACCGCCGCGGCGATTATAAATTTATTAAGGGAGACGCATAATGGCGCTTCGGCGGCGCCCCTCGCGTACACACTGGATGTCCCAAGAAAAATACGCAAGAAAGACTTCAATACCATGAAAAGCAAAAAAAGTGATCTTCGAGGAGTCATTTTACAAAAGGGGATGATTTTTCCAGACGCTCCAATTTTCCAGTTACCTAGTCCACTTTTTCCAATTTTATGTCGTTTCAAAATCCAAATTTTATCGACAATCGATCATTCTTTCGGTAGAAAAACGTTTTGATTTTTGAAGTAATTCCCATCATTTCAATTAGAAGTTGTTGTCTCTTGACGTTCGGAATGATTATCGAGGGATTTGGGTACACGAACCAGGAAATGTTGACAATCCTATTTCTGATATTTTTGGTGTTGTTTTTAAAAAATCGTTTGGAAACATTATGATCGAGTTTGATGTAAGTATCTTAGGTATAGAGTACAGGCAAATTTGAAAATCGAAGAATAATGAGAACAAAAATTTTGTTTGAAAATATTCTTTTCAAATTCAACTAATTTGATGAATCTCTTGTGACTATGACGAATTGAGGTATTTTTTATGTATTTCAGTTGGCTTTTGACATTTTTGTTAAGTTAACATCAGCAAATTTTTGGGAATGTGTGTCAACTTCGGCGAATTGATTGAGGAATGAAGGAAATATCTTCTATACATTTCGAGGCACTCCTGTGAACATTGTTTTTCAAATTTGGTGTACAGGTTACAACAAATTGGGCGATTATTTTTGAGAATATTGGACGTTTTCATACATTGCAAGAAATTTGGTGTAAAGAATTTGAAATATTAATACATTTCGAGACACTTTTCGCTGTTTTTTCAAATTTTATTGTAGGTCGTTTATTTTTTGGTGATTTGTACGATTTTTGGATAATAACGACAATCGTCGTTATCAATCGGTCAACTAATCGCAACGGCTGTCATTTGTCATTTTTGGTGGCAAACACTACCAACCTCAACGGCGTGAAATTCAAATTTGAAACTTATTCCTAAATTATGTATTTTTGGTAAATTACGAAAAATTTTGGATAAATAAAAAAAAACTTTGCGATTTGGTGAACGGACACAAGCAAATTTGGTTATTTTGTCATTTGTCATTTGCAGGCGAATAAAAAAGAGATGAACATTTCTTTCAGATAAGCAAATCATACAATCAAATCAACTGAGACTAATGTAAGTAGGTATCTCTGAAATTAAGGAGCCCTTATGGAGAATGATTATTATACCAAAACGCTTCCTTCTGCAATATCAATAACGAGAAACTATTATCGATCGAAAGAAGTCCCATTTACAGTGAACCGACTTGAAAACTAGAGCACCCACAGAAACGTTATCTCTCATAAAAATCACCCTAAAAACAGGACTCTTTCGATTTTTACGATATTTCCAAAGTAATAACGCGAATTAGCCCGGTTTTCAACGACACCCTGCACCATCCACAACAAAAGCGTCGCGACGCCCTCACACCGAGAGAGAGCGAGAGCGATAGAGAAAGACTGAGCGCGATCGGACGCGCCGTAAAAATATTTATTAGGAGGACGCTTCTGGTGGTTATAACTCGGGGAGCGTGTCATTGTTTTGGGAGTGCATTAAAATCTGTTTAGAGACGGCGGGCGCATTAGGGGACGTGCAGTCCTTTGGGGATGCGGTTAACAGGTGTATCGCATGTCCGGTCGGGCGCAATACGCGGACGTCCGTCATTACGCGGCCGAAAACCTCCGCTTTTCCATCGGGCTCATATGCGACGCCGACGACGCCGACGCCTAATTGCGACGACTGACGGTGATTATGACGATGACGTGGCAGAGACAATACATCGACGCGACTTTTCATTACTCGCCGCAAAAACACATCTGTGACACTTTTTTCCCGGTTCCGGATCGATTTTCCGGATTTTCGAGTATGGTAGATACTCCCAGAGAGATCCACCTTATTACAATCTAGACGATGGTTTATGCGAGGTATATGCCCGCAGTATAAACCGGGCACATGGCGTGATTTATAGCTTCGCGCTGGTTAATTGTCCACTCAAACTATTAGACGAAATCGATATAGCTCGCGTAAAAGCCGTGGTGGTCTCTGTCTGCTCTCTGGCGCACAACAGTCCGCTTATTGCATGATGCGTTCAATATTTTTAGGTCAACAGTTTCGATTTTCCTTCGTTTCCTTATAAGACGACCCCGACTCTGAAGCAACATGATACCGGCGTTTCTAGAATGTTCCGCGGAATAGCACCCAGGATTTAGTCAAATTTCATCGAAAGTTTCCCATAATTTTCGGAAATCTGTCGGATTATGAAAATCGTCTAGAAATAAAAATTCATTGAGAATGTGTCTATAGTTTCATAGAGGGGAGCACCTTGAAATTTATGATGTACAAATCCGAAGATTTATAGGGATTTATACATGATTTATGAGGGATTTATAAAGGAAAGAGGGTTTTATGGAATTCCAAATTTCGGTCAATTGTTTGTTTCTCGATAATTTTCAAATATTATAGTCTCTGGCCATCGCGTGACCTTAGTTGTTAGGCAAAAATTAATTGAAAAACCAAGCTAATCATTGACTAATGTCAGGTATGTACCTATTTGTCAGGTACTTTGGGGGTCACGTGATGGCAAGTTTATGTTGAAATGACTATATGTATGAGATAAGAAATAACATCATTCCTGTATCTTAAAATACCCCAAAATTTTGAAAAATCTGTTATGGTTTCACGTTCTGAAAAATTTCTCAAAAATTCGTTAATTAATATTTCTATAGAAAACATCAAATCTATAACTTCAAAGAATTACTCAATGTCAGGATTCAGAACACGTATTGATCTTTGAACATTTTTTCCACCTTTTTTAAATTTTGCTACAAAATTTTCGGATATTTCTCGATCTTTTTGTACAAAATCTTTAACCAGGAAATTCCAAGAATTTCTATCAAAGTTTATAAACATTTTCACACTAAAGAAAATGAAACAGCTGTTTTGCCCAAATTTCCTGGACACATTTTGATTTATCTTGAATCAATTCGTTACCAGATGGACCAATTTTCATAATTATCATGAAATAACAGTTTAAGGTCAATTAAAATTAATTCCAACATCCTTCATCAATGATTTATGACTGAATTAATTCCATTGTTAAGTGTACAACATTACTGTGGTATGTTGACTACTTTTTGTGTTGTTTCAACAAATTTTCATCAATTTATCGAATAATAAGTGTTTGAGCTGCAACTAAAACCATATTGGTTCAGAGAATGTTAATTTGAGGTACAGAAGGTATTGTTCATGATGAAATTGTTACACCAATCGTTCTACTGCTAAAATAACGACAAGTTTTTAAAAACTGAGTAGATTAAGTCAATGAAATATCGAAAGTGAACGGTTCACTCGATTATAGTGCTATTCGCGTTTCCTTCGAAAAAACCGACTCGAAACATCAAAGATTGATGACAAAATGCAAATACGCGTCTGCTCCAAGACTTTCAAAACGCAATTTCGAAACGTCGCCGAACAGTGCGAAACTTTCTAGGACGAACCTTTATGCATTATCCTCGTTCGTAACGTCCTCATAATATAACAAAGATCTCGTAACTCGTATATTAATACGGATTTTAAGTTGTGACACGTACATGCAGGTATAATAGTCATAGACGGATAGACGTCTCGTGTGTATTATACGTATGACGGGATGTTTTGGGCTTCAGTTCACGTCACACATCTACCGACCGCCGATCCACCGCAAATAGATTACGTGATCCCATCTTAGTCATCTTCATGCACCACACGTCTTATTTCGGTCGCGCAGAAATTGCAACACGTTACTATCTCTCGCCGCTGTGCGTTCGTTCGTTCGGGCTCTCCTCCCTTATACAACCTACCCCGACACGAACGCGCGCCCCCCTAATACGTACCGCACTAGGCATCACGGTTATACCTTCCTTCCCTTTTATTCCGCTACGAAAATTCTATCAATTCCGCCGAGGTGAACACATACGAACGTATAAATACTTAAGTCATGAGCGAAATTGCTTCGGAAGGGCGAGCAGAATTCCACACGGTGTTTTTTTCCCGCGTGCGAGGGGCGTTACGGGGATCGGGACCAAATCTTACCCATGGCATCTGAAACAAACAGAAACGTTATTATAGTGAGGAGGAAATCAGTTTTTTTTCACGAGGAATACAATTTAAATTTTATGAATAATAAAGGTAAGTACACTGCTCAAAACAATTAGCAGAACACTAGTTTTTTTCAGAAAATTTTCTCATTTCTTGTTTATTCCAAATTATTTTTTGTACAATTATTGTTCAGAGCGTAACTCATTAGACCCCTTCCGGTGTTCTTTTGGAAATTTTGTTTTAAAAACAATATTCTACCTACCTTGAGAATTGCATCAAAATTGAGTCATGCATCTCAAAGTTACAGGATTTTGAATTTGTTGAAAAATGACGGATATTAGAGTCGATTCTGTATCAATCTGTTAAAAATAAAAGGCCGTTAAAGTGCTTAAGGCATGATCACATGAGATTTCATACCGAAAATTTGTCATAAAGGTGACAGTAATCGGACCTTTAGCGTACCTATTAACGGCCATTTATTTTCAACAGATTTGATACAGAATCGATCCTATTGGCGGTTTTCCCTTTTCTAATAAAAATTCCAAAAACGCCGAATGAAGTCTAATGAGTTAAGTATGCTCCATTCCAAACCATCATTATTGTACAGAGCCATCAAAAAAATTCTTCATAAAGGGAGGCTATGATAATCGTTCTGTCTCATCTGAAAGCTACTAAAAGAATAGAGAGAGAATGAGAGTCACAGCCTCCCTTTATGAATAATTTTTTTGATATATCCGTACAAAAATAATTTGAAATTAACATGAAATGTGAACATTTCCTGAAAATTACTAGTGTTCCGCTAATTGTTTTGAGCAGTGTATATTCGCAAATGGCGTAAAATAAGTTATGCGCAAGAATTTGGTTGAAAAAGAGATTTCAATTAGATATTGCAATTACAACGAAATTTTCGGGACCTCAGCAATCACGAATCGCGGACACAGCTCGTCTGCAGATGGCGCTCATAAAAATTTAATAATAATCGCTGTATTACCGATTATCGACACTTTGAGGTTATGTAAGTCTCTATACCGTCATCCGTATAGGTAATGTTTTCGTGTTCTCGATGAAATTATGCGATTATGACTCCAAAGATGAGGAAAACCCCGCTGATCACACAGCACGGATCAACACCGTAACTGTAACTACGCGTGGCGCCATCTATACTGGATCATAGAAAACTCGTAGCAGCTCACGCCATCAGACCAGACCAGTAATTTCAGCCCTTTAAACTTTACTAAAAAATTAGAAAAAAATACCATCTCAATCACTGAATACCGTAGTATCAGATAAGCTATTTCGAAAAATACATGAAACTTCCTCATTCGGGATTTCTGCGTAACCATTTGTATTTCTCGTTAATTGATTTCTTCGAGTCGGAATATCCGTGTCGAGATCATTTCTGATACGGTGCTTACGGAGAGAAGGTGTGCGTGTTCCCTTCATATTTGCGGTGCTGACTTTACGACCGCCACACCCATTCCTGCCACAGCTCATTTATTTTTTGCGTCTGCACACGGGTCCTTTCTCGCACTATCTCTCCGGAGGTGGGTAGGTGGGCACATGTGCATGCACGAGAGAGGCGCATTTCGGTCATTTCTGGGGTGGTTTCGTTAATTGCCGTGCGCGAAGAGAAGAAGACAATAGCGCCGAGCGCGGTGCCAAAGACCTTCTTCGCGAGAGAGGCAGGCGGGTAATTAAACTTCTTCTTTCTCGCGGGATGCACCTTATCCGGTTCTCCGGCTATAGTGCAAAACGGTGTCTGGGCGCAGATACGATCGGCCGCGGCGGCTGTTTATAATACCGCACCGCGTATACACCTCGACATTCCGTCAAATTAGGATCAGCATTCAAACGGTGCTCGAATGCAAATGTCGCGGAATAATGCGAGCGGCGGCGGCGGCGCTCTCCGAGATAGGGCAGGGGAGTGTGTGTGGATATTATGGCAAATTTCACAGAAAATTTTATTGACGGCTAACAGCCGCCGCGCCGTGCGGCGGAATTTATCAGCTGTGCGACGTTTTAAATACGAGTCACGGCGCGGGGGAGGGTGAACAAGACGTCTTTCCGCTTTTATACAGGGGCGTTTATTAACCGTGTGACCCCGGAAAAGTATCACGAGTGTTGTAAGCGAACAGTTTTTGAGGAACGATTTTGAAAAAAGTCATCCTTTTTGCGATCAAAAATCCATTAGACAAATTTTTGTCACTTCTGTTGAATTGGGTCAGAAATCATACCCAGATTAAAGTTTGGAATGATACTGGATGGGTTATCGCAAATTTGGCAAATTTCGTCAGGTTAGAAAATGTAGACAAATTTTGGATAAATTTCCAAACGTTTTTGAAACTCTAAAAACTTATGAATATGTATATTTATACAAAGTTTGGGAAAAGGTCTGCATACATTTCGAACAAATCGACAGATCTTAAAACAAGATTTGAACATTTCTACACTTGCGTGCAAAAAAATCGGCCCACCTAAATTTTTAGTGAAATTCAAAGTCGCGTAACTCCTGAACGAAAAGAGTAATTCCAAAAAACTTGGCATCCCTGAATAGCTACATTCTTGGGCTATCACCCGCCAGACGCTGTGTTTTATACAGGTTCCCTGAGTATGTTTTACAGGGTGTCACGTAAAGTTCTGCAAAAATGTTAAACTTTGGATGACCCCATGGTCCAGGAAAATGATGTAATTTTTTCTATAAATAGTCCTGGGATATTGTTACACTCATATCTTGGAACAGCACTGGAAAAACCGACTCATTTTGTCCAACCACAGGGTGGCCAGAGAAAAACAATTTTTCGTGCCACCGTCATCTGAATACGACTAACTGATGTATACGTACTTATTGATCATTTTCTTGAGAAAACAAGTCCAAAAGTGAAATAAATAAATCAAATATTCAATATTTAATGTAAAACAGGCATTTTCAATACTACCCCTTGCTCTCAAAACTTTTCGAATTCTCCTTGAAATGTATTTTTTCAAATTAAATATTGAATTTTTGATTTATTTCTTTCAATTCAGGTATCGTTTTCTTGAGAAAATGATCAAAAAGTACCTATGCATCAGTCAGTCGTTTTCAGATGACGGTGACACAAAAAATTGTTTTTCTCTGACCACCCTGTAGTTGGACAAAATGAGTCGGTTTTTCCAGTGTTGTTCCAAGATATGAGTGTAACAATATCCCAGGATCATTTGAAGAAAAAATGACCATTTTCCTAGACCGTGGGGTCATCCAAAGTTTAACATTTTTGCAGAACTTTACGTGACACCCTGTAAAACGTACTCAGGGAACCTGTATAAAACACAGCGTCTGGCGGGTGATAGCCCAAGAATGTAGCTATTCAGGGATGCCAAGTTTTTTGGAATTACTCTCTTCGTTCAGAAGTTACCACACTTTGAATTTTACTAAAAATTTAGGTGGGCCGATTTTTTTGCTCGCAAGTGTAGTTTCTAGATATTTTGCAAAATAACCTATCTAAACAAGAATTTTTACAAAATTTGCATAAGATGCTACATATTATTAATTTCCTTTTCAGATTTCTAAATTTTTTTGTAAATTATTATAGAAAATTTAGGTAGATTACAGGAATCGACAAAAGCAAATTTTCGAAAAATTCATATCTGCCAAATTCTTCTAAAATACAGTACAGGAAACTTGGAAAAATTTTGATGTATCTGCGATTTTATGGAAAATTCGCTATTAATGTTAGTTAAATTTAACAAAATTTTAACAACGTATAGGTTGTCTATGAGTATAGGATACTTGTCAAATTTCTGTGGACTTTGCAACTATGCGGACATTAGAAAGTTTGGTTCATTTTCATTTCAGAAAATTCTTTGGAACATCGTCAAAAAGTTATCAGAAATTTTGTAGTACATTTGTCATGAGTCATGAACTTTGTAACTATACAGGCAAAAGAAAATTTGGTTCATTTCAAGAAATTCTTTAGAAATTTGTCAAACTTTTCATTCAATGAAAAAAGTATTGGAAGATTTATGGAAATTTGTCAGTACAGGACATTAGTCAAATTTCGGATGAACTATACAACTATACATAAGTAAAGGCATCAGGCATTTGGTTCATCTCAGGACATTCTTAGGGAATTCGTCAAACTTTTCATTGATTATTATAAATTTTGTAGCAAGACACAAGCAAATTCAACCTATTTGAATTTTCTGTAATTTGGTAACTTGGTTATAGTCTATCCAAGATAAACTAAACATCACGTGACCTCAGTTGCATAATACCAAAATTTAATTGAAAAACATTGGGGGTCACGTGACGTTCAGTTTATCTTGAATAGACTATACACAATTAGAAAAAAAAATCGATCAATCGGCAAATTGCTAACGAATATAAGTATGCAAATT
Organism: Salpingus planirostris; assembly: GCA_949788335.1. Taxonomy (NCBI): domain Eukaryota; kingdom Metazoa; phylum Arthropoda; class Insecta; order Coleoptera; family Salpingidae; genus Salpingus; species Salpingus planirostris. The sequence goes on along the minus strand of OX460925.1, from coordinate 3,280,272 downwards.
TATATCAAAGCTGATAAATTTCTATGTAATACGTGGGAATTTTCGCTAAATTCACAGAATTTTACACATATGAAGTTTCCATTCAACCATAAATGATTATCTGCAAAACGATGAAAATGAAATTGAAACAACTCAAAAAGTAGACACCCTACAAAAATGTTCAACCTTTCCAAAAATCACCCCTTCAAATTCACTCTTTCGTGTCTTATTGATGATATACATAGTTCGAGGGTAAAAACACAGATGAACGTTTCCCCTGCATACCGCATTTATTATTATTATTTCATTATAACGCTGTACGGTATATAACGATCGAAGTGTTATAGAGGTACGAGCTGAGTTCATTTAGGCCGTCGTCGTCGCCTTTGCCGCTAGTAAGTCCGCATCGGGGATTATACCTTGGGACGATGTAATCAGAAAAGCCATTATCACCCCGGGTATTTGGTTAAAAAAGCAATAGCCGCCCCACAATTACGTCGTAACGGGGCCGTAGTCTCTTCCTTGATCGACACATAACAATCGCGCGAACCCTCCGGGGTGGCGCCCGCGTGCGCGTTATTAACTCAAACGGCGCATCAGATTTTACCGAAGAAGAGCCGAAGAGAACGGAATAAGGAGCCGACGAAAAAAAAAACCGCCGACGCGGATTTATGCCGACAATAACGGGCGCGAGCCTTTCGGGTAATTAACGCGTTTCGGTTCAACACCTCTCCTCTACCGTGTAACGCATAACGAAAATCAGCTGGCGTTTCTCTCACAAGATGCATGTTCGATGCCCATAAATGCGGTCATCACACCCCGTCCGGCCCTCGTTAAGTGCAGGGATGGACACCGCAGGCACGCGATGACGTTATTTATACTGCACATATTATACGGGACTTATAGAGAAATTTCTCTATAAGTCCCGTAATACGGGGGTGTTTATGAAAAGGAAGTAAATTCTTGTAGGGTTGATACATTTTGAGTCGTTTCAGTTTCAATTCGATCGTATTGAAAATAATCATTTATGTAGGTATGGTTGAATGAAAACTTCATAAGTAAGTATAAGTTCCTGTAATAAATCATCTAAATTTAACAAAAAATTTCAAGCATTTGCCTAGAAATGTTCCAGGTTTGCTATACATTTTAATATTCGTCGGCAACTTGACGATTGATAGAAAATTTCTTGAATTCCGTAACAAAATTAGCAGATTACAAAAATCCCAAATTCGTTTTGACCCCAACGATATCACAAAAGACGAAAGAGTCAAGTTGAAGGGGTGTTTTTGAAAAGAAAGAAAATTCTTGTAGGATCTCTAGTTTTTCAGTAGTTTCAATTTTAGTTCGATGGTTTTTACTATTTATGGTTGGAGGCAAACTTCTTAGGTATATACTGTTGCAATCAATCACCAGAGGAAAAACCTGTGCATCGAATTTTTTCGAAAATTCGCAAAATTTACCGAATATTTGCTACATTGCCTAGCAATTCAACAGATTTGCTATAAATTCGCACACATTCACCAGCAACTTGGCGATTGACCAAAAATTTCCTGAAATTCGTAACAAAATTCATAAAAAAATTCAAATTCGTTGAATTTGCTTGTATCTATACTGCAAAATTTCTAATAATCTTTCAAAACTGTTTTCGATCAATGAAAACTTTGACGGACTTCCAAAGAAATTCATGAAATGAAACAAATTTCCTGATGATTGAATAAGTAGTAAAATTTATCAGAAAGTTGACAAATGACGCAATTTACAAGTATGTTCTGAAAAATTTCTTGAATTTAACAAAAATTAACTACCAAATTTTCCATTCATTCGCACAAACACCGAAATCTTGCCACGCTTCCTGTACTGTTCAGAAGAATTTGGCAAAAATTTCAATACATTTTTTGAAAATTTGTTAAGTTAAAAACAAAAAATCTAGAAATCTAAAAAAAAATTTATAATACATATGCAAATTTTGTAAAAAGTTTTGAACTTTAGTCTTGTAGAATATCTAGAAATGTTCAAATCTTGTTTCAAGACCTGTCGATTTGTTTGAAATGTGTGCAGACCTTTTCCCAAACTCTGCAGAAATGAACATATTCATAAGTTTCACTATATGAAGTTTCAAAGAACGTCTGGAAATTTATCAAAAATTTTTCTAAATTTTCTGATATACGAAATTTGCCAAATTTGCAATAACTCATCAAGGATCACTCCAATCATAAATCTGGGTAGGTATGATTTTTGGCAAAATTTAATCAGAATGGAAATAATTCGAAGAATTCAAAATGTATCAATGCACCAAAAATTATGTAACGCTTCCCGATGTATTTTTTCATTACAAAGAAATAATATGGAAATTCGAAAAAGAAATGTTCATTAGGTGTAGAATTTCATGAAAAATTTGTAAAAAGTCATTTTGGTTATTTTGTACCGGGAGGTCCGATAATTTCGGGAGGTCGAGGGTGCGCGCCCTCTGTGAAGAGGGTTTCGGTGGTGGCGGCGGCGGCGGCTCCACGTCAACCTGTCACGGAGGCGGGCGAAAAAAAAAAAGAGAGCGCGCCGTGCCCCCGCGGCCCCCGTGACAATGACACGACGGCCCCATCAAATATTGACGCGGCGAAGGAGGTGGCGTGCCATACATTTTTAATTAGTCGAAGTGACGTGGAGCGGAGCGATTATGCAAATTCCGGTGTCAGCGCGCTGCCGTACCGACCGAAATCAAATTTTCCACCCCATTGAATCTGAATGCGATTAAGAGCGCGCAGAGAGAAGCAATCGCAATCGGGGGCGCCGGGCGAGAGGGAAACATCCGCAGCGCACGTACCCCCCGAACGTACGGACGACCACCACCACTTTTCCGTATTGTACGGGGTGTTGCACCAAAGTCACCCACCCTCATGAATCCAAAGTGAACAACGAAGATCACTGGGGAATTTTGGGAGTTACATGCAAACATTTTCATCAGCCTTTCGTTTTTGAGACAAAATGAGCTGTGAACGAGGCTGTGAAAATTGAAAAGATAAGTGATACAAACTGAAAATTTGGCCCAGATCATCAACAGGATGGATGACGTTTTCGTGAAAGACATGTTGAAATACTGTATATGCATTGGCAAAATTCTTGGACCCTACCTAAAATGTCTGGGAGGTCCAAGAATTTTGGCAATGTGTCTCATCTTGATGACATTTTCAAATTAAATGTTGAATGATATCACCAAAACGCGACCTCTTCACTCATCTCTTACTATTATTCCATGAAAATACTTATTCCTGTTTGGATTCACAGTGCTGATTTTCACGCAATTATGGTGAAGTGCATATTTAGAAATTTTTTCGTTCCAAAGTTTAATACTGTATTTTGTAATAATTGGCGAATTTTATGCTATTTTCTAGAATTGCTGGACAATGTTGTTAATTTGCTAATGGAGGCAATTTTCAAGCAAATTGCAGTAATTTTTGAGCAATTAGATATAACGATTTTGTCATTTTTTGAATCCATCATGTAAAAATTTTACCAATGAAATGGCAATTGAGGTGAATTTTGAGCATTAGTTAGGCGATTTTCTACCGATTTTGGAAATTTTATGGTTCTATTCAGTAACAGGTTTTACTGATTTAATTGGCAGTTGCAATCTAAAAGCAAATTGTATCAATTTTCAAACAAATATAGCAATTTTGCCTATTTTTTTATCTCATTTATGTAAAGACTTTACTGATTTAATTGTCAATTATGGTCATTTCATGGTTATTTCTGAGCATTACTATGACAATTTTTTAGCGCTTTTGGAAATTTCATGGTTCTATTCAGCAACAATTTTACTGATTCAATTGGCAGACGCGATCTAAAAGGAAATTGTGGGAATTTTTAAACAAATATAGCAGTTTTGTCGATTTTTCACCTCATTAATGTAAATGTAAACATTTTACTGATTCAATTGAGGTGATTTTTCAACTTTAGTAGGACAATTTTCTAGCGATTTTGAAAATTTCATGGTTCTATTCAGAAACAATTTTACTGATTCAATTGGCAGAGATGGTGATTTCAAAAGAAATCTTGGCAATTTTTCGACAAATATCGTTATTTTGTCAATTTTTGTTGTTTTGTTGCTGTAACTAGATATTTCTGTCAAGGCGGGCAAATTTTTGCGATTTTGAAGCAATAAGTAATATCTGTTTTTAATCGATATGGCATTCATGCCAATAATTTTGTATCAATTTCGCTTCTTTAATTGGTAGTCCTTGAATTATTATTTCCAGATTTTGAGGAAGTTTTCTGCAATTTTACTATCTAGCGATTTTGGCAATTTGGTCAACTCGAATTTCAAAGCGACAAGTTCAGATGAACGCTGATTTTGAGGTATTAATAGAAGGATAAAATGAGTTTCAAATTGTCTAACCGTGATATAACTAAAAAACTAGCCGTTATGATGCGAAATCCCGTTGCAAATGAAGAAGAAATGGCAGTTGAGGTTGTTTTCCCGGTGACACCCTGTACGACACGTCCCGTCCGTTCAAGAGCCCATCATCATCCCGGCCATCGGGAAGAAAGTCGTGCGAGAGGTCGTCCGGCGTGATGAGAGCGGGTCTCGCGCAGAAGAGAGTATTTTATTAAGGTAACTGGTGTCGAATGTGTAATGCGCTATAAAGTTTATATCCCGGTCGTTACTCGGCCTTAACCGCAAATCCCGTGCGCCGTATCGTGTCCGTTACGGGAAAGGCGCAATAAGATGGCTCCCGGAATGACCTCTTCGACGGGCCCGAGACCACTTGATACCCCATCGGACACCGCATTTCGCCCTCTCCGTCTCCCGTCGTTCCTTTTTACATAACATCACCGCGCGCGGAGAAGAGTCACAAAAGCCGCGCGAGCCATAAAAACGGCACGGATAAAGGCATTCTTAAGAAGCAACCTGAAATAATACGCGTTCAAGTTTAAATTAATCATAAAACTCTTGGATAAATATATGGACGGCGCGTTTGATCTCTTTGTGGGCGCGACAATTTTATAGTTCGTAAAGAGCGCGAGCCACCGTATAGGAAGTCGGCTGTTTGTTTGCCGAAGCGCGGTCGTAACAACGGGAGAAGAACGGAAAATCGCGCGTAAGCCGAAGGAGAGCCGCCGGGTTTTCGATGATTCAATGATAACGGCTCCGAATCTATCAGGGCGCATTAGGGTTACTTACAACTTTTCCCATATTTTAAGTCGCGGAGCACTCCGACGGCCTAATGCGGCCGCACAATGACGCGAAACGACGGCGGCGGCGGCGGGCGGCGGCGGGCGTCGATGGCGGTGTGTGCGGGGCGTTCACGATACTAAAAGGGGCGCTAATCGATAAGTGCAACGGCGTATCCGGGCGCGTTATTCTCGGTCAAGGAACTCTCCGAATCAGAACAAACCGCGCTTTTCCGGACTACCCGCCGCGAAAACGCCCGATACGCCGCCGCCACCGCCGTTGCGAAACATTCGTTCGACTCGAGAATTTTCAAGGGTGGATGTTCGCCCGAGCGAAACTCGCAAAGAAACGACGTGATTCACCTACACGCATCCGATTTCTCACGGTTACGTTACGTCATCAGAGTTAATAGGCCTCGGCCCGAGTCGGAATTTTTAATCAGATTTTCAACATTAATTTGCTCAAACAGAGAACGCAGCTTTTTATCCAGCACTGCCAAAACGTGCCTTTGATGTGACTAAATCAATTGCCTGAAGACTATTGAGGTGGAACATACGAAATTTTTATCCCAGTCTCAGGTGATGATCAGCTTTTGCAGTATTGAACAAGATGAGTCTAATTTTGATTAAATTTGCCTTTATCGCACATTATTATCAATTCCTTGGGTAGATTTTCTTCAATAACCGCTTTCAGTCCATTCGGGAAGGAAATTTCGGTATTATTAGCAATAAAATAATGTGAATGGGGCCCATATTCGAGGTCATAATAAGGGTAATTGCTCACAAACTCACTCACTTTAAATTGGGCAAATTACACAACCCCACTATGCAAATTTCACCGCAAGTCCAAATCTGTACTAAAATCTTCCTGAACGATATTCACAAAACAGTTTTCGCAAGAAATAGGTTTTTTAAATACAGCTTCTTGACTGAAAAACTGCTCAAACAATCAACATAACTGTTTTATGAATTCCTAATCAACTGTTTAACTACTGAATGTTTAGGATTTCCAATTGCAATTTTCCAAACATTAAAAATCAGATTTCCATCAAGTTCAATGACTCCAAAATAATCACAAAAGTCACTATTTTGTAACTGATTGACTGATTTTACAAGCAATTGATGTATCTAACGTAAAGCTTTTTCTCTAAAATCATATCAGGAGGAATCGTTTTATAAGTACAGATCAAAATCAACAATCGCATATTACACGAGTTTCCTAGTCTCCAATCTTTGGTATCGAGTCTTTAATCAATAATTCCAGTTTTAGGTAAGAAAACCTTGACGGTCTTGAACTTGATAGTCTGAACTGTGAAGTTCAATATGTAACCAATAACCATATTTCAACTGCGATTCAGACCACCTTCTGCAATCTGGTTTCTCGCCCTGAAACTAGAATTTGAGATCAAAGACTAGATACAAGAATCGAGTGTACACAACATTAGAACGTTTTAAATTAGTCATATGCATCATCAAGGAACCAAATCTCTCAAGTCATATTTCTCAGTTTAACCAAAACCATTAGAATTGGAAGCAATTCAATTACTCGGTAAAGTGAATGCAGATGCATGTTGGTTAGAAGTTAGAGAAGGCAGCAAATCTTGTTGATCAAGATTTACCACTTTGTCTCAAATGGCCGACTCGCCCTGATGGTAACGACCTCATCGGGGACGGCATATGCCACATTCGGGCCATCGAGGTATCTCACCCCTGAAAGAGTCGCCGTATCGCGAGAGCGACTGGATGACGCCCCTAGAGATTATTAATTTGATCGTTTCGATAATAGCCGATTGGAGCACCATCTCCGGGATATAAGAAGAGGGAAAGGAGGGTTTCCGTCGTCGAGTGGCACTCGTGACGGTGTCGAGTGTGCTTGCGGCCGTCATACGATAGGCCTTTGCGACACGCACACCTCTCCCGTCCGCACGCCCGCGCTCGTGATCCCAAAGTTGCGCCGAAAAGTCGCACAGAGAGAGGCGACGACGTCTCGTATAATCTGCACGGTGCATCTCGACACTCCGGGTGATGTACGAGCAGAGGAGAACCTCTGCGGGTGCATTAATCGGGCCGGCCCCCCCGGTTCTGACGATCACGGTCGGCTCGCAGAGAGAGGGATCGCCAGTTTTCCATTACAACGGGAAAGAAGAAAGACGGGCGACAATGGCAAACGAGAGGGCCCGTTTTGTAATTCCGATCGGCGTGACGTAAAAAAATGTATAGCGACACCCCGGCATCATCGCGCGCCATATCGCGCCGTCGTGTGCCCGATTTGAAATTCAAAGTATCGAGGCGTCATCAACATAACAACGAGAAGGTCTGGTGGCGGTGATGCCACGGAACGGAGAGGGTGGTTATGCTGGTATCTCGATGTGTTGCTCGTGATGATGGAGGAGCCGACTTGCGTCTCAGGGAAAAAACCGTTCCAGACATCGTGACGATCAAAACAGTCAATCAGGGGGCACCGAAAATGCTCGGGAATGATTTCGTTCAAAACCATCAGGAATTCAACAATTTTTAGGAATGTCGAGCTATCAGAAACATGCTGGTGCTAGAGTAAAACCATTTGGAGCATTCTAAATGAAAAGTGTCAACAGTTAATCAGGTACCCAACTTCTTGTGGAAGACCCAGCTAGCACCACAAATGAATGAGAAATGGTATTGTCGATCAATATTTTGTGGAACATCTCCAACATCCGCATATGAGCGAGAGATCATAATGACACGAGTGGTAACTTTTTCCTCGAGCACTTGGTACTCAAGACGGCTAACTGTACGTTATAAAACGGTCTCCCACTCTCGCTCTCTCGGTAATATGCCAAGCCGTCTCGGCTTTAATAAATGGTTCGTGATGGCGGTGGTGCGTCGTCTTTTGTCGTCTCTTCGACGATCTGATACGGCGGTTTAATTAAGCGAAGGTGACGGTAGATCTCTCGACGTTGTCTTAGCGCGCGCGCCAGAGTGCGATAAGGAAACTCGGGGCGCTTTGAGGATGACAAAGGGCCCGGGGGCCACCGAGATTCAGACAACGGCCGACTTTGCCGCACTCCGACGCCTCGGGCGACGCCGGGAGCAAACATCTCCCAGACAGACAGACAGCACGGCATATCCGATGGATATCGATATCAAGTGCATACAAGATCCGAGATATCCGGGATATCGAAGGGATGTCCACCAGTTGTATTAACATCGACACAAGTATTCCCCACTCAAATGGTGACCTCCTTGTCCCAGGAAACTCTCTACTAACTTTGACTAGACAAGGAGCACACGATCTACCGGGGAAAACTATTGTCCATGATGGAACATTCAATGGATACCCATTGAATTATGCTATAACACAGCCAATAGGTAACTATGATCATCAGTATTCTGCTAAATGAACATTGGAGCATCTTCTTTGTTCTCGGTGACTACAGTCCAATGTCTTGTTTTCAAAAAGCAGGAACATAAAGTGATGGTCATTAGATATTGATTGGTCTCTTCTGGGCTACATCGTTATCAACCATGGTATGAACCCCCAAAAGACTTTCATTCAACAGGCTTCAATTTCGATTGGATTATCTTGGATGTCCATTAGACATAAGCCATGGGTGTTCAATGAACTTTGAATTGTCCGAAAGTGGGAGAAATTGATATCCATTGGTCATCCAAATATTGGTGTATTGTAGTGCATTAGTAGGGACTGGGGAAAGCTACTGCTCTCGATAGTACATACACCCATTGCATATTCCTTTGCTGGCTATAGGCACAATGGAGCAAAATCGGATATGGAAGATCAGAAAAACTGAAAATCACGTAGTGCGCTGGTCATCTGCGAGGAATTCTAATTAAACGTTCGGGTCGCGAAAGAGAGGAGGAACGTCGCAGATGTAAATGGGGGCGCCCGCCCGATAAAAGTCCGCGCGTTATCTGCCGCTGCAGCAAATTTAAAATGTTCATTAGCGATAGCGTGTGCGCGCGGGACTCATGATGAATCGTCCTCCGGTTCCGCCGAAACAAAAGAATATCTCTTCGTTGCCCAATATCTTAATTAAACTTGCCGATTTATTCATCTCCGTCTCCCTCCCTCCTCCGCCGCTCTGGTGTAGCGCGACGATAATAATGGCATGCGAGAGCGAGAAGAACCCTCGGAAATCGCTTCGTCCTTCTCCCCCCGGACTTTTGTATCATATTAATGCGTCCTCCTCGTTCGATATAGTAAAAAAAACGCACAAACGAAATGCAACGGAATGACAATGAGAACGAGAAAGCGAAACGGGAGATCGTCTCTCGTCACCCGCGGGTTAGGTTGGGTCGCACTCCGCTCCTTCGTCTATAAGGAGAAAATAAAAGAGCGCGCGTTCGTTAAATTACACAATTTAAAAGTTCGTTTCGTGAAATGAATAAGTAAGTGCGGCGGAACCGAAGCCGTTTCCATCGGGATGGCGGCGTCGTCGGCGTCATTTGTTTTTATCAGTCGTCCCAGGAGCCGTTCCTGCGGATGGTGTGATAACGAACCGACTCTCCACGAAAAATCGCCGGAATTGTCATTCCCCTAACCGGCCGATAACCGGGCCATCGATTATTTCCGTCAACTAGTCGGTTCGGCTGTCAAATTGTGACAGAACAAGGTTCTGATGCCAAGTTCAGGTCACGGCAATAAATTTAGACCACAGACAAACTGTCAGACAGTAACCCGTGGCGATGACCATGTTGTTGATTATTAATACAGCACAACCTCTTTAATCCGAACTAATAACTGATTAGCTGATTCGGATTGTCGAAAACAGACAGAAAATATTTCTGATAGTGATTAAAAATGAAGGGAATTAGTGTAGGATGCGGATTCTATGGATGACGATTATAATGATGGTCAAAATGACACTTTTATGAAGAAAACGGTTTTGCCATAACCCACTACAATTTTGCTCAAATTTGAATTTTTGATATTATAATTAAACTGAATTAAATGCTCTGATGAACGGTAATATAACAAATTACAGCTCACAAAATGTATTTGACTAATTTTATATGTAGGTATTATTAGAAAAATTATGACCCATCTCGCTATTCGGATTGATTGAGGTTCGAATCATGGTATGTTCGGATCCTACTGTATTCGAAATTTCATTGATGGTGAAATTTTGAGTTTTTTTGTGTGATTGTATGTACTATCGACTGCAAAAGTTTTTCCCATCCTCTCGCTCTAGTACGAGAGGGTGGGAAAAACGACAGTACTTTTATTGAAAATACCATAAATTTTGAACGTTCTTGTGTTATTCATGTACGTTTATAGAGGGGTTGACCACTACAAAAAAATTTGACACTACATTCGCATTTTTGAAAATTCCTAAGCGATCTCAAACATTTCTAAATATTCCCGACTTGAAGTTCCTGAACATTCTTGAAAATGGCCAAAGATTTTCGGAGATTCTTGAACATTTTTAGACATTCTCAAACATTCTAAGACATTCCTAGAAGAAAATCCCTAAAAATTTCTATCAAATCTTGGAAAATTCCAGAAAAAATCTATCAATCCCTGAATTGTCGATCATTTGTGCACCTCATTCCCAAAGTGGTTCGTGTTTGATATTTAACGGAGAAAATTCGATTATCTCGGATTTATTGCCAATCGCTTTTTTAGAAACTTCAAGTAGAATTAAGTCCAATTAAACTTCATTGAAATTAGTATGAACTGACGTTTCGGATAATTCCGAGGACCTCAAACGGAGTCGGTTGCCCGCGTAATATGGGTCATCACGTCTCTGGGTTAAACTGTCAAATTGTGACAGATGAAGGTACCGTTGCGAACTTCAGGTTGCGGCAATAAATTTCGACACACGAAACTCCACATCGCACAGATATCGGTTAGAGAGGTTCGGTCCGCTTACGGCTAATACGTGAACGCGGGCCCGAAAGCCCGCAATGGTCATCGAAAACAATTTGTCGTAATTATAATTAATAAGGTGGAAACATGCGATGGTCGTTACCTCGCCACATCGATGTGCACGTCGTTTGTTGCCGTCATTATCGGGTGGATTCGAGTGAGGAGAAAAACGAGCGGAAAGGACAATTGCGGTTTGTCGTCGCGCAATTGCCCGAAACTGCTTATGAAATACACTGGGAAATAATTGATAAAAGCGCAGTCCCGAATAATGGCGAGGCATGTTTCGCGGTTGCACGCCATGTCGTTTGTTTAATTCGAATAGGATCTCCGGTTCGCTTTTGTCGTGGCTCCGTGTATACTCCGGGAAGAGGGTGGCCCCGGCGGCGCACGAGGCGGGGGATTATTTAGAGAGAACGGAACTTGCGGAAATATCGAGACAAAAGTTGACGAGGCGGAAAGAACGAAAGCCGAACCGAGTTCTTGTAGGGAAGCGCCGGAGCGTGCATGCCCCTTGCACCCTCTCTCTCTCGCATCCACGAAAGGGCGAAAGGGGCAGACGGAGAGGGAGCGGCGAAACCATTATGGCGTTATGGTATTACCTCACCCACTGTTTAACACTCTCAAGAAAGCCCTCTTCTTAACTCGCAATGCCTCCAAATAGATAATTATGGGGCCGGCGTTGCTCTCTCCCATTCACTTTGCATAATTACTTGAAAAAGTTTCGCCCGCGAGAGACGGATGCGGACCCGGACCTCCAACAACACGGAGCGGGGGATGAAATTCAATTGCCCACCCGTTTCGAAACGTCCCGTCGCCTCTAACGACACGCATTACCGGACAATGCGGCACTCACGAATGGCCCAGTGGCGTATTTAGATATGTGTTTGTGTTATTTTATACAAGGTGATTTTTTAATGGCAGAAAAGCTCTCCGGTACACTCCATACTCCATAGGGGATCATTGAGCCAGTCTAGGAAAAATAACTAACGAATCCAACTCCTCAATTCACCGATTCACCGACATATGAAGATGAAGTAAATTTCATAATTTTTAGAATCTTTTTACCATTTTTGATATGTATCTTCCACAGACATGTCAACCTATAAATAACCATAGACGTCAAAGTTCGTTGTCAATGTGACATTGCTGATACCCTACGCGTCATAATTTTCATCCTCCATGAATGAAATGAATGCATGAATGACAGTTATTCCAACGGTTTTGTCAAAACACGGCTAGTTTTATCTCTAGGTATAGTGTCAAACTCTTTGGTATCTTCAATTGACATAATAAACAGTGCCTTCAACAGTCTTTCTGTTTTTTTTTGCCGTTTTAAAATCCACATGTTTATATCAAGGAACTGTTAACACCGTGTGCACAAACAAATTATCTGTCGAGTTTGCCATAATCATCTCTCTGTCTCATGTCATAACCATTAGATAAACAGTGACAGAGATACAAATCATGGGAACTCGACAGAAAAAGCGTCGAGTGGCATTTCGTTATTTCAGTCTAAAAATTCCCAGACATTCCCAATGCAGAAAATCCTAGACATTCCCCCAAACATTCGCATATATTCCTACACATTTCTGAAAATCCCGCTTTGTCACATTCTGAAAAATGTGTGGACCATATTTCCGTTGCAGTTACCCCCTGATTGGTATTATTATGTATTTAAATTTCTATTAATGTGGTTGTATTAAACTTTGTCATGGTTTTGTTACTAAATCGGTCAAAATTAAATAAGCACTGTACTGATGTTGCCACAAAATATTGAAAACTAGAAAAAATTCGATTTTGACATTGATTTTCCCTTAGATTCTTGCTAGAGTAAACTTACGTACATCCCGTTATTTCAAATATTTACAAGAGGAAAAGATGCAGCAAAAAAGTAAAGAAACTGTCTATGGCAGGGGAGTAAAAATTAGTGACAATATGAACTTAGTACGTATAGCGGGGCTTTTCTAGTAAATCTTGAGAAAATGTCTTGGACCTAGTTTTCAACCTAATCTACAGCCGAAAATTGGTTTAATACTGTATAATATTTTGCGATATTGCAGAATATAATAATGAACAAAAGATTATTCAATTAAAAGACTGACCCTTTGAAATAATAAAAATTCAACATTAATGAAAAGGAACGTAAGGAACGACTAACCTAATTTTAAAAGCCCGCATATCAATCTAAAAACCCTTGTTACAAATCAAAAGTTACTAAAACGTCATCACAAATTTGAATAAATTGTATGTACGGAGACATCATTTAAATTCTTCATAAAGGGAGGCTATGATAATCGTTCTGTCTCTATACTTTTAGTAGCTTTTAGATGAGACAGAATGATATCCACAGCCTCCCCTTATGAAGAATTTTTATGATGTCTCTGTATACAATTTCTGATTCCGTTTTCAACGAATAATTAAAAGAAGGAAGCAGACAGAATTTTGATAATAATTTTCCTAGACTCTCTCAATAAAAACCTACCCAAGAACTTCTCCCCCATTAGAACAAACACCTTGTAGAACATTTCGATACTACTAGTAACTTTTCTCCAGAAAATTTCCGGAATCGTTTCTTTTTCACAAATCTCTCGATTCCTCCTTGTAATCTGTGCCTCCTATCCAGCTCCAGGGGGGACTCGAGCCCCCGTAGTTCCCATGGTGGCTACGCCACTGCGAACGCGAGACGACACAGTGGTGGCCGTTGTTCTCCGCCGGTTTCTTTGGGCCCTCTCATGACGAACGGAAAACAGAGTGCGCGTCACATGTGTTGTCGCCGTTGTGCGTTGCGTGTGTTCCTCGGTCGCGGTCGCCGGGGTGTTTACCATGATAAGACCGCAGAGCAAGACTCTCGTTGTGTTTTTCCCTCCTCGTCTTTTCACGAACGTTCGTTCGACGTGAACCCGAACGTAAATAAACGCAGCTTAATAGGCGACCGCTTTTATGTATCGTTTGATTGATGTCGACCGCAAGTGTTTTCCAACCACCAACCCTTGCGGTCGCCCTCGAACGCGCCGCCATAAAAGATTCACCGTTTCCCGGACTCGTCCGGAATCGCGACTATGACGCAATCGCGTTTTTCCGTCGTTATCGCGTGATTAGCGGGCTGACGGACGGGCCGGCCGTAAATCCGGATTTGGGCCGTCGAACGCGTAATATCGGAGGCGCATTATGTACTCGCGCCCGCGTGTCCGACACAATTACACATTGTGGTGACATTAGTTTAATTCAGCGCCGGCTAATGAAAGTTTACGACCGAGCCACGTGAGTTGACCACCGCGACCCGAACGTAAAGGCGGACAATGCAACGTTGTTTTATTACGAGTTCACTTGGCCCCTTCAACATTTTTATCGTCACTTAACCGGAGAAAAATTTACGCAGACGCATTATTCATGCATCACCATCATTCGAGACCTTTCCACTTGTTCGATTGATTTTCCTGCAACGTTTTTCCGAATTAAAAAGACGAGTGGATGAGTCGTTTTTGCCCCCCCGAAAACTCGACGATTAGAGATATTACAGCACCCGCTCTTATCGAAGTGGTCGGATCTGGTTTGAGGCCGGTAATGTCCATTTAACGACGCACCACCACCACCTTTTAATAATGGTCAGTCGTAATTTCGTGTAAAGCCAAATGAACAATTATCGATTTAGTCATTAGCGCAACGTTATCGCTACATATTCATTCACCGTGGGTACGTATGAAACGGTCGAGGGTGGAAGAAGAAGCGCAAACTCTTCATTAGGCGCATTCACGTTACTATGTATGTTATACGTTGTATGGGAAAACGGGCGACTACTACTTTCGATTGCCCTAGTCTCCAATTCCTAATTGTGACATTTCATTACATTATCGATTATCAATTTGTGGATGTTCGGTCGAGTTCACGTGAGGGTGGTTCGATATATCATACAGGGTGTCACGGCAAAGTTCCGTGACCCCGGAAAGAAATCGACGGAATCGAAAGGCTGAAATCCGTGGAGCAATTTGCTAAAATAAGAATGCGAATTTAGGTCAATGAATCCCGATCGAAATTCAGAGACAATGAATAGATGGAGAAAGGAAAGCATTTTGAATCTTCCATGTCATTCCAAATGGTGATATATCGGAAATTAGAGCACTTATGGGAATTTTGGGAAAAACCTTTCAGGATAACAGAGGGATTGACCCTACAAATTGAAAAACTTATTCCAAATCTTTTTCTCATTAAATCTTGATTTCTTTGAAGTTGAGGGTTTTTCAAGGATTCTCAGAAAAAATCTTTGAGAATTTCCCGTATTCAGACGGATTGTGAATGATATTCTTGATCAAGAATCGTTTCTTCAAAATTGAAATGAATTGGAAAAGTTTAAGACCTACAAATTTTAAAACTTTTATTAATGCCAAATCTTTTTCAATTGAAATGATGATTTTTCAGAAATTGGATTGATCAATTTTGACAGTTTCTCAAGAATTTTCGGGAAAATCTTCCGGAAATTCAGAAGGATTGTAAAATATCTCAGAAAATTCTTGATCGATCATAATCTACAAATTAAACAAATCATGTCATTCCAAATCTTGTTCCAATGATATATTCGTTGAAATTGAAGTAGTTTTCAGGGGTTTTCAAGAACTCTTGGAAAAAATCATCGAGAATTCCCGGTAATTCAGAAAATTTGTGAAATTTCTGAGAAAAAAACTCTATCAAAAACCGGTTGATTCAAATTGAGATACCTAACTGAAAAAGTTAAGACCTACAAATTTTGAAACTTTTACTTTTACGCCAAATCTATTCTGATTGAACTTGTGATTTCTCAGAAATTGGAGCACTGATGTATTGATCAATTTCATAAATTCTGTTAGTTTCTCAAGAATACTAAAAAAAAAACTCTGAGGATTCCCGGAGGATTGTGAAAATCTTTCAGAAAATGCTTGATTTGGAAAAAACTGAAATAACTAATAAACTATGAAATCTACAAATTTCTTCAATCTTTTTAGAATTGCTGCTCAAACATCACTCTTTCGATCCGTTTGAAATCAAGCCACGCTTACACGCGAATAAGGGAGTTTCCTCCCACATATGACACCCCGTATAATGATAGTGTATTATTTGGCGTTTTTACCTGGATCCGAGGCATCCAAACTTTGCTGCGACGCAGGCGGTTGAGACAGCGGTCCAGGTGTCCCCGGTGACCTAACGTCGTCGTTAACTGGGGCTCCGTAAGATAACGACGACGACGGTGGCCTCTGCAATCAGAAACAATACTTAGGCATAAATGATGATATCTTATCACTCGAGCAATTACTTTCATGTTACTATTATACTCGTCAGTGTTATTGCCGTTTCCGGTTATCACCGTCCGTCACAGTCGTATAATAACGTCAATGCGGATCACGAATTACAAAACGACACCTATGCGATTCCATTTCGGCCTAATCTAATACGGCACGTCCCGCGGCCGCCGAGGTCGGGACGGTACCGGGCGAATTTCGGCGCACACATGTCGATAACCGGAAGAAGGAAACGCCGGTTCCGGCCCACTTGGCAGGGGTGCGTTTACGGCCTTAGCCGGTGCTAACTCGTTCGCGCGCGTTACCAGTTTTTTCTACACCTAGTTATATTTAATAAAACACACAGAAAGGTGTACCCACGGCTAATTGATATTCCAACTGGCGTATTTAATGAACCGTGCCACGTTTATTATAACCATACTCACTTTTCTACGCGGCATGTGTGTTTACGCTCATTACGTCAAATTCACGGCACATCCGCGTACACACACGATTATTACCGTTATTATACCTGCGTCTATGTGAAATCCGGCAGAGGACCGTGATGCAGGAATCGCTTTCGCATTAAATATTGAGCGCCCCCTCCTCGAGGGGGACTTTATCTCTCTATAGAAATTAATTTCGAAAATGTATACATCTATATATCAGGGGCGGCGGGTCTGCGGATGATGGAAACGGCGCATAAAATAAAAAGGGGACCACCGCGCGCCGCGGTACGTCTACGTACACCTCCTACGCGGCGCCCGAGTCGTACAGTTACTCACTTTCGCCATCAAATTCGATAAGGTGGATGCGTGGTTGTCATGCGACCGGCTGATAAATAATATAGCGGAGAGCGGGGTCGGGATGGTGGTGTCGGTCTCGAGGGTAGACCAAACATGACACTTCACTTTCGGCCGGGGGGTGGAGGGCCGAAAATGCAAAAACTATGGAAATATGATATGCCCCGGCGCGGAGACGTCTGCATGGGAAACCGAGATACTGACGGCCCCTCTCGCACACACTATTATACCGCACTAAACAAAATATGAATCCCGCGTCCTGCATGCATCATGATGCATCACACGGGGGCGCGGGAAACGTCGAGAAGATCGAAAAAGCACGTTTCCACTCTCGCCGATGAAAGTGCGCGAATAAAGAGAGCCACTAAGAGAGAGAGAGAGGGAGGAGTAAAGCAGCGTTTTGTTTTTAGTCAATTTGACAACACAATTAACTCGTAAAATAAATGCGAAATCTGCTACAGAGTATGTCTGGTGTACGGTTACGGTTATTGCGAGATCGTAACATTTTTATGGTTCTTATGAAGCGTCGCGAGAGTGTGGCGGATGATGATCCGCGACTGCCAGACTCCGGCCGATGCACAGTACAATGCAATACGGGAATGGTAGTTTACGTTACTAGAGTGGTAAGTTGCAAATTACGCCACGCACAGAGGCCAGTGCGTTATTGCTTTACCACTGGAGGAATGTACACTACTTTATCTACGACCCTAATTGAATTGAAAAACATTAATCGATAAGGATTTAATCTTATTCTCCAATTTCCAGTCAATGAATCTGCAGTACATTGTTGATTTCTGCTTTCTGGGGTAATAAGTCATTCTCTTTCACTATTATCAATGCTGCTCGACATTTTATTACCACTTACTTTGCTTCTATACTGACCGGCACAAAAAACGGGCACCCTGTTTTTTGTTACAAAATATCCGAAAATTTTCAAAAGGAAGGTATCACTATGCGTTTTGCACAATTCTCTACAGACATTACCCGTTTACTGGGGATTTCACCTATGAAATGAGTTATATGAAGAAAAATCAATGTTTAAAGCAATTATTGCAGATACTGTTTCGGAACTCAAATTGAGACATTACAAGTGGAGATGGAGATATCTTCAAATAAGTAAGGGACCATTGTTGAAATAGATAAAATTAACAACTGAACTGAATAAAACAACTGGAAAAAGAAAAACCAACCGCCTATCCTGAAAAAATTGTCTGTTTCGATAGAACAAATCAATATTAAGCTTGGCTATTGTGAGAATATTGCAGAGATCGAGTCGTGTCCATAAGTGGGTATAAATCGTGAATGTTTTTGAAAACGAAGCAGGTTTGAAAGACTTGACCACACTAGTACCACTCAAATGACAAAATAAATATCAAAATTGGGGGGAAAAAGTTGGGGGCCCGTTTTTCATGCCGGTCAGTGTATAATTTTTTCGGAACACTTTCAAATTATAATTATGGTGCATGGCGAAAATTAATGAATCTTATCACGGTTACTATAGCTACTAAACAAATTGGTGCCAACCATATATCTGGTGACAAAAAAATCCCTAACTGTACGATTGGTTTACATTTTCCACAACACTGTGAGTAAAGTGACGTTTTCCGTGATTGACAGTCGTACAAAATTGACAACTTTACATGGCGGTCGTGGATAAAATCCCGAAAGCGTTTCGAAACGGGCAAAGGGTTGTTTTCGCCGCGTACGTACGTATGCAAATGACCTCGGGGCGATGCTTTCGAGTTAATTCGTAGTGGCGTTCGAAAGCACCGCGTTCGGTCCCTCTTGATTCGCGTAATTGACTTTTAACTAAATGCTAGAAAATGGATAAGTCGTGTATGGGGGACTAGTAACAAATCTAATCTACGCATCAGTCGAATTACGAATTAGCAGTTCCCCGGGGATGCCGGGGCATCACCGACACCGCACCGCGGGCCCTCCTCCTCCTCCGCATAATGTACGAATGCGCCAATTGGCCACTTCGAGAGAGCCTGCATGCAGATTCGATCGCATCAACCCTATTACTCCGTCGTCGTCGTCGTCTTGATCCGATTTTGACAGAGAGCGCGCGCCAGACGGAGACGAGAAGAGTAAACGCTCTCTCTGATGGCATTACGGTGGCCGGGGTTCCCGCGGGGCTCGACACAGATTTATTTAATTTCCGGATCGTAATGAACGACAACCGGCCCGATGCGGAGCTGCCGGTCGCCCCGTAAGGACGCCAAAGAGGACGAACGGCCACGACGACGACGACGACATTTCGAAACCGTGCGGGTGTTAATTGCGGCCGGTGATCTCTCGCTGATGGTTCCAAGACTGCTGATGACCGGCATCGTCGCCATGTGGGAGACGCTTAATGAAATCACTGCGACGACCTCGTTCCACTCGACAAATCGGATCTCTCGAATCTATACAGGGTGTCGGGGAAAAATTACGACAGAATCCATCAAGAGAGTGAAACACGAGACTGGGGTACTGTACCGTACTAAAAAACTGACCCACTCAACTTGATGACTTTTTTGTTGGCTTAAAAACTACGGAATAATATAGGCAGATTTGCTAATCGAAAATTAAAAATTTAGACAGTGGCAATCGGAAGGTAGGTACTGATTGGCTGATTGAAAATAAGAAAAAATAATGTAACGACCTCAGGTTACCGTGAAGGATTTTTCAAACGAAAAAACGTTGAAACCGTGTCTTCCATCTAAATTTTATTGATTTTTGCAGAATGATTCCACAGTAGGGAAAGATGTCGAAATGCTGCATAAGAAATGTTTCTACATCCAAGGTAGAAGAATGTCTTTTTTGATAGACGAAAGGAAAACCTTATAAAAATGTAAATAAGAACAAAATTGTATTAGTTTTACTGGTTTCACTCAGAGGAGTAACCGCACCGGAAATGTAGTGTACACATTTTTGGGAATGTGAGAACGTGGGAATGTTAAAATTATTAAGGAATACGTGGGAGTTTTTGGAAATGTTTGGGAATGTGTGAGAATGACTGGTTATTGTATTTGAGGGTTTTCGGGAATCTTTGTGGGAAATGGAAATGTGATATACGGAGACATCAAAAAAATCCTTCATATAGGGAGGCTATGACTCTCATTCTCTCTCTATCCTTTTAGTAGTTTTCAGATGAGACAGAACGATTATCATAGCCTCCCTTTATGAAGGATTTTTTTGATGTCTCTGTACAAAATTTACAGAAACGGCTACATCTCCGTTTCACTATAAATTAAATTAATAAAAAACTGAGAAAAGAGGAAAGAAGGTTTAAAGTAGGAACTAAGCTCAGAAAACTAACAAGATATTGTAAACACACTAATTCCATTTTAATCTAAGAACCTCTAATTTTAAAAATGCTTCTAGTGAAAACGAAATTGAGATGAGAATCTTGAAATGAAATGAAGAATTTCCTAAACACCACATCTACAGTTGCTCAGACCTTAGGTATCTTCTTACCAGAGTTCAACTTTTGTTGATTTTCTATAACAGTTAACCTGTGTGAGTTAGCCTAACCTTGGTTCAATCCGGGACTGGACAACCGGACTTCACCAAACTTCAAATTTGGAACTACTTCTATCCCATTTTGTCCAAAATTGATAATAAACCAAAATCACCTCACTTTCCAAACTCAATCAAGATTTGACTTTCTTGTGAGTCCAAAACACGACTCAATCTTGTAATCGCAGCCGCGGTGCGTTTTTCCCATGACACCCTGTATACGACGTGGACGTGGACCAAATGTAAAGCCTTTCTTGGCAACGTCGAATTGTCGTATGGCCGCGATGCGCGGCGCATCTCACGCATATAATACAAAAACAGATAAAAACGAAAAAAAAAAGAATAACCTCCGCGAGTCGCCTCGTGACGTTCTCTCTCCGGCGGGTGATTGAATGTATTCTTTGCGACTCGAGACGATTGGTTATTCCGAACGTGTCTGGATTATTCTGTTTACAAACAGCACGTCAGCCGTGTAAAGCATAAGAACGTCAGCGCAGAGGTCGGAATACCACTCATCGGGCCAAAATATTTTGAATCGTACATCGGATAATGCGCGGTACGTGCGCCCGCCGTTCGCTTCGGATCTCCACCGCACTCTTATGTGATATCTATGCGAGTTCGTTAAATCGCCGGGAAAAGCGGGGAACGAACGAACAAATAACCACCCGAATTGAGAACATCTGGTGGTGACGTTCGAACAAAAACGGCGTGCGGTGGCCGGTCCTGCTGAAGACATCTCGCCCACTGACAGCCATACGCACACGCACGCTCCTCCCGTGCGACGCCAAAGGGTGGCCGGCGACCCCCGAACGGTCCTGGAGGTGCACCGGCAGACGCGTCTGGTAATGCAAAACGGGCGCGCGCGGATGTCGGCCTTATCGCAGACGGCAGGATAATTAAATTTGTCGGGGTGATTTATTGGCGGCGACCCAAAGCTCTCGCGACGGCGTCGCGGCGCTCGCATCCTGCTTCCCTCGACGGCTCCGTCCTATCCGGGACCGAATCTTCCGCGCGAATGATGTATCGCTCCCCGTGAACCCCAGGTGCTCGCCGGCTCCCGGGGCGCGATAGCGTATTACCCCGCCATCTGGGCCGCACCCTCCACACACGTCTTCATTTTTCCACTCTCCACCCCAGCAGCCCCCGATGGAGCGGTCCAGATCCCGGACGAGGTCTCGTCACAGGAAGGAGGTAGGTGGCCCACCGCCGTCCTTCGTCATCACGGTCCATTACGGATAAAGTCGGCGCATTAATGGGCCGTTACTCGATGGAGCGAACAATAACCATCCGTTCTGCTTAGGAGAGATTGATTCCGGCCAGTACGGCCGACGAACGTATATACCGAGGAAAGAACGAACGGGGGAGGAGAGACTGTGTGTGTCCGTTCGGTCCGCGCGCCACTATTTCATTTTAATGGTCCCCGCGGTCCCGGATTCCATTAAACTGTTTCTCGTGCGAAGTTTACTTTTGCCACTGGGACCATTAGTTTGATGCAGCAGGAAACAATCCTGCCACGGACCGGGATTGATAGATGAACCCCATATATACCCGAGCGCCGTTTCCTCCTCCTTTCGCTGGCTCGGCATTTTTCGTACATACACCCGCCGGCCAAAACAACCCCATCCGTCAAAGAATCGTCGTCATGGCGAGAAAGGAGGCGAATCGATCGAGTCCCACGTGTGTTTCGTATGCGTATTTCGTTCCGGCGCTGCGATAAATCGAACAAATCCACCTGTTTGCGAAAGGGAAACTCTTCGGGCGATTACAAGCCATCAGTGTCTCCTGAATTAGGCCGTTTCGGAGGGAATCGCTTCCC
Organism: Salpingus planirostris; assembly: GCA_949788335.1. NCBI lineage: Eukaryota > Metazoa > Arthropoda > Insecta > Coleoptera > Salpingidae > Salpingus > Salpingus planirostris. The sequence continues at coordinate 3,257,889 of OX460925.1, read as the reverse complement.
GCTTTCGCTCTCGAATCGCGGCTCTGCGTTTTACAAGCTATTTGAAGTCAATAAAATGATAATGCCCCAATAAAAGCGGCGCGTAGAGCATCGCACGGGGACGCCTTCCTGCGTCTAAGTGATTCCGAGACGATGCAAATTGTATCAGGAAGGAAAGGAAGAGACGGCGATACACCCCGAGATACCGGGAATGCTCGGGACGAGATTCCCGCCGTCTCCCTCTTCCGCGTCCTCTCGTTCCCCCTCTAGTGCGGACCGACGGAACGACGATGCAGGCCCGATGATCGTTGCCCTTGTGCACTATAAATACCGCGTTAATTATACACCGTTCTCTCAGACGACATCGACCGTGGCTCATGCCGGAATGGTGAGACCCCTTATTGGCAGCGTCCGGGACGCGACTTGACGCTTGTCCAATTCGAATTTTGGCCGTCACTCATCGGGTGCTCGCACGCAGAGTCGTCGATGATGTCGTGTCCCGCGGTACCACCGAAACGGCTCCGGCACGGAAATAGAACGGTACCGATTTGTTCGTCTCGAAGGAGAAGCCGAGAACCGACCACAAGTGTGGGGTTGGTGGGCCGAGGGGAGGGCGAGAGTAACTCGATCCCTCGTTCGCATCGACGATGCGTCAGTCTAAATTGACACCAATTACCAGCAAAACTCCCTGCTTTGAGCTCCCCCTGCTTTCGCAAACAGCATCACGAAAATGAGCTAATACACTCAATGGCGGCTCTCCCTCGCCCCCTCGATATGCCGCACGGCCGTGTTCTCCGCTCTGCTTACGCCGTACACCCTCCTCCTCCATCTCGTCCGTGATGCACACGCAACTTTGGCGTCCGTCAAATGGACGTCTCGTCTTCGAATCGACCGGGAGCAATTAAAACGCGGAATCGGGCCGACTCGACGGAACGGTCCCCGCGATGATGACTAAAGCGAAATCGCACGGTCCCTCAAGAGGTGTCGAATACTTGGGTACCAGGTATGATGGATGTCGTGACGGTGCAAGTCATCGCGAGACGTGAGAGTACCCGGGGGGCGTTTTCGGGTCGGAAAGTGGGAATCGTGTAAAAAGAAGGGTACTTACGACATCCGGCGTACTCGCCCCGTCCGTGTGCGACGTCGAATCGGCGTTACTCCTGGTGCCCCCGTCTCCGTTCGTCGATCCGGTCAGTTCGGGCGGTTTGCCGCCGTCCCTCTCGTCTATGACCAGGTCGATCGGCATTTTGCCCTTCAGACAACTGATATACCGATGGCAAAAATTATCACACAGCTCGTGAACCTGCAACAAAACAACACCGAAAACTGTTTAAATCACGTCGGACAATGTTGCAAAGCGCGCGCGGGTGGAGGTGGTGCGTTCCTCGTGCTGTTCGGTACGCACAGGGAGTTGTTTAATAAAAGAGCTCTCTTAGCGTACCGAAAATGATTGACGTTTACTGCTCGTAAAGACGCGACTTCTTTTCTTTCTACATCACATACACACTCGTGTATATTATAATACGCATATATAGGTATACTGGATGGTCGGTTATGGTGGCCGCAGCGCAGAGACTGGAAATAACTTGGGCGGGGTGTATGCATGCATCACACGATGGAGAAAATCACGTCCGATATTCTTCTCGTGTGTGAGATGATGGTCTCGGTTCGGTCCCGATCCACCGCGGCACATAGGTAGGTATAAAATAATATAAAGGCATCCGAACAACTCGTTTGCATTCGTCCGAGACTGTGCGAGCTGGCATCGCGAGGCAAGATGGCCGGCAAAGACGACGTCGTCTGTCTGGGGTAACCGGTTATGTGCATTTACCTTGCAACAAGATTATAATATCGCAACAGAGAGAGAGATGAATCGCTCGATAGTGTCCCCTTTTAGCAATTTAAATGTGGCCGGGCGAATGCAAAGCAATGCGATGCAATGGCCATCCAGCCGAACGGACCGCATTCTGCCGCACAATTTCCATATTTTTACATGTCGGGACTGGGAGAGAGGGGCTCTCTCTTGCTCTCCGATGCCCTCCCTCTTCCTCGCCTTTTTATGCGCGGAGAATCTGAGACATGTGAGATGGACCCCGGGGATTCAACTCTGGCGTGTAACCGGAGCGCTCGCCCAGTGCATTGTGCCGATATCGCATCCGAGCCCGAGCACCGTGTTATTGATCTCGCGCCATTCCTCCATCATCATGCACACCCTAATTAGCGCGACAAAACTCCATCCCCCTCCATATATCGGCTCGTTATAATAACAACAATCCGACGATCCGAGAGCTCCGCGAGTTCCAAATCCTCGCTCGATGATGATGCGTGGGCCGACAGAATTCCACGCAAAATTCGAGCGTTTCTACTGTGAACGCAGGTGGCCCCATCTACCCGTCAATTTGGGGCGAGAGGAACCACGGGGTTCACGGACGTAACCGCTGGGGAACTGAGATTAACTCCGTTGCACATTTCATGCCCCCAGTCCCGATGAACACACGGTTTCGAAAGTTACGACAACGGAAAGAGCAATGTTGGGAAAGTTGGAATTGAAGAAACATGAAAAGTTTCGATCTTTTCATCTTCCATCAGTCAAAGTTATCCGGGTGATTTTCATTATTGTGGTAACCGAGAAATTTGAGTTAGGGCCGGTTGTTCAGTCCCGGTTTAAACCAAGGTTAGCCCAACTACAGGTTAATTGTCATAGAAACAGCTCTTGTAACAAAATCAACAAAGGTTAAGATAACCAAGGTCTGAACAACTGGCCCTTAATTGATGAACTGAACTATACAGGTGAAAATAGTGGTCTTTATGAAGGACATGTATGGTTCATTGCTTTTCTGCATGTTATCCCTTTTTAGAAACTAGCTGGAGTAACTGAGACAGACCACGAATCTATAAAACCGGAGGTTCCTGGTTGTTACAAGGACTCAAAGAACATCACCATCTTCTCGCAGAACCGTAACTTTGTATCAAAATATGAACTGGTTTGAAAGATACATTGCAACAGAACTTTATAGAAATTTGCATACTCATTCTACATCCCCATGCACAGATCATTCAAGATCGGCAAAGGTTTTGCCCACATTGATAGAAGTTTGGTTTTCTATGGAGAATCAATATTGAGGACCAACTGCACCTATCTTCTAAGCTACACTTGATCCTAAGTGACGGATCATTTTACTGTTGTTGTAACAACTGTTATTACAGCAAATAAACGTCCCTCATAGCGTCAAGTTCCGCTTTAGAAAAGCGGTGCAGTTGGACCCAAGTCCTACTTGTCCACATGGAATTTGGTGTTTCGAACTCACCTTTTCTAATTCTAAGAGATGAAACCGGAGTACCTGGATAGCTTGCACCATCTGAAAAAGAAAGGAAAAATTCAATAATTTTCATTCGGATCGAGACGTGTACGAGAATCAACAATCCGGGGCATCGGATGGGCGTCGGTGCAGTCAGTGTGTACGGTAACAATGAGCGCGGAAGATTCATTATGTGGTACCCAAATCAGTGCTTTCCGTTACGAATTAGCCACGGCTGGGACGGGTCTCTCTCTCCGTGACGTTTTATCGGGCGGCGTGCACGGGACGTAGGTGGTACAATGGACTCACGAAACACAAAATTACTTGTAATGGCCGGAATCGAGGACGAGGAGGCGAGCGCGAGCGGGAGAAAGAGAGAAAGCGGAGGGTCCGGGGCGACGTTATCTGCCATCCGCACGCCGGAGAGACAAACAAAGGCCCCAAAGTCTCCTTCGCGGTGGCGGCGGCGGCGGAGGCGGCGTCACGCTCCTCGGCTTTCTAGGTGCGTTTTCGGGGGGCGGCGGCGCAATCGAGGGGGCCGATTTCACGGGAGAGGAGAGCGGCGGAGGCGGACCACCCGCGTTCGAAAATGACCGGGGGGACCACGGGTCAAAAGTCTAGTGTTTCGACCCTGTTAAAAATTAGATTTGTTGCGTGTGGTATACGCGCCATTATACGGTCGCATATCCGAACGGAACGTTATGTCGCACACTCGACTGGATGCACAACAATACGTTCTTAAACGCAACATTAACACCAAAAACTCGTTAAAAACATCATCCCGGCGTATACCTGGCCGACTCTCCTCCATCTGCTTTCCCATGGCGCTCTGAATCCGCGGGCATCGCGATATTACCGACCGAGAGGTGCAAATTGCGTTTGTTCTCCTCTCGCCTACGGAAGCAATCACATTTTCGTCTCAAATCAAGCGCATCGCCTCCACTCGAAAACACGACGCAAATCTAATTAACATTTTACTCCTGTAACCTATAAACCGTATTTATTGCGGGCGAGACCGTTTTTCGATCGGACCCGTACGAGTCCGAATAAACTAAAGGGGGGGCGGGTGTGATATTCTTATATAAATATGACGGTGGCGGTGTAACTCAATCCCGCATTACGTCGGTTAATACGGTTACCAATTAAATTTAATTGAAGCATGGTTGCAACCCTTCTCGGTATTAAAAATAATTTAGAGTACCCCCCCATCGCACCCGCGTCCCGTGGGAACCCTACGAAAATCATTCATTTCTTCCTTCCTCTCTCACTATTCTCCGCGCCCGAACTTGTAATAATAATATCATCCCCGGTAATGCCGATCTCTTGAGAATTACCGCACTCTGATTTACCCACCAATTAAAACGCTAATAACAATATTTCCTCTTTGCACACGCATAAATGCATATTAACCGAGTCAAATTGAAATTAAAACCGTATCATTTAGTCGCCCGTTCCCGTAATATGTAATGTAAATATCTACTTGCATTTATAATCTCATTACAGGCTCTCGTAGTGCAAGTCGTCTGCAAGTGTCCGCGATTAATTAATTCGGAAAATTTACGACGGACGCTTTTCGTTTCGTTCTCGTCGGCCGGTTCCGTTAAACGGTCGAATTTCTGGACGCTTTTCAAGATTCCGCCCGCAGGAACAAAGGGATCGGACTCGAAGGGCAAACTTAATGGCAGTCATTATCGATACGGACGCAACAAACGGCGAGTGAAAAAGAATTCACGCGAGCTCTTCCAGCGTTTCGGTTCGGGTCGAATTAAATTCCAAAGGTGCATTTTTACCGTCGCTTCGTGGCGCGGCTCCGCTCGTGCTTCGGCCACGTCCGACGCACATAAAAACCTCTTATAACACAATCCGACGGCCTCTAATTATGGTAAATTCGACGACTAATTAGGCTCACGTTTACGACTTTTCGAAAACCGCAAATGCATCAAACGTAAACTGTCGATTGATATTATTATAGGTAATGGACGAGCGTAAACTTATAAGGACGGTATAATTATCGAGTACTCACCAATGAATCTACTTCTGGGTCCGCTATATAATAAGGTTTTTCTTGTCGTATCTGAAAATTCAACAGCGTGATTAGTCTCGAGAAATCTGAATAATAAATTTGTGGGTTACATACTAAACATATGATGATACACATTTTAAATTCGTGAGAACATTATAGAGTTCCTTCCGTTTAAGAGCCAACCACCACAACCGTATAAATATGTAATAACACACGGAAGGTTGTAGATAGGTATAATCTGGTTGACAACCGAAATTACAGAGGTCTTCTTTTGCCCTTATTAAGTTGTTTGTCGTCGGGTGGCATAAGCCGACGACGAGGATGTGGCCGCGCGTCTCCTCTCTTATAATAATAACAAGTAAGAGTATAAAAGGCGAGCCCGACACACAAAACAACACCCGTCTTATGGCGAGGAGACCCACCAAATGAGCGGGTTTTACTGCGTTAAGAAAATAGCTATAATTATTATAAAAACTGGATAAAAAGCGGTCGGGGCACGTGGACGGGGGGCGGCGCGACCTCTGCTCTAATTGCATCTTACGACGGCACCCAACTTTATCGATCGAGGCCGATCGGGCTCCCTCACTTTAACCATAACCGACTAAGTATTATGTACGCGTTTTAATATTATACGAAAAATGCGACGCGCGACTACCGAAAATAAAACCACCATCATCGTCCCTGCCCACAATGTAATGGTTTCTTTCAGAGCCAAAAATCTGATCCGCAGGGGAAAAAACCTAAATCTCATATGAAAAACCATGAATTATGGTGCGTATCGGATTCTGCACATTTCTATTCGAATTTCGATTTCATAATCTTGGAGGTAAAGGATAAATCAATGAATTGAAAATGAGGTAGAAATTCAAAAACATCGATCGCATCGACTGAATAATGTCGAATCGTAAATTATTGCTGAAAACTGAGAAACAGTAAGTACGTACTTATGCAAACTGTATATTTTGCATACTACGGGATTTTTTGAAAAATCCAAGTCATTTATGGGCATATTTTGAAAGATATATTCCATAGAATTCAACATTTCACAGTGAGTCAATGACAAAGTTATGGATTATAGAGATGGAGACTGACCCTTTCCGACGATCCATTAATCTTTTTGTACTTTGCAGGTAAAATTTGCTAATGCCTTGGCTATTTCATGAGGAATTTCAATCTCCATGAATGAGTGCCATTACCACATGACCTTGGAGTGGACAATTTTTCTAGAAACTGTTCTTGGAATTAAGAATTGATCTCTTTTATGACGTCTTCGAATGACAGAAAGGATCAACTTTCCCCTTTCAAACAAACTTTTCGTAAAAGCAATAATCGCCGGAAATTTGGAGATTATTTTCGTTGAAATCAAGTGAATAGATAAGACTGTAAATTTTTGAAGATTCGTAGATATTGGAAGATTTAGATATTTATACACATATGTATTCTGAATACATATTTTGATCCTCCTATATCGCGCATATTGCAGTTTCTAGTCATAAGCATAACAGTAACCAAATCAACCAATCTAATTTTATAAGGTGTAACGAAACCAATCAGGAAAATTTTGATTAATCTCGAGAAAAGAAAAAAGTTTAATTAAAAAATTCGGTGAATAAATTAGTGCGGTATAGTGGGAGCGTATAACGTACCATGTTTGTTTCAATGATGCGTATGTTGGTACAAAATCAAATTATGGAACCCAAAAATTGTTTGAAACTATTTTTTATTATCAGAGAATTTGGTACGAAAAATTACCAAAATTACTAAAAACCCATTTACTAAGAAGGTAAGAATGTTAATTTTTTCGAGGTGACACCCTGTATAAAATCTTGTTATTCCACCAAGCCATGTTGAATTTAGTTCAAAATTTTCTAGTTGAATCTTTGAATCGAATCAGAGAGTAGGAATATAATAACGACTCCTCTTTCCTTATACGTTCCCCAAGTTAAGTATATGATATTATACTTTAGAGAGAAGATGGACTAACTAACGAACTAACTAACTACCTGAAAACGAAACGAGGCAGAGGTAAAAGGAAAGAATGTTTCAGTCTTTGTACGGCGATCATCATCGGATGAAAAACGCAGCTGGATGGTATGCGGTATAAGGCATCAACCGCGCCGGTACTTATCGCACGAGAGAAACGGCCCAACGACCAGTCTCTCCACTTATTACGCTCTCATATCGAGTCCGAATTGTAAAATACCCGCCGATGATAAAATTCGAGGTTTATTAAGCGACACCGTCTCTATAATAAGAACGGCCGCAATAACGCCATCAAATTATCCGCCGAGCCGACGCGTAATCCCGACCGCGGAGATAATTCACGGCCTCTGAAACTGGAAAAGGCATGTGCGCGTGGTTTTTCAGGGGTGCGTATACCTACTACCGAGGCCAGGAACGGGATTAGATTACACATGCGGCGCAGATGCGTCCGGGATATAAGGGCGACGACGTTGCCACTAACTCGAAAAAGTCCACTTTTTGCGGGCCCGGATCGAAAACGCGACATATGGCACGGTAAAAGTCGTGATTTTTGCATCAAAGAGTCGCTGGACCGTGTCGCGCCCATTGTGTGCGACGGTTTGCTCATTTCGCAGTGCGGGACCCTCGCCCGCTTTTCAACGGCCCCTGGGACCCGCCGATGGTCCGAAATCGACAACCAAGCGGAACCGAAATCGCCCGAAAATCCGCACGAGATGCGACGACCCAAAAAGGGTACACACAATGTGAAGAGTATACAAGGGCCGGATCCCCGTAGAGAGAGAGAACGACTCGTACCCTCCGTCCGGAATCACCTGCCGTTTACAATACGGCAATAATTTATAGTGGACTTGTAAAATAATTTATGTCCGTCTGTAAATAACTACGTTTTACATTTATGAGGGTCGTCCCGCGTTGCGGACGCGACAAGTGCCCCGTCTCGGTCACGATATCGTATCGAAATTTTCGATTATCGTCGGATTCGTTTTTTTTTTCTGTCCCGTATATCGCGGGAATGCGCGACCCATAGGGGCGACTCGCTGAAAATATTCGGAATTATAAAGGTGAACCGGGGCTGGTTCCATTCTAGACGCACACACACAGAACACAGGATGTGGATGCAGGTACACAGGTGAGCCGGAATGAATAGAATGCAGGCAAACTCCTTTTGTCGAGAGAGCCGGAGACCAAACTGGAACGTCTTTGTGAAACGGTTGGCATGTTTGCCTTGCCTCGCGGAGAAAGAACTGTGCCGGGCATTGTGTCTGTCCGTCGGTGGGCCCGGGTCGACTCGACCCAAAAGTCCGACGCAATTCCAAATTTTCCTCCCTCTTTCTCTCTCTCTGTCTATCCCACTACAGGGTGTCCTAAAAATAGCGTATTCGGGGTATAAGGGCCGATCCCTCTCGTCATTATAAGAAAATGTTCCTATAAACTATGATCCCCAAACGTTTAATAGATACAGGGTGTCACTTTCGAAATTTCCAGTACATTTTTGGGAGACAAGACAACGAAATTCGGGACAAAGATTCATTTACCATGAGACGGAAGACTGAGGTGCTACATGAGAAAGACAAGGATGAGGGTAGATTTAGTTTCCACAGTTTCTCAAAAACTAGCGAACATTTTTCGATGCGGTTTTGGCCAATTGGAAGAGAATCCTCTTCTGTTGGCTCTGAATGTAAATTTACCTTTGAAAAGGCGATTTATGTTGGAGATTTTTAGATTATGAAAACAACCAATAACCACCACATTTCAAAGCTCAATTTGGGCCTCAAATTCAATTACAACCATGCTGTATTTATATTCAGAGCCAACAGAAAAGGATTCTCTTCTAATTGGCCAAAACCGCATCGAAAAATTTTCCCTAGTTTTTGAGAAACTCTGGGAATTTGGGAGAAAGATTCATTTAAGAAAGGAAGCCTATCTTACAAGCTTTCAGAAAAACTTCTGCTGATTCCTGTATTTTCATTAATTCCAGAGATATTGGGATTTTAGTATAGCTGATTCAAAAACAAAAAACTAAAATTTGGAAATTACAGCAAAATTTTATAGACAAAAAAGATAGCATAGAGCAAGGGGAGTTTATGTTTCAATACATTTTTACTCGTTCTCTTCTACTTTCGGAAGTATTACCTCGTTTGTTTGGAAACGGGTACAATTTCAAGTAGCGGTATCTCTGGAACAGTAGAAGTTAAACTAAAAACGTATTGAAAGATCTTCAAGTTTTCAACAAGCTTCATCATTTTTATTCGGGGCATTTTGGTCAAGCTTTCGAATTTTAATATTTTGCCCTTCGATCAGCGGCACCAAAATCGCAATATCTCTGGAGCTAATGAAGATGCATAAATCGACAAAACCTTTTCGCAAAGTCTATAGACTAGACTTTCTTCTTAATTTCAAACATTTTTCCGCATGCGGTCATCATGCCGATGAAAAATGTACAGGAACTGTTAAATGTGACACCCTGTATCAAGTGAGCGTTTGCGGACCATAGTTTATGGGAACTTTTTCTTTTATATTGACGAGACACCTCTGGTGCGCCATTTTCAGGACAGGCTGTATGATTCGCATTCCGCCGTTCCGTTTTTCCCGGTGCCGTTGGTGGCGGCGGTACGTAAACTAATTAAATCAATGTTCCGTGGCTGAAAGTCCAATAAAGTCCGTTCGTATGTTGGGCCGCAGAGAGCGTGCGGTGCGGCGGACGCGCCGGCTAAACGAACTCGAGTGGGTGTTTTCGATAGCAAATTAAAACCACATGTGCGCGCCTTTTCGATTGGTGGCGTTATATTCTCGCTGCGGCATTAATTTATATCTAGTTAACGTGCCAACATTTCCCGGTGACACCGGCGAGAAATGTCTGCCCGAGCCTGAGCGCGGGACGCACACCGGCCTCAGAGCGAGCAGAGCCGAGCCGTAAATAAATCGCCGCCGCCGGATTTTTCGTTTCTTTTCGAAACGCGGACGAGACCGTTCGATACGACGTGTTCACTAAAAGGCGGACCGACGATTTCCTCGCGCAGAACGGAAGCGTGAAAACGGCCGAAAATTCAATCAAAGAGTTAAAACACACATTGGCAAGTTGAAAAATTTTCCAAATACAAAACATCCGACAAGAAATTTTTTAACAAATCACAGAGCCTGGTCCATTTTTTCGCCCAATAAAATCACCCGATTTGATTGAAAATCATGAATAACAGTTCAAATGAAACCATCTGTAGCGGAGTCTATTCTGGGAAAGCAATAGTCTAAAAAGAGACAACACGCTCTGTCTGTAGGAGATTTTCGTTAATTTTTCAGACTAGCCTTCTCTAATTTTTTTAGTCACAAAACTGTGAGATGTGACCGAATCATAACCTAAATTTCACAAAGTGTTATGCCTCGGAGTAGTAAAAAAAATCAAAAAAAATGTCAAAAATCTAAACCAAACTCATGCTTGCTTGCTTGCTTGCTTGCTTCATGGTTTTGCTGACACTTGTGTCACTAAAAAAAGTTGGTTATCCTGAAGTATAAACCGAAAATCCCCTACAGGCAGAGGCATGTTGTCTGTCTGTCTCTATTTAATAAACTAAACAATAACAAAACGGTTCAGTCTTCATCGCATGAGAATGCTGATGACGTGACACTGACGTGAAGGAAACTTTCCGTCAAAACGAAGTCATCCGACAAAATTTTATTGATTTTCCAATTTATTCCCCGTAAAAGTAAGAAAAGGTGTCAAAAATGCAATAAATCTACCTGAGAAACCGTTTTACAAGGTCGGATAGTAATTTTCTTAACAAATAAAAAGAGAGCTTCCTCTTTTCAGATAATTTACCTAACCTAAAAATAAGGGCAGAATTGGATTATTTTCATCATTAAAAAAGTACCTATAGTAAATCAGTATTAGAAATCTGTTCCCGGTACTAATTCAACGATAAGAAGTTCCACTAATACATAGGTGCACCAGTTATATTATAAAGCAAAACCGCCCAAGTACCCGCGTTGCGGTCTTAATTATTATTATTACAATGAACGAAAGAAAAAAAAAACATTCTTTCCCATAAGTGCATACATAAGAAACGCGGTTAGATACGTGGGTAAGCAATCTAATTAAGCACATTAAGAAAGATTAAGAGATTGGCCGCGGGAAGTGAGTCCATTAGGTGCAATGCACATAGGTACGCGAATATGCACGCGGAGGCGGCGAAAAGGGCCCGCTCGCCGGCCTTTAGGCACATGCACGCATAAAGAAAGGGGATTCCGTATTCAAATGCGCGTAACGATAAAAATCTGATTCGATGTTTGGTCGTCCGGAATTTGTTCTGGGGGGCGATTCCCAAATCCGTAAGATTTCCCTTTCGTGTGCCATTATGGAAATGTAATGGCGGAAGGGTGGGCGCCCGGTACATCGGAAGAGAGGGATTTTCGAAACGCGTCCGCGATGTCGGATGTGTGCGCTATTGAATAATGCAGGCGGGAGGACGTCTCAATGCGCGCCGAGATGTCGTGTGCGCGAGTGCGACGCCGAGACTAATTTACTGGCCCTCGGTAATTAAAAGGTGACGATTAACGACGACAAGAAGTGATCGGTATGCCGTTCCGAATGTGTGAGCTATTCGACCTCGCAGTGTTCGCCTCTCGGGACCGGCCATCGGACAAACAATAATGCGCTTTCTTGCCCCGATCTTCACTTCCCTTCTCTCCTCTGCTCTTCGGCGCCCGTACATGGCCAAGACCAGATTTCGTCCGATGGTCGGTGACCAGTGGCGTGCCGGTCGCGTTATGCGGCACCGTAATTTTCCTTACCGAAATTGTGTGTCGACCGAACTCGGTCACGTTCGACCCAATTTGTTATCGTTCGCCGATTTTCAATGCGACAATCGTCGCTTTCATCATTACACCGGACATGATTAAAAATAATCTCCCGGGATGCCACGGTGTGCAGGTACGCATCTTACTCTGATGCGTATTACAGTTATCACGTCATCTGTTGACAAGTGGAACTCGCAAATCCACTGGAAATTATCTCTTTTTCGAGCTGTATACCTGTTTGTGAAAAGTGATGATTTTCCTCTTGAAGAAAGTGTTCTCATATTTTGTAAAAACGTTAATCATTCAGATTTATGGCATTTTCGGCACCTTTTCCTACTTTGAATATCTTCATGGTTGATAAATTGGCAGAAATTAATAAAAATCTAACACATGGTACCGTTTCGACGTTTCTCATTTTCGAATAAAGTTTCCTCCACGTAAACCTCACGTCACCCGCACTTTCATATGATGAACAGTAAAACTTTTACCCACGAATGGCGGAGTCCTTTCATTACTTGAAAGAGACATGCTCTGCCTGTAGGAAATTTTCGGTTTATACTTCAGTCAGAGACATGTCAACCTATAAATTCGTCAAAAAGGTGACATTGCTGATACCCTAAACGTCATAATTTTCATTTTCCTTGAATGAAATGATTGTATTTTTGAGTTATTCCAACGGTTTTGTCAAAACACGGCTAGATTCATCTCTAGGTATAGTTGTCAAACTCTTTGACTTCAGTCATAGATTGACTTCAATATAACCAAAACTGGGTGAGAAGTGTCAGCTGAACAATCAAGCAACTAGTTTTAAGTTTGGTTTTGATTTTTACAATCCAAAGTCATATCGTGCAAGCGGGGCATGACACTTTGTGAAAGTAAGGTTAAGATTCAGTTAAAAGAGACAGTTTTGTCACCAAAAAACTTCAGATGGCTGACCTGAAAAATCAACGAAAATCCCCTACAGGAAGAGCATGGCATGTTGTCTCTTTTTAGACTATTGCCATCCCCGAAAGGACTCCGCTATTGCCTATGATGTAATTTTTTATTTTCAATCGAAAAACCGACTCAAATTTGTGACAAGGAACTCACTCACGTTGGATGAGTCATCTGGACCGCCTTTTAGTACGGTTTAGTAATGAAATGTCAAATTATTACGAAATCTCAAATGACGCCTAAGCACTTAAACGGCAGTTGTATACTTGATGGAGGGAGGTGGTTATGAAAAAAATCATCAAAGTTGAACTGGCCACGTATACATGTAAACATGTAAAGTTTCTACACTTGCGAGTGGAAATCGTATATCAGCTTATTTGTTGGTTCCGTAATAAACACGCACCATCAAATGTCTGCCCACACTTTTATCTACGTTTCAACTTCTACTTCCACGTTCTACCTGTGAAAAGTCGACCGATTGAAATCGTGGTCCTCTGTCGAAAATTTCCAATACCTACTTCCCATCGAGCGATGTCCCCCAAGAATCGAATCACGGGTACTCCGTTAGATTAGGTTAGGTTATGTTGGGTAAAGAAGAGGAGCGTTTAATTTTTATTGGCCAATAATTGAAAGACCACTAATGACGTTAATTATATGTATCATTTTGTAATAGCTCGCACAACCACTCGAATGAGACTAATCAACTTTATATACGTGACTAATATTAATAGCTTCAAGGCGATTGTGTGTCCAAGAGAGGAGTACAAAGCAATAAAGTGGAGCATAAAGATAACTTTATCGAAATATGTAAATAGTTGGAAAGCCTACAAATAGGCTTGCAAGTCGTAAATTTCGAAATGACCGAGAAGGTGACAGGGGATAAACGTAAAATCCGGACGGTCGTCGTAGTATGTAGGTCTCGCGTCTACCTGTCCAAAACGTCGGTGTGAATTTCCAAACCCGGTCAGGACGATGCGAGAAGATGCCAGATTTATTACGGGGTAGTAAATAGTAAGCGTGATCCGATAATCATCCCCTTTCTTCAACATTTTCACCACCAGCATTTACATAATAATTTCCGATTCTCGAGAGGAAGACGAGAGAGAAGACACAAATTAACCGGTATGAGAGCACAAGGGGCCACCACAAAGTAGAAAATGGAAAGAATAATCATAAATCATTGGGCCGGTTCCAGCATCCCCGGTTATTACATTACGTGAGAGAAGCGTCGACCACTAATTAAAACCGTTATTAAAATGCCACAAAATATCCAACAATGTTAATGGCCGAAAAGACCTCTCGGCCGTTTCTCCGTATACGGCAATAATGACGGTACGGTTCCGGGCCGAGACTGGAGATATTTGGCGGTATATACCTGGTGGACCGATTAACTCCCAGAGATGACAGGGAAGGATTAGAACGGGCAAAGTCACCGGACAATTACCACAATGGGCACCACCTAGGTGGAGATTAACGGGCTCCGAGTTGCTCACTTCGACGGGACGCCGCGGGAGACCGGTGACGTCAGATTATTGAACGCCACTCGAGCCACCAAAAAATTACCAACAACAATGACCGGGCGAGAGCAAACGCACACACCGAGGGGAGGCAACGTCATCACAATGCTCTCACGCACAAAACGCGCAAGTTTTATACCTGCACGCGGCCCACAATGCGCGATTTACGCTTCAATTGGGGTCTGTGTGCGATTAAAACCGACGATTTTTCATGTTGTCCCGATCTGCATCACAATGGCCAAAGTCACACACCCCTCCCGGCGACCCATCGCACACTGCACGTCGTAATACCCCCGTATGATCCGGATGATGATCATACAGGGTGTCTTTGGAATATGTGTACAACGCGCTAGTACATATTCCTGAGGTCAATATAGAAATGACCTCCAAAAGTTTTGATAATAGAAAAGTCACAGGGTGTAAAAATGATAATTTGTATTTCAATGTTTTTCAAAACGTTTGTCAAGATTTGGAAATATTGATTCAAAAATTGATACACGAGAGTTTTTCGGTTATGCCACGTTATGCCTAGAAGGCGCCAGATACACTACAAGAATTTGCAAATTACAGTCTTAACTTTTTGTCCCTTCAATTACCAAGGTTCCAATGAATGCAATCGACTTCCTGACTATCCACCCTTGAATGGTCAATTTCATACAAAAATAGCACGTATTTTTGGCAAAATTTTTCAAGATACAGTACTTAGGGCCAACTGCACCGCTTTCACTTAAAAGTTAAGCGGAGCTTAAGCCTTGACTACGATTGTTAACAACAATTGTTGCTAAGGTTCAAGTTCCACTTAAAGTGAGAGAGGTGTTTTTGGCCCTTAGCGGACAAAATTAGAGCGACTAATGGGAAATTACAATGAATCAATTGTTAACCAATTTATTTTCAAAATAACTCATGGATACTGTTTATTGGTTCAAAATACATATATCTTGTCTTCCGTTTAATGATCAGATTATCAGAAGTACCTGAAATTGTTCCTGCTACTTTTTGTAAAATGAGTCAAATTTGATCGTACGGTTATTAGGAGAAAACAATTAGTATCAATGCAATGCTGTGTATAACCAAAAATGCCTCGTAAAGTACATGATTCTTTCGATTCGAAGTCGAAGGTTATTGGGGCCTTCAAATCTGGGCGCCCTCGCAGTTATTGATGCATTTTGAAAATAAATTGGTTAACAATTGATTCATTGTACCTCTAATTTTTTCTGATACTGTAACCAATGAGTCTTGCAAAAAGGTAATTCACTTGCTATTATTATAAAACTAACTCTTTAACAGACTGATTTGTTTTTCAAGAGAAATTACCCTAAAAATTAGCGCGATTTTTGGGAGAAATCGACCATTCTAGAGTAAATGGTTATTTAAAAATTATTTAAAAAATGTAAAATGAAAATATTCATTGCAACATCCTGTAACTTTTTTACCATCAACTTTTGAAAAAAGATGATTTTACTTGAATCATTCTATTTTGACCTCATGGAATATGTGGTTTAGCGCATTGTTCCACGTATATCAAAGACACCCTGTATGGTAGCCGAGCATTTTTTGGAAGAGAAAACGAACAAACATCCCGTTATCTCGTTTCCACTTTATCGCATACCTCGTAGACTGGAGGTTGACTCCTCGAAAAAATTAAAACCGAGCCGTTGATGATGAGAGACCGCGAGAGTCGAACAGAGAAAGTCTGTCGTTTCGGTCGTTCCATGGGAATCTCAAGTTTCCGACCGACGTATAGAGAAAACGTGTCCTTGCCGGTGCCCACGGAACCCCGAAAAGTTGCCTGAGAAAGATTCTTTTGACTGTGGCGCACATCACAGACGGGGGTTGCTTTTTCGACGTGCCCAACGTCGCTTAAAAGGTTCACTGCACTCGGCCTACCCTCCCGGCATCGGCTTTTCTTGGAACCACATCTGTCCCGAACTTAAAATATCACCACTCCGGAGATAATTTTACATTTTAAAATCTCCGAGCTTTTCGGAAACGGCCGAGGCGTCGACGCGTACGAGAGCGAACGGGGTTCGTGCGTTCAGTTTTCCACCCCATCTCTCTCGTCCCTTTTCGATTGTAATTGGTTAATGGGCACATTCAAATTCATACCACCCCAATTTATTCAGCGAGTGACTACAAACAAAATCAGACAGCGAGCGAACGGTATAGGGTAAGTCTAATTATAAAGTCAAAATCCCATCAGGAGCGGAACGTTCGAAATGTATATAGTCTCATCACCATCATCATCGCAGAAGAGGAGGAGAAGGGAAAAGGGAGAAGGGCTATTGTCCTGCCGAACACCCCACAGGTCCGTCTCGCGGCCACCGGAGGGAAAAATGGCGTAAACGTAAAGGCAACATCAAACGGTGCTTCGTTACGCGGAATGTACGCCTCGCTCGTGAAAATGGCGTAAAACGGCGCCGTAATGGTTACGGCGGCTCCCCGGGCTTCTTAAACGTACTTGAAGGGGCCCTTCCCGGGTGATTCACGAGATAATGCTCCCTTTATTATTTATCATTCGGTGATTTGTTTATGTAATGCCGCAAGGGTTGTCGAATCGTGTCGTAAAAACACTCGAACCTTTAGAGCGTGCCCCGACAATTACCGAACACACCATACGTGCGAATTTTTCCGCCACAAAAGACACATCGCTCTCCGCTTATCCGATCCGATGATTTCGAGAGTAGGCATTATGGAATGAATTGCGCCGGAGATGTTTTACATGTGTTTTCGCGTTTATCGGCGCCGATAAGGTAATCGAACTGATAACGGGCAAAGTTTTGGGTGTACGCGCGGTACCTACACCTACCTACGTCGAACGCGAACAACAATAGGTTATTGGAAATATTCTCAACAATAATAACAATAACGGTTACTGGCGGTTAGTTAGTTGGCCATTATATCCGCGTAGGCTATAAGTGATTGTAATATGATAATGAGAGTGTTCGCTTACTTGTTTCGAAAATACGGCGATGTCTTCGTTAAATGACTCCGAAGAACAGACGTCTCCTCCCGCCACTCCGGGCTCCCTCGGTGTGCACGTGGCCAATTCGCATTTTTCGAAAATCAACGCCAGAAGAGGAAACAGCGGATGCCTGCAAAAACAACACAAATTGAAAATATGTATAATTGAAAAATAAAAACCTCTGGTAATAACCATCAACTAAGTACGTCATTACGATTCAACAGAATATACACATTCTTGACCTTTGTGGTGCGCATTTTTTTTTCAATCGATAAGAAGGCCGCCTGCATGATGCTTACTGGTATTAAGTACGAGCGAGTGTACCTCGATAAATACCCAAGAAAAGAAGAAAACGATATCATCAATGAGCGAAGAAATTCGACTCGGTTTGTTTGTTGAATATAAGAGGACATTAAGATAGTTTTAGTAATTAATTGCATTGTAAACACGCAATATTGTTGATCTATTACTTTCAACTTTTCAAAATATAAAAGAGTTTAATTTGACATCGTAAATATAACCTTTATTTAATGTATTTATTTATTTCGGCAATTTGTAAATGATTTGATTTATTATCCTGCCTCCCGATTCCGGGCAGATTCATTCACACGAAATCATTGTTACTGAAAATCAACGATATGCAAAAATACTACACACTCGTAAAAACGCTCGTGTATATGGTCAGGTACGACATAATCATTTTAATCCGAATAAAAAGCGACAATTAATTGCCTCTCTCTGCATTAAACTTTTCGGTGAGAAAAAAAGCCGAATTTAAATCGGAATGATATTTCCTTGGCTTTTTCAGCTAGAGTAGTTTTTACGTCTCCTTTCGATAATTAGTTCAGCGGATGGACCGCCGGCCGGTCACTTTCGTAAATTTATCTGGCATGGAGCTAAGTGTGTACACAAATAACAAACATCAGACTGAGTGTGGCCAAACCGAGTTGATCTCTTGACCCGTAAATTATCAGAAGATGGCACACATCATAAATAAATCGCGCTACGTTTTATGAATGCCTCTCGGACATTTATACTACATCGTGTATATGGACCATTTTTCTTTCATCGTCCAGCACACTCGGATATTAATATTCTAATTTAATTGAGCGCTTTTTTCCTGATTCCGTCATTTCTCGTTGCCGTTATCTCCGGCTTTATAGGACTCATTTACCACATAGGCACCTCGTGGGTCGTTTTCGGAAGATCCTCTCGGATAATGCGGGCGCATCGGCAATACCTGGAAAACAGGTTTTCGGGCCGTCTCGTGTTTTTCGGTGGATGAAAGTTGAAACTTAATAAATCTGTGACCGTAAGCGCGCCATGCAGTATACCCGAATCTGATAAAACGTGAATGCACACGAGTATAGAGAGGTGGTATGAGAATAACTGAATGTGTGCATATGTGAAATCTATAGGTCTAAGGTAAATGTATACACGGCAGATGTTCGTAAACTTCCACTTCCTCTGACGGAATGGCGGGTCTCTCGCTTTCGCCCGACGGATGCGCCGCTTTACGAAACACGAAATTTGGTTTAAATCAAAACCAAATTCGCCCAAACATTTTTCGCTCTAACCAAACACCCGACGGCCGGCGGCCGCAAAACCGCCAACTACCGCACGACCATTGATGTCGAACCAAACTTAAAAAATGTTTTGTATACTCGTCCCGTATACAATAAACATCTGTAAAGTGTACACTGATAACTGACCTAATATATGGAGTAAATATTTGATCTATTGTCGGATTATTTACATTGATGTAATTTACGTTTAAATAAGCAATCGCTCCGTCCGCGTTATTCTCGCTGGCATTTTCGCCGGGATACCGCGAAAACACAATGCCGGCGCTTATGCCGGTTTAATAATAGCGACACTTGAACCGTATTTACGATATTAGAAAGCCACTATGTACTCGATACATAATGTAACGGTAACTAGACGAGATTAATACGGAGATAACGAACTCTCGGGTATAAAGGTGTATATCTGGGCGACTTATCGTTTCGAGAGACGATTAACGCGAGACCCAGATAAAACGCCAAAAATCCAGTAGCCGGAGCAATAAATTCTTACCGTTTAAATATCCCACATGAGGTCATGCCTTGATAAAGACTCACGGTTCGTTTGAATAAAAAACACGCCGTCCCTTATCTCGAAAAATACATTTTTTCGGTCTAATAACGAGTTACGTAACGCACCGAGAAAAAGCGCCCATTCCTCCCAACCCCGGTGCCCGCCTGAAACTACAAGTTGGAAGCATTATTTTTGTTTTGGTAATTTACGAAGACCTAATCTTGGATGAACCGTGGCAGCTGACGAGCCGTTTATTTTTATGGCTCGTTTAGGTGGTATTTAAGTGGGTAAACGCAGTATACTGTGTGTATAGAGATAAACATGTACGCGCCAAGTAATTACCGACACCTTTAAATAAACAGTGTCATCCAGAACCGGGCAAATATTGGGTTTGGTTCAGAAGCCTCATATCCACACTCTGTCTCGCTGCGTGTACGCCTCACTTTGTGAACCACGGCACGGCAAAGTTCCACCAAGAGGAGCCGATCCGAGTTCCGACGGCAAGCGCAATCTTATCTTCGTGCGATTTTCGAGATATTTCCCGTGCTTACCCGTAAATTGCGTCTTTGTCCCGTTTGCCGACGTCGGGCACCGCTCCACCCATGACGTGGTTGGCCGTCGGGTTGACGTGGTTCGCGTGGTACGGGTGCATGGCGTGGTTCAGGTGGGGTGAATGGTGAAGTCCCTGTAGTCCGGATCTGTGGGCCACGTGGGGCTCGTACAGACCCGCTCCAGCACCGCCGTCCATGTAACCGGGGTGAATGCCATCGTCATACTGCAAGCGAAAAACCATTTTTCACTGGCGGGTCCGAAAACGGTGCGAAAACGCCGTGGGAGACGGTAAAATCGAATCGGGGAAAAATGAAGAGTCCCCGGCTCATTTTTATCGTCTCGGACGCATAAAATTCTTGATTCATCAACAGCAGGTATTCCCATAAAACGAAATTCAGTAGGTAGAGAGGTTACAAGAATATCTCTGCTCTCCGGTCGAATTTATAAAGCCGCACTCGATACACTCAACCGCCTTTTTAAATTGCTCATTAATCAAAAAAAGGAGAGGAAAAAACGAAGGAATCCTTGTGGTCCGGTTACTATATTTATTAAAATATTTCAGGCATCATACATATTACTATATATTTCCACCAAACCGGATTAAATGTCTTTCTATACATTTAATTTACATAAATATGTTACTCGTTTACTATGCTGATGTTCGGGCATACGGGGAATCCGATCTTTTTTCGATTTTTTTCGTGTATCGTGCTCCTATCATGGCGCGGCCGGGTTCGGGTTATATTATTAACCATCGGGAGAGAAAAGAACGAAAAAAACTTGATTTATATTTGGCTATCTAATCGCGAGATAAGATTAAAATAATTGTCACCAATAAGAGTTACTTCTGATTAGAACATTTGACTGGTGGAACGGATTAAATTTACATTTTTCCATCGGTTTTTCCTCTCATTTATTTTCCATTGTACTCGACTCGACAGTAGATCGGAGCTTTTATGAAATTTACGGAAAAAAGGCCAATGATTTAACATTCGAAAGAAATTGTGAAAGCTGACAAGTAAATCGAGACGTCCATACTAACTTATGTACGTCTCTCCCATGGTTTCAAAAGTAACGGTTTGCGGCATGCATATCACGATGCATTCCTGAATTTCATTATTAGACATTAAATTGAAGCAAAAATTGGCAAACGCATTCCGCGTATCTCCTTCGGCTCAAAACTCTAATCTCGAGGGGCAAACTAAACTAACTAACTAACTAAGGGAACTTTGCGAACCGAATGGGAGTAAAAGGGTGTACTTACGTTTTTCTGGAGCACATCCATGACGGTTTTCGTGCACTATTGATTTTAAAACCGGTTTAATGTAATGTTACACCTAGAAATGGATCGTTATGAATACACAGAAAAGGGGTCGCAAGAAAAACGGATAGCAAATTGAGACTAGAGGGGTGTGAAGAAGGCGACTCGCATCGGCACATTTCCATCACATTTTTCCGGCACGCCGGGCCACACAACACTCCCGCGATCTTTTACAACTGCCATAAACCGACATAATATACGACTCGGGTAATAACACACTATTATTAAATTAAATGCATAACCGAACAGGTAGCGACCATCTCGACGGCACGATCTCCTCCATGATTCCGTATACTTTTCATTATTTTGAGGACCGAATTTTGAGGATTTTCGGCAACGACCGTAACGATAATAATAACCGCGGACGGCGCGAGGACGACTTCCTGTTGACGCCGGATTCACTCGACGAACTTGTTTAATTTTTCCCATTTTGATTCCGTTCTCCACCTCGGGGTCCGCGTGAAGGGGGCGCGCGCGAAATCGTATCGATAATGACTGTTTAGGAGCGAAATATTGCCGGATACGTGATCGGATAATGGCCGGGTTGTAATTTGAGTTTTTCGAGTCGATTTTAGTGGCTCTAAAGTAGGAACTTGTTGGAATGATGGTTGTCGTCGTAAACTTTCATGGAGTACTAAAGCGGACTGTGTTATATGGGAGAGTTTTTTGCTCGGAAGGATGATTTTAGAACGTCTCTTTAACTGTCTACTCAGTAGTAAAGTTTTATGGACCGGCCGATTTAAATTTTGATTCGGATTTGATGTCTGCTGGCATACGGCGAACCGCGCCGACCGACGGAACGAACCGTCGCCATCGTCACCGCACGCACAAACACCGCGAAATTATCATTCATCATCATTCCTCGTCTAATACACGTAACGAGCCAGTCTCATCACAAATTCAATAACGATATACTTGGTTACTATGATGATGATGATGGCGGAGGAAAAACGAAACGTAGACGAAGACGAAGCGGTTGATGGAATTGTTAAAAGAAGTATCGTCATGAATATGGATGCGCTAACAAATGACCGCTTGTATAAAATACTCTAATTGTAATTAAAATTCTGGCATACACGGCGATTAATTACGAGATACGGACGGATCTAATTACGACGGACGGCGAGAGCGGCGAGGAACGGCCGAAACGAAGAGTGCGCGCGAGGGTCACGTCGCATTCCCGCTCGGATTCCTCGATGATAATCCGAAATGATGGTGACTGCGTTTTTGTGAGTGGCATTTACGGTGTGTAATCAGGTAAGGTATCCCCGGCCGCGGGACGATGCGAGCGCGCCAAAGTGCCTATTCATCGGTTTTAAGAGAAATTAAAAGTATTCGTTGAAAGCCTCCGCCGAACTTGTAATTACACGAAACGCACTCTCTAATTGACCCCGTCGAACGATCGAACCGCCGTCATCGGCTCCATCCGTGTACGATTTGAAAAAAAATCACATTTCGGCTAAGTGACCATCATCGAGCACAATAACCGTCTTCATCAAGCGGACGACCGAAAAGCCGAAATCGTTAGAATCGCCTTCTCGAAGAAGCGGACCGGATTTATCACCGGGTATCATAACAAAATAAATGATTTTTATGCGCCAATAACGTTTTTCCTTTTATTCAGCCATGAAGATTTTTATTGGCTGTGAAGAACATGAGCGTCGCTCTTAACCAGGTTATTAAATTAACTTTCGATCTAATTTACATTACACACCGCGGCACACCGTCACCATCGAAAAAACCTCCAAATAAAAAAGTCTCTATCAGATTTCGACCATAAGTAACGTTCGGAAAAATCGCGCCGCGGGGTCCGTCACTAAACAGCGTCGCGGGTGCGAAAGAGGGTGCGCCTCGTGTTTACCGACGGCGGCGACCTAACCGTTAATTAGTCAACAGCGCATAGGGAAAAAACCATAAGGGTCCATTGTTATTTGTTTCCCCGGCAACTCGGAAAATCCGCACGAAAACCAGAGCGACCAGAAGCAGTAGCGTACGAACGTTTCCCCGCCAACTTGACAGATCCGCGCGAAAACCCGAGCGACCAAAAGCAGTGGCGTACGAACGTTTCCCCGCCGACTTGACAGATCCGCGCGAAAACCCGAGCGTCCAAAAGCAGTGGCGTAACGTTTCCCCGGCGACTTGACAGATCCGCGCGAAAACCCGAGCGAGCAAAAGCAGTGGCGTACGAACGTTTCCCCGCCGACTCGACAGATCCGCGCGAAAACCCGAGCGACCAAAAGCAGTGGCGTACGAATGTTTCTTCGACGACTTGACAGATCCGCACGATGAAAAGCAGTGGCGTGCGGAATCCGAGCGGAGCCGACGGCGCGCGATCGCGTTCGCGTTCGCTATCGGCGGAGTGTGGTGTTGCCGCGGGTCCCGGGGATGATGCATTGTCGCCGTTGATTAGGGCCGGCTGATTGATGAGGACAGCGGCCGTCCGTCCATCAATCAGCGGGTCGCCTTCCCCGTCCACACGGAGCAGAGAGAGTGTGAATGCGTCCGTACCCATGCACTCTGTCATCAGGCACCGAACTTTGCGACACGCACGCGGCGAAACGCGCACTTTCTGCCCTCCGCGCGAGCGGCACTGGGTCACTGCACTGGGTCCGCCGGTCCGCGCGGTTTCGGGGTCGGGGCGGCGTCCCGGTCGTGGTCGATCACAGCGGGCTGGGGCCGGCCGGGGGCGAGCGGGTCGGCGGCATGGGGTCGCCGTCGGTCGGTGCGGATGGGTCGGTGTGTGGGGCGCTGCCGTGTCCGAAGCGCGTGCGGAGTTCCTGCGCGGTCCGCAGTCGTCTGCCAACTGTCAATCACGCCGAACGGACGGGCCGGGACGGAGTGGGGCGCGCGGATGAATGGTCTGTCAGCGGCCGGGCACGCCCCCCGCCCAATGGCGGACGGACGAGGGGCGCAGGCGCAAGCGGCCGAGAGGGCGCGCGGACCGGCGCGCACCGCCGACGCGTCGCCCGGTCGCCGGACGGACCGTGCGCGGCGTTGCCGGCGTTTCGCACGCACCGGCCCGTGTTTACGCCCGGTAACCTTGCGATCGCGAGCGTCGCCACCGACCGGGGGCCCGAGTACCCGCTCGGGCAACACGGCGACATGACCAATCTCCATGCGTATCCTTTTCCCAGTTTTCATCATCTTTTGACGTTTCGTTTTTCACCTTATCAACGAGTTTTCCTGCAACAAGATGCGATTTTGTGACTCTTGGTTGCATTTTGCATTCTTACTTGTTTCCCAGCTCTCCTACGAAATTCCCCCAAAATTACTTAGTGGAAATGAAAAAGTCTATGTTGTGTATTCGCTAAAATCATCAGAGAGAGAAGTATTAATAAACAAATGAGTGTAATAGGGGTCTCCTAGCGAGTTGCTAAGATTTACACTCATTTGTTTCATCAACCTTTCTCTCTATGGTGATTTTGGTCAATCTAGGGACTAAAGTGACATTTTTCCTGTGGGCGAATATTAGTCGACAGTAACGCAGTCATACCAGGGAACTAAGGTCGGGTATTTTCATCTCTGATGGTTATTCTGCTGTTAAGCTAACTGAGACCTTAGACTGTGACGATTCTGTTGACAATGAATGATGAAGGGTCACTTTCAAAGTTCCATTTACTTAACCGGAAGTTCAACCAGCAGGGGCACTCACATGCACTATTTTCGCATTTCTTAGAACGAAATCCAGATAATGGATGGTAACTGATGTTCATTTGAAATTATCCATTTTGTTCATAATAAGCTGATGTAATTGTAAGTAGGTTTCTCATATTTTCCACCTAGATAATTCGGTGGAATTGCCGAAATGATGAAATGTTGAGATGGATGATCCCAAACGGACATTTCAAAAAATTTAGCTATTCACTGGTGTAAGTAGGTACTTTGGGGGAATATTGGTGCTAGAGTTGTAAAGCACTCACCAGAATCGGAGGGAAACAAGTAAAAATATAACCAAAAGCCACATTATCGCTTCTTTTTGCAAAAAAAAAAACTCGCTATTAAAGGAGAGATTAAAGGTGAAAAACCTACACAAATCATACTCTTTTCAAGATAAACTGACCATTACGTGACCAAAGTTGCTAAGCAAAATTTAATTGAAAATCATTGATAATCATTGACTAATGACAGGTATTTGTCAGGTACTTTGGGGGTCACGTGATGGTCAGTTTATCTTGGAAAGAGTATATGAAAGTCAGAAAATGATATCCAATGCTCAGTTATCTTTTAGAGAGCAAACCTGTTAAAGTTAAATTTGTTGATTTCAGTTGTTGCAACAATGGTAACATGATGGTAACATAGGAATTTCACTTCTAGTTATAAACATTAACTGAGCAATGAGCATCATCATTCATAAACCATTCCTTATCAAATATTTTGTCCTGTGAAACATTGTAGAGGCAACATCATGTTTAGGATCTGCGCACGCCGACAAAGTTCAACTTGAAACCCTTAGGAAATGTGCATGCTTGAAAGAATTTGACAAAATTCCTATATTTCATTGATCAGTGATCACTTCTTTGCAATATCTAATATTCCTTTTCTAAACCATATTCAATTTATAAATTGAACAGTAAGTAACGGCATTAGTCAGTTTTTTTTTAATAATTTGTAAAATTAATAGTTTTTACACTGAAATAGGAAAATAAAGAGTTCCCCACTATCAAGGTGAATAAGAAATCGTGCATAATGTATGTATACCATATCATTATGGGAACAAAACCGATAATGGGGAATAGGAATGGATCAATGTGTAAATTTACTGGAAATGACAGCAAGCGCAACTGAACTTTCTCATATAGTTCTTTTGAGAAAATTATGAAGCAAGACAAAAACGTCAGTTTCGAAACCACGATTACCCCTAAAACACACAAAGGGAAGACCAGCTCCCAAAAATTAAATTAAAATTGAAAAATGTTGAACGGATAAACTGTTGTTTTTGCGTTTCAGTTGGATATGCCAAATGAGCTCCACCTTCGCATACCAGGGTTCTAAACCTAATGAACTACCTTGACTGGCCGTGTACCCTAATAACCGTTCTTTCAATACGCACGGTCACAAAACGGTCCCGGAAAAACTGTCATTCTGCCGATCGCGCTCACGATCTCGCGACTCATCGCGCGAACGGGATGTCAATGTCAATCCGAGGATGGCCGGGCGTTAGAGGCGAGCGCATGAAAAATGATTGGGCGTCTTGAATAAATCTTTCAAACACTCCACCTTGACGTAAACAAGTGATACCGAAGGAGCACGACGAGCCTTCGCCTTGGCGTCAGACAAATCTGACGTTTTCCGTGTTGACGCTTCCACCGCCAGTCGACGAACCCACCCTGTGCACCCCGGCTCCAGCTCCATCGAGCGAATTATCGCGGGCCATCTTATGAGATTCGTCCGTCTGTCGAAAATTCCGGCGATCGGGAAAGAGCCGGCGGAGGAGGAATTCGCCTCGGCGCGCAAAAAGTCGACTCCCATCGTGGCCATTGTGCGGTGCGCGTCGAGGAAATTCTTGAGTTATTGCTAATTCATTCCGAGAAGTGCATTTACGATACGGGGCCGTCCGAGCCGGGTGATTGACAACTTTCTTTTTTCGAACAAGGGGATTAGGTCGTTTTCGTAATGGGGTTTAACCCGCGCCGTTGCCAACTTCACTCTAACCATGGGAAACGGAGATGTGCCTTTCGGCATTGTGTGCGCGTACCTCGTGTTATGAATGTCCTCTGGGGGCCGAAACGGATAGACGGATATGCCCGACCTGCCTACCTACCTAAAATGTGTGCACTTTAAAAATCATTAATCATTATGGCCGGTTCCTAAGTGAATGGTGACCACAGGGGAGGATTATAATTCCGGAGTGAAAATGTAGTAACCATCACGTACGGACATTATGATAATATCAGAGGATTAGGTTTCTCGATTTCCTTTTGAAACTACTTTTATGTTTTTAAAACCTCTACGAAAGATATCTCAACTTCCACATAACTTTTTCAACTCATTTAAATTTCAAATGAACCAATTATTAAAATGATTAGCACTATGTCGGCTACGGTGCTTTTTCATATTATTGATGACCAATGCGCTTTGATTATTTTGATTCAATCAAAGAATTAAGTTTTCAAGATCACACGTGGTTTTCCTTTTAAAATATTATAACTGACTAGGTAGTTCAAACCAGGGACTGGGACCGAAACCGAAAATAACCGGAACCGGAACCGGAACCACATAAAAATTTGTAACCGAAACCGAAACCCATATTTTCATTTTGGAAAAAAAATTTGAAGAACCGAAACCGATTCAGTTTTTACGGTTCTACAGAGCATGCCACTGATTTGACATTTGACCAGAAA
This sequence comes from Salpingus planirostris, assembly GCA_949788335.1. NCBI lineage: Eukaryota > Metazoa > Arthropoda > Insecta > Coleoptera > Salpingidae > Salpingus > Salpingus planirostris. The sequence goes on along the minus strand of OX460925.1, from coordinate 3,230,112 downwards.
CGAGCGACCTCCAGTCAACGTCAAAAATATCAAACTGTAGTCACCCAATGTAGCAGGAACCGGAACCGGAACCGAAAAAATAACGGTTCCGGAACGAAAATTTTCCGCCTGCGGCGCATTTTTTAGAACCCATTGAAGAACCGAAACCGATAAAAAATTTAGGTTCCCTTGGTAGGGAAGAACCGAAACCGGAATCATATTTAGGTTCCATCTTTTCTGAGAACCGAAACCCATATTTCGAATCGGTCCCAGTCCCTGGTTCAAACTACAAATTTTAATTTTGTGTCATCATATGAGGTCAAATATCTAAATCAAGATTTTTGCTCAACTTGAACCATATGCAGCTGAGGGTGGCGAACCTGAAAAATACCTGGGTCACCCTTCTCTCGACATGAAAAATTTAAAAGAGCAACGTTTTGTTGTTCACAGCGAACCGAATAAGTATAATAATGCATTCTTTGAAATTTTATTTATGAATGCTTGTATGAAGACCTATACGAATTTCAGACCCGCGCACCCTCCATTGAAACTCTTCATGCCTAAAACCTGTTTTACACGATTAAAAAGTATAATCATAATTTTTACAATAAGAATGATTCTATTGATTGAAAATGAGCAAATGTCGAATTTCAAATTATCATAAAACAGGTACTAAGCCATAAACGCTGACGTTGAATTAAAAAAAAAAATATAACTAATTTTATTCACTCAAAATTCGCAGATTTGACTCGGAGCGATCATATGATTTTTCATTTCAACGAAAATTTCTCGTCCTGATAAATGTAACTACGTCAATCTTCGATGTGACATTTTATTCGATCGTCTTGTTTGAAGGATTTTATTTCAACTCCCTTCAATATAATCAACTTGTTATCTCGAAATGCGTTAAAAATTATCGAGCTTGTCTACAATAGGCGCTCCAAGTATGTATCTCTGATGTTTTTAGAAAACCAATCAATCAGACTCCTCATGAATCAAACCGATTGGTTGGTTTTCTAAAGACTTCATTAGGCCCGAGACCGCAAAGACATCATAAAACCTAACCAGATCTTCGCGGTAGACGAGTCTCTCGAAAATTTGATCGATATCTCGAACAAATTTCCAAATTATCTCGCAACAAAATATCGTGGAAAATATCTGACCTAAATTTTCGATTTATTCCCACCAGTTTCAGATCGATATCTCGACGGTTTTTATGGCGAAAAGCCTCGAAAAGAGAAACATTCACGACGATTCCGACATGACGTGTTCGTTTAGGAACGGAATCAATCCGAATTCTCCGGGAACACTAAAGTCGATGTAAGAAACGACTTTGATTTGTTTCCCGTTATTAATTACTCGCGGTCATAACTGGTCGACCCGATGAAATCCACATAACGACCGTCAGACGAGAGCAAAACTGCCTCGAAATACGTCGTCCCGATGACGAGACGCTCATTCCTTATTATAATAACCTACCGTATTAGTAGACCTATCTCGGGCCGGCTCGATTTGCATATTAATGATCGGTTTTTAGATAATAACAAATTCTTCTGGACACATTATAATAACATAAGAGGAGGAGGATTCCGAGGGACCGTCATCCTTATCTTGCGGTTGAAATCGTTTAAAGTAGTCGGCCCTGCTCTCGTCACGATAAATCCCAGTGGAAATTATATTTCCTTGCATAGTCCTTCAGTCTATGCGGAATGTTATAACGGCGGGGGGGCGATCGAAATTCGGGCATATCGGTTTTGTGTAAAGTTGATTAGGTAAAGCGTCCGTTGAAAAACGGCGTGGACGGATAAGTAAATTCGTGAGACGTGAAATCGATTCGAAACGGTCCGTGAATATTTCATGCACAAAGTCCCCGAGACTCTCGGAGAAAAACGATGCGGTTTAGGTGTACGTATACACCCGGCATGCACGCATTATACATAAGTAAACCCGGTAAAGGCTAAACGCGTGTGTCAGGAAATCGTTAAAATGATTGTACGTACTCAATAATAAAAATCTCGTTTCGGTGCGACCCCATGCCATGAGGCGCACAGGGCGCATATACACAGGGCGCACTCTGCCTTTCGCAGTCGATTATTTCGAGCGCGGTTCCCGGTTTAAAAGTTTAACGAGGATGCGTGTAATGTCGGATCGACATTAAACCGCAGCGAGTGTTGATATTCGCCGCTGAATAGTTTATGTGCGGAGACCATCGATTTCAGGTGGGTCGCAGTTTATGTTGGCCACCTTTGATCGATTCCAGTATAACCAAATAATCGATTCTCCCCACACACACCACTCGACACCGGAATCGTGAAATGAACGGGAAAATGTCTGCGAAAATTTCGTCAAAGCGATTTGTCTTATTGTGATTTGGGTGTTCGTTTAGATGCGTAGAGTCTGTCCAGGATTCGTTGGCGATGAACCATAGAAAAGCTGAATCTGAAAGTGCCAGTGGTCCTGGAGACGACCGTATTTTTCTCCTCCTCATTTTCGATATTTTTCATTGCTTTTAATTGACCATCAACTGATATGTCCTAGCAGCAATTGATTGTCCATTTTTTTAATGAATAAGAAGCCTCAGTTTACAGCGAAATTAGTTGAACGTTGATTGCCGGAATTGCCAATTTCGTGCTCTTCTCATCAAAATAATAGTCTTTTTAAGTGGAATAGATTCTCAATACTTACTGATTAACTGATTTAGATTTTTTTTGAAATTCAATTCATAGTCACAATTCAACTCAACTGTCAAAATGGCGTTTTTACGTGTTTTCCGGCCAATCAGAAGCAGATTATAGTTTTACAGTTCTATCCTCTGTGGTTCTATCTATGGTTCTACAGAGACATCAAAAAATCCTCCATAAAGGGAGGCTATGATAATCGTTCTGTCTCATCTGAAAACTACTAAAAGGGTAGAGAGAGAATGAAAGTCATAGTCTCCCTTTATGAAGGTTTTTTTTATGTCTCCGTATTACAAAAAAAGAATTTTTTCCATGATGCTTCCTGTCACATTTTTCATTTAGTTGTCATGTCAAATTAAATTCAATCTGGATTTTAGCAGTCAATTTTTGCTTTTTAAAATACACGCATAGATTTATACCTCAAAAGCGTTTTTTCTTGATATTTATCAAGTAAATTTTTGTCCTACTATATTGTTCCAAGAACGTTACCTATACTCATGCAAGTTTATTTCTTTTTGGTACTTTTTTCTATTCAGAATTCTTTTACAAGGAATAAATTAGCAAAAATGAATACAATTTTGACAGGTGACATTGTTTTGATGTTTTTCGTTTTGGACAAACTTTCCTTCACGTAAATTTATCATCTCCATAGGTAACTTCATACATATTATACCTTGTACATAAAATTATCTGTGATCGTGCAATTCTTTAAATATTTTTAACATCATTTCAACATAGAATCGTCACTGTGTGTATTTTTATGGAAAATTGACTCAATTTTCGCGCCTATTGCGTGTGTTTTTCACCATTAGTAGTTTTTCCCAGCCGAGTCGAGCCGAAGCACTTTGACAAGCCCAAATCGTCGGCCGGCCACTAAATCCTGGACGCACTCTACCTCCTCGACTTAGCAATAAAAAATTAACAGTCGACAAAGTGAAATTTTCCGCTTAATTAATTCGGATCTTGCCTGAAACACCATGTTGACTGTATGTTAACAATGGGGTCCGGTGACAAAACGTCAACAATTATTATTAACAAGTGAGAAACGCACTGTTAATATTTATACTGGTTTTTGTATCTAGATGATTACTACCTGTCGTAAAAGTGCTATAATTTTCTAAATAAATAACCGTAATTTGCGGAATCGCTGCGGTTTAGGAAATCTTCGCATCATATAATCGATCGCGTCAAGCGCCTCATCATCATCATCACCATCACGGGGGCATCCCATTAAATCGCAATAAACCATCACGTTCGATAATTCCAGAGGGTGGTGAGAACTGGGAAGAATAATCTCAACCACCTGTGTATAGGTAGGTATCATTATATCATAGAGACATAGGAGAGGCAAATCGGGACCGAACCGAGGAATCTCTCGATAGAATAATGGGATATCGGGCCCATGCCTATGGGGAAAAAGGCGATTTTCTCTGCCTTTTTTCTGTAAGTTATAGGAGGCATAGGTATATGGCAAAAGCGTATTATACCTATACGGTGGAGGAAAGGAGAATGCGGGAGAGGCCGTATATACCTAACCGAAATACTTACAAGGAACGGGGCTTATATTCGATAGTCCTTGCTTTTGTCCGGACGATTTATGGTTTGACACTTTCGAATACGGACAAAAAATAGATGCTTGAGCTTTTCTTAAGGAGCATATGGCATAAATCACTTAGCTGCTGCATGGTTCAGTTTGGTTTCTCTCTCTGTCGAGCTTCGGAGGTTATTTGTGTCACTCATACGGCCCATTGTTACTTTGGTTTGTTTTGTAACGCAACTAGATTTATTACCCGGCCCATTCAGAGCAGCGCGGTTTCCCGTTCCAACCCGGCTTTCCTATAATGCGCTGCGAAAAAAGACCCGCACTGCACACGTTAATTGGCGAAAATTCGATATCCGTCATCATCATCATCATCGAAAATGTTGTGTACCTACCTTGGCTGGAAAAAATGAAAAATATGAATAATATGTGCGAGGGACGAAATCGGCGATCAACCGGTCGGCTAATTAGTATGCATTAAAACGAGGCAATAATTTCCCACCCCGATTTTTCGGTGCATAATTTTACAAATCATTAAATCCAACATCAGGTACGCTCTCTCGCTCTCTCTCGGTAATGATTTGCCGTTGCATAAATCAAGCGTTTAATTAAAAAAATGTTCCTCGAAAAGGCCGTAGCTCGGCGCGCTCCGGCTCTCCGACCTGAAACTACCCAACAAAGCCGTGCCGATGCGATGTCTGAAGTCGGCGTAAAAATAAAACTGTAAGTATACAATTACCATTATAAGCGAGCTTGAACATGAGATGCAGCAACGATACGCTGATACGGCCCGAGACCCCTTTTCGCCTCCCCACGCCACCTCCTCTTTCCACCGCGCTCCACCATCATCGCGATCCGAAGCCGTTTTATTCGTCCCGCGCGCTTACATTACACAACCATCGTGTCCATGGTACACTAAACTCGATAATTTGAGGGTATCCCGAGTATGGCGCCCAATGTAGGCAACCAGATATACTCGGAATTTTAGCAAGCGAACAAAGCCGCCTAGACAACTCATCAATATTTTGTGTCAAAATAACCATTCGAATTTGTAGTCCAAAATCATAGCCGGCTTCAACCAAAATGTGTTATATTACAAGTATTTTATGAAGAAGACTTTATTTTTTGAGGGATGGCACAGCCTTCGAGGCACTCTCAACACTCGAATCACTGAAATTTACACTGTGGTTCAGAAAATAAGACTTATAAGGGGGGCATGTACCATGAGACGGAAGATTGAGGTGCTACATGAGAGAGACAAGGATGGGGTAGATTTAGTTTCCAGAGTTTTTCAACAACTGGCGAAAATTTTTCGATGCGGTTTAGGCCAATTGTCTCTGAATGTAAATTTACCTTTGAAAAGGCGATTTATGTTTGAGATTCTTAGATTATGAAATCAACCAATAGCCACCACATTTCAAAACTCAATTTGGGCCTCAAATTCAATTACAACCATGCTGTATTTATATTCAGAGCCAACAGAAGAGGATTCTCTTCCAATTTGCCAAAACCGCATCAAAAAATTTTCTCCAGTTTTTGAGAAACTCTGGAAACTAAATCTACTCCCATCCTTGTCTCTCTCATGTAGCACCTCAATCTTTCGTCTCATGGTAAATGCCCCCCATAAATTATAAAATAAACACATTTCATACCACAAATTCAAATGAAGGGACCGATATTTCATTTTGACACAACATGTCTGTATTGAGTTGCCAGCACATATCTAGTCAACTGTAAGAAAGGCTTTTAACGCAGCATTAGAATTTCGCGTACATCTGGTTGCCTACTTTCGGTTTTTGCCTACTTTAGATGTCCCCCAAATTATCGAGTTTGGTGTACCTTGGATTTTCGAGAGTGGTACCGATTGACGGACCGCGCGGTCATACGGACGGGGTAATGGGGCGAACAAATTCGCGCAAAAAGGCCGCGGGATCGATTTCCGAGCGGCGCGGCGCTTCGAAAATAGAACAAAAACGTTTAGCGTATGCCGGATTATTCGGACGGCGGCGCGCGGGTCTCTGGATATCCGAACGGCTGGCATTCTTCTTCCCCGTTGACAGCCATGCAAATGTTTATGCAGATGGTCGCGTCGTAGCTTTCCTCGAAAGATCAGCCCCGACTCTCGCCGTCATCAATCAACACCTCGCTTGCACCCTGCGTTTCGACTCGACTGGGGCATATACACGCGGTGACCCGTTTATTATGTACACCCAGTGCCGAGATAAGGGCGCTTTCACTCCGCAAAGCAAATGGAGTATAATACTGCCAGTGATTCTACTGGAATTAAGTAAATATTTCATCAGGCTGATGGTTTAGAAGGCATTACCACAGAAAGAATCATCAAAATTGGTAAACTTTGAGTTTTTAAATCAGCGTTTACCTATCTCGGTTTGAATTTACCGCGGATTTTTTTCGGCCAATCATATGCAACCAGAAATACATATGGCAACACTGCTATAAATGTCATTTATCGTGGAAAACTTTCGCTGGTGTGGTCCACAATTTCTCATTGGTAGCCTCTCAGTTTCATGAAGCTTGTTATTCTGGTAAAACACACAAAACAGTACAAAAAAATCTTGAGAAGTCCCCCACGTGCAACAAAAGATTCCGACATTTGACAGATGACAGAAAGGAATGGGTCGATTCTGTCAATCCACACCCCGCATCGTTGCCAAATCGATTTTAATTACTACGTCACGTCAGAATTTTCCCAAAAACGTTCTAAGGGAAGATCTACTCGATGCCCGTTTCACTCGGACTCTGTAATTTACCCCAATGGGCCTCGTTACTCCTTTGGGTTTTTCTCCGGGTTTGGGGACGAGCGAGCACTCTCTCTCGCTCGTGGATTTATCGCCGTTTAATGAAATACAATATAACGATAAATTCACTTTTAATTGGCACTGGAACTGGAAAGATCTCGTGGTGAGACGTATCGCATTTCAACGCATATGCAGGTAAGTACCTAATCTGCCTATGAAAATTTGTTGCCCGGATCTCGAACCGGGCATAAAAAATAACAGGATCTCTCGCCGGAGAAAAACCGATTTGAATTTCGAGACGATTAAATTTTTCGACGGTTTACACGCACGCGGTCCGAGATGGTGCGCGTATTTATTTACAAGAAGGAGGAATTAAACGGGTCGGAATGTGTTTCATAAAGCTGATGCCCCATCACCGGGCTCACTTTGCAATCTCAGATATGGCGTTATAAACTTTTACGATCGGCCTTTATAGACCACTTCGGTAATATCGAACATCAGATATCATTTATTGGCCCTTGTAAATCTCCACTTAATGAAGTACCAAATGTCATATACACCTGTCAAAATAACAATTTATTAAAGTGGTACTGGCGCTCTCGATGATTCCCATCAATAAAATCGCGGATTTTCGCGATTAGAAATTAATGGAAACGGTCGAAATGAGATATTTATTCACGTTTTACAACCTTTTGATGGGAAATTATAACAGTCCAGAAAAAAAAGAGACGCTGCGAACAGGATTCGAACCTGTGCGGGCAGAGCCCATTTGATTTCGAGTCAAACTCCTTAACCACTCGGACATCGCAGCTCAAAGCAATCTCTTCAAATTGTCGCTCATCCATCACTGTTTCGTTTTATGGTAATTTTACTGCATTTCAATTAATGAATTAACTGTAACATGATAAATTTAAATATTCATCGGTCCTGATGTGTATTCAATGCTTACCACCTGCTTGATTACTTGGAAATGTAAAAAAAGGCGAAATTAGGTACACGACGGAAAAATTTACATTGTAAAGTGGATCGCTTATCATTTCATCAAGCAGGAAAATTATCGGCGAGGTCGGCAATGACATCGGAACTTGACACAACTTGACAAATTCCAATGACAATAGATATTTATATAACTAGTTACGAAAAGAAGGTGTTTTCCGAAATGAAATGAAAACGAAATGGGTTTTAGAGGTTTGAGAGCAAGCAGGCGAGTTTATCAAGAATAATTTTTTCTGTAAAATCAGAAATTAAAAAAAAAATCCTCTTTTAAACCCCATCCATGAATTCTTGTATACATCAGTATGTATACAAGAATTTATCTACAACCATTGATAAAGTTGACTTTTAGGCTTGTTTTCGGGAGCCCTTTACATTTCATTTACATTACGCCAATTACCTTGGATATGAGTATAAATAAATTAAAAATTAAAACTGAAACGTCGTCATCAATTTTAGCGGTATGAACGCCAATGGTGACGTATGTCGCAAATGTTTCCTCTGTAGATGACGTCATGGCTAATTCAGCAAGAATTTGACAGCTAACCTTTTACATTTTCTGAAGTTAAGAGTAATTAAAACACACAGGAGAGCGTTCAGAAACGCACCGGGGGAAGGTTAGAGTGACCCGAAGTCGTTCAGATATAAAAGTATCCGGAGAACACTCAAGATCAGTTCTTGACACAATCTTACAGTTGACAATTCAGTTTGACAGCGAATGGAGGTTGTGCACTAAGAGGTATATCATGCAGCTATCTTTATCATTCTCATGCATTCTTATGGAAGTTTTGGGAAGACATGAATGTCCGTAATGTCTCTTTTCAACATGTACTGCCCGACAATAACGAAGCGCGAAGCTCGTTATTAAATTCGTGACGTAAGTTCCTTCTCTAAAAATTGGACTGTAGCTTGAAACAAATTCAGCTAACTAACTGTCATAGTCACAACTGTCGCAAATGTCAATTTGACAGTTCTCGGTTGGGTTTGATCTGGTTTAATGGTCAACTGGGAGTCAATTCCTTACTGAATCTGATAATGATGGTACTGTTTGCTGTTTGGAATGCTCATAACTTTTTTTCAATTTTCCGAAGTTGATTTCTGGACGGGTCCACGATTTATAGGTTCCATTGTAAGTAGGCACGATGCGCCATTTTGAAATGCCTGTAAATGCCCCACAGTCAATAGGTATAATTTTTAAATAATGAAGTCCTTAAAATTGATATTTATTCCAGGTGGGGTCCTACCTAACCAACCATCATCCGTCCGAAAGGCCCCGAGCCAAAGGCCCCGGTTAATTGCCTATTCCAGCATCAGCCACATCGCTGATTGGAAGATGATTGGGTTGGTTATAACATAACGTATACCTACAGCATGAGTGCATCGCATTATGAGCGCCTCTCCGTAATATACCGCAGACGAGATAAAAATCGAATCGTCGTGGGCCTTTTTGCATTTGGTGCGCGAATCCATCGGCCGGCATAAGCAGTCGCCTGACTTATCGACATCCAGTTTACGTTCCGACGTATGAGTTATGCGTCGGGGGCCGACCTCGGGAGGAAACGACGCATTTCTGACACGTCACCGTCCCGAACGTCAGTCTCTCATTTCGGGATTTACGACGGTCCCAGCCCATCCAAGGCCCATCGGGTTCGATCTGGGCCGAAATCCCGCAAAGCGCCGCCAATCTGACGGATCAAATCGCGATCAATCTCGAAGATGTTTCCTCTATGTCGTGGAACGCGCCGTGATTGTTTCGTTTTCTCACAGTTACGGTACGGCCTTAACTCTCTGAAGGAATGTCATATGTAGATGCACGCAGCGGGACGTCCAGTTCTTTATTTATTTTCCCATGGCATCAAATAAGCATCGCCGTGGATCTCCGCGTCTCCCTGCCTTTTATACACACACACACACACACACAATCCGGGCGTAAAATACAAAACTTTTTTTCTTCTCCGTCATCTCCGCCGCCGGTATGTGCGCTCGGGCCGCGACCGAAAAGAGATAAATAAGTGTCAACCTGAATTATCTCCGGGCGCGTCCACTATTGCATCGTTTCGTACGCATCCGCGTAATTTCCTAGGTTGGAGGCTAACTGTAATACGGTGGAGGCACATGGGCACGAGTTGATGAATTATGGAGGACCGGGCCGTTTTCTGACACGACAAGTGACGAAATTCCACTCCGGTTGACGTATGAGGGTCATTTGGACCGGAGATGGTGATCTCGTTGGGACGACAACGGTCATGGGGTCACCGCCAGTTACCCATTGTCTTCCTGTTGCCGCCTCTCTCTGCTCCTAAAGACTTATCCTCCGCGGCCGGTGAATTATGGATCGTGGAGCGGAAAGAGGAGTCATTATCTAACCGACGGCTCGACCAACCCGGTGGTTTTATAATGTTATCATCGGTGAAGACCGATATTTCTTTTTCTGGATGGATCGAAGAACGTCCAACATTTCGACTTTTTGCGAATCCTTGTACATTGTCCAACAGTTCGGAAAATAGTGCGATTTTTGTGAAAGTGGATTAGAAGACCTCGTGAATGTAGTAGATTCTAAAAATTGGGTACCCACGATCAAGAAAACTTTGAACAGTTTTTGAACTATTCAGTTCTCACTAAGAAGAATAATGAAAAGCAACTACCTATAGCTTAGAAAGTATTGGTGCAGGCATCAAGGAATGGAATATGTGATGTATCAATTTGATGCAGAATGTTCATCGTTATTTTAATCGAAATGGGTTTTTCTGATCAATAACCGACGTTTTCATTTCCTTTCGTATTTGAACACCATATGGTATTCCCTGTATTCAAACCGATTTTCATTCCTAGTGGGCCATAAGTCTGTCTCTTTTCACAACCATTAGATAGACGGAGACACAGAGGTAGTCATGATTCACTGGGAATTAAAATCGGTTTGAACAAACGGTGGGTTACGCAGGAGATATGAAACCAAAGAACTTTAAATCGTAGAATTCCTTCAAACTTTTTGCATTATAGTTTTTTCATACTTTGTAGAAATAGAAAATTGCTCTGTTATCTGCGGATCGCCATGATTCATAGGTAAAAGACTGCAGCGCAGGAGTTTTATACTACCGAGTGCAAAAGGTTTCCCCATCCTCTCGCTCTAGCGCGCGGGTTGCCCCGTTGTGCGAGAGTGAGAGGGTGGGGAAAAGGACTGCACTCGATAGTACCGCTGATTACAGAATTATATAAAAAGTTTTTTTAAATGATTTTTGAACTCCTCATGAAGTTTCATACACTCAGATTTTAACGTTTTCCTCAAATTTGGAGAATTTAAGAAATTATTTGCTATTTTTCTTTATTTATTATTTTGTTTGTCGATCATTTGAAAAAGCATTTTGTTCAAAATTGGATAGCAGCCTTGCTCATGCGCACTCGTGTGTACTGTTTGACATCAAGAACTGCGATTCTCAACAAGAAGATGCCGAATCTAAGACATCAAAAAATCTAACCAATTTCTACTGAATTGCTAATCTCTGGAAGTGGACAGGATACGAAAACCATCAAAAGCTGATAGCTGCATGTAATTTGTATTTCATCATCTAACGCTGAAGAATTAATCAAAAAAGTTCCAGGCACCACAGCCACGTGAACATTGGCAGGTCATATTTTGACTTATAAACTTAGATCGAATGTCATAGCGCAATGACGTCATCCTACGACATCATTTTAACGTCATTTTGAGACCATCAAACCACCAAATTTAAAATGTGCGTTCTGCTTATTGTGTTGATAACGATATCCAGAGAAGGGCAATAGAAATCTGAAGTCTATCACAGTCAGGAAGCAATAAGTTAGCCAGAGACCAAATGGGCCATAATCCTTGATATTGTAAATATTAGACGTTAGACTGACATGAACTTAATCCTGATGATTTCAGTCAGAGATAATGACGAGATATACGTAATTGTCTGTTATGAGTAAATACGATCTATATAGTAATATCTGTAGGTACGTCATATCGACATCACATGATGTTCTTCTTATGACGTCAGATTTCGTTCATAATTATGACGTCATTTACATGATGTTTTTGTCAAATCACGTCCATGACGTAAAATGACCAGCATAAGTTGAATGTGACGTGACTGTGCTACCTGGGGTCTGGTCTAATGGGACATCATCCATTCATTTGTTTTGGGACGAATCGGCCCTTATCGTTATAAAAATATTACGAATCACCTCAACACCGGTATAGTAGATGAAGTCGTAATTCATGCGATATTAATGAGTCCCTCTGTCACCCGGGCAGAAAGAGACTTCCCGGCGTCGACGACGATGATGATGATGCCTGACGGTGACGGTGATGTCGCTCGCATACCCACACCGCGTGTACACGAGAAAACGACTTCATAACTATCCGGAGAGAAGTCCAGAGTCATGACGGCGCTGCTACTATCAAATACGCATTTATCTTGAGGTTGAGGTAGGTCGCGTGCTCCGGAGGAACAATCATTAATCGTCCGGCCGGTGGCAGGCCGGGCTCAAGATTCCGGCCGGGCCGCCGCGATGCGACCTGCGGGACGGAAACTCCCCGAGAGGCGCCCGACGTGGCGGCCGTTGTCCGCGACCGCCACCTGCTGACGGCCCAAAGTCCGCTCTGTCTGCACACACGCGGACGCCGCCCGCCGAATTGATGATGTCGTGGACGACACCTCGGCCTGTCGTTTTTATCGTGCGACGCGACTTCCGTCCGCCGACCCGGTCGATCGGTCGGGGGCGAGCAGCGAGTGACAGGTGACAGGTGAACTGTCACTTGTGGCAAATGTCAGTTACATCAGTGGAAGTGGAAATAAGTACAGATGACTTTTTTCCAACATCCTCAACATATCAATGTTGTAGGTGCAGTGTTTAACCGAATCCGCAAATGATGTCTTGTATGATGTTTAAAGATAGGAATGCGTGCACTCTGGGTGCAAGTCCAAGTAATGTTTTCGTGATGGAAAAAAGTAGAGCGACCTTTCGATTATTGCTTTACATTTTGTGACGTCGGAAACAGCTTATTTCTTTTAACTGCGGCGCCACCTAGTTTCTCAGACAGATTCGAATATCGAAACACACTCATCAATCACAGAACTCAGAAGACGTGATGGTTCTTCGACACCAATTTTGGCAGAAAGTTCGAAAGGGTGATGAAACATTGGTTTAGTGACAATGAAGTCAATGTTGCGCAATCGACAGACTTAGAAAACCTGTGGGAAATTGTTGCTAAAAATATTAGACATGAAATGTATTCAGATGAAGACGCTCTGTTTGATGTTCTCTATCGCACTTAGAAATCTATCCAGAGGACGATCAAATTCAAAAACTCATTCCTTCAACCCCGAGAACTTGTGGTCGATGCTAATTGGTATGGTCACAGACTAGACCCACTACAGACGGTAGACTCCGTGGGATTTTTTTATCCAGTTGTCCAGGACATTAGTTCAGAAGCGGTTGTTAGATGGCGCTATCAAATTTCCACCGCCGCCTGGACGGGGGGCAGTTTTCAATTTAATTTGATTTTGATGTATTAAAAGTTGCATAAATACGCAAGCATTTTTTGTTACATTTTTATTCAAAAATATCATGTAACAAATAAAGCGCAACTTAATTGTAAATGAGTAACATTTTGAGATATCTGGAAAATCAATTGTTAACCTGTTCGTGGCGATTTACCGAAAATTTCATGAGATTTCAGCGAAGTTTGCGGTCAACAGTAATTCTCGGGTGCCTTCAGAAGTTTTCAAGTCGATGATGATTTCGAGTTCTTCTTTTGTGGCCGTAAATACTTTGACGGAAGAATTTGGTGCTTGTAGTTATCCTCATAGGTTCATAAGATTAGTGAAAAAGTCGCCTGAAGATCGTAAACGGAAGCATTTTTAATACTTTTGAAGAATTTCAATGAAATCACATAATGATGACGATTCTCAGCTAATCTGAAATGTAGTATAAGCCAGGAATTAGCATGAGTGAAGAGACCGACCCCAATATCTCAAAAAATCAAATTTCAGGGCGCGGATCCAATCATGTAAAAAAAGTATATTGAGGGAGAATACATAGGTACTTTACTTACTCATTTTGTCGGAAAATTATGGAGCACGTTTACTTGTGTCTTGTTTCTGCTACACACGAACACAATCGGTTAATTATTCGGCATTCGGCAATTCGAGAACATTTTTGAAGGAATTATTTATTTTGAAATTTAAAATAAACAACCCGTAACAACAACCTAAAACAAAATCCAACAATGCCGCCACATATTTTTATTCAAAGTGCCATCTAACCGCCGCTTCCGAACTAAATATTTACTGGACAAAAAAATCAAGGAAGTTGCAGACGGCTGGTATGGTACAGAAAAGTGACAATTATGTCGTCACATTGTGCTTTTTCGCAATTTTTATACCATTGCAAAAATTGATCATAAAGAATAATGAAAGAAATTTTCGTACTCTTGACGGCCTTCGATCCTGACAGCACTCCGTTTAGCGAATCCGTCACTTTGTATTCACCCTGTATCCTGTATACACTCTGGTTTCTTTTGTTTTCGATTTTTAGGCATAATGAATCGTTTAGTATGTTTAGTACGCGGTCCTTTCTAGGTATACTGTATTTATGCGAAATTTTGTCGAAAAATGTTATGGTCTGTCAGGCGATTATAGTTACTGACGTATTTTCCTAGACTTTACATGTTTTTTTAGTTCGGTTCTTGTTTTCCAAAGTGCATGCAGTTGAACATTTAATTTGATTCAGAATCAGTAGCCTTAGATTGTTTAAGGTTTTCGAAAACTGAACGTCCTCTTTTGGGAAGATGAAAAATATGTTAAAAAATAGAAAAACGGCATCTACTAGAGTTTCTCGAAACCCAAAGGAGAGACAATTTGAGTAGGGCCCCTGCAATAATTTGATGAAAAATTTTCTCCAACTACATACGGAGACATCAAAAAAATTCTTCATAAAGGGAGGCTATGATAATCGTTCTGTCTCTATCTGCCTAGTAGTTTTCAAATGAGACAGAATGATATTCATAGCCTCCCCTTATGAAGAATTTTCATGATGTCTCTGTATATCCCAACTATTTCTGGTTACACGTAAAAAATAAAAAGCAGCGCATTTCAAAATTCAATAAAAAAGAACTTTTGACCCGGTCTTTTCACTCCTAGTCAAGTTTATCTGCCGGTTAAATACCTAGGTTACTAATGTTCCAACAATGAAAATCAACAAATTTAACTGCCAGATAACTTTAATTGGAACATGAAAAGATCGGGCTTTAATTACAGGGTTCTCCGTAACAAAGTTTTGCCTATACAGGGTGAAATTACGTCTTCAAAACACGAGAAGTTGTATCCCCACATGCTTACTCATAATAGTCAGTTCGTAATTGTTGTATACAAGTTTCCACTTTTATAGTGATTGACGTGGCAATTTTGAGTTATTTTCGTCACTTTCAGCCACCTAATCTCGGTGTTTTTTTCCCGCACGCAGATAAGCGCAAACGGTTACTTTACCACGATTTGGTCGGACATACGATAATTAGAATATTGACACGATAATTTAGTCCCCGCGATAGTGTCATTCGATTCGGAAAAATCGTCATTAACGCCGACGCCGCCGTAATCCCTGTAAATCAGGGGCGATTATCGGTGTTATCGTCATAAGATAGAGGTGTCGATATGTATGTACAGACATATGTACGCCCGATGCACATTACTCGGCGTGTACAAACAGCCGTGCACCCTCCGGCCGGCCTGATGCCTTCGCTGTACACACTCATTATTGAGGGCAGAGTAAATAAACAATCGACCGTGTGTGGTGGGTATATGGCTCTCTCGGCTGTTATACGGGAGAGGAATGATTGACGTGGCTGATTGACAACCTACTGGGTACAAAGTTGGCGCCCTCTGCCCGTGTTTGGCCACCTAATGGCATTGCAAACAGCAGCGCATATGTAATGTAGCACACTCGTACTTACATGTTACAGAAATATACTCACCAATAAACTTATACATACATATGTCATAATTATTGATGCGATTTCCAATTACTATCGACGCGATAGATTAGTCCATCGATCATTGTGATGCTTGACGATTTCTAATATGGTAAAAGACAAGTTTTAAGTAAAATACTTTTTATTGTGTTAATTATCCTCTGAATCGTTTATAGAGTTTTTGGATGATTTTTTTTTTTGATGATATACTTATGCTTCAAAAAACAGCCCCAAAGATATTGGTCGTGGGATCGCTCCCTCCAAAATACCGTGTGTACAAGTCGATTTTCTGTCGAGTTGCCATGATTTGTATCTCTGTCACTGTTTATCTAGTGGTTGTTACATGAGACAGAGAGATGATCAGGACTAACTCGACAGAAAGTCGACTTGTTCACATGGTATTATCACTTGTGACGTAGGAAGTAATAGTCGATCTGTCAATTGTAGCTAGGTAGATTGACAATTTTAATATTTCGCAAAAATGCTCAGAGTTATTTCTTGGTTATATTATTCTGCAACAATGTTGCCAAAAGTATTTTTTCGTTACTTCTGATTGGCTTTTTAGTCATTTTTACCCCGAAACTTGCTGTGAGCTGAGTTTTGAAAAGTTAGACTAGCCATTTTTGAACACGTTCAATTTTTAGTTATTCGAAAGTACCTATACTGGCAATTCTTTGTCCAATAAAATACCTAACTTCATCACTATATTTTGAGCTTTATTGAAACTGAATTGTCGTAAAAATTCTAACCAAAACTGTCTTCTTCTGTTACTGTGATTTATTTTATTAAAAATATTTAAATTTTACTAGAAAATTAGTTCGGCAAAAGATCTAAGTGACAATCCCTGTCAAAATTTAAAATTGTCTGGCCTTTATTATTTGTGCCAAGAGCCAATTATTGAACTTTGTTTTCGGGATTTTCAACACATCTCAGGCCCGGTATTTCCACATCTAGTTAAACCTCCGGTTAGCTGACTGAAACTTCGAATGTGACCCTCTATTAGTAATTTTCTGTGGTAATTTTAATCAGAATTGACACAGTTTAAGGTGCCAGATAAACTGAACATCACGTCACCCCAAAGTACCTGACAAATACCTGTCATTAGTCAATGGTTATCAATGTTTTTCATTTAAATTTTGCTAAGCAACTTAGGTCACGTGATGTTCAGTTTATCTTGAATAGACTATAGCCAACAGGAGGATAACCATATAAGGTGAAAATACCGGGTCTTAACGATTTTGGGACAAATTTTCAATGGAAATCGTTTCTAAGAATATGTAGGTATAATGTATTGGAAAATGTACTCAATTTTATTTACCTAATTTCCGTATGTAATGTCATAATTACAACGAAACGATCCAATAAATTCTGCATAAAGGGAGGCTATGATCATCGTTCTTTCTCTATTCCTCTAATAGTTATAAAAAGAGACAAAACGATAGCCATAGCCTCCCCTTATGTAGAAATTATTCGATCGCTCCGTATATCGTATATCGTAATGAACTCTTTTTAGATTCAAGTTAATGGAATTACAAAAACATATGATCTGCAGGTGATTTTCAGGTGGATACACGGTGGATGTAAGAAATTTGTCAGAATATTGTCAAACTTTGAAAATTTCACAGAACTTTTTCAAATTTTCCGAAACTTTCATAATACGATTCTCGATCGATCATCAATTTCGGCATGGTATCATTAATAAGAAGGGATTTTTTCCTCGATCATGGGAGCAACTCGGTGTATTTTCCTCGTTTAATTATGCGTATACGCGGTGTGTCGGCGCGTTTCGGGCGCTCGTCTTTGTGCTTTGTGCATCGGCGGCCCGTTATGGCGCAAAAGTCACCGTGCGGTCGTGTTCTCTTATTATGGGGCGCAAGTCGGGCCCGATTTGCATATAATGTGTGCAGATTTTATAGTCGAACGAAATCTAGAGCCATTATAAAGGAGGCCTTTCGAATGGCCCATGCGTGACGACTGTCGTATAATTCACGTCGCGGGGATGGATATCTCAAGGTGTACAACGACCGTGCGGTATATTATAATACGACTCCGGGTTGCCGGTCGTCGTCGTCGTCGGGGACTTTTGTGGGGTGATATCGTAAACAACTAGCGTGCGACTCAATCGAATTAATTGCTGATTATTTGTATACACGAAAAAATTTGTACGCTTACTTAACTTTCGGGATCGAAACGTACGATGCATGCCATGCGCCCGCCGCCGACTTATTTATTAATGTCTCGGCTAATGCGGAATGCAGAAAACTTCTCCAATCGGAAAACCAATATAATCATCTCGTCAACATTCTGAATTTTTACGGTGGTTAGGTCAATAAAGTTTTACATGAACGACATGGCAACCTTATACAGCGTGGCACGATATTCAATTCTGACATTTTAAGGGTGGAATAATGCAGAGACGAAATGTTGAAAAAAGGACTTGTTTTGGGAATTTTTTCGATTCGTAATAACACCACAAACAGTCTCGACTCTCAGATTTATAGTTTTCTAATGCATGGTACTTTCATTCTGCTTCCATTAAGATTTATTCGTTTCATTTCTTATTCGTTTACATTCAGCAAGTTTCAGATGAAATTATCAAAAATTGGAGTGGTGATTTTAATTTTGTTGCTTCACAAATCACAGTTGGCACAAATTATCGCACGTCAAAAAATTTGTTTTTCACTTAAATTCTTGCCAAAAAAATTATAGCTGAGTATTTATTTACATACGGTCATGTTGACAAGTGAGTTTTCAAGCTGTCAGTTGACAGTGGAAAATAGGCATTTGCTGTCTTTCAAGTCAAAGTGTCAGTTTTGCCGCTTATGTAGTCTGATTTCCAGTGGCGTATTCATATTGATGATTTTAATGATGAATAATATTGGTAATTTCTAATTCGTTACCATATGGAAAGAGCGACGGTTTATCTTTATGGTCCTAGGACTATAAGTTCAATGTTACGGATTATAAATTATCTGAAAATGGGATAAAACACGTAAGTATTTTCACAAAAATTTAATAAATACCGTGCGTTCATTCAGTTTTTGGAGTATGCTTATGAAGAGAGTGATGACATTGTTGTAGAAACATCGCAATTATTCACCATAGTAAAACACAAAGCAAGATACCAACACAAAGATATAAAAATCACCGAGAGTAGTTTCTTAGGAAACTTGAGAAAGGATTCGAACCTCCTTTTCAAAAACCATTTACTTATTTAATAGTCGTGTTTAATATTTTAGAAGATAAGGATAATTTTGTTGGACAAAGGGCTGGGCACTTTTGAGAAGGAAAAATTAACGTTATTTTAAAAGCCCCTGTAATTGTTTAGACAATCACAAAATTTATGGAAGAAATCCGGTGTTACAAAATAAAACTCACGAAATTTACTAAATGTAGGTAAGTCTTCATTACAAAAATGAAGCGATTTTAGGTGTAAAAATCAAGGGGTTGTTTTGAACTGTCCTATTCTCACCCTGCATTTAAGGGGGGCATGCACCATGAGACGGAAGATTGAGGTGCTACATGAGAGAGACAAGGATGGGGGAAGATTTGGTTTCCAGAGTTTCTCAAAAAGTAGTGAAAATTTTTTGATGCGGTTTTGGCCAATTGGAAGAGAATCCTCTTCTGTTGGCTCTGAATATAAATGCAGCATGGTTGTTGTAATTGAATTTGAGGCCCAAATTGAGCTTTGAAATGTGGTGGTTATTGGTTGTTTTCATAATCTAAAAATCTCAAACATAAATCGCCGTTTCAAAGGTGAATTCACATTCAGAGCCGAAAAATTTTCGCTAGTTTTTGAGAAACTCTGGAAACTAAATCTTCCCCATCCTTGTCTCTCTCAGGTAGCACCTCAATCTTCCGTCTCATGGTAAATGCCCCCCCTTAAGAGTACACCACCAGCACAGTTTTCCTCTCCATTACTAGATTCGGTTTCACAGAAAAAAACATGACTAATCCAAATTTCCCTCGACAAATACAAACTGCAGGTCTTGGTCGAGTAAAAAGGTCGATATTTTACCCCAGTTAGTGCACCCTTAAAATTTCGATATCAAAAGTCGGGACACGCTGTGTTAATTGTTCCCAGCGCAATCGTGATGATTTTCATCACAAAAGCCGATCTCGATTTATGAATGGAAAACGACATTTTTCAAATTCCCCATCAATCATCCGAATTTTCGACCCAAGTCGGATTCCTACAGCGCCCGTCTCACTATCATGGTAATTCCAATTTTCCACGACACTCGGTCGGCCACAAAAACGGTGAGATTTCTGCTCCACGCCGGTACAACAATAATAATGATAATAATAATAATAACGGTGATGATGATGATGATGATAATATCGATGGAGAGCATGCATGCAGGCCTTATACATAGGTACGGTCCGAGAAATGAGAGAGAATAAGAGTCGCCGGCGGTATGCGAGAGGGGTCGGCGGCGGATTTCTCCTAATGAAGCGGGCTCACCTTGCCTATAAATTATGACCGACTCCATGTTATAACGGTTTGATATGGCCAAGATAAGCACTTACATCGCGACGGGGGGTAACCTCCCGCTGGCATCGCTCCGTTCACTCTAATCAACTTTAAAACCGAATAAAATATACAGCCGCTCCGTCCGCGGTATGGAAACCACACGAAAAACAAGACGATGAACAAGCCAGGGGGTGCCTCTGCGAAACAACATGCTGTTAGCTTATTGACCGACGGCCGAACCTTCCTTATGATAATAATAATAATGACGGTGATAATGCGGGACCGAATTGTTCCACCAACCCCCTCTAGGTTTTTCGACCTTCGTCTAGCCCAGGTAAAGCGTAATGGGCGCACAAATTTTTAATTATCTTCTCTTCAAACGTCAAAGTTGACTTTTCGATACTCTGTAGAGAATGCTAAAGTTTCATTTTTCTGACATCGGTCAACTGGTATTATATAATTCATAGATTATGTCAATATTTGGCATCTGTAAAGTATCACTTTATTTTACTAGGTCGATAATGATTGTCATTTTTATGCTTTTCAATACGTGATAATTAAAATTTAACGTCGAAAGTTGAAGTTTTTGATATTGATAACTCTGTCATAATTAAGCAGGCCAAAGCATACTTTAAAATAGTCGAAATGAATGTTTTTCCAGTAATTTTTTGGAGAAATAGCAAATTTACCATAAAACCTGTTGTGCAAGTCATAACATAATGTGACATTATTGACTCGCCCAATTTATCGTCCTCATTCGCAAACTTGCCCTTCAGGAATGTCCTACATTATATATTCGTTACATAAATAGCTATTTTCTGCTGCTATGAGCGTCTGTAAACAGTATACTTTATCTGCCACTAGCTATTGAATTCATGATTCCTAATTTCAGGTGTAAATTTTGTCGATTAAACGGAATTTAATTTTTTTTTTCTTCTGTTTTTATCAACACAGTACTATTACATGCAGTTTATCTAAACTGTGTTTTTTACACCAAATGATAAAATGATACTCCTAAGATGTCTCGCTTTATGAATGACAATGATTTCCGGTTTCCTCCTCATGTTTTTGTGCGAATTTATACATTTTCCATGTTTGGAAAAAAATCATCTATAGTCTATCCAAGATAAACTGAACATCACGTGACCCCAAAGTACCTAACAAATACCTGTCATTAGTCAATGGTTATCAATGTTTTTCATTTAAATTTTGCTAAGCAACTTAGGTCACGTGATGTTCAGTTTATCTTGAATAGACTACAGAGACATCAAAAAAATCCTTCATAAAGGGAGGCTATGATAATCGTTCCGTCTCATCTGAAAACTACTAAAAGGATAGAGAGAGAATGAGAGTCATAACCTCCCTCTATGAAGGATTTTTCTGATGTCTTCGTATATGTATGTATTAACCCATTCAAACCTAAGTAAGTACAGTCCTTTTTAAAGGACGATAAAAAAAACTACCCACCTCAATTTCATTAGATCTCTTAGAAACAGATAGCGCCTATGAACGTGAAGACTTATGTTATAAGTATCGAAAATTAAAATTTCCCGATAAAATAGTACCTTTTACCTTACACATCGATACAAAGCTTTCCTGTGGGTCGTGTACTCTATTTAACAATATCCAACTAGTTAAATCAACTGAACGATAATCTATGAATAAATTAAGAACAAAAATCATAATAATAACAATTGAAATCTGTTTTCATGCTAAGATTTGGTGAAATTACACATTTAAAATATGGACCCGTGCGTAATAATATCACCAGATCCATTACGTAACAGTTTGAAAAGGATTGAGCCACCTCAGTAGCTATGAAAAGTGTCACTTCATAATGTTGGCTTCCTTTCATTGCTCATCTGTATGTAGAAATTCGTAACGGAAATTCAAGGTTTTCTCCATATTCTAGTAGGAATCAAATTTATTTTTTCCTTCTGGCGTAGTTATGTCTGGTAATTAGGCGAGCTCCACACCTAGACGACGATTCTGACGGAGTATCACGCAACTCACAAAAGCTCGCCAGCGTAATTAACTTTTCCGAGTATTTTCGAGAGAGCATGATGGCGCGCAGTTCACGAACTCATTAAAAGTGCTTATTACGAAACCTTAGGATTTCTTCTAATTCGACGGAATAACGTCGCGTTTCTAAATCGTGACGTTTCCGAGAAATTTCGCCGTACCTACACGCCGCAAAGTGGCCGCATCTCGGCTGTGCGACGTGTGTACGGTATGGAAAATGCGGCGCGGGGCCGAGAAAGATCGAGTTTGATTTTTAAGACACTTTACATCACCTTTGGGTTGATGTGGAGTGACGTGGCGCAAATTGAGCAAATCAAAACTGGCAGGCGAGAAGCGCGGAGACGTCGCTCCGATGACTGGTGTGGCACCGCGACGCCCTACAAATCTGAATACCATATTTCCCGTATATTCGCCTCTTTTTTAGGGCGAAATTCTCGTTCGATACACGGGAAACTCTTTTCTTTTCGGTATCGCGCACACCCATCTCGGAAATCGGTTGCTTCTTAATGAGGCTAAAAATACATATGTATTTCCAGGATTCACAGGGTGTCTTATCGAACGATAACAATCACAATTTTCGTTGAAATCATGATCATAATTCGAGGGTTCAAATTCGAAAATAATCGCATCTTCATCAGTCCAACCCGAATCACTCCATTTTTGAACGCTCTGTATAAGCAATGGTCTGGACTTTTGTACAATACACCGTGTCCAGAAATTAGCCTGCAATAATTCGCCTGATGATTCCTCTATAAAAACGATGAAAAAAAGTTCTAATGAACGTATGTCGAGAATAGCTTCCTAAGGGAGATATGCCCCCTACAAGGTAGGCCCCCTATGATGATTTATGTTAAATATCTCCAAAACTGTTCAAGTTTAAGAAATCATATTTGGTACAATTATTAACCTTTTTATGCTCAACAAAATAGACTTGGAAAGAATTCAAAATTTCCACCAGGGGCGGGTCATCTAGGGGGGGCCATGGTAAAAAATCTTCCTAACTTTTTTGTGTGATGTTTTTTTCGTGTTTGAACCACATCTAATGAAATTATAAGTTGTTTTACAAAAAAAAGGTACTCTTGGTAAACATCGATAGGAGGCGCCACATTCGAAATAAATCGATTTTAACATTAATTTTTTTTTCTAATTTCTGTTGAAATGTTACATTTCAAGCAGTATTTTAGTCAAGACAGCTTGAATAGCAATCTGCCATCACTAAAATTTGAAAATTCAACAAATAATGCAACATTTTGCATTGAATTCGAGGAAAAGCTTTCCAACTATTACGGGGGTGTCACGTCGTAAGATCTGGGGCGACGTTTTCTATCCTAAATGTTGCATTTTCTAATTAATGTCAAAGTCCTTGATATGTTTAGTGATGTTAGATTGCTAATCAAGATGTCTTGACTAAAATACTGCTTGAAATGTAACATTTCAACAGAAATTAGAAACAAAATTTAATGTTAAAATCGATTTATTTCGAATGTGGCGCCTCCTATCGATGTTTACCAAGAGTACCTTTTTTTCGTAAAAAACCTCATAATTTCATAATATGTGGTTTAAACACGAAAAAAACATCATACAAAAAAGTTAGGAAGATTTTTTACCACGGCCCCCCCTAGATGACCCGCCCCTGGTGGAAATTTTGAATTCTTTCCTAGTCCATTTTGTTGAGCATAAAAAGGTTAATAATTGTACCAAATATGATTTCTTAATCTTGAACAGTTTTGGAGATATTTAACATAAACCATCATAGGTGGCCTACCTTGTAGGGGGTATATCTTCCTTAGGAAACGATTCTCGACATACGTTCATTAGAACTTTTTTTCATCGTTTTTATAGAGGAATCATCAGGCAAATTATTGCAGGCTAATTTCTGGACACGGTGTATAATATGTGGCACTTGAAATGAAGGCAAACTTGTATGTTTTAATTTTCAAGAGTGAGGATGAGTTTTGGCAAAGTCGTCATCCTAGATAAGGAGCATCTCTCAAGATATTCCACTTGCCCACTTGAACATAAGTTAAAATCCCAATTCACTGTGACCTTGAGAATTGGACCCTATTTCAATATCTTGTTCCTCTATACAGTCTCGAAAAAAATCAGAAAATTTGTACAAAATCTAATTTCAATTCTTTTTAATGCACCGCCTCTTATTATATGGTAGGACATTATTTTGACAATTGTATCAAACATTCTGCGTTAAGTTCCCTTGTCAGATTATGTATTCATACCATAGGTACATAATTTTCTTTGTCACTGAGCCCTCGGTGTACAACAATAGTTGATTTAGGGTGAGTTGTGAAGCATCAATTTTGAGAAAAGTTCCCTCGACTGTGACGTTCCTTTACCAAAGATAAACTGAACTTCTTCTTTAACTTGTTTCATACAACTCACCCTTCCTCTTTTTTTTATTTTAACCCTTCAACAGTTGGTGATACAATGTTTCACCACATGCTTTTTGAACCACTCGCACTTTCATAATAGAATAAGCTCATGGTCTCTAGTCATGGTTATGGGATGGGAAGTCATGGATAATTTCACTTCTACTTTTTGTATTTTGCTAAAAAATGATGAATTTTGACAATAAAGGACCACATTTCTCATTTCAACTGTATACTGTTGCAGTCCATACTATTTTCTGTATTTTTTTTCTCTTTTTAGAGAAAATAAACCAAATAGTATTTATGCAAACGACTGGTGATTTGCATAAGTACCACATTCTACAGTATTTCATTAAATGTTGATGCCAAGTCCTATGAAGGTTTACCAGGCATTTTATAAAAATCTGAAAGTATTTCTGCAGAATAAATAGATTTTTGGAGGTTAATTTAAGTCAAATTATAACGGTCCCCAAGGTATAAAAGTATAAACCGTCATGAAGGAGTTGGAAATCGAATTAGAATGCCAGCGCCGATATTGTACCTACAGGTGCTTCATTCGTATTTTACACCCATCCCGTATTTTCTATTAAATCAAACCCGAAAATACAGGCATTTAACTTTTCAAGAACAAGAACCTTCCCCATAGTTACCGATAGTTCCACTGAAAATTGTTGCAGAATTTGTACTGTTTTCAATGAATTGGCGAAAAAACAGAAATTTCGATGCGTGGGAGCGTGGGGTAAATTTTATCCATATTCAACTAAGGTCCTGTAATTGGAGAGTACCTACCTACATGAGTTAAGAAAATTCTGTTCTATACTAGACGTAAAAGCCATTCAATTTCATGTAGGCAATTAATACGATTTATCCTGAAAATCATCTCATAAAGTGTCTCAATTTCTAGGAACTTTGTTGAATCTGCCACTGCGGTACCTACGAATGTCGTACCAATGTGTTCTTACATAAGCATTATGGTACGAAATTTAAATCGCTACGATATGGGAATATTGGGAATCCTATAGTGGTACGAATTAGAGAACCGGTCTCCTAAATGTAAGCTTCTGGGAATGATGAAAATGTTCATATAAAAAATATCAGTACTGAGTTATTGATACAGACATCATTAAAAAAGGTAAAACTTCAAAGAATGTACTGTGAACGTTTTTTCCAAGATTTGAACGAAATAACCACCGAAAAGCACTCGGCGGTACCCTATACTTTTCAAAAATGCATAAAACATTGTGATGCATGATGAGTTTGTCCATTTAAACTTTTGTGACAATTAAGGTTAGGGCGCACTTTTTGCGTTCATCGTCCGATTAATTGTCAGTTCCGTCATCTTTCTGCACGTCGGACGTGCGCTCAGTGCGTGGCGGTAGTACGCGGGTATGTGCTTAAGGTTGGGTTCGTTAGGCTTATCGATCGTTTCGGCGTTTATACGAAAAAGAAGAAAGAAAAAGAAAAAAAGAAGAGGAAAAAAAGCGCGTGAGTATATACATCGCGATCGGGTCCCTTTCATTAATTCCGTGAGATGTATCTGCGATTAGACGGGGCGAGGCGTGTCGGACACATCGTACTAAATTCAACCGGCAACTTATCGTCCGGTAATCTGAGCACCACGAACTGACGAAGCTACAATGGAAACACAAACAGACCAACGTAATACGTCCAGGGAACATGACATCTGTCAGAATTAGATTAAAACCGCGGCCACAATTAAAAATAGCCGTGGAGGAGGACGCTCCTCCGCGCGCGGCCCTTTCGGCGATCCCGGCCGCCGGGGCAAACGTCGGTGACGTATGACGAGGGTCGGGTCCGGGCGGCATCGAGTGATATACCCGAAAAGCGACGATCCGATTGTGCAAAGGGACGCACCTGACGGCGGCCGCATCATGCTGCAGGTATCCCGCGCGGCCTCTTTCTCGCTCTAGTGCCGTAAGTCGTGGGACGCCCGCCGCCTATTCACCATCTGCCGGCGATCCCTCAAACGTTCAGGGAAACGGACGCACATATGTCTTTAAAAACGCATTCGGACCGTGGAATTTTTATCAGAGTTATGGACCATCGGGTACCCGACTTGTCAATCGTGCAACGTTTTCGTCGGGTCACTTTGAAATTTTGATCGACAATCATATTTTCGACAGAGGCACCTGTACAGTTTTGTGGTATCTGGCGATGCAGGTGTTAACGGCTTTTTTTGGTTTTGAAGTGTTTTGGTCTAAACTCGATCGGATTAGGATTTAGGTACCATTCTTCATATGGCGGTTATCTTGTTATTTTAGGAAAGTTCCTTCAAAACATTCAAATCCAAATGGTTTCGTATGAGGCTCTTGTAACTTTATTATGTTATGTTATGACGGACCGATGAGTAAACTGGATGCCCAAACCATTGACATTTACATATTATGTACTTCTTCATTCCTGTTTCATGCTTCTTTCATACATGTTCAGGTACTTATAATATTCATTAAAATACTTCTACATAATCTATGCTGTGGTTACTTTTTTCGTTATCTGAAAAGTCTCACCAAGTCGGTTTTTTTATTTTATATGAGTAAGTAAGTACCAAATTTTAGGTGGAAAATTCACTTGTGTTTTTATGACAATAAATGCACCTGGTGGACAAAATTCAATTAAAAACAATTTTTCATTTTAGAATACTCACAGTAAAATTTTATGGATTCTAGTTTTAATGGCTATTTTACGGGGTGGTCTCCAGCAGCCTTTAAAAATATCGTGAAAAGGCTGTTTGACATATTTATGTCTAATGGGGGCCGAAAACTAAAAAGTTTTATTTGTTCAATATTTTTTAGAAACATCTTCAAGAATGAAATGTTACAATGTATGGTGCTCAACACAATCAGAAGTACCTTCTTCACAAAAATGGATGTAATTTGGATTAGTTCCAGTTATAAAATGTATGTATTTTCAATAAATGTGAACTTTTCGAACTTTATAAATGAATAGTTTAATACTTTACTTATGTCTTATGTATAGTTTTTGTATGACAGCAGTGCTCATGAAGATCTTCTATAAGTCGAAAAAAGTAGATTTCTTTGTTAAAACAAAAATTAAAATGTAGATGCAAAATTAATGTCGAAAACTTTAAAGACTTGCAGAAATCCATTTCCGTACCACTAATGAGATGTAGGTAGTATTTGAACGTTACTGGAATATTAGGGTTAATTATGGGAGGCGAAATCTCAAAAAAGGCAATCCGATCATTATGTTTTATGAGTAATGACAGAAGTCGCCATATTTATGCCGAATCCTAACCTGACTTGCCTAATTTCCATAAAAAATTAAACCGTAATTATCGTGTCTAGTTGAAAACGAGTGAAATACGTTCCATTGACAACATAAATAATTCATGATGTTATACGTTTACGGCTCTTATCTATACAGCATCTAATTTATTTAAAGAACGAATTTGATTATTAAATATAGCGCTTATAACAATATAAACATTATAAGCGTATATGATTCCGCTAAGTAAGTAAGTATTTACAGGTAGGTAAATACGATATCTACTACTTACTATGACTTGTAAAAATGCACCGACGCACTTTGATACTTTTATGAGTGGCTTTATTAACAACGACGTTGAAGCACGTGTCGAAGTTATAATAATATCAGGCAAATATTATTATGTCGAAATTTTTATGCTTTATTAGACTTACAAAATTTATCATCGTAATTACCGCATTTGCCACCTCGACGAATCGAAATTGATACAAATCATAAAACAAATTCATCGCATTTTATGGGACTTGTAAAAATTCCATTGCCAGTAAAAATATAACACCACGATTTAAATAAAACTCGAATTTTTATGTGTGTGGATTCGGTGTGGATTGTGTGTTATGTGTTTGGGGGAGGTGTAGCTCTACGAGAACAGACGTGAATTAATCGCTTCTTTATCTGGGGTTTTGTTGGGGTGAACAGATAAAAAGAGGCGAGGCTCATCGATTTTCCCTGTGTGAAAGTTCTCCTCATCATATATCGCGTCACGATGAAAGCGTCAAAATGCACCCTGCATGGGACCGCATTTCGATTAGGCCCATTCAAAACCCTCATAGCGAATTTCAGTTCATTCGCTTACATTTTTATCTGAGCTAAATTTCATATCATCCTACCCGAAACCGAAATTAAATATTACTATGTATGTACTACCTACAATCTTTATATTTTTATCTACGACCGCTTTCATGTGAAGTTGTCAATTTTGTACAACTGTCAATCGCCGTAAACTCCACTATACGCACTGTGTAGTGTGTAAACCAATCGCACAGACACAGTTAGGGGATTTCTTGGCATCAGGTTATGGTTGGCACCAATTTGTTTTGTAACCATAGGAACCGTTATAAAATTCATAAATTTTCGTCGCCATAACTGTAATTTGAAAGTAATGTTTTCGAAAAGATTATGGAAGCAAATCAGTTAGTTAGGGTCGATTGCACCATTGTCACTTAAAATTCAAACCAACAATTGTTGTCAACGATCGTTGTCAAGGTTTAAGCTTGGTTTAAATATTGAGTGACGTTGGTGCAATCAACCCTAAGTTTATAAAATGTCGAGCAGTGATAATAGTGAAGGAGAATTACTTATTACCCCAGAAATCATGCAAGAGGTGTATGAAACAATGTACTGCAGATTCATTGACTGGAAATTGGAGAATAAGATTAAATCCTTATAAATTAATATTTATCGATTCAAATTTTTAGGGCTGTAAAGTAGTGTACTATTGAGTGCATTAGTATTCCCCCAGTCTCTCGCTCTAGCACACGGGTTCACTGTTGTGACTGGGGAAAACTGATGCACTCGATAGCACATTCTTCGAGTGGTGATTTGCTACTTCACTCTAGTAACGTAAATTACTATTACATTTTTATTTGAGCTAAATTTTATATCAGCCCATCCGAAACCAAAATTACATACATATTACTACTTACAATCTTTATGTGTTTAGTAGTACGCTTAAATGAAGATGATTGATGGTGAGTTGAGGATATAAATATTCAATAAATCTGAAGGATCTCACTTGAAAATCGGTGTTCCTTATCGGAATTAGGTCTAAACATCCGATCTTGTTCGGTTAGCTTTACGGGCATGTTTGACATGCATCTCGCAAGATTCTCGCATAATTCTCGATCCATTGTTTGCATACCTCGGCAGTTTTCCACTCATAGATAAGTACAGAAAATTTGTTAACACAATTGAAAGTGAATTATGTTTCGTTTGTGCTCATGAATACCGGGTGTCTAGTCGAGAGAGAGAGAGAGAGAGAGAGAGAGAGCGTTGATTTATGTTGTGACGAAATTCTACTTTTTCTCGACTTTTCCGATTTCGAGACGCGATGACGGATCGCGACTGTTTTTTGTCATGGCGATCGAAATCCTCGCGTACAAATCCGCGAGCACGTGGTCCGGCGTTCGGCCGTTTGCTCGCCTACTCTCTGGATGGGTTTCGGTGTATCAATGAACGTGTGACGCAAGACGCGACGTTCCTGAAAGGTTACAGTGTCGGCAACCACGCCTCCGCAGCAATATGGCGCAGGGTGCGATTGGTTAAGCCGCGGAACGTCCTTACGTCTACCTGCCGTTACATACGTGACAGATTGATAATACACTCCGCCCATGAGGCTATTAAAAATCCGTGACTTTGGATTCGCCCCGGATCGCACGTGATCCCCGTGCACCTTGCCCGAGGAGCGCGCCTAACCTCTCCCGTGTGCCTTTTGCGACGTAATTCGCGTACCGTGTTGTGCACGCATTATGACGGGATGGTCGCGGCCGAAGACACGTGGTGGTGCGTATGCGAGGGTGAACGTTGACCATCACGCCTGATGCGCGCATCTGTCATCTGTCATCTGTCATTCATTAATCATCACCTATAGAAATGTCCGTGGGCTATGTCAAATTTCGCAACATGCCAATTAAAACCACAACCCCCTTTTTTAAGCTTTTAATGACATTCGGCCTTATTCTGGAAATGTTAGTCAATGTTGATTTTTCGAAAAATTATTAAAATCTAAAAATTTATCAATTCTTAAAATTTTCTTAGAAAGTGATGTATTTTTCAGCTTCAGGGATTTTTTAATTGGCGGTTTTCAATAATGAAATTCCTGAAGACCTGTGCTGAAGACTGAAGACCGAAATCCTCTTGTCAAATTTATAGAAATAATTGACATTTATCAAGACTTCATCTGTCAAACTCGAAATGAATTGAAACTTTGAGTTTGGGTAATGCAGATTGAGTAAACTTCCTCATTAAAAGTTGAATTATATTTTGAATGTTGTACATTAACCTTTTCGCTGAACCGATTTCAACATTGACTAAAGTCAAGGTTCTCAGAATAAGGCCGAATAGGTATTTATTTTTTCAATTTTAATGAGAGTCGCGTGTTAATGTTAGTTACCTGTAAACAATTGTTGCTAGATTCAGACGATTACTGCTCTAGTTGTGTCTATGTCTATGATTTATAGGTCGTGATATACCTACATTCTTATCTACCGTGTGTTCAATAATTTATTTATTAATTAATATTCACTTCCATATTTTTTAAGTGAACGGAAGTATACTTTTTTTGAATACACCGTGATTCAAAAATCCGTATTAGGCTCTCCCACTCTGGGGAAGAATTGTCATCACTATAATTGAAGAAGAATTACCATAAAAGTTATTCGTCCAAAATGTTTTGTGACGATGTTATAGGACCTAGGTATGATAACTTTTATTGTCTTTGTATGTAAATACGACTCACATTTTCATTGGCTAATAAAATTCATCATTACAAAAAAAATCAGTTTCCCTTGTAGGAAGTCATTCAAATGAACCGTTTTTGAGTTATTGCACATTTTGTGAATCAAAACAGGGTAAAAAATAAATTTCAGTGAAAATCTTTTCACGGTTTTCAACGTATTCACGAATACTCTTTTTCAGATCGTATAACTTTGAGGTCTTATGATTGGTAACAAAACATTTTGGATCGACGACTTGTATGGTTAACTCTTGTTCCCTAAAGTGGGGTAGGGTTTCTTGAATGACCTTGTATATCAAGTCATCGAATTTGTTGGTTTCGACAAAAACATAGATAAAACGTACTATACTGACATCAGAACAAGGCATTATCGTCATTTCCTGGATAAGTGAAAGGGAATAAACATTATGTAGGAATTTTCTGTTAGATGCCACTTTGACGTAACTGACACTTGTTCTCTGTCAAGTTCCGATACACGTTCACTCCATCACATCAGCCTAATAAACCTGGACATAATTCTGTATTAAACAACCGTTGGTTATTGGAAAAAGATTTTAATATGAAATTCAAATATCTACATATCTTTCTTTGACATATTATTCTCAATAAATAGTAATTACCTAGCTGTTTTGACTCCGAATGTCCTACCGTATTAGCGCTTTTTGCGAAAACTATTATTCCGGATTGAATTTAAATTTACCGGATCTAAGTAAATCCATGAATGCTCTTTTACAATATTTTATCGTATTTTCTTTACTATTTTGAATAAACGCTCTTTCATATCCCAACAGCTCACGTCACTGACTTTATACTACAGTCAACCTCGAATATAACGAACATGGTCATAACGAACACTCGTTTATAACGAACTATTTGAAAAGTCCCGTCAAAAACGTATATTATTTAGACCATTCATTTTGGTTCGGTTATAACGAACATCGGTTATAACGAACCATTTTTGATGTCATTAGGTTGTTCGTTATACCCGAGGTTGACTGTATCGACAACGTAAAGTTTTTCAGTCAGTGTCAAGTCCTCGCATTTAATGAAGGGTACATTTTTGTAAAATCACAAAAGGTATATCTAAAATTAAAGTTATTCCAAAATCATTGAGAATATAAGTGCCAATTCATAGGACGATTTAACTCATGGTGACGTTTCTTCAATGTAAAATTTTCCGGTTTCAGTTCCACTTATCAGTTGTCATAGTGTATTGTTCTAACGTCATCACGCATGTCAATCAAAAGACTTGACTCACATCTATCGTTATGAATGTCAATTTAACATTTATCAACGAATCCACAACATATTGTATTCGTATCACCAGCTTACCGCGAATAATTTTTTTATTGAATCATCCCTCAAGCGTCACAAACTCAGATTGAGCTCAAACTTCAATTCATTCATATATGTAGAGACCATGGATTCTTTTTAAATCTGAAGATGGCGCACATTTATGTGGATAATCCTAAAGCCTGAAGGATTCTACCGAACTTATTTGGCCAAAGAAATGGAAAAAAAAATGCGTGAAAGCATCATCAGATAGTGTCATTACAAAATGTAAAACTTATCGTTAATTGAAAGTGAAAAACTTATGTATAGAAATAACTTTCACTTGAACAATGCTTTTACTTAAGTATTGTGTTGTACTTTTGAATACGTACTCATCAGTATCTCATCAGTTACTTTTACTTGATTAAGTTGCTTGGTTAAATTTATGGAAACTATTAGTGGGATAGCAATTTTTCTTCCAAGTGATGGAACAAGTTAGAAGATTGACGGTGGTGTGAATTTCCCAAAAGGAATCAGTGCGTAATTTTTCAACCAGGGAAGAAATGTCTCTGAATCTGAATCGTAATAATTGAATTTCATCAAAATACCTATGACCCTATGAAATATGACTTAAGTCTCGTTCGAGCATTGTTATGTCTCTTTCAGATGGCTTATAATAGCTGTTTTCGAGCTAATTATGACTATTTGACAAAACCATTATTTGCGAAGTTCCTTTAAAGCTCAAAATATCATCATCAGCCACCCAAAAATCATATCATAAATCATGATATGTCGATATGGTATTTTTGCAATTGACCTTATGAGCTTTCATCTACTTTTTTTTATAAATCAAAAGCTCAGGGTTGTATGTACCGTTCGTTCAAATACGAAGGAAATAAAATAAGGAAACATCGGTTCATTTTGACAATTACAACACTTGCTCTGTGTCAAGTCAGATCACCTAATCTTTGAACTCTCACAACACTCTGTACCCCTACGAAAGTTAAACATCACCTGGATATTTCATTGTGTATTCTTTTAGAGCAAAATGAGTCAATTGAACTGTTCTAGAACGGTATATGTTTCAATGGGCATTACAACAAATACATAATGATTTTAAAGTTTATTGCGGAAGATAAACAATCTAAGTACCGCCTATGTGTAACTCTCCTGATACCACTTATAAAATTTATGTTAATTTTTCCGCTAGTGCCGTAGCGGAGAATCCGAGATCATTTCTCTTGTCGGCGGTTTTCTCAAGTTAACCATATAATTTGTACACGGTGCAAGCTGGAACGCATAAAAAAACTGTAGTTTTGTAGTAGTACCCACCTAATCTTAATAACAGCCACCCGATACCACCGGAATGATTATTTATCGTTTGTAATCAACACGTTAAACGTTAATAATGAATGGGACCGATGGTAGAAAATGGTAGTTACCCAACGTCGGCCCCGAAACCCTCCATCAACTTTGCGGGCAATTTTTAAGAAGGAATTAATAAGCGGTTACCTATAAACTACCACCAGCGGCAGCGTTTATTTCGAATCTGTCCGGGTATCATGGCGGCAGCCGGAGAGGGAGAAACGCCACGAAATTAGTTTAAAACCGACGAAATTCGGAGCGCACCATGTGTGACGGCGTGTACGCGCGAGCAGGGGGAAATTATTACGATGGCAGCGCTTATGATAATTATACAATTCGTCTCTTTTCGGCCCATTATACGCAGATATAAACCGAGAGACGACTGGAAGCGGTCCGGATTCCGGGATTGGTTGACGTGCCGGATTCCGGATCGAGCGACTGATGCATTGTCATTTTCGTATTATCCTCTCGTCTGCGAGACCTGTTATTTTCGGGAATCTACTGTGTAATTAATCTCGACTAAAGGCGTCCATCATCCATCGGAACTCTTTTTTTTCCCGAGTATACGCATACCTTCCTTTATAATTGTTGTATAATTATCCGCGGCCACCCATTAATTACTGGGTGGATTTGATCGAAACGTTTTATCCGATTCGGGCGGATATCTACGGGCCGACCGTCAGTCCGCATCCATCAGACGATGGATTCTCTCTCGTACACCAGGTAGACCTGCCTGCGTTACTACAGTAATGCCTAATTTATTTCTTGATATCGGATTGGGCCCTACAAGGTTAGTGTAAGCCATCTGGTCGAGGAAAATTGCGGTCGCCTAAATCGTAATGAGTTTTGAGTTACCTATGGTATCTTGACTCTGTGTCTTTTCAACGACTTCTAACTTTAGTTGCTTTTACCAGTTTTACTGAATTTCATTTTGAATTTAAAGACTGATAGAGTATTTGAAGTTGAACTGAGAAATGAATTGGAGATGGTTGTGAAAACGACGATTCTTGACAGATTACAGTGGATAAAAGCCATAATGATAATTATCACGAACGTTGGGATTTCGCATCCACAGTAATTTTCTTCATTTTTAAATAGTCGGTATTCTGGAAAATTAGCTGTAAATCCCTCTAATTACCTATTATTCCGAGTATTATTCCATAGTAGTTTCAGTTAATTCTCCAAACATTATATTGGAATGTCATTGAAATATCATAAATCATCACATTAAGTAATTCTATGTCAAATTGCTCTACTAATAGATAGCTTTTTCATGATATTGCAGACATTTTTCTTGAATTATTTCCTGATTATTGCAATTGAAAATGATAGGCAACCTTCATCAATCACAGCTCATTTCAAATTTTGGTACTAAAATGGTTGAGAATAATAATACACTTTCCAGCAAAAAATCTGCCTACCTGAAATTTCAGTAGGAGAAGACTAATCTCTTGAAGAAATAATTTTAAAGTTTCAGCTCTTAGCTCTAATAAAGCGTAGAATTTTAAAAATCGACCAACGCGAGATAAAAACAATTTCTTGCACCCATTAAAAAAAATTCTACTTGTTTCACAATAATAGAGTCATTGGAACTTTAACATCTTTACAGAACATTACATGACACCATGGCAAATTTTTTAAAATTAGACTTTATCTCAGAAGTTATATGTGACACTTTGAATTCTACAGAAAAATTATGACCAGATTTTTTCGCTACAGAAAAAATATATTCAAAAAGTTTTCTCAATTTCCTGATTTTGATAAAACTGAAATGGGAATGTGACAAATCAACTTTTGCAAGGATAAACTTCATTAAAATTCCACCATTACCTGAAAATGGAAACTGCATAACACTTTAGTAATGTGATGTACAAATCTTGAGGAATCTCGTAATGTCTGAGAATATCTATACTTACGAATTTTCACGAATGTTTAGAATTGTCGTAATGTCTGAGAATATCTATACTTAGGAATCTTCACGAATGTTTAGAATTGTCTACAGGAATACTATAACAGTACCTAATAACATTCAGAAAGCGAAATTTAGTCTGCATATTTTTTTCTCTTGAAACTCAATACAATTTTTTTATAGTTCAATGTTTTTGAATACCTACGTTAATAACTTATTTGTCATTTTTTTGTGAAAATATCATGAAAAAAAAATTCAATTTTGAAAAAACTATTCATATAAATGCTTATACAGGGTGTCCCGTAATTCGTTGGCAATATTTTAATGACGTATTCCTTGATGAAAATGATGACGAAAACTTCCTATGGACCGATGTCCGATTTCTTATGATGACGGAGTTACAGGCCGTTAAAGATGAGGTATCGACAACAGTTTTTCCGAAATAACTTTGAAACCATTATCTTTTCTGAGACGAGTCCTGAGGATATCAATGATGGTATAAGCATGCATAATTACCCTTAAATTAACAAAGCTACCTTGAAGGGAAACTGGTAATTTAAGGTCATCCAGATGTTAAAGTGATGAATTTTTTATTTTCCTCTCCAGGAATGTTTTTTTTTCTAAGCGGAATACAAACCGTCATCATTTGTTAACAAATTAGGTATCTTGTAATTTTTCGATTGGACACTCAGTTAAACAGGAAAATGCTAAAAACTGAGGGAGTGCAAACCAAAAGCAAGGGTCGTAAACCGCCAGAAATTTTCTTGTCGCTTAGCATTCGATTTTCAGTACCAGTCATTACATTATTGTTCAGTTGCTTGATAGACAAAGTGACTGTTGACAAGTGTAATGACTGGTTCTGAAAATCGAATGCTAAGCAACGTAGACATTTCTGACGGTTTACGACCCTTGCTTTTGGTTTGCACTCCCTCAGTTTTTAGCATTTTCCTGTTTAACTGAGTGTCCAATCGAAAAATTACAAGATACCTAATTTGTTAAGAAATGATGACGGTTTGTATTCCGCTAAGAAAAATAAACATTCCTGGAGAGGAAAATAAAAAATTCACCACTTTAACATCTGGATGACCTCCAATTACCAGTTTCCCTTCAAGGTAGCTTTGTCAATTTAAGGGTAATTATGCATGCTTATACCATCATTGATATCCTAGGGACTCGTCTCAGAAAAGATAATGGTATCAAAGTTATTTTGGAAAAACTGTTGTCGATACCTCATCATTAACGGCCTGTAACTCCGTCATCATAAGAAATCGGACATAGGTCCATAGGAAGTTTTCGTCATCATTTTCATCAAAGAATACGTCATTGAAATATTGCCAACGAATTACGGGACACCCTGTATTAGTTAGGTTAAGGCCCGATCTTTTCATCTCCCTGTTAAGTTTATCCGGCAGTTAAATTTGTTGATTTTCACTCTTGCAACAATTGTAACCCAGGTATTTAACCGCCAGTTAAACTTAACCAGAGGTAAAAAGATCGGCCCTTAATTCTGTATTCAGTTAGGTAGATCCTTGTACATACACCGTAAAAAAAAAGAAAACGAGACAGTTATTGAACTAATGACTTAGGGCCAACTGCACCATTTTCACTTAAAAGTGGAGCTTAAGCCTTGACTACGATTGTTAACAACAATTGTTGCTAAGGATTAAGTTCCACTTAAATTTTAAGTGAAAGCGGTGCAGTTGGCCCTTAGAGTAATCCTTTCAAACAATTCCAAATACATATATATTTAGTGTATTATTATGGAATGTTTCTGTAAAACGGCCATTTAGTTATTTGACCAAACGACTATAGAACTTTGAATATTAACATTTAACATCAAGGGAAATATTTGTTATGTTGATGGTACAAAACTCGACCGTGTAAACTCTTTTTATTTACTCAAAAAGAATAAAATCATACTGACGGTCTTTATTATAGCCTGTTCATACAAGAATGAAGAAAAAAGTAAAAGAAGAAAACTTTAAGCGCACACAGAGCATATAAGTAAATAGTTTTCGCAAATCATCGATTGCCGAAAGGGCGCCCCCTCACGGACCGTTCCCCCCCGTCCGTCGTTTCCTAATGATTCAATTTTCGTGTCGCATCGAAATACCAACACGCATAAGTACACGTATGTGATTGAGGAGATAATACCTCGGGAACAATTTAAAGGGTGAATGTGTGGAAGAGAGATGTGTCTGGGTGTATAAGGTATCCGTGTGTGTGTCGGTATACGTGGACGAAATGAATGGATGCATTGTTAGGTCGGAACCGCAGGAACGGAACGGAACGGAACGTTGCCATTTATTCCCGCGCTTTAATTACTTCCAATCTTCCAGCGGCCATTAATCACCGACGGTCGTCGCGAATTCGAGGGTGAAGACTGCCGGATCCGAAACCGACCCGGATTTCCAGCGCCAAACTCCCCCGGAATAATCCCCCAATATACCCAGACCGAAACCGACCTTGTGATGGATATTTCTTCCTATGATATTTCTATCGCGCACGATATTAAAACAATTGAAGTTTGGGGGTTAAACAAAAGTTGCTATGTAAAACCGGCAACGGTGAAAAGTCAAAAACATTTGTCAGTAATTCAGGTTTTCTAGCAGTTTTCCGGATATTTTTATGAATTACTCGCAAGTTTCAGCAACTTAGGCCCAGTATTTCCACCTATGGTTAACCTCCAGTTAGCTAACTAGAACCTTAGACTGTGACAATTCCGGTCAAAATGAATGAAAAGGCTCACATTCAAAGTTACAGTTAACTGATCTGGAGGTTAACCATAGGTGGAAATACTGGGCCATAGGCATATTGTTTAAGGTAATCATATAAATTTTGAGCTAGAATGATATAAAATAAAACTTATATCAGTTCACTTTGTATCCTCGATTTATACACACTTTGCTCGTCTACTGCTTTTTATCTTTAGAATGTCTAACTGGTGCCTGGTTTTGGGATAGATTTTAGAAGAAATAAGCTGAAAAATTGTAGAGAATAATCTCAAGTATAAAACCGTTGAACACGAGAGGTTAAGTAACTGCCAAATAAAAATGTCGCTCAGCTATCCAGCGTTGCCAATTACATAGCAACTATCTTGGAAACGGTTGTTTAACCCCCGAATTGTTTTTGACTTTTATGTTATGCGTGCGCCTATACCAACCTCGTGATGGATATTCGTTCCTATGATATTTCTATATCGCGCTGGATATTATAATGCCCGTAAATAGCCGGGTCGGTTTATTATGAATATGATAGGCCGTACTTACGGCACGGCGTGCACATAAATGTTGCATCGGTTATCTTTGGATGTTTTACACCGGAGAGAAGCCGCGTGTAGGCAGGCGGGAGGTATCTTTCGCTCTCGCGCTGCCTACCGAAAAGGAAAACGGGACAGGTATATTGTTCGTAATCAGAGGTGACACGTTCAATAAAGTATGAAAATGTATTCTATGAAATATTCATAT
Organism: Salpingus planirostris; assembly: GCA_949788335.1. NCBI lineage: Eukaryota > Metazoa > Arthropoda > Insecta > Coleoptera > Salpingidae > Salpingus > Salpingus planirostris. The sequence goes on along the minus strand of OX460925.1, from coordinate 3,190,517 downwards.
CTGACAGTGGAGTTGCCATGGATATGAACGTGTCATGTACGATTTTCCGCGTTGCTGCAACCACTTGCAATATCGCACACACACACACACACCTTGCACCCATCTCCCCGGTAATAACCCTAATGCGAAACGAGAAAACAACTGACAGTTATTGCATTTTCTCGGGCGATTTTTGAGTTGATACGGTGGTACCCCCGAGATTCCGGGTGGACGCGATCGATATAAAGGAAAAAAGTAACCAAAAGCGAGAGTAACAAAATATTGTACACGGTTTTTTTATGACGTTCTAGAAGACCATTGAGGGAGTCTATAGATAGGAAAATTATTACAAAAATCTATTCGCTTACTTCTTTTAGTTATTCTGATTGTGAACGAACTCTAAAAACGTAAAGTCGAGTTTTGAGAAGCTCTGTCACTTTGACGTTTCGTAACAGGCGGTTTTAATAAAACTGTTATAGATTGGGCATTTATATAAAAAAAATATTATTAAATGATAATTTAAATGTCTTTTGAGCGATTCCTGAATCCTGATCAAGTTTGATCGAAGTAAAGTTACAGGGACGGAGCTGTAGAAAATTCTACGGCTACCTAATTTAGCGATGTAAAAAGTGAACCAATTGTTACAAATGATCATTTGGTGATTGATTGGAGGTGTTTAGGCGTCTTAGAAAATCATTGCTTTATGTTGTGAATATGATGTGCTTGAGGGACAAATTATTAGCGGCCCTTGAAATGAGTACTTTTGAGAAATTTGGTTGGGAAAACATTAAAAACAGCCGTGAAAGTCTGTAAATCGGTTATAAAAGGACAAAAATTTGTAAATCCCGCAAATCAACAATCCAAACAAAATTCTTAGGTACCATAACAACCAAATGACAATCAGGGAAGAAAAACTGTCAAATTCGGCTTCAAAATTTCAATGTTTCGATGTTTCAAGTTTCAGTTTCGGACTTGAAAATTTGGTAACATACCCTGTATGTGTACAAACACTTTTTCTGTTGAGTTGCCATCTCTGTCACTGTTTATCTAATGGTTATTATGAGACAGAGAGACAGGTCTTTGAGGTCTATTTGAGTATATTTCTGCTTGATGTGAAATATTGAGGCCCACCTATGGTTAACCTCCAGTTAGCTAACTGGAACCTTAGACTGTGACAATTCCGGTCAAAATGAATGATACGGCTCACATTCAAAGATACAGTTAGCTAATCTGGAGGTTAACCACTGGTGGAAATACTGGGCCTGAGACATTTACCCATAACCAACCCAAAACCAATGACATGTTCGTATACAGAGACATAAAAAAAATCCTTCATAAAGGGAGGCTATGATAATCGTTCTGTCTCATCTGAAAACTACTAAAAGGATAGAGAGAGAATGAGAGTCATAGCCTCCCTTTATGAAGGATTTTTTTGATGTCTCAGTACATTTTCAAGCGAATTTTTAGAATGAAATGTCACTCGGACATTTGGATTTTCATGAAGGTGAAAAATAAACCCAAAAAGATTCCATTGAGAAGTTTTTCCTATAAATGTCAATTGAACACATGCACATAACGTTCCATTGAAAATGGTGTAAAATTTACAAAAATAAGAAAATTGGGTTTTCAACTTTCGGTATGATTTCGGTGTATCTGTTTGTAATTTTTCCTGAACTCTTTCAACGGTCTCCTAGAACGAACCGAAGAGCTTTTCCGCCATTAAAAAATCCGACACCACATAAGGGCTTCCCTGGTTTTCATTCACATTACCTGACATTACTGATGTATGTACTTTTACTTCATCACCTAGTGTTTGAACAAAATGGAATTTATCTTTTTGCAATAATATTTCTGAAGTCAGAGCCCTCCACCCTTTGGAAAATAGGTAAATACGCCACTGGACGCGATAATGTCGGTCGGAGGTGGTTCGACGTTTAGGGGCGAGATGAGATTGTTGTGTATTCGGAGAATGTCAATCAACCCGCCTAATTCCTGACACGCACCCCATATAATTGGTGACTGTAATCCAACACTTACAACAAGCGGCTTACGGCCTTTATTCATACCCCTAAGAGATATTACGCCCCGAGTCCGGTAAGTGGCTCTCGGAAAGTGCAACTCGGCTATCCTAACTAAATAAGCTAATCGAATTTTTTCGCATTTATTTATTCAGACCGACTGCGAAAGCGGATGATGTCGAACGTGTTCGTACGTACGTATGCAGAGAGAAAGAGGTGCACGATTGTAATCCGGGCGGGGTTTATGGCGATGAGCAATTAGGCAGAGTGCATTACGAAAGTCTCATGTGTGAGGGCGTTATTCGTCGATTACTTGGCTCTTGCCGGAGCCAAAACCAGATGGGACTAATTACGAACTTAAGCCGTCCCTCTCTTTCGATGCGGCCCCACTTTTCCCCCGGACCGAACGCCGGCGCCCCATCCACCCTCTCCCTGCCGACTCCGATCGCGCGATTCTAATTATTTTTGCCGGTTGACAATTGCGATGTATAATCCGATCCTAATTACCGTTATTATTAATGCATAGGGGACGTTGTAATAACTACGTACGCACACTCGCGTGCGATTTGCGAGGGATTATTATTATCGTTCCCCGTTTTCTTTCCGCCCGTCGATATCTGCGGAGGTGCAGGGTGCTGCAGTATAATGTGGCGAACGGGAAAAATTCAGAGATCCGGCGTGGCGGGACCCTAATCTCCGGAAGATCACGTTAATTCCGGGTTGTGTGTCAGATCGAAATCCTATTTTGAAATGTGGAGGTGTATATGTGTGCGGACCTACACGTTAAAGCCGTTCGGGTTCCCGGTCCGTGGGGATACCTATAACCATCGTGGCTTTTGTAATTTATGGTGACAAATTTTCTCCGACCTATAAAATACCACTCGGAATAAAATTCTCAACGTTGAATTTATTTTAACGGGGAAACTATCCAATGTACGGAAATCGATTGGAAATTTTTGCAAATTTCTCGTATTCCTTTTTTACTTTTCATGAAAAAAAAACGATCTGATAAAATTTTAGGTGTAGATTTTTGTGTTTTTTTCATTCAAATTGTTTGATATCTAGGAATCTTAGAGGGGTTTCTTAGTTTCTATAAATTGATTCTCTTTTTGAAGTTTTGTAGACTATGCATTTCTATGACACAAGTTTTTCGAAACATTGTTATGGAATGCGAATGTTTTGTGAAGTCGTTGTAAATTTGTAACTAAAAGAACGAAAACATGGTTATCGTCTTTGCTGGGGACAAGCTATCTTAAGTTTTAGCCAGAGTTTAACTTTTGGCAATTTTCATTGTTACAACTGTGTCTACGATAGGTTAACCTGTGGATTAGATTAAATTTAGTTGAAACCGGGACTGGACCGCCAGCTCTGAAAATTAGAGTGCCAAGTCAACAAATCATCTCTCAACTCATCGTCCTATTAATTCGTACACACTATGCGTAGTTTAAAAATGAGGAAAAAACAGTACTTACTTACTCACAGTAAACATCAGAAACCTTTTGGTTGGAAAATCTGAAACATCATAGTCTAATTTTTGTACGTATAACATAAAATGAGAAAATCGAAATTAAAATTTGTCGAAATTTTTACAATCTGGGGAGATAAATATCTACATTGGGCTACCACAATGAAAATCAACAAATCTCACTTTTATTCAAATTTGATTGATGTGATAAGCTGAAAAGAGGTGTTAGGTATAGTCTATTCAAGATAAACTGAACATCACGTGACCCCAAAGTGCCTGACAAATACCTGTCATTAGTCAATGGTTATCAATGTTTTTCATTTAAATTTTGCTAAGCAACTTAGGTCACGTGATGTTCAGTTTATCTTGAATAGACTATATTTCATGATATTTCCGCAAGTTATTTCCATGATGAAAATCTGTGAACTAGAAAAGTCGACTTCGAATCCAAACAGCGGCTATAATGTCGCTTAATAATTGAAGCTGGTCCTATTTTTCCATGCTATTTCCATCGCAGTCGACATTTGCAGATTCATAAGTGAAAAATCAATCTTTTTATTTCGTCTGTTATTGTTCTTGCTCTTATTTCAATTCCATTTCGCGAAAATCGGAAGAAACGTGCTATTTCCAGCATCGGGAAATTCACAACAAAATATCTCCCATCTGTCTTGATAAATCCCAATCATATAAATTCTACAGCACCGTGACACAGTGTCCTTTCTTTATACATATTTTGTGAATAGAGACATTCGCGATTTGATTCGTTAGTGGTGTCAACTATATGCAACCAGTTATACTTATACTAATTCAATGAGACCGCTTTCCCGGCGCATCCACCTCTTTTCGTAATCGCCCGGTATCGCGATTAATTAAACGAACGCGGGATCCGAAAGTCTGAAGTATTTTTATTTAATAAATTACACGCCAGAATTTGATAATTTTCATTACTGCAGCGGGCGGAACAATAGCGGCGCGCTGTAGAAAAATGTTCGGGGGAGGATTTCGGATGGAGCGAGAGCATCCAGAGGCGGAGGGTGGATGTCGACTTGCGTTCGCTCGTTCGAGGGGGCGCGGAGGGGCGGCGAATATGGGGTGGTATTTTAGGGGGACGGGGGCCGCGCGCAGAGATGCTACCGAGCTAGTAATATCCGCATTCCAGCGTTGGAATCCTGCGTTGACAGTTCCTGATATTGCAGGCCCGGGTGTCTGATAACGACTCTGCTCCAGGAATGTCGTTAGCTTTCCAAAAATAACATTTAGACAGCGTTATTTATGGGCTGTGGCAATTTCGCCGGATCGTGCCGCACGGAGCGAAAAGGACTCTTCGCCTTTTTAACATTTTTATTGTCGGCATCCTTCACACCGGCGAATTTAATACACCCACTACTCAAAACTTTTTGATTAATCTACTTTGCGCTCTCTCTCGCGTCGCCTATTATTCATAATCGGGCGATAAACACTCAATTACCGCACCGATTCTCGCCCAATAATAGCGATGAAATTAAAATTATATCACTCTACTGGGGTAATTAACTTCATTACCGGATTAACGTCTCGTTTTACCTAATTCACATTCACTCTCAACTAGTTAAATAGGTATAGGTATTTATTTAACTAGTCCATAATAGTTTAGGTAATTAATTGCTGGAGAATTCTGCGTTGGAGGTGTTTTTGACAGTTCTTCAAAAATTTGAAAAAACGTGTTGAATAACCTTGGTGATAAGCCCATATACAGGGTTTTCATTTAAGTCCGGTCCCCACGTGACCTACCGAAAGTATGCAACCCAACTTACATCATTGGCGTAACAAGCAGATTCCATGAACTATACTGTTTTAATAAATTCCTCTGACAAATAAAATCGGAAACAGCCAATTCAAACCATTAAAACTGAAGAACACTGGTGGTTTTTGAGCAATTAAGTGTTGCTGCAGTTCTTCAATGGTGCGAGACCTAAAGGACTCAAAATCTTCCGTCTGACTGACACTGACAAATTATCGAAATATTCGAAAAAATGACGCCACTGGTGACTTTGACACAAATATTACTAAAAGCACAGACTACTAAAAGCAACCCAAAAACTACCCATATCCCTAAATATGTATAACAAGTTGCCTAACTAATGGTCACGTGGGAACCTGGCATTAATGAAAGCCCAGTATATTCATAACGGGCTAGTCCATAAACAGCCACTTTATGGACGACAAACTATGTCATAATACTTGACATTATGTACTATCGAGTGCACTCCTTTTTCCCCGCCCTCTCACTCTTGCACAACGGGGGAATCCGCGCGCTAGAGCGAGAGAATGGGGAAAACTTTGGCACTCGGTAGTACAGTTGACCATGAATAATTGAAAACGGTTGATGGACAATTGGATAATTAAAGGCATTTAATTAGTTAGTGTTTGTAAAAACAATAAATTATTATTCACATGAAAAATTTACAATTAGGTATTCCGTAATATCATAAACTGCTGTTCAAGAACTGTACGAAAAGAAGAGGAATCTGTTTAGGATCAGGTGTATGCATTTTGGAATAAGTCAAATATTGCCGCCTCAAAATGAGTAATTTCTGGACTGTGGCATTAGACACATCCACTTTGTCCACATCGGGAAATCCTTCAATTTTCACCATTCCTCTGCATCCCATATTGATACTCCGCCCTAAACTATCTACAATTTTCTTCGTCACTTGATCCAAATCATAAAGGAAATTCGTTGCACTTAGAGGTGGCTGTAAAATCGCAACAAAAACCATTTTATTACACTAACTGCATAAATTTCGGAAAGTAGAGATTACGTTTTGTGTTGACATGTTTGTGGCTGGCGCGGCTTTATGAAACAGGCACGAATTGATCGCTTCCATGTCTAAGTTTTGTTGGGGCGAACAGACGAATAGGGGCGAATCCCATCGATTTTTCCCGTCTGGTTCTTCGTATCGCATTACGAGGCCATCGAATGTGTCTCGATCATACTTTTCACTGGTTTCTGGTCGATTCTTGTTGAAAGTCCAGGCATCCTCTATGTTGATTTGAGTATGGATCGTGCATTGCGTACTTTTGTTGGCTTTCGAGCCGCAGTAAAGCTCGTACCTGTAGCCTTTGATGTAGTTGAGGCCGTCCAAGATTACGACATTCTGTGAAGTGATGAGTCGTAATACTTCCGATTTTAGTAAAGCTCTCAAGTGCTTCTCTTTATTAGAATCTGCAAATGAGTGTAACGTATGAATCCAATTGATTTTTAATAATAATAAATGATAATAGAGGAATACCTGAAAATAAAGTTTTCTTATCAAAGTTAGCTTTGAGCAGCTGGTCTTGTTCACTAATTATATGGACTTGTTTGTCATTTTTATTGAAAAAGTCGCGTAATTCTGAGGTTCTTGTGGTTTTTCCGCTTGATGGGAGGCCTGTTAAAACAATCAGAGGCATAGTTTTAAAGCTGTTTTGACATTTATTATTTACACAAAAAGTGAGGTTAGACGACAAAACGTCAAAAGGCTGTCGTCTGTCAAGTGTCAATCAACCGGGTAGGGGTTACAAGGGTGATCGAACAAACCTCGAATGTACTGGGGGAGAATTTCTTCATGAGGTTTATTGGTAAAATGAGCGCACATTTGACACTCTACAAACACATTCGTTTTTTAATGCTGTTGTAGGATATCCGCCCTTGTTTTAATCAATGGAATTATGTTTCTTAAAGTTACCATAAAGCGTTCAAAGGTAAAGAAACTCTAAAAAGTCTAGAACACGACTTGCCGTTTTAATTTTAACTCCTGCGGTTATTCGGGTTATTCTGTTATTAACTTCTCGTTCCAAATTTTGACTTGGGTGGAATTTTGACCAAAATAAACCAATTCAAAACCCGAGCTAGAAAAACAGGCTGCTATTGTGACCGTGTGTCCGTACGCCATACGCCATTGTTACTCCCATTCCCTTTCCATACCGATTCCGATGAAAATAAAATAAAGCTATAGTCTGAAACGGGGTATTCGGGGGTACCTTTTTTTGGTAAACTTTAACCGCCTCCAGATTGAGAACCGTTGGGGCCTCGACAACATTTTTGTCTTACAATGTCGTCAGGAATTCGCCATTACCGGGTCATGAGGTAACTTTATTTATTTCATCGTTTTTATAGAGGAATCATCGGGCGAATTATTGCAGGCTAATTTCTGGACACCGTGTATTTTGTACTGAAAGAAACATTTGTTGAGGAAAAAAAACAATATCAATTATCTGATGTATGTAATTTGTATGAATCAAATTTCAATCGAAATTTAAGTAGAAGGATAAAAAAAAATAATTACATTATTTTAAAGGAGTAGATATAGATACATTATTGTATAGAATCAAAAATACAATCTTGAGGTATATGAGAATAAACTAGTGAATTTAACTCAATTAATTCATAAACGGATTACAAGTCAAGACTCTTGAAGTATAGTGGAAGTGATTCGTTGGAAGCTGCCAACCAATAAGATGAAGACAACATTATTATCATCAGTTATTACAGAGTGAAAAACTAGAACGAATACAAAACTAAATAAAATACTAATGTACAATATAAGTTCGTTTCGTAATGTAATGCAATATTATTATGTATCTCAAAAACATTATGGAAAAAGGCACTTGACTTACGCACCACATTCATTTCAAATCTAGCACTAATTTTTTACCTAGATATTTATTATTCACATAACAAAGGCCATTAGAAACATACGAAAATAAATTAAAACACGGCATCGTACCGTTTTTAGTCGATCGCCTTCACCTGCCCCATGATCTTGTCTTCCCATAGCGGAAGCACTTCGGAATCGTTCGTTATCTCCTCTTGCGTCACTTGGTTGCCAAGATCCGCACAAACTGTTTTAAAGAAGAACCTGAAACATGACATACATTCAACATATTTTTCTCAACCTATCACTGGAAATATACAGCTTCCATTCATTACTTGATTTGAAGAAATGAAAAACTAATAGCTGTTGAAAATTAAAAAAAACCGTCAAACTAGTTTAATCAAAATGATCATTTAATCGATAGTTTTTCCATAATACAACAATAATATTGACCGACACACCAGATTAGCCAATAGCCGTCGTTATGGCCTTGATTAAGTATAGAAGGTGGTTAGACATTGCGCACATTTTTATCATCACTGGACTGTCAAGTTTGTGAGATAATTTCTTTCCTCTAACCTCCGGTTAGCTAAATGGAACTTTGAACGCGACCCTTTATTAGACGTTTCAACCAGAATTGTCCCAGTCTATGGTTCCAGTTAGGTAACAGGAGGATAATTAGAGGTAAAAATATCGGGTCTTAGTGTTTTTTGACACTTCAACTGTAGCTGACTTTGCACACACTAAACCTAAATCAATGAACGCAATCATTGAGTGGCTAACCATCTTCACTACTGAACCAAATTATTAGTCATTTACAGGGCTTTCATTAATGCCAGGTCCCCACGTGACCATTAGTTAGGCAACTTGTTATACATATTTAGGGATATGGGTAGTTTTTTGGTTGCTTTTAGTAGTCTGTGTTTTTAGTAATATTTGTGTCAAAGTCACCAGTGGCGTCATTTTTCGAATATTTGTCAGTGTCAGTCAGACGGAAGATTTTGAGTGCTTTAGGTCTCGCACCATTGAAGAACTGCAGCAACACTTAATTGCTCAAAAACCACCAGTGTTCTTCAGTTTTAATGGTTTGAATTGGCTGTTTCCGATTTTATTTGTCAGAGGAATTTATTAAAACAGTATAGTTCATGGAATCTGCTTGTTACGCCAATGATGTAAGTTGGGTTGCATACTTTCGGTAGGTCACGTGGGGACCGGACTTAAATGAAAACCCTGTGGTAAAAACAATCCGCCCTGTGAGTTGAGGTACGGTATTTTAAATGACGTCGTTGTATTCAAAATATGGCTATTTTAATGCCAGTTGCTAGGCATTTTCAATAAAAATAAACGGCTTTTGCCGGCCATTCAGTCTTATTTAGTATGACTTTGGGTATGACCAGGTAGGGTTGTGCCTACAGCAATTGATCGAAAAGATTTTGACCATTTATTTTCGGTCAAAATCTTTGAAATTCGCGCTTATCGACGGCCAATACCGAGAGCGCGCGGGCTTTCTAGCCAATCACTGATTTAAATATTTTATTTACAATTTTCCTTTTTGTTGCGTTAATTTTAATTTCAAGAATTATTCATTAGTTTTAAAAGAGTTTATGTTGTTTTTAATGTTTATTAGTTATTAGCTTATTGTTATCATCAATAATGTTACACATTTCATTTTTTTTACGTTTTGTTCGTTTTTGTTGAACAAATGAGTATGTAAGACATTTCTTTAGCTGTTTTGAATATTCCAATTTTTGACAAAATGAGAATAAAATTTGACCGAACACCTGGTCAATTGTTGTCAATTGACAGGTCAAATACCTGTCAATTGACCAAAAAAGATTTTGACCGGTCAAAAGCACAACCCTATGACCAGGTATGACCAACCATAGAAACTGTTCAATATTGAACAGCGCAAATAAATACAAATTCATCGTGTTCTTTCAAACTGTGTTAAAATCCATCTCAATATTATATTTCTGATTTTTGATTTTTGACACGTTTTTAGTTTTTATAAAAGCCTAATCCAATCGATTTCTTGATTTCCTGGCAAGTTCAATATTGAACATTAGCAAACATTAGTGAGATTTTTGCTAGCTGTTTTGAAAAAATATATTGAAATGATGAGTTAGTTCAGCTACAAAATTTATCAACCAGCGTTTACTAGTGAGCCATTTCAATGATCATGCAGAATTGGTCAACATCACCAGAGACAAGTTGATGAAACAAACGAGCGTAATAGGTAAATCTTAGCAACTTGCTAGGAGATCCCATTACACTCACTTTGTTTATCAATACTTCTCTCTCTGATTATTTTAGCGAATAAACCGGATTGCGCAACCAGAATCGGGAATAAGTGAGAATACGAAAACACCACAAACCTATAGTTTCCCTTTTTAGGCAGGTACTCTTTAAATTGCTTCAGCGTGATTTGCGTTCCGGGTATTTTGATCCGATACGGAAACTGTTCGTCACAAAACGCGAAAACCGTCGTCGTCGTCGTCATCGTAACACTCGCTCCGTCATCGACGAAACCCCTCTGCTGCTGCTGCTGCTGCTGCAACCGGACCGACTTTCTCAAAGTCGACTGACTGCTCTGACACAACTCGACGCCCCTGTTGTTATTACCGTTGCCACCCAGACTGTTCCCTAGCGACGACTTGTTACTATATTTCGTCCGCGCCTTCGCGTCCTCCTCGAGCCGCCGGCGCGCCTCCTCCAGCTGCGTCTCGGTGTTGGGGTGCGGCGGCGGCGGCATGCACGGGTCCGCCACGAACGGCTGCGCCGGCCCGCACGCGCTCTTCCTCTCCAGGGAGCTGGACCGCGACGACGCCCGCCGCCGCCGCCCCGACGCCGCCGCCATCTCGCTGTGCGCCGCCGTTCCGCCGCCCCGCCCGCGGTCCGACTTGATCAGCCAGTCGATGACCACGTGGTAGTCCTTGCCGCCGCCGCCGCCGGAGGGCGCCGTCCCCGACACGACCGAGACGCCGCTGTCCGTCAGGTCGGTGAGCGCCTTCTTCGAGGAGCGTCGCCTCAGCAACTGCTGCTGGGTGCCGAGCACGTGCTCGGGCATGCTCTTGGATTTGGTCATCGACTCGCTGAAGTCGTGCACGTTGCCCGAGTCGCCGCTGAACGTGGAGAAGCCGTCGCGGTCCTTGCGCCGGACGCCCCGTAAGATGGCGACGCCGGCGCCCCCGTGCGGCGACAGAGGGCGGGAGGTGAACGTTTCCGGGTCGGAGAACACGCGGTTGACGTGCTCGTCGAGGATGTCTTGGTCGTTGTCGTCCATTTGTTGTTGTTGCTGGGGTTGGGGTTGTTGTTGGGTGGGGTGGAATTTCGGGTCGACTTCGCGGCCCGGAACGGTGGGGCGACCTCTGTCTTCCAGGGAACTCATCGAATCGCTCTGCAATATCAACGAAATTTGTAGAATTTTCGTATGGAGTGTAATGCTGGAAATTCATAATTTTTTAATGGAAATAATCCTGAAAGGCGAATATCCACTCTTAAATTAAAGAATCTGGTACTGGTGGGTAATTTCAAGACATTCGTATCCAAAAGTAATGAAAATTATTAATAATTTATTGCTATTACTGATGTAGACGCCACTGTTCTGTGTCATGTGTATGTCAAAAGTGACAGTCCTAAAAACTGTACCCCCGCTGGTGGTCTGTAAAGAAGGAATAAAACCTTAAAAATTACTCAATCTCTCCAAAATCGACTCGAAAGACTGAGAAACGGTCAATGAAAAAATTTTACCGAGAGCCGAGAAGTATTAAGAGTGAATGAATGGGTAAATTTAGTTATTTTGTCACTGTTTTTGCTTGTCCTTATATTCGGTTGATTTCTATTTCATTATTCAACCGTCAGTGTTGACGTTAAAACAGTGGCTTACATACGTAAATATCATCTGTTCAGTTCTGTAGTGCGGAACTAAATGGTGATTTGGTTTTTTTAGGTTTTGCCATGGTTTTGTAACTAAATCAATCGAAATAAAATAAACAGTGGGCTGTTGCCATAAAATATTGAATGTCAAGAAGTTTTGTATTTTGACATCGATCAGGATTTCGGTTTTCCCAAAGTGTACTTATCCCTGTAATTTGAGCCATCTTCAAATGGAAAAGACACAAGAAAGAAATAAAAGAAACGCACGTTGACTTAGAAATAGAAAATAGTGAATACTGCTCCAAAGGAGGAAGTAATCTTGAGAAAATCTTTCGGACTAAATTTTAACCAAATTAACGACTGAGAATTTGTGTAAGTGTATCAAATATTAAAGAAAATAGAGAACTGATTACTTCCGAATAAATGAAAATTCAGCGTTATTTGAAGCAGACAGAAAAACGGCTAACCTATTTTGAAAAGCCCGCATTTCTATTTACATTATGCCAAAATTCGTGACAGGAAGGTTGTGTTACAATGGCAAAATTACCAAAACGTCAAATTCTCCTCCGCACTACATAACTGAATGGACTTTAATGAGATATTTCGTCTTTGAAGGGATTGTTTGTTTGAAAGCTATCTATCATTTACCTCTCCGATTTCATAATCGAACTTAAAGTCTACTTGAATAGGATTGTTTTCTATGACTGAGATGTTAATTTTTCGGCCAAATTCTACGATGTCTATTGGATAGAAATTATCGTCATCATTTCTGATTGGTTGTGAAGATAACTTTCAAATGTTTCTGCCAATGTCAAAGGCATAAATGAACAAGTCAACAAGTCTATGAAAGTGGAATGAGAATATGATAGAAAAAGTCTTACATTTGTCACATTCAAGACTTCACTTTTACTAAAGTGAAATGGGGGGTCAAAATCGGTGATGCCATTGTGAGTTTTTGATGGATAAATAGATGAATTCACAAAGCAAAAATCATGATAGTTCGTAGGTCTACATAGAAGATTTTTTTATAAAAACGCTCAAACCCCATCATATACTTCATGATTTCATTAAAAAAAAAAAATTATTATTTTTACAATACCAATCACGAAACTAATCATAATTTAGATTTTCTCAAACATTAGTGTCTAGTAATACCAATGAACATTGAAAATTTTTTTAAAAGAAATAGAAATGCAAATTTTGACACATGTGAATTGAGAATTATCGGATTAAGAAAACTTATATTTTGAAAGGAATTTCGAATTTATGCTAGCGTGTACACGTATCTACAGAACACCTTGTACATACAGACAACAACAAAATTCTTCATGGAGGCAGGCTAAAATAATCGTTCTGTCTCTATCCTTTTAGTAGTTTTCAGATGATACAGAATCCCCTCCCTTTAAGAAGAATTTTAATGATGTCTCTGTATGAACAAAGTCCTCCTCGATCTACCAAGTGTTCTTATTTATAAAATAAATTTAAAGTATGCTGTAAAAAATTTGGACAATAGAACATTTCAATTTTAACAAAACCCGAAACTCAATATTTTTCGCTGTGATTGGTAAATTTCTGAAACACACCCCACACCACAATCAAAATTCTAGATAGAAATTCGGAATCACAAAGCAAATAAGCCACTAAACTGACTAGTCCTTGTTCCAATTACAAAAATTGACTGTAGGACTTTCATTACCTCTTTCAATTTTTTGTGGAGCAAATCCTGCGTCTCTTGTTGACGTTTGACGATCTCCAGTTTGGCCGTCAGAATGGCGGCGTGCTGTTGGACGTCCATCGGCGGACAATTCCTCACCGCATCGGAGCGCAACATCCGCGGGATGAACACTTGGTGCATGTTGGATTCGCGATTCAACGAGGCCAAATCTTTGGCGTGCTTCGCCTCGTGAGAGGTCCTCTTGTGATGGTGGCGGGCGCGGCTGGACGTCCCTCTCGACTCGCTTCAGTGAACAAACGACGAACAAAACGATTAGGAAAATGACAGTCCCGAAAAATACGAGCGACAAATACATTTTTCTCAAGAGTGCTTCAACCATGTTCTGATACACCATGTCATTTTCATGGGGGTACCATTCTGGAAATAGTACATTACGTAACTGAGGATAAAAGTAGCACACTACGCACGCAATGTACTATACTTTCCCCACGACCCATTAACAAATTGCAATTGTCAAAAATGGCGCACCCGAGGTATGAGGGCCGATTCCTGGTCAATATATGTAAGAGAAAAAGCCCCTATAAACTATGGTCCGCAAATATTTAATTCATACAGGGTGTCACATTTAACATTTCCAGTACATTTTTTAACGGCATGATATCCGCATGCGGAAAAATGTTTCAGAAAAGGTTTTGTCGATTTTGTATCTTCATTAGTTCCAGAGATATTGCGATTTAGATGCACCTGATCGACGGACGAAATATTAAAATCTGAAGGCTAGCCCAAAATACCCCAAAATGATAAAGTAATGAAAGCTTTCAGATGTTTCAATAATTTTTTAGTTTTCTACTGTTCTAGAGAAATCACGAAATCACTTTTCCAAATAAAAGACGTAATATGTACTTTCGAAAGCAAAGCAGAAAGAGTAATAATGTATTAAAACAATAAACTCCTCTTACCCTATGCTGTCTTTTTGTCTATGAAATTTTGTTGTATAATTTCCAAATCTTAGTTTTTTGTTTTCGAATCAGGTGCACTAAAATCCCAAGATCTCAGGAATTAATAACGATACAGAAATCAGTAAAAGTTTTTCTGAAATCTTGTAAGATAGGTTTCCTTTCTCAAATGAAACTTTCTCAAAAATTTTGTTGTCATGCCTCCGAAAAATGTACTGGAAATGTTGAATCTGCCACCCTGTACCTATTAAGCGTTTGCGGACCATAGGTTATTTTATAGGAAGATTTTCTTATATCGACGGCCCTTATACCTCGAACACGAAATTTTAAGCACACCCTGTATAAACACTGAATTGAGAATATTGGAATCTCGAGTGAAATATTCACTACATCATCATGTTTTGTCATTAACATTACTAGAGTGGTAAGTAGCAAATTATATAATTGCTTTACCACTTACGGAATGTATACTACTTTATCTACGAAGCTAAAAAAATGGAATTGAAAAATATTCATTGAAAAGATTGATGATTTTTTAATAATTTTTATTGTATTTTAATTTTACGAATTATTGGAGTACTGTGAATATTGAATACTAATGAAACAGCAACATTATTAGTTTTGTCATGTTGGCAACACTTTTTCAACTTACAAATTACAACTATGGCGGCAAAAATTAATCAATTTTATCACGGTTACTATGGCTACAAAACAAATTGGTGCCAATCATATATCTGGCGCCGAGAAATTCCCTAATCGTGCGATCGACTTAGGGCCAACTGCACCGCTTTCACTTAAGAGTTAAAGTGGAGCTTAAGACTTGACTACGATTGTTAACAACAATTGTTGCTAAGGTTTAAGTTCCACTTAAATTTTAAGTTAAAGCGGTGCAGTTGGCCCTTAGTTACATTACACAACAATGCATGTAAAGTGACGTTTACTGCGATTGTCAGGTGTACAAAATCACATGGCGGTCGTAGATAAAGCAAGTTGTTCACAATGGCGGTCGTGGGTAAAATACTCTAAACGATATGAATACGGAAAATACTCTCTGGGATGAAAACGAGAAAAACTTGCTCATGCATCATGCGGTTAGAAGTCCTTACCTACCTTTCGGATGTAAACCATATTAGATCACTCTGACGTTATTTTTTGGTACGTATTCGAGTGCTACCTACACAATTTACTCAATAATCCACCCCAACACCGATTCTCATTGGTCTCTTTCGAAAAAATACTCACGTGGCGTAATCGCTCAAGGACATGCTGTCCGATTCGGTCCTGACATCCGAGTGACTACTGAGCGATTGCATCTCGCTATCCTGTCTCGACACCGGATTGTACGAATTGTAAGCGGCATGAGCTCCGGCTCCACTCCGGACAACGAACAAACTACGCAATCACGCAGAAAAAAAAAAGTGTAACGAAAAGGGAGGAAAAAAATGAACAGGCCACAAACACGCGAAAAAGAAGCTGATAAAAATGGCGGAATCTGGAATGCGGAAAATGTTACCTGGCGTAAGGCTCGGATTTCGGCGGGATGTCCAGAGCGCGGTGATTTTGCGACCGCCACAGCATGTTCTTGGTGAGGCGCAGCGAACTGGAGACCGTCGTGGGAGTGTGATGGCCGGTACTGACACTTCCTGTTTTCGAAAACACACGATGACAACGGATAAAAGTAGTCGTAACTTTTTAGTGAGGAACTAGATTTCGAAGTTTTAGTAACTTTTGCATTGTAACAGTGACTTTTTACCCTGAAGTTTGCTGTGAATTGGGCTTTAAAAGTACGGTTAGCTATTTTTTCTATCATTTTTGAATAACTTCTGAATTTTCACCTATTCGAAAGTACCCAGAAGAAACATTCAACAGAAACTTTTGGAACATTCCGGGAATATTCCAAAACTTCCCAATTTTGAAATTCCCGCCATACCAACAACCAATCACAAGGCCCAAAATTTCCCCCTTTATGTTCCATACGACGTCAGAAACTATCAGACGCATGCGCAGACTCGAAAAAGGGGCGTGTTTTAGACTGCTCATGCCATGGCCCATGGCCGACTATAGTGTAGATTGCTTATTGTCATTTGCCAAAAGTCGGCCTTTTCTGTGACGTTTCGTGACTTTTCTCGTTCAACGATATTTTCAGCGTAATTTATCAAGATTTTCAGTATTCTATTGTGAATTGTGTGATTGTGAGTGTTTTAATAGGGAAATGAAATAATCAAATTTCCAACCTTTTTTGGTAAGTTTTTCGAAGGTTTTCATACAATATTCTTATTAAAATCGAAAATTTTCATCATTTTTCAACCAAGTCAGTGGCACACTGCTCAAATACTGCAAAAAATGGAATTTCGTGATGGTCAAAATTACGTGGTGAGGATGGAATTAAATTGTAATCGATGAATTTGTGATTTTTCAATATTTAAAACGGCTGAAGAAATGTTGAAAATTAGAAAAGGCCGACATAGAAGTATTAGTATTTGAGCAGTGTGCCACTGACTTGGTTGAAAAATGATGAAAACTTTCGATTTTAATAAGAATATTGTATGAAAACCTTCGCAAAACTTACCAAAAAATGTTGGAAATTTGATTATCACAATTCACGATAGAATACTGAAAATTTCAATAAATTACGGTGAAAATATCATTAAACGAGAAAAGTCACAAAACGTCATAGAAAAGGCCGACTTTTGGCAAATGACAATTAGTATTCCGACCTGTCTACTAAAGTAGACCCTGCATGGCCGCATGCGCCTGATTGGGATAAATAACTACCATTAGAGGCGCTGCAGACGCATCGAAAAACGCGTACTTTTTAATTATGACATCGATGACATTTCATGTTTATATTCAAAAACGATCGGATTTCAAATTAAAAAAGAACTGAGGATTGCTTAAACTGATTGTGTGCCATTTCTGCAATGATAATTTAGTGGAATTGTGTATTGAAATGAAAATGAACCTCGAAATGAACCGAAGTAAGTGGTTAATTTTATGATTTTCTTGTTTCAGGGCCGATCTTTTCACCTCTGGGTAAGTTTAAACTGGCGGTTAAATACCTTGGTTACTATTGTTGCAACAATGAAAATCAACAAATTTAACTGCCGGATAAACTTAACTGGAAGATGAAAAGATCGGCCCTTAGTGAAATTTACCTTATTTTGCAACGAAAGACCTATACATTTCATGTCGAGGAAATCATTACTACAGTTCTTTGTATTATGCTTAATTGCGTGCATCGTGGTTGGTATTAGAAATGAGAAAAAATTTAATTTTGACAAAAGTACGCGTTTTTTGGCAGTTTATTTTTCATCCATCAGAAGGCGTATTCAAATTGGAAACTCCTCAATAGTTTCTGACTGTTTTCAACGCTCTAGGAACGCAGGACTATTAATTATATTTGATTTTTTCTGTTGATTCCAATAAAATGAACTAAAAAGCATAGTGTTTGAGTATGTAATTAAAACTCCCATTGAATGCAACTCAAATATGCCATAAAAAATTATGACTTTCGGATTTTTCCCCAAAATTTCAATGTTCCCGGGATTTATCCATCACCAATTAAAATCGATGATTACCTGGGGTGGTGACCAAAGGAAGAGCCTGTTCGCCGATGTACATTTTATTTTCGTGAAGTGTGGGGAGAGGGCCGATGCCGCCGCCGCTGATTAAATTCGGTAAGATGTCTCTTGTGTTGCTCAGCGAACTCGAGGAGCTCGAGTCGCCGCTGCTCAGGTCGTCGCTGCCGCGGCTGGGGTTCTGGACAGACTGAAAACGAAGAAACGATTTTGAGTTATTTCCATTTTGTAAAATTTTTCCTCATTTATTCATGATGGTGACCAAGGCAATGACTTCCATACCGGCATATTGACAGTGACGCAATAATTCCTCTATAAGATACTTGCAAGGCTGCCATTTTGTCTGACAATTCCTATATGGTTGTCAATTGTCAACCAGGACGAAATTTTTATTATTTTTATAGATGATGGCCGCCTTGCAAGTATTCAACGGGCTACTTCGATGTCACTTGACAGTTTTCTTATGCAAGTGATGTCAAATCGAATATTTTACCTGCAAATATTGAAGGTACATGTCGCTCTTGAGAAAATTCGGATAAGTCGTATTGTTGATGAGCCGTTCGATTTGCGCCTGCGCCTCATCGAACAACGTGATCGGAGGATCAAGGCACTGTGAAGACTTCAAATTTTTCGTTATCTCCCTTTTCATCTCGTCGTTTATTGGAAGAGTGGACTTCATAAAGTACGTTCTAAAATCAAAACGAATTAAACAAAACCGTAAGAAGAAAATAAGGCCGATTCTGTACCGAGAACAGAGAAAAACTAAAGGACGTTTATCCCAAACAGCGGACCGGCTGACTCAAACTTTGACGCAAGTAAACATTTAAACTGGGTAAAAATAGATATTCATGGGGACCGGACCGTGCGAATTTCACCTAAGCGCCACAGTTTAGTTTTTGCAGGAAATCATGATATACTTGAAAATTCATACCACCAGTGTCAATTTCGACAATGTGAAAATACAACAATTGTGTCAAAAATTCTGCTGAATCTTTTTTTTAATTTCACATGAATTTTGGCACCCGACGATTATAAAGCGAAAGAATTTTTTAAATGAGCGAGTGTACCGTTACCATAGCGACCGGTAACCAAAGTAGAACTTTAAATGGCCGAAATGTCATATTTTGGCATACGATCCTATAAATTCTTTTAGTTCGAGCCTGAGGTGCAAATATGCATCAAATCGGAAGCGGATAGTGTGTATAATTGTGTCGCCGCACATGCCTTCATATTTTTAAGTGAAAATCGCATGAAAATCCGATAAGAAAAACGATCATAATCGTTTTTTCTGAAGTGAGCGGATTGAATCCGACTTTTATTTAAAATAGTCGTAACGGTCGTAACTTTGTAGTCAGAAACGTGTCAGAAACTAGATCTTGAAGTTTTTCTTTTTAGTGACTTTTACTTTGTAACTGTGACTTTTTACTCCAAACAGTCAGATGGACTTCTGTCAATTTTTGAATAACTTGGAATTTTTACTTATTTGAGAGTACCCTAGTCCTTTATTCAATGAAATGAGAAATGTTCAGCGAAACTGTTTTGCAAGATTTTCCGAAAGAGCAATGCCAAAAAAGTGCCTGCAATTAAATATTTGTTGCTATCTTTCTACTACTCTTCTGCCCATGTATGTATAGTTGAGGATATTTCAAAATTATAGAAATTACTTTGTTTTGGTAAGGAATTAAGTAACAATCCGTGACGAAATCTAGAATTTTCCGTGGACGTTTACCGAGGGGTCAACCACTGGGCAATTTTGGTGTACACATGTTGGCAATTTTCTGGCAATTGTGGCAATTGTCTGGCAATTGTGGCAATTTTTGGCAATTGTCTGGCAATTGTGGCAATTTTCGGCAATTGTCTGGCAATTTTGGCAATTTTTTGGCAATTGTCTGGCAATTGTGGCAATTTTTTTGGGAATAACTGGAGTTTATTGTTTGTTTCAGTTCTAATAAGAAAGTTTATTAGTCATTCCTTATCGATATGTTATTTACTATTTTATTAACTGTTTTGACTATGTAGGTAAGTATAAGGAATTCTAAAAGATGTATGAATAAATTGAGTAATGATATAAAGACATCAAAAAAATTCTTCATAAAGGGAGGGTATAATAAGCGTTCTGTCTCTATCCTTTTAGTAGTTTTCAGATGAGACAGAATTATAGTCATAGCCTCCCCTTATGAAGAATTTTTATGATGTCTGTTTACCTATGGTAAACGGCGCACCCACTGACTCACGTGCGGATCGAAGACTGAACGGCGGACCGACTCTTCTAACCTCAAATTTCAGGCCCAAAATTTGCGAAAACTACCGGAAATCGAGATCAGTCATGAATTAAACATCAAACTTTTCCACGGGGACTCACGGGACATTCGGATCGCTCAAAAATGACGAAAAATACGGAAAAATTCAGGGATTCTTTTTCCGTGACGAGATGAATGTATTATCACTCTGGATTAAGGGTACACGCATAGGGTACACGTAAAGCGACAATTAAATGAAAAAGCGGATCCGATCAATCAGGTGATCATCAGCACCTTGGCAACCGCGTAAACAAAGTAGAAAATTTAATTTCGAAATTCTTGACCGGACGTTTCCCAGTGCGATCCGCATAAAAATCGAGCCAGGAAATCTTGAATATTCGGTAAACCGAAAAGCGAACGACAAAAATTACGGGAAAAGTCAATTTCCCAGACAGAAATTTGGTGAAAAATACAGAAAACCGCATGAAAATCGGGCAAGTAAGACGTTGAAATTTCGGTAAACAATGAGGCCGCGTTGTATAAAGAAATTGAACCAAATTTAAGCTTGAACTCGGTAAAAAAATGACTTTATTTGTTCTAAAAAAATCATGAATCTTTTCACTTTTCCATTCCATAGATCATTAAAGACTCTTTCTACCACTATTTAATTTATTGAAATCGGTGAAAAATAAAAAAGTTGCAGCTCTAGGAACTCTTTATATTGCCCAGAATTGAAATAGACGGTGGGTCTTCTCTGAAATAGTAGATATTTCCCAGCATTTCGCACTTGTTAAAATTTATTTTGCGTATGTATCTCGTGTGGCAATTGTGGCAATTTTTTGGCAATTGTGGCAATTTTCTGGCAATTGTGGCAATTTTTTGGCAATTGTGGCAATTGGTGTACATCATTTTGGCCAGTGGTTGACCCCTCGACGTTTACTATTTTTATAAAGGCCACCTATTTCATTTATTTTGATCAATTTAGTGAATTTAGTAACAAAATCCTGACAAAAGCCCAACAACACTAAAATTCCAGTTAGTCCCTCACTACAAAGTTAATCAGCCTTTAGACACTTCAGCCATTTCAATTTTCTCTCACATTCAACAATCGGTCGTTATGGAATCGCATATGTTTTTCGGATTTGACCACTGACCTATACAGTATGTCCACGGATGGGGTTTAGAAAAGGATTTTTTTTTTATTTCTGATTTTACAGAAAAAATTATTGTTCATAAAATCGCCTGCTTGCTCTCAAATCTCTAAAACTGATTTCGCTTTCATTTCAACATGAACAGTAATTTTTTTATTGAATTTTATTAAAAAATTTTGGACTTTGAAATATTTTCATCCAAAATTAATAGAAGTACCAGTAACCGAAACCATGGTGCGAAACCTTGTAACAGTCACTGACCAAGTGTCAACATAATTTGAATATGAAATTTGGAGAGGGGTTCATCTATGGATTTGAATTTTTTCTCATTTTATTTTATATTTTCAAGTAATCTTGGACAATAAGTAGGGCACAGGGTCACCCCGTAATTGGTACCGATTTAATATCTATTTAGCATCGCATAAATTATCTTCGCTATCAGTATTTTCACCATTTGTCAAAGTTCTGACATTCTGACGGGTGCTTGTGCTGGTGATGACTGACTGTTGTCAACTTCTGCGCTATGGTTTCGCTTACTGGTACTTCTATTAATTTTGGATGAAAATATTTCTAAGCCCAAAATTTTCAAATAAAATTCAATAAAAAAATAACTGTTCATGCTGAAATGAAAACGAGATGGGTTTTAGAGGTTTGAGAGCAAGCAGGCGATTTTATCAAGGATAATTTTTTCTGTAAAATCAGAAATAAAAATTTGTTTCCTCTTTTAAACTCTATCCGTGGACATATTGTATACCAAAATGAATGTGAATATTTTGTTTGTCAGAAAAGTGACAGCACGAATCGACCCTTTAGCATATGAACGGCTTTCTTAATCAGATTCGATACAGAATCGACCCCTCGGATGAGGGAAAACTGACTTGTGTATGAGTTTGACGAGTTTCTTGACGTTGTCGAGCGGACATTTGCGCAGGCCCTCGCAGGCGAACCAGAAGTGCAGCGCGTTGGCGTGCTGCGGCCCCTCCGACTCGAGGTAGCGCACGAACAGGTCGACGCCGTCCTGGTCCTGCAGCAGGTTGCGCAGCGAGTGCGCCCACGCGAGGCACGTGGGCGGCGTGGCGGCGGCGGCCGGCGGGGCGGCGTCGTCGCGCTTGGGGGCGGCGCCGTCGGGCGAGTAGGCGCCGCCGCGCTCGGGGGCGCGCGCCGCCCGCTCCTCGCCGAGGGCCGGCGGCCGGGGCAGCGAGCAGTCGAAGCCGCCGTCGCCGTAATGGTGCTGGTGCAGCTTCGCGGACGCCCGGATCGCCCTGCCCTCTCTGTCGCTATTAGTTGCGCTCATTTTCCACGGCGGCGTGCCGCTCGGACGATGTTCTACTGGGAGACACCGACTCCGGAAACATCATGGAACCTGCACGAACAGAACGAGACGTTCAAAACAATAAACAGAACAATCTCGAGAATAGTAATGACACATAGAGGGCGCTTTTTTTTGGAAAACCTGAAGAACTCGCGTCCACCTACAATTTTCTCTTCCGTTTCGCGAATGATCACATTTCAGAATAGAAAAATACGACAATTATTTTAAATTCTTCAAAAATTGTCAAGAACACGCTAGAAAGATTCTTTTACATTTTTTTCAATTCCCTAGGTTCATTTCCGGAACCAGGAAAAACAACGAGAAAGTCGCCGGGGAAATCAGATGTAGAATTTAGAAGTCAGAGATGAGCATTTCCGGAGATTTCACAAACAGGATATTTTGAAAAATTCCAAAATTAGATTCATTCTAAACTGACATAACATGACAGATTTTTTTAACCAATCACAGATGCCTATTCTATTTTGTAACTACAAAAGATGTACCAAAGCACCAGATTTGTCAAAATGTTACGACTGTCAGTTTATAAAATGCAAACTATTTATAAAAAAGCATACCCTGTGTACAAACGCGTTTTTTATCGAGTTGCCATGATTTGTATCTCTGTCATTGTTCATCTAATGGTTATTATGTATATAAGATAGAGAGAAAAAATCCGTTTGTATACACGGTATTCACAATATTTATGAAAAGATTTAAATGTCAAATTTTTGCACCAAAAGTGCTAATAAAGAGGACATACTATCGAGCGCATTAGTATTCCCCAGAGCGACAGACTGGGGAAAACTAATGCACTCTACAGTACATTCTGCACAGTTCGGTTCTTTAGTGACTCTTGAAACGGATTTCGAAAACATTCGAGATTTGTTTTAAAAACTTTAATAATTCGAAGAATGTTGGGCAGTTTTTCTTCCATTTATTGAAAAGCGCTTCGAAATAATAGAATACGTATGGGTTGAATTATATCATAAAACTTTATGAAAAAGATCATCTCGAGGAATCATTTGAGAAAAATTCCATGAATTTTAAGGCAGTTCATGGAATTATTGAAATTCTTTGTAATTCGAAAGGAATTATTAGGAACTTATAGAGAATCAAAGACTCTTTCGAGCAACTTTCTGAAAACAATTTATTAGAATCATATTTAAAAAATTTCTTTCAAATTGGAATTTTTTTCTAAAGGTTCAAACCCTTTTAGGTTTTAAATTCAGAACAAAACCAAAAGTATAAAAAACCGTTGGAAAGGTTTAAAATCAACTTGAGCATCAAGCCATTACGATTACTAGCTAGAAATCAAAATTTGTCCGATGGCGCCTTCCATTGTTATATGATCAAATAAACAATAAAACGATTTGGAATTAATACTGGAATATCTCTTTTATCCCGAGGTGAGTGCAGTTGCAATCGATCCGCATTCGGACGCAGGGCATAACGGTGGGGTCTGGGCCTGTGGCTCGAGTCTCTTCGATCAATACTCGGAGAGAGGGCCCTCCGAAAGAACAAAGCCTTATGTGGATGCGCACCACAAATTCAAAGCCCCCTACCATAACCAAAATATTAAAAACCATATTTAATATAGGATCCACTGCACGAATAATGCGAGTACACAAAGCTTTCAGGTAAAGAAATATCGAATTACAATAGAAACCCAATTATGATTATTATGAAATGATCCCTGCGTAAATAAGCGAATGCGACGGGGCGGAAAAAATGCCTCCCAATAATCGTGGAGCGAAAACACGCAATAATGCAGTAGAAAAAGAGGAAAATCTGTGATGTACCTCACCATCTCGAAGAAATTTCTATGGACACTTAATACGGATTAATTTACTGAGCAGAAGAATGGAAACTCTCTTCGGTTATGATAACACGTCATAAAAATCTCTAGGGGCACACCGAGATTGACGGACAGCTGAATCGAAACTGGTGGACGAGGTGGTCGGGACGGAGTCGCCCGGGTTCGAGTTGTTCGATCGATGCAACCGAATGACTCACCGGTTATGAGCCTCTCGACTCTTCCAGCCACCGTTAGGCGAATTCAATGCGATTTCCATGGGGGTGAGACCGTAAACACCGGAATTTTATTGAGAAGACCGACCCATTGTCCGTGTTTTGATAATATCCGAGTCGGATCACACGGAAGTCAACACTCCTTCGACAAGTTCAGGGGCTTCAGTCGAAAAGTTTCCTTATTATTGCAATCGTTACGCTTCGATTACTTCGATTTGGGATAAAGATGGATCTGCAATTCAGAAGACAATTAAATTTATTTATCATCACAAAATATGCAGAAAAAAAATCCGAAATCAAGACGGGTGTTTCATGGGATTGATTTTAAACCATTCCGCTGATATTTGGATTGAAAGTCTCGTGATGCGATTATAAAGTTTTAAATTGTGTTGGTCGTTTTTTTATTTGGTTTGTTTACATTTTAGGAAGCGCCGATAAGTTAGGCAACCAAGTATACATGGCGGTACACAGCTTAGCCTGACGACTTTCAGCCCCTCACCTGTCGAAATGGAAATAAAATACCAGCTTCTCTGCCCGTCTGCCATGCATGGTTGTAATTGACCTTGGAAGGACAAAGTAATTCGTTTTAAAGCGTTTTACTTGGAAAGAATCTGGATAATCGAGTCGAAAGTTTCATTCAAACGTCAGATGACGTAGAAAAAGCGACAAAAAAAAACAATATTGTTGCTAGGAAACTCAGATGTTTTGGAAAACAAAAGCAGACCATTTTTTATTGCCCACCTATCCATGATTTGAAGTATTTTTTCATCAAATAGACTGAGAAATTCGAAAATGGTCGAAATAAAGAACGGATTTTACTCATGGAATGGATGGTACCAGACGGTATTAATGGTCCGGGTAATAATTTAGCCGAAAATTCATTCAAACTTTAAAAAAGAATACTATTTTACCAACGAGGTGAAACAAAATGGGAACGAAAAACTAATTTTAATGAAATTCAGATGTTCGAAAAGAGAAGCACACCGTTTTAGGCCTCATAAAGGTTAGTTTGACGTGATTTTCGAACGAGTAAACTGGGGAATTCGAAAATGGTGGAAATGATGGACGAATTTTACGGATGGTATCAAACACCGGTCCTAAATCCGTCTTTACGAAGGACGATAATCGAGTCGAAAATTGGTTCAAACGTGAGAAAAGAAAGCCATTTCACTAGGTGAAACAAAATAAGAATGAATGAAATTCGGCTGTTTGAAAACAAAAGCACGCGGTTTTGGTTGCCCTAATTATTGTTATTTTGAAGTTATAATTTCTGATAAAAGCCGGATTTTATGCCCGGATGGTACCCAGACGCCTGTCCCAAGTCCCCCTTTACAAAGAATTCGGGTAATAATAATCTATTCGAAAATTGATTGAAACGTCCAAAAACTGGATGAAACAAAACGAGACCGAAACCCCGACTTTCAGCTGTTCGAAAACAAAAGCGAGCCGTTTCGGCCGCCATAATTATTGTTATTCCGACGTGTAATTTTCGATCGGGCGGACCGGAGATAAAAAACGGATTTTATGCGTGGACGGTGCCCAGACGCCGGTCCCAAATCCGCCTCTGCATCTGCATCATCGGCATCATCCAACAACTGTCGATCCGAACGTGACGGGCACGGCGGTACCGCCAGGGGAAAAAGAAAGAGAGGAAGGGTGGAGAGACAGTTGAATGTCGGGCGGCGAGCTCTTTGATGCTCCTTCAGAGAGACGACCGGTGGTACCGCGGTTGCTGACCTTTGCCGTTCCGTAGGTATACATCACGGATCACGGAGCCGCTCGTCGGTACGCGCGGCGCTCTCTTCTCCGCCCGAAGGCCTCTTCTTCTTCTCTCGCGCCGAAATCGGACGGGAAAAAACCGAAAGTCGGGCGGTTTTCTCCCGGGGGACGTTAGAGGGAAAACCGAAGAGCCGTGCAGCGCCAGCTGCGACGGCATTAATCCGTTTACCTAGCGGGCGAAACAAGGGAACCGCGACCGAAATAAAAGGCGAGCGGTAAACAGTCGAAGGTGCACCATCGATCAAACGATTCGGTCGTTGACGGCAACCAAATTGAAGTTTGGGGAAACGAAAGAACGACGACTGGAACCGACCGGGTGTGTAATTGTTTTCGCCTTAGAATCGCAGAATGTCGTCTCCCGTTTATTCCCCGGGGGCGAAGTCGATTTAAAATTAACGACGGAAGGGCCCATTAAATATTCAGAGGTACACGCGAACGGTTTCACGGGGGAAGCTCTCATACTCACTGTAAATTACGGAAAATGGGGTAGTTTAGCGGTCTCGTCCGGTAAAAGTCCGGGTCGTCCTCGTCCTCCGACAACTGCTTGATAAAGGGCTTCCTCCGACTGATCTTGGGCTTGCTGTACCTCAACATCTGAAATCGCCACAATAATCGCTTTTTGATAAACTTATTTTACACACTTTTGGGTCTTGAGAATTCTTGAGAAATTTAAGGTTTTTGGAGTATAGAGACAGCCCCTGGCACTTACGACTGAGGTGTGAAACCGGTGGGGGCGTGCTGGGGTCGCCTGCAGTTGGTAGTCCAGAAAAGGTTCATAAAGAGGTCCACCATAATTCCTTCACGTGTTCTTCAGGGTCGGGGTCAGCACAGATTCCGGAAATTTATTGTCGGCATGTCGGGGACCGGGAGGATGCGAAAAGATCACTGGTTTCGTAACGATGCGACCGTTGGGTCGTCCACAAACAACACGTTCAAAGCAGAAGAGAAACAAAGCGACATAACCTCAAATTTTCTATTACTGCGATTTCACAGCGAAATTCGGCCGCGGCGGGGGAATTTCGACGGTGGTCGTGATCGGAATCGGCGGCGGGACGAGAACGCGAACGAAAACCCGCACTCGAATTCGCGAAATTGTCTTAAATGCCTATTAATAACGTGCAAAGAGTCCCTAATCGCACTTACCTAGTTCAAACACAACCAACTCGATTGCGACTCGACTCGACTGAAAAACTCGTCTCGTCTTCTTCTCTTTCTCGCTTCTTTGCTCTTCGCGGCACGGCATGGGTGAAGACGTGGCACGAGGCGGCCGACGGAAATGCCCGAGTGAATAGCCCCGCCAAAGATGGGACGGAATTTCCTTTGTCGCGAGTGAAGTTTGGAAACAACGGTTTGGATGCGATGTTTATAGGTTTGTTCGGGCACGTCAAATGTGGACTGGTTCGCAACCTCTCACTAGCTCTTTTCGGACATTTTAGTGCGCAGAATCGACCGCGGCTAAGATGGTGATCGGTTAGAATCTAATCAGAATTGCAAAACAGCGTTCTAAAAGCAAATCGGGTTATTATCTGCGCATGTTACAAACCACTGTTGCCCGAACGAACCTTTCAAACAAACTGGATAACTAATAGGCGCTTTCCTTTTGGCAGAAATCTGAGTTAATCTCACTTCGGTGTCACTGCCTTATCAATCAGAATGGCTATACAGGATTTTTAGCCAATGAGCGTGAATGCGAAGTCAGGTATAAGGTTAGATTCTGGGGTAAAAGGAAAGCGCCTATTACCATGCAGACAAGATACCAACTGCATGGGGGCCGCCATACTAAGGCCCGGTCTTTTCATTTCTAGTTATCCTCCTGTTAGCTAACTGGAACCTTAGACTGTGACAATCCTTGTTGAAATGGATAATAGAAGGTCACATTCAAAGTTCCAGTTAGCTAACCGGAGGTTTAACCAGAGATGAAAAGACCGGACCTAAGTCAATCAAAAGAACTGCACCAATAGCAGAGAGGGCGGTACATTTGAAATTTAAATTTGTCGGGCGCTGGCAAGACTTTTGGGTGGGGGGACGCGAGGAGCGCGACCATAGCCAGAATTTAATAACAAGCTTCGCGCTACGTTATTGTCGGGCAGTACATGTTGGAAAGAGACATTACGGACATTCATGTCTTCCCAAAACTTCCATAAAAATGCATGAGTATGATAAAGATAGCTGCATAAAATACCTCTTCGTGCACACCCTCCATTCGCTGTCAAACTGAATTGTCAACTGTAAGATTGTGTCAAGAACTGATATTGAGTGTTCTCCGAATAATTTTATTTCTGAACGACTTCGGGTCACTCTAACCTTCCCCCGGTGTGTTTCTGAACGCTCTCCTGTGTGTTCTAATAGGATTGTTTTCTATGACTCAGATGTTCATTTTTCGGCCAAATTCTACGATGCCTATTGGATAGAAATAAGCGTCATCATTTCTTATTGGTTGTGAAGATAACTCTCAAATGTTTCGGCCAATGTCAAAGGCATAAATGAACAAATCTATCACTCTTCACTTCAGAAAATGTAAATATTCCTGCTGAACTAGCCATGACGTCATTTACAGAGAAAACATATGAGACATACGTCACCGTTGGCGTTCATACCGCTAAAATTGATGACGTCGGTTCCTTCTTTCAAAAATTGGACTGTAGTACCTATGTATGAGAAACATGTAAACTCGGACGAACCGAAATCTGGATTGAAGAATTGTAGCACACCAGAACCGGAACGTAAATGTAGTCAGGAAAGGACCAAATCGGTAAAATTTCAAACGTGTACTTCAAAACAAAGAGATATGTTGACTTATTGAAAAACAGATAGAGGCCATGGGTCTTAGCTCTAGTAAAATACCCTATTAGATCTGATAGAATCTAATAGTAGAAACTTGATCGGTCGTCCAATGAGTCTATATTTAGTGTTTATAAAGACTTTCCGCAAAATTTACAATTTTTGGTCGCGGAAGTCATCGATAAAATCACCCATAACTCGTGAACGGTTCATCTTAGCGGCTTATTTGTTTTTCATGAAAAGTTACTCCAGAAATTAGCGCGATTTTTGGATAGAATTGATCTTTCAAGAAGTAATAGTTCCAGAACGGTGAATCGTAGCGACCTCAAACATGAAATTCTCAGGCAATCGATTACATTTATTCGAACTTTGGTGTACCTATAACTTGCAGGGGTAAAAAGTTAAGCTGTTATTTGCAGTTTTCTTGTAGCGTATGTGGGCGCCCTCTAGGAAATACAGTAAAATTGGTCCTGTTAAGTGACGACAGTGTTTGTCTGAATAACGGTCTGAATTACGACAGAAATCTGATTGAAACTTCTTTCAACTAACGCATGCACTCCATGTGCTTCATAGTAATTTTTAGAGCCAGTGGTCGAACTCAAGTTCAATGGCTAGATACAATATAATTGTGACAAAATGGTATCTAGAGTTTGAGCTGGAGTTAAACCGGTGTAAAATTATTTTTACAGATACAAAAGACACCATATCCCTGTTTTGGAGTTTGTAATTTAATTTCACAGATTTGGTTCTTGGTTGATCGAATTACGTTTCTTATACGCTCAGGTTCTGGTGTGGCGTGCTTCAATTCCGATCCAAGTTTGCATTTATCACATACTTTTTTTTCAAGATCAAAACTAGAGGTGTTACTTTCTGTTCAAATAGTGGTTTGGACTTGGACTTGAACGATTTATGTGATTGTTTGGGTGCCACTGGAAGTTCCGCCCAACGTACATTCCGCTCAATGGGTATTCCGCTCAACGTCTATTCCGCTTAATGGGTATTCCGCCAAACGGGGGTGACCCGTCGAAAAGGCGTGAGGTCGAAAAACGTGGGAAATTTGAAATTTTAACAATAATGCCAACCAACTGCCGTCGATGTAATTTAAGAAATGAGGGAGTATGGAGGTGAGTACTGAGATTTACTCATTCCTTCATGTGTAACTATAATTATAAACCATGAACAACCATGAATTTTTCTTTGGATCTCAGTATTGATTCTATTTATCTCCATACTCCCTTATTTCTTGAATTACATCGACTGAAGTAGGTTCGCATTACCATTGTTTAAACAATGGCATTACTTTTAAAATTTCGATTTTTTATGTTTTTCGACCTCACGTCTTCTCGACGGTATGCATTTTCGACCGCAAGCATGTCACTCTGAAAACTTACGCCACTGGTGACTTTGACACAAATATTACTAAAACCAACCCAAAAACTATCTATATCCCTAAATATGTATAGCAAGTTGCCTAACTAATGATTACGTGATGACCGGGCATTAATGAAAACTCTGTAGAAAAACATTTTGGAAGTCACTTATTCCCCAAACTGTCATGATATCATTTCTGTCAAATAGCTTGTCATTCTTGGTCGTTTTAACGTCAAACACTAACAATGAAATGAATCTCCAGCGTAGGAAAGACAAATATAGGAAAGAGGTTTCGTAGGAATGCATGGTCGAAAAGAGTCAGTAGTTGTGTATAGTCTATTCAAGATAAACTGAACATCACGTGACCCCAAAGTACCAGACAAATACCTGTCATTAGTCAATGGTTATCAATGTTTTTCATTTAAATTTTGCTGAGCAACTTAGGTCACGTGATGTTCAGTTTATCTTGAATAGACTATATTTGACTCGATATTTGCAAGGTCTACTACTACGCAAGGTATTCAAATCACGCGCTGATAGTTCTACTCTGTGACGTTTTTTCAGTGGCTCTAAAACTGTGCGTCGCGGAAAACCATCTTCTTTTCTCAGTGATTGCTGTCAGGTATAATTTCCTAATTAACTCTAAATCAATATGTCATCTGAGCTGAGCTATTATATTACATAATTCTCCAGTAATTTTTTTCTGGTAAGATCATAGAGGTAAGATATTCAAAATCGTTGATAACTCGGAAACTTTTGAAAAACAGCGCCCTCATCGATAGTTGGAATGAACCGTGGTTGGAATGACCACAGGAATAGCGAATCAGAGGATCGAAAAGTCAATTTGGACCAATCGGCAATCGAATCGGTCGAACATGATTAGGAGTACGCCTTTCTTTCCACTGTCGTTGTTTTGCGCTAGCGTTTGTTGTGGGTTGTGTGGGAAGGTCCGAATTTTGACAGCGTTTGACATCAGGCTTACGCTCGACTCGGTGATTATTGTTAGAATGAACGCGTCCGATGAAAATGTGAAATGCACGGAGTGACGACCGAAAAACCCGATGTTTACGTTCGGAACTCGATAACGCGCTCTCGTGTGACACCCCCATCGATTTTCCGGCCCCGCCAGAAATGAGCGACAAAACGGGCAAAACCGGAGGAGCGGGCGCCTCCGCCCCCAACAAGATGCGCCTGTACGCCACCTGGGTCGACCGCACGCCCTCGAACTGCATCCCCAGGTAACGCAACCCCCCAATAAAACTCGGCCCCCTTTAAAAACGGAATCATCAATTCGAGCCTTTGTTGTTGTTCTAGACTTTGTTCTTTGACGTTGACCCGCTTGGTGGTGGCCAAGCCCCTCGGCTCGGAACCGGGCTCGATCTCGATAGCCGTGAAAATGCAGTCGAGCAAACGCACATTACGCTCCCACGAACTGATCCTGCCCCAGAGCGGCCTCCTGGACGCCCCGTTGGACGTGACGTTCTGCCTGCAGTACCCGCACTTCCTGAAGAGGGAGGGCAACAAGCTGCAGATTCTGCTGCAAAGGCGCAAGAGGTACAAGAACCGGACGATGCTCGGGTTCAAGACGCTGGCCGAGGGCGTGATCCGCATGGACCAGGTGCTGCAGAGGCAGATGGATCTCGAGCTGGAGATGACGGCGGAGAGCGGCGCTAAAGACAAGACGGCCGGGCCGGTGGCGAGGCTGTCGGTGTTGCAGTTGAGCTCGACGCCGGTCGACCAGGAGCACAAGGTCGACAGGGACCATGATTTCAGTGATGACGACGAAGAGATCAGCTCGGGGGAGGAGGAGGCCGCCGATTTGTCCGACAGCGAACCGATCCGATCCAAGCTACCTCATGCCAGGGTAAAGACGCTTGTAATCGTTTGGGATTCGCGATTTTGGCTAAGCAAAATGGCCACCCAAATGCGGCGATTTTTGTTGATATTGCCTAGCAACTAATTTGTTGCTAAGTAATTGATATTGGTTACTAGGAAATATCAACAAAAATCGCTGCATTTGAGCGTCCATATTGCTTTGCCAAAATCGCGAATAGAGTGGGCACGAGAGTTTACGAAAATTCTCCTGAAATACCGAGAATTCCTGGGAATTTCTGAAAGTTA
Organism: Salpingus planirostris; assembly: GCA_949788335.1. NCBI lineage: Eukaryota > Metazoa > Arthropoda > Insecta > Coleoptera > Salpingidae > Salpingus > Salpingus planirostris. The sequence goes on along the minus strand of OX460925.1, from coordinate 3,157,571 downwards.
GTGAGAATTACTTACGAATTTCTCGTAGGAATTACAAAAAATTACCTAAAAATCACCAAGGCCCATTCTCTAAGACTGAGTGTTCAACGAATTGAATATTCAACTAATATTTCTAGTAGAATGTCACAGTCAAATGTTTGATCAGGGGAACTGGCTCGCTATAACTGGCGGTTGGAATTTTTTAGAATTACTGAGATTTTCCAAAAAGTGTTAAGGAACACTAGAAATTAACAAGAGTTCACTTTTTGAATGTCTCGCGAGGATTCCCAAAAGTTAGCGAAATTTTCAGCGAACGATCATGAATTTCCAAACTCCAATATCCAAGGAAAATTATTCTCAGTTCTCAAAGATTTTCGGGTATTACTAAGAATGGTCGATAGTTACTTCTGTATTGGCCAACATCACCAGAGAGAGATAGGTTGATGAAACAAATGAGCGTAATAGGGAAATCTTAGCAACTTGCTAGGAGATCCCTATTACACTCATTTGTTTATCAATACTCTGATGATTTTAGCGAATTTCCAGTAGGAATTCCTAAAAATTACCTTGATCCACACTCTGGGATTAAAAAAAGTTAATTTCATTGTACATTTAACTGATGGTGTTTTAAGCAAAATTACACTCAAATGTTTATGAAGTTGAAATTCACTGAAACTCCAGAAGGTAAACATATTTCAAAATACTAAAGCCGAAGTAAATATAATATAGAGAATTAGTAGAAATTGTTAGGAGGATTTGTAGAAATTGTTGGAGAATTAGTAGGTAGAAATTAGAATGAAATTTGAAATTTCACAAATACGGAAATTAGTGTGAAAGATATTTTTCAGGGAAATACCTCTCAATGATGAGTAAATGTGTAAATTTTGAAAATGGTACAAATGTGTGGTGAAAACTTCAGTAAATGTTAGTATAATTATAGTTCATTTCGCAAAGTGTCGGAAAAGTTTAATAGTTCGAACGAGCCGCGAAATAAAAGTTTTCCGACAAGTTGCGTCTACTATTTTTCCGACGTCCACATCACTTTAACACCAATATTTACTTATAAAAGAAAGAAAATTGACAATTGTCATAATCCGCCATAATTAATTTAGATACTGCCAACCTAAATAAAAATCTCGAAATTGCTAAAAATGCGATATCACACAATGCAAGGATTCGAACAAACTAAACAAAACAATAAAAACTGTACCAATTTGAAATTGGTTTTATGCTTAGATTCAGTGAAATTAAGGACTTGTGCGATAATGAAATCACCAGATTCATTATGTAACAGATTGAACATGAGTGACTTTCCAGCCACCTCGATTGTTGTAAAAAGTGACACTTAACAATGTGGGTGTGGAGCCTTTTTTTTCCAAATTTTCAGTCAGTATTCTCGAGAAAAAAACAAAGAACAAGCCAATACAGGGTGTCCCAGAATTCCACCGACAAACTTCAACCGTATACAGATCGTCAGAAAATGTGACGATTTGACCTATTTCACTTAGGTAAAAAGTTGTCGGTGTGAGGAGCTAAACGGCTTCAAAGTTGAGGTAGTAAGTACGGTTTTTATTAAAAAAAACTCCAAAACCACATCATCAAAAATTATGAAACTAACTGTAATGCCTTTCCTTTATGGTAGCCCTCAAGTGTTTGCTATATGAAGAAACTACAGTCACGCGATCATTGTAAGTTGAGGTCCTCCTAATGTTAAATTGAGTAAATTCCAATTTTTTGGTAACAAACTATAATTTTTCAACAAGTCTATCTAAAGTTCCATTCATTGTCTAAAAGTTGAATCTCTTGCAAAATTGTCCTCCGATGAGCCATATTGGCCTAAAGTGACTCTGAAGTAGAACGGAAAACGAGGATTTACCCCAATTTTTGACAATGTTGATATGTCGTCAAGGATTTTTTAAATGCAGACGGGTAATCGAATTGTAGTAGTATTCGGTTGCTACGGGGTAAATATGATTATAACACCACTACAATTCGTTTACCAGTCGCCATTAATAAAATGCTTAACGACGTCTCAACATTGTTTAAAAATGGGCATAAATCTTCGTTTTCCTTTCCACTTTAGAGTCACTTTACGCCGATTGGGCTCATCAGAGGACAATTTGGCAGGAGGTTAAACTTTTAGACAATGAATGGAACTTTAGATAGAGTGGCTGAAAAATCACCGTTTGTTACCAAAAAATTGGAATTTACTCAATTTAACATTAGGAGGACCTCAACTTACCATGATCGCGTGACTGTAGTTTCTTCATATCGCAAACACTTGAGGGCTACCATAAAAGAAAGACATTACAGTTAGTTTCATAATTTTTGATGATGGGGTTTTGGAGTTTTTTTAATAAAAACCGTACTGACTACCTCAACTTTGAAGCCGTCTAGCTCCTCACACCGACAACTTTTACCTGAGTGAAATAGGTCAAATCGTCACATTTTCTGACGATCTGTATACGGTTAAAGTTTGTCGGTGGAATTCTGGGACACCCAGTATACCGGATCACGAGCCCAAAACTTTACACGATTTCGACTTCTGAAATTTCGCCTTTTTCAGCACAACCTCAAGCAGAGATTCGTGTCGCTGCTGCGGCGCTTCCGCGTGGCCGACACGGAGGGCGGGCGCGCCGCCGACCTGTCCAACCCGAGCGACATCCAGGCGCTCTTCCAGGAGCTCGAGTCGCTCAGCTGCGACGAGGACTCGGCCGGCGAGCAGGACACCATGTCGATATCGAGCACGCCGAAGCCGAGCCTGCGCCCGTTCTTCAGCAGCAGCCGCAGCCTGCTCGACCCGGCGCCGGCGGCCGGGGCGGCGGCGGCGGCGCACGGCGAATCCGACCGCTTCGGCGAGGATCGGCCGTGCTCGGGCAGCGAGGGCAACGCGGACGTCTGCTTTACCGACCCCGAGGGCCAGTCGGACCCGCAGACCGGGTCGCCGCCCAAGGAGCACGCCGCCGCCAAGTCGAAGAGCTCGGGCGACAACGAGTTCGCCAGTCTCATGCAGGAGATCAGCGAGAGGAAGTCGAAGCTGTTCCGGTCGACCGTGTCGTCGGCCAAGAAGAAGAACTCGTTCAGTGTGAGTGCGGCCGAGGTTCCGGTGCCGGAAACTGTCGTGGTGAGTACGGGGGCTTTGGTTTTTTTCCAGTTATTTTGTTTGAAATATTCGATAAGATTGAAAATTTCACAACAATTAGGAATTTTCACGAAGAATATTTGAATTTTATGAATGATACATACGGGGTGAGTCAAAAAATCATGTCACTACTTCAGGGACGAATTCTCCTATCTAAAGAAAGAAGAAATAACGTAAAATTTGTAGGTCGAAAATGTATAATAGATACAGGGTGTCAAGAACATTTTCCCTGCTTTTTTCACCAAGATGACATTTCAAATCGAAAATAAGTTTCAAATAAAAAATGAAGCCTATGATCTTAGCTTCCAAAAAAGCTTTTGTCGATTCCTGTATCTTCAGTAATTTCTGAGATGTTGCGATTTTGGTGCAGTCGATCGGAGGACAAAAATTCAAAATTTCAAGATCACAAGAGAATACCTTACATGAAAAAGACAGCTTTAAATAAGGGCTTTTGGTTGTTCTCATACACATTTAGTCTTACTATTTTACTTTCGGTAATATGGCCACTTGTTTCGAAATAAATTCGTCATTTCAAATCGTGAGATCTCTGAAACTGTGAATGTTATAGCTAAAGTGCATTAGAACAATAACAGAGCTGTCTTTTTTATGTAAGGTATTTTCATGTAATCTTGAACCATCGTATTTTTGTCCTCCAAACGACTGCACGGAAATCGCAACATCTTAGGAATTACTAAAGATACAGATCGGCAAAAGCTTTTTTGAAAGCTAAGATAATGGACTTCATTTTTCATTCGAAACTTATTTTCGATTTGAAACGTCATCTTGGTGAAAAATGCAGTGAAAATGTTCAATGGGACACCCTGTATACAACTTTTACGTTATTTCTTTTTTATTTAGAGAGGAGAATTCGTCCCTGAAGTAGTGACACGATTTTTTTGACTCGCCGTGTATTTCCATATGGCGCAAAATGAGTTCTGCGCAAGAATTTTGGTGAAAAATATTGTTTTCAATCCACGGTTTGTCTTTTCAACTATTCCGAAGTCCGCATGCGCGAAATGCCATAGCTATTTTCCAGTTTTTAAGTTGGCACTCCATTTGGGTATTTGGTTGCCAAAAATGACATTTAAATGGTGTGGGGATTGGGGGAAACCCACATGTTTGTATACATTAAACGTCCCGTTTTCCATCATTTTCTTGTATTTCAATGGTAATTTTCAGGTAAATTGTCAATTTGAAAAGCGTTTTTATGTGAGTAAAGATATAATAACGTGAAAATTATGATTACATCTCAATTTGTTACCACATTCTAACATGCTACCACCTACCCCTGTATTCTTTCCAATTGGAATCTACCTTTACAGGTTTACAGCTATGATCCATTTCCTTCTTAAAATTGAATTTGTTGGGGATCTAAGCAGACAAACTCTCGAGCAAACTCCTTCAATTTTCCCTACATTTTGGCAATGAGTTACGCCACATTTTGGCATCTTGCTTCACTTGCTTGTTACTAGAATTCACTACAGGGTCACTAAACTCACTGATTACATTCGAAAAACTCCTTAAAAATACTCAAAACACACGTAAAGATCACGACTTTTTGTGACGTTTATAGATGAAAATTTTAGGGAAATCAGGTACCGGAATGTAACTAGATTTGAATGAAAGTGGGCGGAGCTAACATCTACTGCGCATGTCGTATCGAGACGATCAACATTAGGACAAACCGTGGATTAGTTATTGCAATTACAAAAAAAATTCTTGAGTTCAGCAACAGCTCGTCTGCAGATGACGCTCATAAAAATTTAATAATAGTCGCTGTATTACCGATTACCGACATTTTGACGTTATGTAAGTGTCTGCTCACATCCGTATTTTCGTGTTCTCAATGGAATGATTCATTGTGCCTAAAAAAATTAGGAAAATGGTCACAGCACGGATCAACACTGCAACTGCGCGTGGTGCCATCTACTGGATCATAGGAAACTCGAAGTAGCTGACGTCATCAGAAAAAAAATTGTCTTGATTAAAATACTGCTTGAAAAGTTACATTTCAACAGAAATGAGAAAAGAATATAAATGTTCAAATCGATTTATTTCGAATGTGGCGTCTTCCATCGATGTTTACCAAGAGTAGCTTTTTTTCGTGATCTAACGAAACAAGATGAATGCTTCCACACTCCATTTTGGTTCCATTGTGTTATATCCTCGTAATTTTTAACGCAACGATCCAACCCTTCCGTCTTCTGAATTTTATTTAATTACTAATGTTTTCCCATCAGGTCAGGAAAAGTTTCTCGGATCAAGTGGCCAGATTGTTACCTCTGGACGAAAATATTCTTCCGGAATGCGTAGTATTCATGATGGGTCCGGACAGTATCACGTCCCCATTGTCATCAAGACTGAGCTATCACAGGGTCTTCACGCCCGTCTCCGCCGTCGAAGTCAAAGCCGTTCTCTCGGCGCTCTTCAATAAAATTCACAAGTAGTAAGTGACCCCATCCAAATATTGACACTATACCTAGAGATAAAACTAGCAGTGTTTTGACAAGATCGTTGTAATAACTGTCAAAAATGTATTCATTTCATTAATGGAAGATGGAAATTATGACGTTTGGGGTATCATCAATGTCACATTTTTAAGAGTCTATGGCTTTGCGATGACGGATCGTAGGAATAATGGTCCGTAAGGGATAACTTGACAATCAGCTGATCGCTTGGCGTCTGTCATCAAAGTATACAAGTAGTGCTGAGAAATTTTGTAACGGGTTTTCTCCACATTCGCTCTTCTTCTGTTACAGGTCTTTATATGGCATTTTTTATACATGTCGTTACGGACATAGACAGTTATTATTTCTCACCCGATACCAGTATGCTTCTCCATGACACAGAAATAAATACTTTTTAGCTACTTTGTATACTTTAATGACAGACGCCAAGCGATCAGCTGATTGTCAGATTATCCCTTACGGACCATTATTCCAACGATCCGTCATCGCAAAGCCATAGACTCATTTTTAACGAAGTTTTATGTCTACGGTTATGTTGACATGTCTCTGAAAATTACTAATAAAAATTCATAAAGAAAATTCTAAAATTACTATGAAAAAAATACTAAAATTGCTATAGAGACATCATAAAAATTCTTCATAGGGGGAGGCTGTGGATCTCATTCTGTCTCTATCCTTTCATAAGCTTTCAGATGAGACAGAATGAGATCCACAGCCTCCCCCTATGAAGAATTTTTATGATGTCTCTACAGCCTGTCCTAAAAATGGTGGCCCCGAGGTATAAGGGCCGATTCTTCTAGTCAAAATAAAAGAAAAAGTTCCTATAAACTATAGTCCGCAAACGCTTACTTGATACAGGGTGTCACATTTAACATTTCCAGTACATTTTCCATCCGCATGATAACCACATGGGAATAAATGTTTGAGATGAAAAAGATAGACTACCCTATAGATTTTCAGAAAAGGTTTTGTCGATTTATGAATCTTCATTAGTTCCAGAGATATTGCGATTTTGGTGCCGCTGATCGAAGGACAAAATATTAAAATTTGGAAGCTAAACCAAAATACCTCGAATAAAAATGATGAAGCATGTTGAAAGCTTTCAGATGTTTCAATAGGTTTTCAGTCTAACTTCTACTGTTCCAGAGATACCGCGACTTGAAATTGTACCTGTTTCCAAACAAAAGAGGTAATACTTCCGAAAGTAGAGTAGAACGAGTAAAAATGTATTGGAACAATAAACTTCTCTTGCTCCATGCTATCTTTTTTGTCTATGAAATTTTGCTGTAATTTTCAAATTTTAGTTTTTTGTTTTCGAATCAGCTATACTAAAATCTGAACATCTCTGGAATTAATGAAGGTACAGAAATCAGCAAAAGTTTTTCTGAAAGCTTGTATAATAGACTTCCTTTCTTAAATGAATCTTTCTCCCGAATTTCGTTGTCATGCCTCCCAAAAATGTACTGGAAATTTTGAATGGGGCACCCTGTATCTATTGAGCGTTTGAGGATCATAGTTTACAGGAACTTTAATTTAATTAAATTAATTTAATTTTCACGAGAACAATCGGCCCTTATACAGGGTTTTCGTTTAAGTCCGGTCCCCACGTGATTTACCGAAAGTATGCAACCCAACTTACATCATTTGCGTAACAAGCAGATTCCGTGAACTATGATGTTCCAATAAGTTTCTCTGACAAATAAAATCGAAAACAGCCCAATCAAACCATTAAAACTGACTGGTGGTTTTTGAGCAATTACGTGTTGCTGCAGTTCTTCAATGGTGCGAAACCTAAAGCACTCAAAATTTTCCGTCTGACTGACACGGACAAATTATCGAAATATTCGAAAAATGACGCCACTGGTGACTTTGACACAAATATTACTAAAAGTACACCAAAATTACTAACTGACCTCATCACCGATACAGACAACATTTTGACTTTTCTCGTCCGCAGTTGCAACAGTTGTGCCAAACCGGGTTCGTTCATCAAACTGGTCCTGATCGGCGGCGACACGCTGGTCGGCTGGCTGCTGCGCCCCTACGTCGAGATGCTGTCCGGCAAGCCGTCCGAGTGGCTGAACTACACGCGCATCTACGTCGTCCCGCTGGGCGGCTGCGCCGTCTCCAAGCGCCTGGCCGCCTCCGACCAGGGCTACGCGTCGCTCTTCTCGGCCGAGCAGGACGCCCAAGTCGACGATCTGGTGTCGAGGCTGCAGCGCTACCTGTCCGTGCCCTGTTCGGCGCCGGTGGCCCAACTGCCCATAGGGGAGGCCATGCTCACGTGCCAGGACGATTCCAGCCAGCTGTTCATCCCCTTCGTCAACGTAAGATAAAGAGAAACGTCGAAATTGTGGGATTAAGGGCCAACTGCACGGCTTTCACTTGAAATTTAAGTGGAACTTGAACCTTAGCCACAATTGATGTTAACAATCGTAGTCAAGGCTTAAGCTCCGCTCTAAACTTTTAACTGAAAGCGGTGCAGTTGGCCCTAAAGGTCGATTGCACAGACGTCACTTGAAATTTACACCGAGCTTAAACCTTGACTACAATTGTTGTCAACAAACGTTGCCAAGAGCCAAGGGTTAAGTTTGGTTTAAATATTAAGTGACACTGCATATACCTACTGAACGGCTGTACAGATTTACTCACTCATGCACGCAATTACATGAATTGATGAATTAAATGTCACACGAATACAAGGTTCATGTAATTTGGACCGTTTAAAAATGACGAAAAATTTGCATGAAAATATCACATCAATTTTGGCATGACCGGATTTTAACGTAAGAGATTTTTTCAGAGATGGGATAAGCACCGGGTGCAATGATTATGATTGATTTGCACTGGGTGCAATCAATTTACTGCACCGTTGCACCATTTTGGGTGCAAAGGTGCATAGGTGCATTCATTGCACCGGGTGCAATCATTTTCTTCGAAATGTGGGCCAACTCTTCCTTTCACAGGAATAGGGAGCGTGCACGCATAACCTAAAAGTCTAAAACAATTGAAGTCTGGGGGTTAAACAAGCGTTTCCAAGATAGTTGCTATGTAATTGGCAACGCTGGATCGCTGTGTGGCATTTTTATTTGGCAGTTACTTAACCTCATTTTTGGTAATTTTATACGGGAGATTTTTCTCTTCAATTTTTTAGCTTATTTCCTCTAAATACTATCCAAAAACAAGGCACTAGTCGGGCATTTTGAAGATAAACGCAGAAAACGAGCAAAAGGTGCAAAAATCAGGGATACAACTGAACTTCAGGAAATTTGTATAATGTGTGATGTTATAACTGTTATTTTATATCGTTTTAGCAACAATTTTATACGCTTACCTTAAAATATACAGGGTGATTCAAAATTGTTGGACCTACGCTTCAGGGCAGATTCCTCTCGTCAAAATAATGATAAAAGTTCCTATAAAGGGGGGTCCGCAAGTGGTCAATAAGGGAGTTATTAGGCCTCAAAGTCTGCTGGTGGCCAATTTATTCTCGCTTTTAACTCGCTTAATTCATGGTTTAGAACTTTCAGATTTGGTATATGAGGAAAACAATTGAAAAACTAAACGATGAATCCTTTGGTGATCCATGAATACCGTGGTAAGTGATTAAACGAACCAAAAAAGAGGTCATCGGCTAATAAAAATCAGGATTATTTTGTGACGGAAAGTATTTTGTCTGTTTTTACTGATTTTTCAGCGTTAGTGTACTTTTTGAATTTTAAAAATGTAGGGGTACCTTAGTGCAAATGTGAGTAGTTTTCGAGATATTCGTTATTTTATGAGCTTTTGCATGTAGGGTGTCGGTAGCCGGAGCGGCCGACAAGAATGAGACCAACAATCGTTTCTAAATAAACAGAAATATTAAAAATTTTGTACATTCGTCGTCAAAAAAAATTACTTTTGATTTCGGAAAGTTCGAAAATAACAGAGGGCCTTCCATGTAATCAGTATTTGTTTTGATGTAAAAACTCAACGTGGACCTAATTTTCAAATTTAAAATTACCTCCGATTTTCGGTTCTGTGGCATTTTTCTCCGAGCGGTCGTTAATTAATTTGAACTTTTTACGATGAATGTACAAAAATTTAAATAAGGTTTGTTTATTTAGAAACGATTGTTGGTCTCATTCTTGTCGACCGCTCCGGCTACCGACACCCTTCCTGCAGAAGTTGATAAAATAATGAATATCTCGAAAACTACTCACATTTGCACTAAGGTACCCCTACATTTTTAAAATTCGAAAAGTACACTAACGCTGAAAAATCAGTAAAAACAGACAAAATACTTTCCGTCACAAAATAATCCTGATTTTTATTAGCCGATGACCTCTTTTTTGGTTCGTTTAATCACTTACCACGGTATTCATGGATCACCAAAGGATTCATCGTCTAGTTTTTCAATTGTTTTCCTCATATACCAAATCTGAAAGTTCTAAACCATGAATTAAGCGAGTTATAAGCGAAAATAAATTGGCCACCAGCAGACTTTGAGGCCTAATAACTCCCTTATTGACCACTTGCGGACCCCCCTTTATAGGAACTTTTATCATTATTTTGACGAGAGGAATCTGCCCTGAAGCGTTGGTCCAACAATTTTGAATCACCCTGTATATAAGAAAACGGAAAGCAGTTGAAACTTGCGTGTAATTCATAAAAATATCCGAAAAACTGTTCAATTTAAATTCCCGCTGAAAAACTGACAAATATTTTTGACTTTTCAATGTTGCCGGTTTTAGTTAGCAACTGTTATTTAACCCCCAGACTTCAATTGTTTTAGGCTTTGAGGTTATGCGTGCGCGCTCCTTATTGGCATAGCGTGCGCATGCGCCTAAATGTTGAAATTTGACGTTTCCGTACAAATATCACAAATTTGTACTATTTTGTACTATTTTAGTACAAATTTAGTACAGAAAACTACGCATGCACCACTAAAATGTTAAATATTCGCATAGACTTGAAAGCGGCCTCGTGAGCGCATGCGCAATTTTTAGAAAGAGCGAACGTATCATTTCCATAGCGACCAGTAAACAAAGAAAAACTTTAAATGGCCGAAATGTCATATTTTGACATACGAGATCTTATATGTAGATACGGAGATTTGGCGCCCTCAAGAGTCGACTTTTGGAAGTTTCTGTTGGATTTTTGACACAATTTTTGATTTTCTCATTGTCAAAAATGAGGCTTATTACTAGTACTTTGGTTTTTCAAGTGTCATAATTTTCTGCAAGAGCTTACGGAACAGCAGCGTTGAAGTAATGTTCGTACGGTTCCTGTGAATTCGTTCAATTGAAGGTGAAAAAAATCAAATTGCAAGTGTGTATGTAATCTTGTCGCCGGACGTGACCCGATGCTTTTCGGTGAAAACCGCATTCAAATCGAAGGAATTCTTCGATAAAAAAACACTTTTAACATGAATACCGAACACTATTTTTTCTAGACTTTATTAAAAGTAGGTAAAAACGAGTAAAACGGATGAAAATACGTTCACTAGACCATTGCGGAAGTTGAAAAGTTTTCCCAAATCTTCTCTTTTGGTTTCGCCACCTTTTTATTGTCACTGTTTTGCAAAAACTATGTGAGAAACAGAAAAACATGACGTAATTGGTATGAAATGCGCGTGCGCGTCCGTTTAAAAATTATTGCACCCAAAAAGATTGCACCCGAGAGGTCTATGAACACTGGGTGCAAAGATCCGTGGTGCAAATAAGGGTGCATATTCAAGGTTCTTTGCCCGGGTGCATAGCCGCTTAACATCTCTGCTTTTAACAGAGTCTGTAGAAAAACTCAATTTCGACGTGACAAATGCATCAGAATTGTATCCCCGGACGTGCTTAGATGTTTTTTACTTGAAACCGTATCAAATTCGGGCAAGAAAAACTTGGGAAATTCGGCAAACACAAACAGGCGAGAAGAATATAAATACGACAAATTTTCATATTTATCTATGTATTGAGGTAAAAACGAATGAAAACGAAAGGGAATGGTATACTACAATCGTGTATCTAGACGTGCCCCGATGTTTTTCAGTAAATTCGCTTAAAAATCGGACAAGAAAATCGATGAAAATACTGTAAATTAAATATGTAAGAATAGTTCATTTTGAAACCAAAAACGCAGAAAACTGGAGCGGATATTATGTAATTGTGTACGAGGCTTTTCAGTAAAAATCACATAAAAATCGGACAAAAAAAAACGATGAAAATACTGTAAACAAAAATGAGTGAATAAACATGTAAGTAGAAATAGTACATTTTGAATCGAAAAACGCAACAAAACTGGAGCGGATATTATGTAATCGTGTACCTAGAGTTGTCCCGATGTTTTTCAGTAAAAATCGCATAAGAATCGGACAAGAAAAACGATGAAAACATGTAGATACTATCATCATAGACAACCTCTAGACCGCCTACTCATAAGGAAAAAATTGTCCGGGCTTTTTGGATGATGGACACAGTTAATAGATGGCGCTGTGCGAAAAACACCGCCGCCTTGACGGGGTTCCTACTTTTCAATTTATTTATTTATTATTGTCATTTTGATAGATTCGAAAAATTTACAAATTTTTGCTCCAATTTTATTTTATTTCGCAAATAATTTGTTGGCAGTCACAAAATACAATGATAAATTGATTAATTTTTGGCTTACGAATTGTCATCAACGATTCGCACTTGAGAAATAGGGAAGGTAAATGTGTACAGCTTCGCGAGCAGTTTTGCGATGCGAAGTTCTTGAGTTCAGTCTCCCTTGCTGGTTAACCCATTTTTATTGCCTTTACATTCAAAAATTAGGAAAATCCCTTTTGGTGGATAGCTGCAGAAATGATTATTCTCAAATTTTTCGCAGAATTCATCTCCGTTCTGACCTGTAATTGAAATTTTGGATAAATTTCATTACCATTTATTAATTGAGGTATCACTTACATTCTTATGGCGTGGGAAATCGTGTTGCACCGCTCCTACACCCACATATTTGTCGCAGACGAAGCGATATCGGATTTACTTTTGGAATTTTCAGAAATTTTTGAAAGTTCTTTTCCCATTTAATCAAAATCCGGTTACTACGCGATGATTCAATAATGCTACCACTAATTAAACAATTAAAAATTACTCCTGTCGCCATCTATGAACTGTGTCCAATTTACGGAGAAAAAAACAAAGCCTGCTACTCATCTGTAGGGAAAGTAATCTGTGATACTATAAACAAAAATCGGTAAATGTAAAACCGGTTATTTTGAACCGAAAGACGCAACAAAACTGGAGCGGATTGGGTATGTCGTGTCGGTGACGTGCCCCGATGTTTTCAGTGAAAACCACATGAGAATCTGAGAAGAAAATCCGATCATAATCGGTCGTTCCGATTACAGTCACTAAATAGATACAGTACCGCAATATGCCGCCATATTGGGAGTAAAATTTGCGCGGGAAAATCTAGACGTCAAAATTACAGGCACGTCAAAATAATTTCAACATACCTCACAAATTCGAGATTCTTCATGAACATTCGGTTGTAATATCAACTGTATCCAATTTTGGTTCCTCACCGCATTTGTATCCCCTTTTTACACTGTTCTTACATTCAAAAACGCCACATTTATGCTGCATTCGGATTTTAATGAAGATTTAATTGAGGTTTTAATTCAAAAATCGCGCATCTAATGACGTTTGATCGAATACGTCATTTCTGGGGAAACATTTGGGGAAAAACAAAAAGTAACAAAAAGTCACTAGAATGCCGCCATATTGGGAGTAAAAAATGTACTTCTCTCTCTAACACATTGAACATACCAATTGCGGTACTGTATCTATTTAGTGACTGTAGTTCCGATGTATCTGACATTTTATTTCAACATCTTGAATTTTGGCCATTTGACTTATTTCAGTTATTTTTGACGTTTCTGTCATTCAACAGGCGGCCGTTATGGAAATGCGCATAAATTTTTCGGATTTGACCACTGACCTGTATATCAAAATGAATGTAAATGTATTGATTGATATAAATTAATTAATTGAATAAATAAGTCCTGCACTTTTCGAGTGCTGCTGGGATACAAAGTATTAGGTACTACAGATTTCTAGTTTGCGATAATTTCGTGTCCTTGCAGGAGGTGAGAGTCGGGCCGGCCGATCACGCGCTCGCCGTCTCCGTCGACCTGGAGGACCTGATGTGCACGAGTCCGCCGGCGCCGTCGCTGACGCCGCCGTCCTCGCCGAACGTGCAGACGCGCGACTCCCCGTGGGAGCCGATCGAACTGCAGGTCGACTACTGGCAGATCTTCAAGGGCGCCGAGTGCACCGTCAAGACTGATAAGACGAAACAGGACGGGAAGACGTCGCTGAAGGGACTGTTCAGGGGGCTGCAGGCGTCGCCCTCGTCTTCGGGCGGACTGAGCGCCACCATCCACCTGGCGACCAAAGAGAAGAAACAGAAAAGTAGGTTTTTACTTTTTCCACTTTTTTTCCAGAAGAGGGTTGAAATTTTATTAGAGTGGTCGGTGGAAAGCGAGTTTTTGATGAAAAATAATTGTGATGAAACTACGATGATTCTGCATCCACAGCCTATTTAATTAATTGTTGATCGCTCCGTATAATGATGTGATGCATTCGCGGACGTAGTTTGTAACTGAGTCTGTCATGGCTACTTTGACAGTTAGTCTGTCATGAGAATTTAGAGGTTATTTTTAAAAGAATCCATGTCAAATTGAGTCTATGGCTTTGCGATGACGGATCGTTGGAATAATGGTCCGTAAGGGATAACTTGACAATCAGCTGATCGCTTGGCGTCTGTCATCAAAGTATACAAGTAGTGCTCAGAAATTTTGTAACGGATTTTCTCCACATTCGCTCTTCTTCTGTTACAGGTCTTCATATGGCATTTTTTATACATGTCGTTACGGACATTGACAGCTATTATTTCTCACCCGATACCAGTTTGCTTCTGCATAACACAGAAATAAAAACTTTTTAGCTACCTTGTATACTTTAATGACAGACGCCAAGCGATCAGCTGATTGTCAGATTATCCCTTACGGACCATTATTCCAACGATCCGTCATCGCAAAGCCATAGACTCCTCTCGTTGAAATCTCAGTTTCAAATTTAGATGAATGGTGTTGGAGTTTTTTCTTTTCTGTCTAAAACAATGAATTCACTATATTCAAGGTGTCCGAAAAATCCAAAATGGCGTCCAATAATCTTCCACTTATGCACCGTGCTTTTGGAATAGACTGAGGCCAGGTATTTGCACCTCTGGTTATCCTCTTGTTAACTAAGGTCCGGTCTTTTCACCTCTGATTAAACCTCCGGTTAGCTAACTGGAACTTTGAATGTGACCCTCTATTATTAATTTCAGGTCCGATCTTTTCACCTCTAGTTATCCTCCATGTTAGCTAACTGGAACCTTAGACTGTGACAATTCTGGTTGAAATGAATAATAGAGGGTCACATTCAAAGTTCCAGTTAGCTAACCGGAGGTTTAACCTGAGGTGAAAAGACCGCATCTTAACCAGAATTGTCACAGTCTAAGGTTCCAGTTAGCTAACAGGAGGATAACTAGAGGTGAAAAGACCGGGCTTAGGCCTAATTTTCCACCTATGGTTAACCTCCAGTTAGCTAACTGGAACCTTAGACTGTAACAATTCCGGTTAAAATGAATAATGAAAGCTCACATTCAAAGTTACAGTTAGCTAATCTGTGGGTTAACCATAGGTGGAAATACCGGGTCGGGTGTAACCGAGACCTTAGACTGTGGCAATTCTGGTTAAGGGCCGATCTTTTCACCTCTGGTTAAGTTTAACTGGCGGTTAAATACCTGGGTTACAATTGTTGCAACAATGAAAATCAACAAATTTAACTGCCGGATAAACTTAACTGGAAGTTGAAAAGATCGGGCGTAAAATGAAGAATGCAAGAGTCACATTCAAAGATCCAGTTAGCTAACCGGAGGTTTAAACAAGTGAAAATACCAGACCTAAAAAATTTGCGTTGTGCAGGTGTTTTTTCACTTTAATGTCTGAAGTATTTTCGCACTTTGGCGTTTATTTCCCATGAAAAATTATTTTTCTTTGTCAAAGAGTCATTGCAGGTGCCTAACTTATCCACTTTATGATTCCGCGATTCAGTCAGATTATAATAATCAGGTAGTATTTTGCGATACTGCCCTAACTTTAATAAGAAAATAAATACTATTTTATTTTCACCATCTGAGAACCTACCTGACATCGACCCAAACCTTGAGGGGACAATTTTTAGAACACGCTTAGTAGTATCAAAATATCAAAGACGATCGTCTTTGGTCTTATCATTATCACAGCTTACATAGGTAGAGATAGTTGAATCATGCGCATGCGAAAAAGTTTAACCAAAATGGATGTAATTTGTGGATGTTTTTTTTAGTTCCACAGAAATCCGCATGGCAATTGCTAGATGACACCACTTTATGTGTAGGCAAGAAGGGCGAGGGGTACACAAAACATAGGTGAAACTCTTTCCCATAAGGATGTTTCAACTATATCTACCTAAACTGTGGTATTATGTAAACCAATAATGGTGCATTTAGAGTTGAACACGTAGGTCGTAGCTAGATCAATCATGACTACATTGACAGTTATACTGTCAATTGTGTCAATATTTAGGATATGTTTGGTAATATCCCCAAATGGTTGTCAACATGGCGCGTTAATTTATGGCATGACGTTGATTTGAACTTTAATTTTCAGTCATGAGATTAGGCAAGAAGAAAGAGAAAGAACGTGAGACTGAACCGCGGACCCAAAACGTCGACGGGATATCTCGACTGATCTGTTCGGCGAAAACGTCGCACAATTCTCCAATGAAAGGTCGGTAAAACAGATTTCGCCCGTTACGGTTTCCTGTATTCTTTTCCGACAGTTTACATAGACGGTGTGGAATTTGGCGGTGTGAAATTCTTCCAGTTGAGCCACACCTGGCAAACTCACGTCAAGCATCTGTCGGTGGCTCTGGTCGGTGTTCCGTTGGCCAGCATCGAGGTGAACTCTATGTAATGATGATGATGATAATAATCCCGTGGCTTGTTTAGAGAAGTTGTATCGCTTCCATGTTTTCGCTCCATTCATAATGGCTTCGGCGCTTCTAGTCTCAAAATATTATGATTATTATCATTATCGATAGATTGTAAAGGAGCCTTTGCATGTTGTTCATACTTATACCTTCGAATTGTCATAAGATGTATGCATTTGTAATTATTATAAAATACAAGTTGAATGTTAGAGGTATCTGTAATACCGATGATTAATGTACAGAAGAAAAAAAAATACGAAAATAATCGTTGACAATATAATATTATTGAAATATATCCCTCGATGAAAAGGCTCAAATTTAAAGATGTTAAGAACTATCACGTTAAAAATACTCCATATATGTGATATAGATTTTAGTGGTTGATGATTGGATAATATCTTACAATTTAAAAAATTGCATTATTAGTAGATGGTAGAGGTTTGAATTTGTGTGACAAAGCTGTTGATGAGATGAAATTTATTGTTCCAAAGAAAATCATGCATTTTTTGTCAACTTTGGCTGTAGAAGAATGTTGTAATTTGTTTCCAGATTTTATTGACATTTGAATTTTATTTTTATACCGTATGTCTACCTAAATAAAGACTTGCAACGCCGCCATATTGACAGATTCTGATTTTTCCAATCATCAAGTTGATTTTGTCGCATTCCGTCACATCGTTCAAAAAACGATTGGAAATTCCGAGAAATTCAAAATAAAAATCTCAAGTTGTCAATTTTCCGTTGTCCTCCAGCTCCACACATCTGACAAAATGGCGGCGCATCGTGAGTCCACATCAGTGTGCTAAACATATCGAGGGATTATCTGTACCCTTTCAGAGAGTTTCATTATTAAACATATCCATGAAAATGAATTAAAAAAACTCAATTTTAATTCTTTTTTGGGGTTATTCTCGAAAAGGATCAAGCATAACGGAAACGCTCAAATTTCCCAGTTTCTTATGAAAAAAGTTGGGTTTAACTGTTTAATAAGCGAGACGTCCTGCATCCTGCATGAACGTGATGTATCTTAAAGATCTCTGGTGAAAACGAAAGCTTCTTCAATTTTGTTTTGTGATTGTTACTATTTAGTATTTAGTCTGAAGAGAATGTTGATTGGCGGAGCGCCATCTTTTAAAAAGTGACTGTATTATCATACGCCTTCTGTCATCATCCAAGTTATGTTGACTGTTCCAAACACGGAAACTTTGTATCCTCAGTAAGTCATCACTCATTTATAATGTCGTATTAGAGAAAACCAGCTCATTCCCCGCGCAAATCGCTGTTACACCGAAGTATCTCTAAAGTTTATAAAGCAAAAAGACTCGACATCTGTCCGTGTATAGTCGATCGGTGTTTAAATGTGTAAATGATTATTAGATTAGTCTTTGTCAAGTGCTCTTACTCAACTTGAACGCGGCGCCCTCTAGCGAACGACCCGTCTTTAATTTGGATAATTGTACTCAGTCGTGCGATACCTACATGCAATAACAATAAAGGTACGAAATATAAGTATTGTTTATACATAACGCATAATAATGATATCACTGTAGCCCTGTATAAAGAATAAAGTATAGGAAAATAGGAACAAAATCGCCTTTGTGTACTTCCGAACGTTTATTCCTCTTTATCCGAAGAATGATCAGAGTGCTGTTGCCGTTGTTGACTGTCATTACCAGACTTTTGCTTCTTCAAAGTCTCTGCCAAGAATTTAAACCTCAGCATACACTCCTCTTTAGTTTTATTCGGAACCAACTCGGAGACCCGATCCCAGCGATCCAGACAACCTTTCGGGAACTTAAACAGCGCCTCTTCCAGCGCTTTTTGCTGGTTTTGGTTCCACTTTTTACCGTCATCGGCAACGCTGACGTCTTTTTTAGTCTTCTTCTTAACCTTGATTTCTTCAACGATTTCTTCACTTTGCGGTTTATAGACGTTCTCTTTGATTTTATTCGCCATGTAGGTCACCTCGGGCACCGACCTCATCATGAATTCCGCTATGGTCTCCCAGCGACCCGCCGTGCCACCCGGATACTTTTTCACCAGTCGAGTCAACTCGGCCAAGTCTTCGTCGGTCCAAAGACCACCCGAGGCCACCATAGGGGGCGCGTTATTGTCATCTTCCTGCTCCCGACTCGCCATTTTCGCGGTTTCGAAATTGGGGCCCTCGGGTAAAGTGAAGCCCTTGTTGCGTTTGCGAACTGTCTTCACTTTGGGCATCGGGGGCTCCTCTACTGGTGGCGGCGGGGGCGCTGCGGTCGCCTCTTTTATCACAGATTTCGTGGCTCGTAAGAAACTCGGAATTGACGTCACCGTGTACCAGATGAGCCACGGGATTTGGAAAGGTAACGTGTTCATCATCGAAGGTCTCGGCAGTTCCATTTCGTACATGTCGAGTAGTTTATCCGATTTCTTCCGTTTGACTTTCCTGATTTGCTCCTGGAATGTCAATAAGCGATTAGAATCCTGCTTTACCGACCTACTGTCAATTAGGTCTTACGATTGTGTACTTTTTCTCTAAATAGGCCGCCCAGTTGACTATGTACTGCCCGACCGTGATTATTACGAATAGAATTATGCAGACTTCGATCATCCCCATTTTCCGGACGTATCGGTAATAGTACATGGCCGACCTCCAGTTCGGCAGGCCGTTCGTGAGGACTTCATCGTAATACTTCCGTTTGTTGCTGTTTCGTAGCACATCGTACACGGAAACCAGGTTCCGGAATTGAACTGATGTGTCGACGTCAAGGTTTTTATCGGGATGCAGTTTCAATGAGAGCGAGCGGAACGCCGATTTGATTTCTTGCGTTGTGGCACCCTAAAAAATTGTGAAATCTGTTAGCGTTACGTCCACGTAGACGGGAAAGTGCGGTTTTTACGTTAGAAATGTTTAAAAGTGTGTAGAAATTTTCTTTGACTTCTTCCACAACGTCGAACACCTCTAGTTGGTCCGAATCCCATGCACTCACGAGCCTTAGGCATATTACTAAAGGAACTAGACGGAATAACGGCGACATTATTTATAATAATTTTCTTTTAAATCGCGCTGAACTGATAAACCACATCACAACTCACTCATAACATAAAAAATGTGGTTAGGATTTCACTTTTGACAGTGGCAATGACAGTTTGACGGAGAGAGGAGGGAGTGGCGATAAAACCCACAGATTTCATATACATACTAGATCGCTAACTCTATTCCACCCTCGCACCCCTCGCACCTCAATATCAATTTCAGTTTTATGTACCATATTTACGTATATTGAATGAATAGTAATTATTATTGTTGTAATCCTAGGCAAAAGCGTATATTTTTCTCTCAAATTCTGTTGCGTCGCCGTCCGCGTCCCCTGCTATCAGATTTGTTGAGAGCCACTGATGAAGCGGAAACGCATTCCGGCTTGTTGGCAACACTGACTCCTCCACTTTTTGACAATTGACAATTGACATATTGCTGTCGGCTTTTTCGTTTCGTGGTCCGCCATATTGTTGTTCCGATACTTATTTTTCAAGATCGGCCCGTTTAATCGATTTAACGTGGTTCGAAGACGCCAAGATGAGTTACGGGCGTCCTCCACCCCGGATAGACGGCATGGTCTCACTGAAAGTCGACAATTTGACGTACCGCACGACCCCGGAAGATCTCCGCCGAGTGTTCGAACGATGCGGAGATGTGGGCGATATCTACATCCCCCGCGACCGGTTCACCAGAGAAAGTCGAGGATTCGCATTCGTCAGGCAAGTTCCGCTCTCAAAAATTTATCAAAATCGTAAAAGTCCAAGCTCTGGAAACTTATAGGTTATGTTCTCACTTTCATCTTCACGATCTTTTGTTTTATGAAATCTTCCAGATTTTACGACAAGAGGGACGCCGAAGACGCATTGGACGCGATGGACGGGCGCATGTTGGACGGGAGGGAACTGCGGGTGCAAATGGCGCGTTACGGACGGCCCACGTCGCCCCACAGGCGCTACCGAGGACGCAGGAGGTGACCCGGAAACCCGACAAACGATTTTCGTTTTCCCGAATAATCTGAACGTTTTTTTTTCGAAATGCAGGGGGCGCTCCAGGTCTAGGTCCAGGTCGCGCTCGCGTTCCCGATCGCGCGGAAAACGGAGCCACACGCGTTCCAGGAGCAAGTCCAGGTCGAGATCCAAGTCGGACAGCAAGAGTTCCCGCGGGCGGTCCAGGACGCCTTCGAAATCCGAAGGGAAGAGGTCCCATTCCAGGTCCCATAGCAAATCGAGGTCGAGATCGAAATCCTAAAGTGAGTTTGTTAATCGTGTTGTGTTCCTTTAATTTACGTTAAATGTCTTGTTGCAGTGGAAACTTTTTGCCAGTGGCGGCGTAATCTCTTAAAGGTATTTACAAATGATACTATTAAAATCACCCCACACCTTAATAGCATTGACTTTAGTAACTTTGGTCATTAATTGATTTTTCAATAATTTCTCGACGAGGAGGGACACAATTAATTTGTTAACTTACAACTTAGCTGTAGTTTTTAGTTGTATTTTCTCTTAGATTTAAGTTTCATTTGTATTAAATACTTGACGTCGTTCCCTCCTTCAATATAAAAATTCAAAAGTGTTAAAGCCAGTTATAACATGGTTTATTATTTTATTAGTCGAAAATTACAATATCTATTTATGATTTCATGAAAACTTGTGACAGTTGTGACAATTATCGAGCATGTTAATCAATCTCTGTTGTGATGACGATTCTTTTAAACAAATGTAGTGTAAAATAAAAAACTTTGAGGAAAAATTGTCACAATTGCATGAAAATGTTTGAATTGATTTACTAACGTGTTTTATGTGAACAGCAGGTGCTGTGTAGCAGGTAGCAGGCGAAACAATGCTGTGTAGCTGTTGAAAAAAGAAAGAGAGCGAGGGCGGGAAATATTGGGAGGGAGTTAGAGAGAGTGAGAGAGCGGTTGGTGGCAGTTTGCAGTCGGTTGAGCAGTTTCACCATCAGCAAACTCTCTTTTAAAACAAAAGAATTTAAATGCGTTTATTTCCAGAGTCAACTGAAATTAGGTAGGTAAAGTAAAGAGTGGTAAGGCAAACTTTCTTTGATGGTGGTAGCAACCTGTTCATTTAAATTACACAATCATTTTATTTTTCATTCAAGGTGCATATTAAGAATAATAACAATAATATATTTCAATAAAACTTTTTTAATCCAAGGGATTTTTAATTGACACAAAATTACCCTTTTCCATTATCCAAAATCCAATTCATTTCTGAAGTTTCTCATACTATAATATAATATTGGATAAGCCAACCATTGCAGAAATGGTATGTTTAAATACTAGACCGTGATTGGCTCCTAGTGATTCTGGTGCAATACGATTGGTCGTATATTTCCAGTGAGGTGTAGTTTGAATAGACTTTATGTACTTTTGGTTGCCTAACCTGTAAACGTTCTTATAAGTCACCAACGCTCGGTGAAAATATTTAACTACATATAGAGTTTAGAAGGGGTCTCAGTTGTACTCGCTTCGGCGGTACATATACTAAAATTGGAACGATACAGAGAAGATTAGCATGGCCCCTGCGCAAGGATGACACGCAAAATCGTGAAGCGTTCCACATTTTTTTGTCTTTTATTTCTCCAGCTTTTATGTTTTGTTTGAAAGTAGGCATGTTTTCCACTTTATCCATCATGAAGTAATAATTACAGTGCATTAAATTAGCGCTACACGAGTTACACGACCCTTACATTAACTAGGGCATTGAATACTGAACAGCGGCCGAAATGTAGGTAGTTGAAAATCACCAATTTCACCTCGGATTTTACCTACGCAACATTACTTAAATGTTTATGTTTAAAATATTAGCTTTACTCAAATGAGTTGATTTTTTGCAAAAAGATTGGTCTCGTTCAGAAAAGGTATACATTTGTCTTTTAACTGAGAGCTAATTTTATTGATTTTGATTGTTGTAACAATGGTAACCCGGGAATTTAACTTTTGGTTAAACGTTAACTGAGCATTGATAAACCGGACCTTAAAGTCTTATTGGTTATTGATATGCATATGGATTTTGGTGTTATTCATAGTTTTTGAAAACACAGCCCCTCTTACACCTGGGTATAAGGGTTCACCAGTCCTCCGTAGGCTCACCTTATCCATGATGAAAATGCATTTATTTAAATTAATGGTGAGGTGGAATATCCATCAGGATCATAAATTAATAATAATTATTATTATGCCCTGCTTGTAAATTTATTGGGTAATTTTCATATAATATTATTAATGTTTGAAATTCAGCAATTATTCATCGTGTTTTGGTTATTTTGGTTTCTTCGACACGCAATCATCACCAATAATACCATCTTCATCACAATCATAAATAGGGAATGGTCTATAGCCGTTTTGATCAGTAACAGTAGACTCATACGATGATAGTTTTTGTTTCTGTTCCGCCATCACCACGTCAGTAAGATCCTGATCTAATTCAGTCACATCTTCGAAAAATTCCTCTTCTGTAACAACAGCAGGCTTTTTAGACGTGGAATTTGTTGACACCATCTGAAAACCATTAGAAAAAATTATAATTCACAAATTATAAAATGTTAGAAGAGTTGAATGTGCTTGGAATATTTTTCACCTGAATGATGGCGAACAGTGATACTGCAAGGGCGAGTACTGCTGCAATTTTCATGTCGGATCCACAGAGTAGAACAATTTGGACTAATATGTGTTTCAAAGCGATCCATGATGCTTTTATACCCGTGAAGTCAAAATCGTGCATCGATTATATTATAATGTTTGTCACGGATAAAATATAAAAAGTTCGAACAAAGACTGTTTATTTTTCAAGACTTCATACTTATATCACGTTATTATTATCATTTAGTCTATGTTATTATGTAGTAAAATATGAAATAAAATTTAATGTTTTCGGCCACACTCATATAGGCCACACACACACTTAAAGAAATTGTTATAGAGAATCATTCTTATCTAGGACATTTAAAAATTGAATAATTTTTCTTGCTTCTGAAAACAATTTCACTTGTTTTTGGTTCTGCGAAAGAATATCCCATACATTTTGAAAGGATAATTGATAAAATGCCTTTTTATTTCATAAAATGAGAATTTATTTTTCCTCATTAAAATTGGATAAATTCAGAGTAAGTAAAGTATACTTATTTTTCAGTCTTAATAACAAACAAATTAACATTTCAAAAATCTAAATAACTAACTCACAGATAATTACAAATTATTATAGTAATAATTTATACAAAGTTTATATCAGTTTAATCGACTTCTTCAACCGTGGGTCCTCCGCCGAATCCCCCAGCTTGTTGCCCGCAATTGGCCGAAGACTGTTGCTGTTGCCCACCCGCATGCAATTTCGCCATGATCGGACTCAAGATCGAGGTGAGCTGTTTCTGCTTGTCTTCGTATTCGTCCTTCTCGGCGAGGCCGTTCGAATCGAGCCATCGCAGACAACTCTCGCACTCCCTCTGCGCGGTCTCCTTGTCCCCGGCACTCAACTTGTCCCCGCAATCGGCGGCCGCCTGCTTCACCTGGAAGACGTACGCCTCCAGTTGGTTGCGGGCTGTCACCCTCTCCCTCTGCCGCTCGTCCTCCTCCTTGTACCGCTCGGCCTCGTCGACCATCCGATCGATGTCCTTCTGCGACAGTCGGCCCTTGTCGTTCTTGATCGTGATGTTCCTCGAGTTGCCCGAGCTCGAGTCCTTGGCGGTGACGTTCAAGATGCCGTTGGCGTCCAGGTCAAAGATAACCTCGATCTTGGGGACACCGCGGGGCGCAGGTGGGATCCCCGTCAGATCGAACGTCCCCAGCAGGTTGTTGTCTTTGGTCATGGCGCGCTCCCCTTCAAAAACCTGAACGGTCACGGCCGGCTGGTTGTCGGCGTACGTGGTGAACGTCTTCGTCTGCTTGCACGGGATCCGCGCGTTCCTCTCGACTATTTTCGCCATGACACCGCCCGCCGTCTCTATGCCCAAAGACAGCGGCGCCACGTCTACCAACAGCAGGTCTTGGATTTTCGAGTCGGTTTCGCCGTTCAAAACGGCCGCCTGGACAGCAGCGCCGTAGGCGACCGCCTCATCCGGGTTGATACTCAAATTCAGGGTCTTCCCGTTGAAGAAGTTCTGCAGGAGGTGCTGGATTTTCGGTATGCGAGTCGACCCCCCGACTAGGACGAGATCGTGGATTGCCCCTTTATCCATCTTGGCATCGGCGAGTGCCTTCTCGACCGGTTGGAGCGTCCCCCTGAAGAGGTCCGCGTTCAGTTCCTCGAACCGCGCGCGGCTCACTCGGGTGTAAAAGTCGATTCCTTCGAAGAGGGCGTCGATTTCTATGGTGGCCTCGCTGCTGCTCGACAGGGTGCGTTTAGCGCGTTCCGCGGCAGTGCGCAGGCGCCTTAGCGCCCTAGCGGCCGCGCTGCCAGTGGTTATGTCCTTCTTGTACTTCCGCTTGAACTCTTCGGCGAGGTGGGCGACCAGGCGGTTGTCGAAGTCTTCGCCTCCTAGATGGGTGTCGCCGGCGGTCGCGCGCACCTCGAACAGCGCCCCCTCGTCGATCGTGAGGATGGAGACGTCGAAGGTGCCGCCCCCCAAGTCGAAAATCAGCACGTTCTTCTCGCCCTTGAGGTTCTTGTCCAGGCCGTAGGCCAAGGCGGCGGCGGTCGGCTCGTTGATGATCCTGGTGACGTTCAGGCCGGCGATGACGCCCGCGTCCTTGGTCGCCTGTCTCTGGGAGTCGTTGAAGTAGGCGGGGACGGTGACGACGGCGTCCCGGACCGCCGTCCCCAGATAGGCTTCGGCCGTCTCCTTCATCTTGGTCAGCACCATCGAGCTGATCTCTTCGGGGGCGAACTGCTTCACCTCGCCCTTGTGCTCGACGCGGATCTTGGGTTTGCCGCCGTCGTTGACCACCTTGAAGGGCCAGTGTTTCATGTCCTGCTGGATCTTGGGGTCGTCGAATTTGCGCCCGATGAGCCGTTTGGCGTCGAAGACGGTGTTGCTCGGGTTCATGGCCACCTGGTTCTTGGCGGCGTCTCCGAGGAGGCGCTCCGTGTCGGTGAAGGCGACATAGCTGGGCGTCGTTCTGTTGCCTTGGTCGTTGGCGATGATTTCCACTTTGCCTTGTTGCCACACGCCCACACAGGAGTATGTGGTGCCCAAGTCGATGCCGATTGCTGGAGATTTCACCATTTTTTCAATCTTCTTTTCTCTTTTCTCACTCAAAAATACTTTGGTTTCACTTATTTTATTAAACTTTTGGAGATTTTCAAAGTCGCTTTGGCTTCTTTGCGTTTGATTTCTTTTCGCTTCTTCGCTTGCTTGTATTCGAATGAACTGACTTGGCGCCGGCTGCGGCGCTTTATATATCAAACGGAGATTTCGACCCGAACGTTCTCGAATCCTTCCCGATTGTTCTCGAACGTTCCGGCTCTCACTCGCTCTCATCGATTTTTCTGGAAATGAAATCTAGAAACGCGCACTAAAATAACGTTCTGGAATTTTTTTTTCTAGACAAATTCCTCTATTTTGTGGAGAAAATATTAGCTTTATTACGAAACCGAAACATTGATATAATGCGCGTCTAAAAAGTGTCCTCCCTCCCCCTAAAAACTTCTGAGCGAGTAGACAATTTTGAAATCGCTCGGACAGGTCGATTTTATTTTCATCAAACTTAAGAATCAGAAACATAATACATTTTTCAAGAAATCGGTTTCAATATGGGTGCTTGTATACACAAGTGAATTATAAAACATGGACACAATGTTTAATCTTCGTTTAAACGATTTCTTTTTAAATTTCAAATATCAAAACTACAAACTGTGCGCTCTTGCGAAACTGACCTGTTTCAACACATGTATTCATTAGTCAGCAATCACAATAATCACATCACCTGAATTACTTTATTAAACCCACAGAGTAAATTAAACCCGAAATATAAAAAAAATTGAGCGGTGATAACATTTTCTTATCTAGAAAAAATCGTAGATTCCGAAAATGCAAAAAAATAAGTCAGGTGTTATCCATTTAAAAAACAAAGTTGCGGTCATTTCCGGTCAAACCGGAAACGTTGGAGGGACAAAAGTTGCGTGAAAAGATGCTTCATTGAAAATAAGAATCAACATGACCGAGCGATTTTGAAAAGTATACCCGTTCAAAAATTCTAGTTCAAGTTGGTAACACTGTCTGACAGCCCTCGGGTATTTTCCGTCACTTGTCAATTGTCTGTCAATTTTCGGATCGGCATTATTATTCCTGCAATGTTGATGAACGAGAAGTTAGAAACCGAAATAAATGATTAGCCTAACCAGCCATCCCGTTTTATTTAACGCCCCACAAAGTCGATAATTCTTTGTTGAGGTTAATACAGAAACATATAATTGGATGAAAAAGGAATGATCATTTTCAAATACATATTCAGAATGACGATTTCCTGCAGCAATCATCAGTTTTTACTTTTAGTTTTTATCTGAACGTACTAAATATTGTATCATTATATGTCAGTACTTATAAAGTAATCTAGGTGTATTTTATGTATTTGTTCAAGTAAAATTGGAGCCGGTTGTTCCGTCAGTAGGTATAGTCGCCGCGGCCTTCGTTCCCTCATTTGACTTCTAGAGCCGTTCAACCCTCTAATTTCAAATGAATAGAAGAGAAGTAATAAACCAGCAGGAGATCTTGGTCGATTGGAACTTCGACATTTGGGAAAGTATTTTTAAGCTATGTGGGATCATGAGACGGTTTATACCTGCGTATTCTTAATTCCACGACATAGAGTACCTCAAAAGTACCTTCCGAATTTTTTCTTCATACCTGCCTGTGATGACCGCCTATGGATTTATTGCTTGTTTTCTTTTCATACAGTAATAAGAGGGTTGAACGGCTCTAAAAGTTAAATGAGGGAACGAAGACTGCGGCGACTATACATACCTATACTAGTTTTAAACTGTGTCTAGCCTACTCTGTCGTATCTTTATACAGCGTGTCCCGTAATTCGTTGGCAAAATTTTAATGACGTATTCCTATGTACCTATGTCCGATTTCTCATAATGACGGACTTACAGGCCGTTAAAGATGAGGTATCGATCACAGTTCTTTCTTATCTTTTCTGAGACAAGTCCTGCGGATATCAATTATGGTATAAGCATGCATAATTACCCTCAAATTGTCAAAGTTACCATGAAGGGAAACTAGTAATTGGAGGTCATCCAGATGTTAAAATGATGAATTTTTTATTTTCCTGTGCAGAATTGTTCATTTTGTTTGATGGAATACAATCCGTCATCATTTCTAAACAAATTTAGTATCTTGTAAGTTTTCGATTGGACACTTACATAGTTTAACACGTTCGCTGCCCCCGACGCGCTAGTGCGTCCAGGTTTGGGTTTAGCGTAAGGCCACCGACGCACTAGCGCGTCCAATATTTGAGGTACTTTTAGACTAACGATTTTTCTATAAATTTTCTGATCATTACCACGTTCTACATCACTGTATAGTGGGCAATTCATCTCAGGTGCTAAATGGTGCCAAAATTCTGGACGCACTAGCGCGTCGTGGGGCCCAGACTTGAGCCAATATTTTCAAACTTCCGGGCCAGAAGACGCACTAGCGCGTCCACTATGCATAAATGATATAGCGTGCACTGGCACATACAGTGTGTCCCCAAATCACAATGTGATCAAAATAGCACCTCTCGAAGATGTTTCAAGGAAAGTCTCGCTCACTGGGTGGGCAGGGCATCCGGTGATTCTGAGACACCCGGTATAATTTCAGAACTTTCATCATCAATTAATTTTTGGAGTTTTTACGTTTTCGTCACATTATAAACAGAAAATGCATGTAGAAATCATACAGTATGCCCACGGCTGGGTTTACCAAAAGAGTTTTTTTTGTATTTCTGATTTTTCAGAGAAAATCATTCTTGATGAAAATGGCTTGCTTGCTATTGGACATTTTATTTTTGTTTTATCATCAACGGTTATTTTTGAATAATTTTATTCCGAAGTAATTCTATCCAGTCAAAAAAAATTAGAACACAACTGATGATAAAATGGAAATGAAATGTTTATTATAGGTTTGAGAGCAAGCAGGTCATTTTCATCAAGAATGATTTTCACTGAGAAATCTAAAAAAATCCTCTTTTGGTAAACCCAGCAGTGGACACACTGTATAATTTCTACACACATTTTCTGTTTATAATGTAACGGAAATATTATACTATGAAAACTCTAAAAATTAATTGAAGATGAAAATTCTGAAACCCTATATGTGCCAGTGTATGCCATAAGTCTTTATTTATAATGGACGCGCTAGTGAGTCTTCTGGCCTGGGAGTTCGAAAATTTTGGTTTAAGTCTGAGGCCAACGACGCGCTGGTGCGTCCAGAATTTTGGCTCCTGATATGAATCGCCCAAAAATACAGGGGCACCGAACGTGTTAAGAATGAAATGCTAAAATCTGAGGGATGGCAAATCAAAAGCAAGGGTCGTAAACAGTAAAAAATTTTCATGTCGCTTAGCATTCGATTATCAGAACCAGTTATTACACTTGCCAACAGTCATTTTGTCTATCAAGCTACTGAACAATAATGTAATCACTGGTAATGGAAGGAGTTAATCAAAGAGTGTACGAAATTGGGCCAATAAGGGTAACTATACTAATTAATGTTAACATGTAAGCTTTTCTAGAATCTAAAGTGTTCGATTACGGTTGAGAAGATTCCAGATCGTTCGAAAGCGTCTAGATTTTCTGGAATAATCGGGAAGCGCCCAGAAGGTTCCAGATTGTTCGAAACCGCCTGGAGTTTTCTATTAGCGTCTAGAACGTTCGAAAGCGTCTGGATATTTCTGGAAGAATCGGGAAGCGCCCAGAAAGTTCTAGATCGTTCAAAAGCGTCTGAATTTTTGCGGAATAATCGGGAAGCACCCAGAAGGTTACAGATTGTTCGAAAGCATCTGGAGGTTTTTGGAAGCTTCCATAACGTTCGAAAGCGTCTGGATATTTCCGGAATAATCGGGAAGCGTCCTGAAAGTTCTAGATTGTTCGAAAGCGTCTGGATTTTTCCAGAAAAATCGGGAAGCGCCCAGAAGGTTCTACATGGAACGTTCGAAAGCGTTTGGATTTTTCGGGGAAAAACAGGAAGCGTCCAGAAGGTTCCAGATTGTTCAAAAGCGTCTGGAGTTTTATGGAAGCTTCTAGAACGTTCGAAAGCATCTGGATTTTTCCGGAATAATCGGGATGCGCCCAGAAGGCTCCAGATTGTTCGGAAGCGTCTTAAATATTCGAGTTGAGTCCAGAATATTCTAATTATTCCTCAACTTTTGAATTTTTCCCCATGTGTTAAGAAATATTTTAGACACCCCGTATGGGTTCAGTACTTGAGACACCCTGTGTGTATTTGGCTAAAAAAGAGATGAACCGCAACCATAAATTATCTTTGAACCCTAAAGGGAACCGTAGAGAAAGACGGAAAGGGACAGTCCAGTGGTGGGTGCGAGGCAAGTGACATGTAGTCCGGGTGGTGCAGGTGCTGTGTCTTTAAATTACCGTGTGTGTGATTGTAGCCATGTGAGCTATTTGTATTTAACCCTTTGATTGGTTATCGCCTTTACGATGCCGAGTATGGTCAATCCTTTCGACCTGGCGGGCGCAACTTTAATGTTTCTCGCCTGCGTGCGCAAGTCCATAATAGCATGATTGTGACGACCAAGTTGCTGAATATGCTTAGACTCTGATTGGCATGATTGTGACCTGAGGGTTGCTTAAGATGCCCGCACTTCTATGTGCTATTGTAAAACTCTCGGCAGATACCATGGTATATACCTGAGACCGGTGTAGTATCATGACACTCCCACACCTGAGACCGGTGTAGTCACATGACACTCCCACGGCGGTGATGGTTGAGTTGCTCGGGACAGGGCGTTAGGCAGTCCCGGGGCCAGAGGGAGGTGTCCCCTTAACTGAGTTCTTACGTGCACGGAAAGGTTAACGAGAGTATAATGCCTGACCCCCATCGTTACGTGACGTACGACAGGACGGATGTCCTTGGCTGAGGCAACGCCTTTGTGGAAAGGGTTGTAAGGCGGCTGCGAACAGGCTTAGGTGTTCGAACGGTTCTTCTTCCGGGTTTCACTAATAACACTCTCTTCCAGGAGGTACCCAACGTAATAATAATAGCCTAAACAATAACCAAGTGACGAATACCGTAAAAGGAATACCAAACATCGAGGATAAGGCTAGGGGGCAGGAGCCTCCGGGTGAGTCGTTTAACCCTTTCATTGTTTGAACACACAGCAGTCATTATTTCATCTTTCATGTCCATCTAACTCAATGCATTGACGCTAAGACGAGGGGTCCGCTAACCGAAGGGGTGAGTTCGAGAGTAGTACGAAAAAGTCTGTTTACACATGTTACCGAAGTTTTTGAGCCATCTATGGTGGGGATCAGAATAGTAGTCGCAGTCCTGGTTGTGGAAGGGATCGTGTAGCGATGTCGACCCTAACAAAACACAGTTAGGCCCAGTATTTCCACCTATGGTTAACATCCAGTTAGCTAACTGGAACCTTAGACTGTGACAATTTCGGTCGAAATGAATGATAAAGGTTCACATTCAAAGTTATAGTTAGCTAATCCGGAGGTTAACTATAGGTGGAAATACTGGGCCTTATACTTATGATAACATCATACGGAGCGATCGAATAAATTTTACATATGACCACATACAGGCTGTTTGATAAAAACTCCAGAACGCCACAGTTTCTTTGGTTGTGATCAGATTTCAAAAACCCATTAACAAAAAATGATTTATTTTTCATGCTCTACGAATAGGACTTGTTACCAAATTTTTTCCCTCAACTTCTTTTTTCAACATTGATAAATTTAACTTTTGTAATGATAAAACGCGATTATTTCCAATTCAAAGTTGAAGTAGATATTTTCTTCTATACCATCGGTCAATAAAAAAGTAAATTTTTCTTGATAATCATCAGAAAAACGCAAAAAATGATTCGCCAGATTTGGTCGGATTAAACAAAAAACGTCATTTTCACGTTTGCTTTGGAATCCAAAGCACTCCTGAAACTGACATTTTTAAAATTAATTCAAATCGGGCGAAACTTTTTATGCGTTTTCTTGGATAAACATTGAAAAAATGATCACTTTCTACATACCATAGTAAAGAAAAAAATACATACTTCAATTTTAAATTAGAAGTAATCGTACTTTACTCTTAAAAAAATAAATTTACCAATGTTGAAAAAAGAAGTTGATGGAAAAAATTTGATAACAAGCTCTATTCGTAGTGCATGAAAAATAAATCATTTTTTGTTAATAGGTTTTTGAAATCGGATCACAACCAAAGAAACTATGGCGTTCTGGAGTTTTTATCAAACAGCCTGTATGACTATCATTCTCTCATCTGAAAAGTACTGAAACGATAGAGACAGAACGATGGTATCATGGCCCCCCTTTATGTAAAACTAGCTGATATACCCGGCGTTGCCCGGGTTTTTCGCAGTATACTGTG
Source organism: Salpingus planirostris (assembly GCA_949788335.1). Classification (NCBI taxonomy): domain Eukaryota; kingdom Metazoa; phylum Arthropoda; class Insecta; order Coleoptera; family Salpingidae; genus Salpingus; species Salpingus planirostris. The sequence goes on along the minus strand of OX460925.1, from coordinate 3,125,423 downwards.
TGTTGTTAGGGTTGACATCGCTACATCTTTTTATATCTCGACTCCTTCCACAATCAGGACTCCCGCTACTATTCTGATCCCCACCATAGATAGCCCAAAAACTTCGGTAACATTATGGAAATATCGGGGAAAAATTCAAAATTTGAGGAATAAATACGGGGGTCTTTGAAATACATGTACAACGCGCTACCACATACTCCCGAGGTCAAAATAGAACGATTTAACCAAAATGACCTCAGTCCAAAAGTTGATAATAAAATAGTTACAAGGTGTTGAACTGCAAATTTTTATTTCAATTTTCTTGAATAATTTGTGCAGTTTTGGGAATAAAAGTTTAAAAATTGGTACACGAGGATTTTTTAGTACGGGGAATACTTATCTCGACTCAGTTTTGCTGTATTTCCTAAGGGGCGCCACGTGCGCTACAAGAATTTGCAAATGACAGTTCTAACTTTTCCTCCCTCAAAATTACCGATGTTCCAATAAGTGGAATCTTCTGCCTGATGATTTTACTCAATAAAAGTTTTCTTGTTTGATGTCTCTACGGTCCACCGTTTTGGAATCATTCACTCTTGACTGGTCAATTTCACCCAAAATTCGCACCAATTTATGGGATCATTTTTCATGAAAAACCGATATTTGACCATTTTTCTTCTCCTTACTAGCCTGAAACATTGAATTGGAAGTCATTCACGCGTTGGTCCTGTTACATAACATCATGTACCAATAAATATTTTGAATAAATAAAAATCATACAGTAATGAGATGCTATGCAGTAATGAGTCGCTATGCAGGAATAGACCCCATTTCTAAACGATTTTTTCACCAACAATTTGCATTTCCATCTAGTACGCGGAAAGTCAAATTGTAGTACTTGTGTAGGATAAGGTGCTCAGAAAAAATCGAGATCGTTGCTTCTAAGATCTTTTTTCTAAAGACACGCACTGTAAATTTTTCAAAAAATAATTAATAACTCAAAAACGGTATGGAATTGAGCTCGGAATTGAGGCACAGTTGTGTACATAAACTCACCTTGAATTCCATCGAGAAATTAAAAAATGCCAGAAAATAAAGGGTGTTTTATTTAAAATAACAAAATTGGGCATGACTTCCGGTATAATCGGAAGTAGTTCCATGTTGTAATTATTTTAGAAAGATAGACGGTGGCTTGTTATGGAAGCCTGCAAAATTTCAAAACGAAATTCCAAACGGTTCCCATCGATAAAAAAGACCCTGTATAATTTGGATGCGTTGGATGATCATTCTCAAATATTCAGAATGGCGTTTTCCTTCAGAATGTGATTGTCAAATCTTCAATTCTGTATAAGTATACATACAGCGTGTCACACTTAACCTGAAGACAGCTCTGTAACTTTTTAGTTTCTGGAAGCAGAGCTTTGAATATTTCTACAGTACTAGCTCTTCATGAGGGACATCTATTGGGATTCTACACCTCATCAAAAATTGTAAGGTCTGCCTACTGGGATCACGCGAATGGAGCGATTTTTCAATATCTTGCTTCGCGATCAAGATATCGAAAAATTTTATTCGAAGAAGTTGTTCTAAATCAAATTTTGACCCTAAATACCGAGTTTTGTGACATAATTCGCATTTTGAGTATCTTGCAATTTTCACATTTACTCCCAAAAAATCTGTCATTTTAGATTCTGATCTGATAAATTTGATTGATATGAAAAACTGAATACTTGAAGTACCTGTTCCTAATGTTTGTCATCTGAATCACAGCTTTTTAGCTACTACGGAACATGAGATTTTTCGGGACTAAATGTGAAAATTGCAACATACTCAAAATGCGAATTCTGTCACAAAACTTGGTATTTGGGGTCAAAATTTGATTTAGAACAACTTCTTCGAATGAAATTTTTCGGTATCTTGATCGCGAAGCTAGATATTGAAAAATCACTCCATTCGCGTGATCCCAGTAGGCAGAGCTTACAATTTTTGATGAGGTGTATAACGTCAATAGATGCCCCTCATAAAGAGCTAGGACTGTAGAAAAATTCAAAGCTCTGTTCCCAGAAACTAAAAAGTTACAGGGCTGTCTTCATGTTAAGTGTGACACGCTGTATAAGTATATGAATATTTTTGACGTGTATACGTCTTATAAATCGGTAGAGAGGGGATGGCCCGTATAGAGGTGCGTTTGTTGAAACCTTCGGCCGTGCCGCGTCACGAAAAGCGTGAGCGGCAGCGCACCGCGTCTACATACGACAAGCGGCCGGCACATGGGTTGTTAGTGTGTGTGTTAGTCGACTACCACCAGTATTAGAGGGACGTTGAAGAGGGATTTTAAATACGCTACCATCGGCAAGCGAGTTTAGTAACCGACGTATACACGAAACCTTGCGGTTCAGTCCCTTGATCTGAACCTATTTTTTTTATCATCAAAAAGTTTTTCCTTTCAGTTACTATCTGAACTTGAGCACTACTAAATATATATTATTATGTTGGTACTTATAAAATAATCTAGGTGTATTTTATGTATAGTTACTGAAGTGAAATTGCTTAGGGCCGGTTGTTCAGTCGTTAGAAATATGAGTTTGAAACAAGTTTAGCGTATGAGCACATAACTGGCACCATTGAAATTTCAACTATTCATATAAATTCATAATATTAAAAAAAATTATTTTTCTTTTAAGAAGATGCTACAAAAGTGTGCCTATAATAATACCTTTTCTCAAACAGCTTTTACTTTTCTGCTTTTTATTGCAAATTATTCCGTTAAAGCCATCGTATTTCGCATAACGTTAACTGTCTTCATATTATGCCACTTTGTAACAATTTTAATGCATTTTTTCTTCGTTATGAAATATTTTGATGAGAGTTTTATGATGAAATATGAACCTACCCTGTTTGTAAACACATACGTGAGTATACATAAACTATTAGTAATTATAATAATGAGAACAAATTTCTATTTAATTTATCGAATGAAGAATATTATTTCTGCCGCCATCATTGTGACAAGCGGATTGAAATCTGCTCATTTCGTAGATGAAATTCCACAAGAATTCGGTGCGGGAAGTGCGGATAGAATTGGCAGAAATTGCAGAAACATTTTGTCACTTGTTGTGATTTGTGTATTCTCGACGGCCATCGATGTGGTATTATTCTCACCAATTTTCTTTGACGAAATTTTTTTTGCGGTTGAATTTTTTAAAACGTATTTTCCAAATTATTCAAGCGTTTTGTATTGGATCTATACGGGCCAACTGTGGTGTATTAGTTCCGCAACTGGCATCGTCCCAATCGCTCATGCATTGTACGTGGCCAAGATGAAATTCTATTTGTTTCATATACAAGAGGAAATCGATAGTTTCAATGAAGAGCTGGGATTTTCCAACGACTGTGTTTTATTGAAAGATCACTGGTATCAGAAACGCGTTAAAGACAAATTAAGAAAATGTATTGAACATCATTTAAAAATCACAAGGTATACTCCACATTGTATTTCCTTTGATAATACCGGGTGCATGGACACGGCCGACCGGTAAGGAATTAACATGCCCAGTAAGCAAAACTTTCCTTGAAACATTTTCGAGAGTTGCTATTTTGATCACATTGTGATTTACTCTGTGTTACCTCTTAGGGCCAACTGCACCGCTTTCATTTAAAATTTAAGTGGAACTTAAACCTTAGCAACAATTGTTAAGCTCCGCTTTAACTTTTAAGTGAAAGCGGTGCAGTTGGCCCTTAGGGATTTACCGTAGAATAGTTCATTGGGAGCTGCATCTGCATGGTGCCTAGCTTTGTCCCTAGGTACTCTTTCTGAGATGGTCTCAAAGAAATACTACCGTGATGGCGCACAGTATTCTCATAATTCTGGTATTAGTTATGTCTAATAGAAGACTCAAAGCAAGTACCATATGAACTCCCACGGTAATCGCCATGAGACCGTCTACAGAATTTGCCTTGGGTTGTCTGCACGTGTCATAAATGCAGTTGATACACATGCGCATTTTGCTTAATTGTTATTCTCGATGTTCATTGGAAACAGTAGAAGGTGATGTGCTTTGTGTTGAGTGCCATACAATAATAATCAGTGAACAAATTGAAGCTGGGTACCGCTGGCTATTTCAATCGAAGACTCTGGGGGGAGGCCCTAGGAGAGTTTTTGAAATGTCTCGAAAGATACCCACGCGAGTCACAATAATATTCTGCTGAGTATCATTATGTAACTTCTCTTGGAAGTCTCGAGGACTGCGCGTGAAGCGGACATTTGAAAGTCGCCAGGCTATCACAACTGTCCGTATATGAGTTACATTCCGAAACACAGGCTGATTCAAAAGTATAGCGGCACCGTATAGCAGTAGCGGTGCTGCTATGCGGGGTGAGTCAAAAAATCATGTCACTACTTCAGGGACGAATTCTCCTATCTAAATAAAGAAGAAATAACCTAAGAGTTGTAGGTCAAAAATGTATAATCGATACAGGGTGTCCCATTGAACATTGAACAAAATACCTCAGATAAAAAAGACAGCTTCAAATAAGGGCTTTTGGTTGTTCTCATGCATATTTAGTCTTACTATTTCACTTTCGGAAATATTATCACTTGTTTCGAAATAAATTCGTCATTTCAAATCGTGACATCTCTGAAACTGTGAATGTTATAGCTAAAGTGCATTGAAACAATAACAAGTTCTTGTTCAGAGCTGTCTTTTCTATGTGAGATATTATCTTCTAATCTTAAAATTTCGAATTTTTGTCCTCCGATCGACTGCACGGAAATCGCAATATCTCAGGAATTACTGAAGATACAGGAATCGACAAAAGCTTTTTTGATAGATATGATCATAGGCTTCATTTTTTATTTGAAACTTATTTTCGCTTTGAAACGTCATCTTGGTGAAAAATGCAGTGAAAATGTTCAATGGGACACTCTGTATCTATTATACATTTTCGACCTACAACTTTTATGTTATTCCTTTTCGATTTAGAGAGCAGAATTCGTCCCTGAAGTAGTGACACGATTGTTTGACTCGCCCAGTACTTTTATCGCAGTCGCAGCACCGCTACTGCTATACGGTGCCGCTATACTTTTGAATCAGCCTGTATACAGGCTGTATCTTAATTGCTGTCGAGAATTTCAGGGGGTGATTCTTCGTCGAAAAATATGAAAAAAAGTTCATATGGGCATAGGTCCTAAAATGCTTCCCTGCGGAACCAGCGGTCCTCAAAGTTGGTCCTAAAAAAACTTTTTTTCCCGAATATCTCCAAAACCAATCACAGTAGAAAAACTGAACTCGGCAGAGAGTTACACAATATTATCTTACATCATCTCATGCATTTGACGAATTTGGGGGAATCTATTAGCGTACAATTTGGGGTGGTCGTAAGTTTGATTTTCTCACAACTTTTTATTGGGTGACATTTTTGAAAGTTTTACTGCAGCATGAAATGCGTTGGTCAAAAACATGCAAAAAAGGTGCTCATGAGTCATAGCGCTGGGGTTAACCGTTTCCGAGAAAAATAGATTTTTCCGTTTGCGCACGTGTATGAGCATTCTGTAACTCTCTTCATAGTCGACTAGGATTCACGTGTAAAATTCAATCAGAAATTCAAGAATCATTATTTCAGGATTCACAAAATCAAAAACATTCAGTTCCAGAGAACAATAACTTGTTCTGCACAAAAAAACACTGGATCAAAAATGATCAATTTATGTAAAACGAAAAATTCATGGAAGATTAGGTAATGATTGTGAATGCTTATGTTCGAAATGACCATAATTCATCATGAAATAATGATTCTTGAATTTCTGATGGGATTTTACTCGTGATTCCTAGTCGACTATGATGAGAGTTGCTGAATGCTAATACACGTGCGCAAACGGGGAAATCGATTTTTCTCGGAAACGGTCGATCCTAGCGCTATGACTCATGAGCACCTTTTTTGCATGTTTTTGATCAACGAGTCTCATGCTGCAGTAAAACTTTCAAAAATGTCACCCAATAAAAAGTTGTCAGAAATTCAAACTTACGACCACCCCAAATTATACGCTAATGGATTCTCCCAAATCCGTTGAATGCATGAGATGATGCAAGATAATATTGTGTAACTCTCTGCCAAATTCAGTTTTTCTACTGGGATTGGTTTTGGAGATATTCGAAAAAAATGTTTTTTTAGGGCCAACTTTGAGGACCGCTGGTTCCGCAGGGAAACATTTTAGGACCTATGACCATATGAACTTTTTTTCATATTTTTCGACGAAGAATCACCCCCTGAAATTCTCGACAGCAATTAAGATACAGCCTGTATAACAACAACTCATTGACATTGCTATGTGATGTATTTGGGACTGAATTTTGCTCACTGGGTGGGATTTTGACAAATTGTCTCCCCAGATGCACCGATAGAAAAATAAAGTACATCTTGTAGCAAAGATGAAAAGGAACAAAATGATACTCCATGTGATAGATTTTCATATTTGGAAAGCGATGAATTTTCCAAAAATAAATCGCACAATCTTCTGATATGTTTTCTCCCAAATTACTATTGACAATTAATTGATAATAGAATACTATTGAACCATCAATAATCTCTACCTAAATTAATAGTTAGTGTAAATGAAAGAAGGCATAGGCAGGCCAATAAATTGAATCATTCTTCAACCATACGTATTTTAATAAATGGTTTGGTATTATTATTATTAGTACCTAATAATATATAGCAAAAAGAGGAAAAACCAATTGCTTCCAGATTTTAAAAAGAAATAAAAAGCGATAAAAATGTTGAGATTATGAGCCAACTTTGTAACGATTCGGCTATTCATAAAACTTGTCTACATTTCGAGTTTTTTTTTTGAAAATTGAACGCTTTCCGAATATGAAAGACTATCACACATCGGGCAACATTTTGTTCTTTTTCATCTTTGCTACAATATGATGTAGTTCATTTTTCTATCTGTGAATCTGGGAAGATAACATCGATCAAAATCTGATTTCCCATATGTTATATGTCATATCTCTATGTATGTATGTACCGGTTGGCCGGTATGTTGTATACCTATATTATTTCATATCCTGGGTTTTTGAAAAGTTATACATTTCAGAACATATACAAATTTTGCCAGACTTTTTAGAAAACCGATGCTTCTTATGTCAATATTTGGAATTATTGCCCTAGCGGACGTACTTATTTGCATCAAAAAATCAGTGAGTATTGCTATACTTGATGTCTAATGCTAGAAAATCACGAAATTTCAACAAATTATTTTTCATAGAATAAAAATGAAGCTATTATTTTGTCATACAGTTTATTACTGTCATCGATTGTATATGCAAGCATATTTGCATTCAGCGATCAGGAACTTATAAATGAGGTAACGATATATTTTATTTTATCGACGGACAAAATTTTTTTTCCTATTTGAATTATGGAGGGTTCTTCTTCTGAAGTGGAACGCATTGTATACGGAGACATCAAAAAAAGGATTCATTCATTCTCTCTCTATCCTTTCAGTAGTTTTCAGATAAGAGAGAACGATTATCATAGCCTCCCTTTATGCAGGATTTTTTTGATGTCTCTGTATTTACGATTTTAATCAATAATATTTTAAACACTATAAAAACGACGATCTTTCCTTTATCGTTTGTCAAAAAACTTATTCGATCGGTCAACGTGCAATCGTATTGAAATGTTATGTGAAATGACGAAGCGGTCAATTTCCTTGAGTGACTTGACTGAGTTAATAAATATCTGATTTATAGTCTGAAAGAGTTTTCGACAAACTGGTTAAAGTTCCTTGGAACAGTTGGAATATGGAAAATCGTAAGAATTTGGTCATGTTTCTCATGAATACAAGAAAGCCGATGATGTTGGGGATGACTTCTACATTGTATAATAGTTACTCCTTCATGATTGAGGTTCATACTGTGGAAGACGGATTATAGACCACCCTCCTTAAATTGACTATTTTTAGGTCTTCAAAATGGCGTTTTCCTTCAGCACTATCATTAGCAAATCTTCGAAACAGTAATATAATATAGTAATATATTTCAATTATTTATATTCGTTCATAAAGTCAATAAATCAAGCTCAATAATTTACTGGTATTTCGTGGGCATATTCAGCTGAAATTCGGGTGGAGGTGAATATGAAAAACGCTATACCTTAAACGGTCGGAGATTTTTTTCACTTAAATAAACTTCTCAAAAACTATATTGTATCGATATAGTCTTTCCAACTGGCCATCACGTGACCCCCAAAGTACAAGTTGGTATAAAAAACGTATAATATACAGGGTGTCCCAGAATTCCCCCGACAAACTTTAACCGTATACAGATCGTCAGAAAATGTGACGATTTGACCTATTTTACCTAGGTAAAAGTTGTCGCTGTGAGGAGCTAGACGGTTTCAAAGTTGAGGTACTTAGTAAGTACGGTTTTTATTAAAAAACTCCAAAATCTCATCATCAAAAATATTGGAACTAACTGTAATGTCTTTCCTTTATGGTAGCTCTCAAGTGTTTGCGATATGAAGAAACTACAGTCACGCGATCATGGTAAGTTGAGGTCCTCCTAATGTTAAATTGAGTAAATTTCGATTTTTTGGTAACATACTGCAATTTTTCAATAGGTCTATTTAAAGTTCCATTAATTGCCTACAAGTTTAACCTCTTGCAAAAGTGTCCTCCGATGAGCCATTTTGGCCTAAAGTGACTCTGAATTAGAACGGAAAACTAGGATTCGCCCCAATTTTCAACAATGTTGATACGTTGTCAAGGATTTTTTAAATGCAGACGGGTAATCGAATTGTGATAGTATTCGGTTGCTACGGGGTAAATATGATTTATAACACTACTACAATTCGATTACCAGTCACCATTAATAAAATACTTTATGAACGATCGGTCATAAAACGCCATCTTACGCCTTGATTCGCGGGCGCTAAAGTGGTATTTTACGCCCTAGGGCGCTCGAAGTACGCATCGTGTATTCTTGAACAAAATAGCTTTATTCTATCTTTTTAATGACTAATGATTTATTTTGCGTGATTATACACCTCAAAATTACAATTGGGACAATTATTTACATTATGATGATGACTTGTACTTGATCGATTTTTCCAAAAAAAAAAAAGATCCGGAGAACTTCTTCCTTTATAGTAACATCATCTACTTGAACTTGCTCCATTTATTGAAGACCACTTATTCTTTTTCACATAAAATTTCGGATTTCACTGGTAATAATTCTGTAGCTTCGGCAGCGTTCGTAATTTCTTCTGGAAAATCGGTAATTTCTTCTTCATTCGCCGTAAAAATCTTCTCCAAAACCGCCACTCATTTTCACTTTTGGAATTTTTTTCAATATGGCTACCTTTATTTATGTTGTTGTTATCGTTACATTCCATTTATTTGTATTATTTCAATTTTTAATCAAAATCAAATACCTTTGCGTCACTTTGACAATTTAATTTCCAGACAGCGTCAAATTTTATAAAATTACGAGATGTGTTTTAGAGGAGATCGTTCATAAAATGTTGTATGCACCTCAGGCGTAAGAAAGCGTTTAGGGCCCTTGTCGTGTTAAAGCCTTCGGCTGCGCCTCCGGCTTTAATTTCACGACCGGGCCCTAAACGCTCTCTTACGCCCTTGATACATAAATAACTATAACGACGTCTCAACATTGTTTAAAAATGAGCATAAATCTTCGTTTCAGGAAGAGAGGTCCAGGTTTTCAGGATGTGCATACTCCTCCAGTGATTTCCAATTTCTTTGTAATTGCAATAACTAATTGAAAACAATTTGTTCCAACAAAATTCTTACGCAGAAGTCATTTTGCGCCATATGCATATGTATCATTCATAACATTTAAATTTTATCCCCCGTAAAAATACCTCATTGGCCTGAATCAAAGTTCGGTGTAATTATCATCCCAAAGTAGCAGTAACGCAAATCTCGAATTTTCCATTTGACTCAGAACAGGTTGCGGCCTAATCAGAACGTCCTCGATTAGGCTCAATATACGAAATTCATATTCAATAGTAATCATATGGATATTTTCAAGACGAATGAGAAGAAGGGTTAGCCGTCTTTAAGTTCACCAACTTTTGGGTTAAATCTGAGAGACTGAACTATTTCGGAACCCTATTTTCCTGAAGAGGGAGAACTGTGGAAGGATTCTATTGGTGTTGTAACGAGATCGTAGTGGCTTGAGTTGAAAAAAGGACCTTTGAAAACATTTAACTATTCCCTCCATGCACTACGGAGTTGAGAGAGAAGGTACAACGGCGGCTCTTGTAGAGCTAACACCTTTTCAAACTAGTTCCATTCGATTGAATGCGGCAGTAGAAAGTGAAACGAACAGAAGTGTTATAGCTTTCTCAGGAACTTTCCTCATCGCATGGGTGATGAGCGACCTGCCACCAGAGTTATGGTGGGTTAAAGCCGATGCGGTTGACTTTCGAAGGAGGATCAGAGATCCATTCACTTTGAAAAACTATTGGACTGCATATTGTGATGAATGGGATAATGGAACCCATGGCTGTTGAAAGGGATCCAATCTTTTCGCTTTTGAATTTCAAATTTCAAATGAGTCCGCCAAAAGTTTGAATGTCAAAGCCGGGCGCTGTCAACGTCACGAGCAGGGAATTTTTCGAAGTAAAGTTGGGGGAGCGACTTCAGGTCGCTTCGGGTTCTGGTCGGGCGGTGGAAGGATTCGGAAAGGGGAGACGACGAAAAGCCGACGCCGAGTACGACTCTACTCCAAGGTTTTCCACTCCTTTTCTGCGGTTTTCCAGGTGGGTTTTCTTCTAAATTATCTTCAATCTACCCCCCATCGACTTTCGATACCGACACTACAATAATCATACCCGGTTCTGCCCTATTAATCGAGAAATCTCGTGTTTTCTCTCGCTGCATCCCGGTTTCATGGTACGGTCGCTGTGCCGTTGAGGGATCCAAAATGGCGCGATGGCGTCTCTCAAAATCTACGATAATTTCACATAAAATTTACCACTTCTGTTCTGTAACCACTTCGGATTCATTCGTGAAGGGGATTTCGGGAGTTTTTCAGGGATTTCTAGCTAATGTACTTTAATTTAAGAATTGAATAATGGGGTCGTCCACGACTTTTTTTTTAGTGCATTTTCTAAAAGTCCTCCCTTTACTGAGTAGACGCTCGGGTGTCGTTTTTTAATTAAGGCTCTTAAGACCCTAAAAGTCACTATTTTCAATTTTGATGACGACGTAAATAGTAGTCACGTGATTCACGCATGGTTCCGGTTATAACTACGTCATTATCAGTAGCTGGCTCGTGAGCTATGAAGTTTAGGGGGCAAATTCGCGAAAAATCAGAACGACGCGGCAGGGTGGCGGCAGTCAGTTGAGAGGTGTTGAAAACTGAAAATTCAAAAGCGTAATGTGAAGAAGCCGATTGAAATTGAAACAGATTTTTTGAAATCCGTATTAAAGTGTCCAGATTGGAAAAAGCGACGTTGAATCCGAAAATTGCCCTTGATGTGAATAGTTTTTCAAAGTTTGGTTCAGATTCGTCAACTTGACCTCAAAAAAATTCGAGGAAACTATCAATTCAAAGTGATATTAATACTTTTGTGAGAAAATAGAGGCGGATTAAAAAAAAGCCGATTTACATAATCAACCTCCATGTACCTACGTGTTTTACGTCAACAACTCAGAATTTGGTGGTCCAGAACTTCGGTAAAGGCGCACTCTAATGCGATAAATCGATCGTACATCAATGTTGATTCAAAAATGATTTGATTTTAGATCATCTCGGAAAAGTTACAGTGACAAAGCCATAGGATATGTTCACCTGAGGAGAAATGCGTCAATTTGTAATGTAATAGACCGAGTTACTCCCGAGCACAAAATTTCATCGAAGATCTAATCCTAATGTCTAATAGTCTCTAGGCGGAAACTGAAGTAAATAACACCATCATGTGGGACATGATACCAATTGAGAAAAATATAATAATAAGTCGATGTTTAGTTGGACAGAGTATAACTGTCTGAATTTGCTTGAAATACCACAACATAAACAATTTTTTTGTGTCTAAAACTCAAATGTTTGTATTTTGAAATTATTTTTATAATTGACTTAATAACGAGCTCTGAAAAATAAAAGGAATGATTAGGTTTAATACAGGTTGATTTAAATTCCAAACAGTGTATAATCTCTTGTAAAATTACATTGCTTTAATAAGTAGTAAGCAACTTATAGTTGCCGCCAGAGACAATTTAACTATGTAATAGTTAAATTGTCTCTGGTTGCCGCTAAAATTTATTGGTGATTTATGAAATAAAATAAATAAATACAGAAATAGGGCAAAAGAAGCAAATGTTCAACGATTCATTACCAATTTAATTTCAACCACTTTGAAACATTATACTAAAAAAGGAAAAGATAAATAAATTGCAAACGGGAGGAAAGAGTAATAAATCGTGCAATTGAAATTACAGAAAACTGTAGAATAAAGTTGAAATTAATCAGTGATTGGCCGAACAGAATTTAAAAAACTTTTTTAAAGTACGACAATAATGCAACAGTTACTGTAATTAGTTAACATTATCAGAAAATTTTGCAGAAATTACAGATTTTTTTGGATTACTAATAATTTTATGCTACTATTTCATAACAGTAACATAATTTCTTCAATAAGTGATCCAGACTAAGTCGATGGTTGATGGAACATGATCAGATGGCGAATTTCTTGAAAATTTAGAGGCTGATGAAGAAGAATACCCCTTTTGAACTCGATTTGCTCCACAATGTCTTCTTTCCGAGTGTAAGTTTATCCAATCCCTAATTTTAATTGGAAAGGCTCACTCGAAGACTCACTTATGTCAACGAAAATGAAGTCGTTCTGATTGAGGACTTATGTATATGCATATTTCCGACACATTTTCGATCTGGACAGTTTTCGTCTTTTTATGGCTTGTTTCATGTTGAAAATGCTGATATCTCTTCATTCATATGTTTCCCATTAGATTCGGCTAGTTGACTGGGTCGGACTTGAAGAGAGCACGATCGGATATTCAAATGGGAAACGACATCATTCTTCAGTATCAATCTCCGCTGCAATTCTCTGTACGCTATCCATTTTTTGTTGTCTTCGGTCAACTACATGCAATTACAGTTGATTAGTTACCTTATTAGTTACCATAAATTCACTACAAATTCATAATTCTCAAGTTTACAGCATAGTTCTCGTCTGGGTACAGCTACGTTTGTACGTATAGAGGGTACATAATAGGTAGGAATTGTTCTATTTACGGTAGAAGTAAAGAGTCGGAACAATTTTCATGGACTTCCTACAAAGTGTTAAAATTTCGACTAGGAGCATGATAGATTCGTGAACTTTTGGTTAATGTATTAGTTTCAATAGTGGAATGATGGATGGATGGATGGGGTTTAAAAGAGGAAAAAAATTTTTATTTCTGATTTTACAGAAAAAATTATTCTTGATAAAATCGCCTGCTTGCTCTCAAACCTCTAAAACCCATTTCGTTTTCATTTCAACATGAACAGTTATTTTTTTATTGAATTTTATTTGAAAAATTTGGACTTAAAAATATTTTCATCCAAAATTAATAGAAGTACCAGTAACCGAAACCATGGTGCGAAACCTTGTAACAGTCACTGTCAGAGTGTCAGCATTGTTCGAATATGAGATTTGTAGAGGGGTTCATGCTTGGTTTAGTATACTAAACCAAGGGTTCATGTATGGATTTTAATTTTTTCTTACTTTATTTTATATTTTCAAGTAATCTTGGACAATAAGTAGGGCGCCAGGGTCACACCGTAATTGGTACCGATTTAATATCGATTTAGCATCGCATTTATTATCTTCGCTATCAGTATTTTCTCCATTTCTCAAAGTTCTGACATTCTGACGGGTGCTTGTGCTGGTGATGACTGACTGTTGTCAACTTCTGCGCCATGGTTTCGCTTACTGGTACTTCTATTAATTCTGGATAAAAATATTTCTAAGTCCAAAATTTTCAAATAAAATTCAATAAAAAAATAACTGTTCATGTTGAAATAAAAACGAAATTGGTCTTAGAGGTTTGAGAGCAAGCAGGCGATTTTATCAAGAATAATTTTTTCTGTGAAATCAGAAATAAAAATTTTTTTCCTCTTTTAAACCCCATCCGTGGACATACTGTATGTGGAAATTGTTGAAATCATACGTTAAAATAGTCCTCACAGCGGTACGCTGTTGATCCAGTCATCTTTTTCCCAATAGCATTAAACTATGCTTCTCTTCGCGAGCACTTCACGAGCACGGTATAAAATAGTTTTGTCGGAGAGTTTTCGCTGTCGGTTTTACACGAGGGCACGAAACACACTTTTTGCCGACTTTGCAAGACATTTTGAAGGTATCTATCAAAAATCCGTCCACACGAATTGAAAAATTCGATTTAAGATATTAACGGACCTAATAAACAAACATGCACGAACTGCACTGAATGGATGTCACAAAATGTCGAGCAGGTGCCCATATCCGGTGATGGGATGCGTTCGAAAATCGCTTTCATGGCGCACCGAGGGGTTAACCGCTGGTGAAGTATGGTGTACAAATGTGATGAAGTACGATGAAGTATGGTGAAGTATGGTGAAGTACGGTGAAGTATGGTGAAATATGGTGAAGTACGGTGAAGTACGATGAAGTATGGTGAAGTATGATGAAATATGGTGAAGTACGATGAAGTACGATGAAATATGCGGTGAAGTACGAAGTGATCAAATAAATTAATTGTCAAGTTTGACAAATATAACAATCACTTTACATTGTGTTTTGACATGCCAAGTAATCCACGGTTTGTCTTTTCAACTATTCCGAAGTCCGCATGCGCGAAAATGCCATAGTTATTTTCCAGTTTTTAGGTTGGCACCCCATTTGGGTATTTGGTTGCCAAAAATGACATTCAGATGGTGTGGGGATTGGGGGAAACCCACATGTTTGTATACATTAAATGTCCCGTTTTCCATCATTTTCTTGTATTTCAATGGTAATTTTCAGGTAAATTGTCAATTTGAAAAGCGTTTTCATGTGAGTAAAGATATAATAACGTGAAAATTATGATTACATCTCAATTTGTTACCACATTCTAACATGCTACCACCTACCCCGGTATTCTTTCCAATTGGTTAGGAATCTATCTTTACAGCTATGATCCATTTTCTTCTTAAAATTGAATTTGTTGAGGATCTAAGCAGACAAACTCCCGAGCAAACTCCTTCAATTTTTCCTACATTTTGGCAATGAGTTACGCCACATTTCGGCATCTTGCTTCACTTGCTTGTTACTAGAATTCACTACAGGGTCACTAAATTCACTGATTACATTCGAGAAACTCCTTAAAAATACTCAAAACACACGTAAAGATCACGACTTTTTGTGACGTTTATAGATGAAAATTTTAGGGAAATCAGGTACCGGAATGTAACTAGATTTGAATGAAAGTGGGCGGAGCTAACATCTACTGCGCATGTCGTATCGAGACGATCTACATTAGGACAAACCGTGGATTTTCATGACCGTCCTCGATAAAGAATTCATTTGGTCTATTATACCGATATCGGTATAATGAATTATGGTAAAATATCAGATGAAGTATTTTGAAATATGATAAAGTATTGAAGTTCAGTTTAATTATTCATATTTTTGAGCACATTTTGATAAAATATTGTTTGATTATCAATCAATTTTTTAATCACTCGATTTTGGTAATTCGTATACAGGGTGCGCAGAAAGTCCGGCAAATATTTTTCGGGGGTAGGTTTGGGGCGTCAGTATACAAGCAACTTCAAACTAATAACTGAGCATAGTTTGTCTCGAACTTGTTCTCGGTCAGGAAACTGATTTTGGAATCTGTGGGGTGGGGGAGGTTTCAGACAAAAGACTAATATTATTTCCCCAAAAATCATGATCCGTCGAAAAAAATGGGGGTTGCTATTCAAAATTTCAATCTCACCCCCACCCCTCGCGAAGGGGTAAGAGGGTAAGGGATGGTTTAGTATCTAAAGAATTTGTAACTCGTATGGATTTGTATACCTATCTCGATTTGCATAAAATTATCGACTTAATTATTATTATACGTAAGTTCTCAGAATTCGAGTATCATCTATTTATTCCTTCATCATGTGCTACCTACTTAAAATAATCCATTTGGATCATAAATTGACCAAATGAAACGGGAGTAGTCCTTAGAGTATTCCTTTGGCATCTACCTACGATGCAGGAGCACATTTTGTTTCAAAAAGTATAAAAAAGCATGGTGAAGTATGATGAAGTATGATGAAGTATGGTGAAGTATGGTGAAGTACGGTGAAATATGATGAAGTATGGTGAAGTACGGTGAAGTATGGTGAAGTACGGTGAAGTATGATGAAGTATGGTGAAGTACGGTGAAGTATGGTGAAGTATGGTGAAGTACGATGAAGTATGGTGAAGTATGAAGTCTGGTGTACAGATTTTTCCCCAGCGGTTAACCCCTCGTGGCGCACTTAGAAATTCTGTCTTTGTTACACATATTCACATCACATAAGTGCATTTCATTCAAATCTCATTTAAATTTACTTCAAAGTGTTGACGAACCATAATCGATGACGACATAAATAGTTGGATAAATTAGAAAAAAATCATTATCTTGGTTAATGATTGATGACATTCCCAACGAAATGCATTTATGTGACCAGTGATACATAAGCGATGACCCCATATCGTTGGTTTCGCTATACCCGCCGTTGTGGACGACCCCATTGTAACAATATTTACGATTGGGATCATCCCAGATCTGTGATAATTCTTGTAAATGTTTGTACCTGAACTTGTGAGATTCACACAGTAATCTCTTTTGACTGATGTAGGTCGAATTTAATAGTATGTGTAACTTTTGTACCTTTTAATGAGATTTTGGGATTGTCAATTCGTAGCACAGTGCATTAATTGGATTCAACTTGCCGTATATTCTCTCGAAAAGGCGGTGTGTGGAAGAGACTTGTTGAATTGTTTACTAACACTTTAATTCGCGTTTCAAAGTGTGGGTACCGGTCGTCTCTCACATCCTTTCTGTCCATCATAACTTTGCAATTCAATTACATACGGAAAGTATGTCCTGCTTTAAGAAGATTTGACTCATGACAGGCGGGTATCGTTAAATTGCTGGATCCATCTGTAGCGGCCTAAACACCCGTAGACATCGGTACTCTAAACTTTTCTCCACAAAAGAAGATTCCGTGGGAACCCGGGGTCATATCGTTACTAATGATGTTGATTTTTAATTTATGTCTTTCTCTTTGTGAAATCCTGATTCGATGTATGTTTGTTGGTTTGTGAAAATGATTACCGCGGGTTGATTTCATGTTGTGTTGTGGTGGGAGTTACAATTCGGGAATTTCAACTGTTTGATATAATTTGATTGTGACTTGAAATGTTTTGTGATTTACCTGAGACCAAAATGACTGATTTCAATAATTACCTGATACTTTTAAATAATTTGATAGTTAATGCGTTCTCATGTTTCTGACATTTGATGGGTTTTCCCATTGTTGAACTGTATTGTTCTCAATAATGATTTTGATCTCGATGGGCTGTGTTTTGATTGGTTAAAATAAAATAATTTGTCCCATGCCAATTGTCCACGTTCGATTAAACATCCTTCCCCAATTTCACGCTCTTCAACCTGTGCTAGAACCACCCAAAAATCAAACACAACGTAGGGGTAATGACGATTACACCAAAAGGCCAAAGAAAGTGGGTTACATTACACTGTTCAGTCCACTATGGCACCACAATAAAACACCCCTGGTCTCATTCTTGTCGGCCGCTCCGGCTACCGACACCCTACATGCAAAAGCTCATAAAATAACGAATATCTCGAAAACTACTCACATTTGCACTGAGGTACCCCTACATTTTTAAAATTGGAAAAGTACACTGAAGCTGAAAAATCACTAAAAGCAGTCAAAACACTTACCGCCACAAAATAATCGTGATTTTTATCTGCCGATGACCTTTTTTTTGGTTCGTTTAATCACTTTCCACGGTATTCATGGATCATCAAAGCATTAAACGTTTAGTTTTCCAATTGTTTTTCTCATATACCAAATCTGAAAGTTCTAAACCATAAATTAAGCGAGTTATAAGCAAAAATAAATTGGCCACCAGCAGACTTTGAGGTCTAATAACTCCCTTATTGACCCCTTGCGGACCCCCCTTTATAGGAACTTTTATTACTATTTTGACGAGAGGAATCTGCCCTAAAGCGTTGGTCCAACAATTTTGAATCAGGCTGTATAAACAATTCGGTACAGAATTTCCCAATCCCTCGAGTTTGAAGCAAACATTTCGAGCCGAAGACATCCATGATTCTCAGATAGCTTATTGGAAAGCCCCTCTTCCCGTGATCAAAGAACCATAAAACTTCCGCTTGCTCTCGACACCCCCTCCACTGCAAGATGTATCAAGGAAAATTTCGATTGCCAAATTGTATTGCCGATGGGACAATCTGTATCCGAAACATTTTTCTCTCATCACTGAAAATCTGCTGAAAGCGATCTAGGCAAACATACGAACTTCGTAAATACCGTTTGACCTTACGAAGGCTAACAGTTTCGTCTTTCTAAACAGCTTGTTTACGTACACCCGCATCCTCCGTAGGACAAAACCGACCAAGCTGATTTAGAGGTTGGCACAATCTCAAATTTTGCAAACATTGTTTCGTTCGAATTTTCTAAAATTCTCAACAACTCCTTGTTGTTTTCTGAAGGGAATTGAGTTAGCGAAAGAGAGTTCAACTAAAACCCGCAAAACAAAGAATCTGCATTCCCGGATCGGGATAAGACGCCTTGTTGGTATCGATCACGACCCCTAATTTGTCAAGCGGCGACGTTTCTTCATCACATCATCAAAGCATTACAGATGCTGCTTCCTAACGAGAGGCAGTTGTTCAAATAAACAACTCTAGAAGGGCCACATCGGCCTTATCGACTTCGTTGAACCAAGTAGAGCCGTCCCCGGTCAAAAACCCGAGACATCAGCTAATTTAGAAAAAACGATTGCTATGAAATCCTAAAATCCAAGACGTGGATCCGATTGTCAACCTGTACTCGTATTCTATTCTAGTCCTCCGTAAATTCCCAGTAGCTGAGTAATAGAAGACAACCCCTTCCACTCAGGAAGGAAACCACCGGTTTCATCGTCCCACAACCGGAGCCGTGCATAGCTCACGTGTATTAGTATCAGTGGTCGAAACGATACTTTTGAGATGTATCGCGATACTATACTCGATACTCGTTTAAAAAAGTATCGCGATACGATACTCGATACTTTTTTGAAAAAGTAAAGCAACACTATTCGCTATACTTCAAAAAAGTATCGCAATACTTTTGCGATACTCTTGCGATAATTTTGCTACTTATAGATTTCTACATAGGTATACGGAGAAATAATAGTACATTATACACCCTGGTAGTGAAGTTTACCATTATTGCCTCGCGGAACATTGTAGAGCGTCACTTTTAATAACAATCGAGGTGCCTGAAAAGTCACTCATTTTCAATCTTTGACATAATGAATCTGGTGATTTCATTATGTAACTTGGTAATTTCATAATCGCATAGGTCCATAATTTCACTCAATCGAGGCATAAAAACCGATTTCAGATTGTTACAGTTATGATTTTTACTGTTCCTCACGTCAAAAGGTCGGATTTCCCCAATGTAAATAAATATGTATAGAAAATTCCGGAGAAAATTGCTAAAATTTGAAGGTTTCAGAATTTTTGAAAACGAAAAGTATCGCGAAAAGTATCGCAAAATATGCGATACTTGGGACTAAAATAGTATCTCGATACTGATTGCGATACCATCTGATAAAAAGTATCGCGATACGATAGACGATACTGAAACGGTTCTTACCCCTGAGCTCTTTTTACCTATTTGAAATTTAGCGCCAAATTGGCCATGTGATCGTCTATTTAAAAGTTAGGACTCTATTGTTGTGTTCGTAGCAACCCTTTTTGTTTATTTGTAAAGCTCAAGAGAAATTCTGTTGGATACCACGGCAGTGCTGGAGGGAGAGGAAATAAAACATCTCGGACGGCCAGCTCCCACGGCTTGAACTTCATCCCGTCACTGCCGTCCACCAGCCACACCGGACTCCACAGCTCATCGAGTTCGGCTGTCAGTCGTTGTCTCATCTTGTTTTCTACTCTGGGGTTCATCTCTGCAATTGCAAACACACCAAGGCGGTTTATAAAAAATGTTCCAGTCAGATTCACTTTGGGTGGAAATCAGGAGGGCTAATTTTTCCAAACCAAATTACACTAGATATGGAATAATATTTTGTGTATTGTAATTCCCAATCTTTTTACTATTATCTACATCTGTCAACTCATAAGTATTTGGGTGTGGAATGGCCGTAATAGTATACGGCCCGGCGTACAGTAGTTGGATCTTGGAGTTGATTCCTTCCGCGGCATTTGAAGATGGGTTCCGACGCAGGCAAGACCAACTCCCCCAGCTTAAAGATATGTGTTTTTCCCTTCTGCTTTTGTATCCGTTTTATTGACATGCGGATGAGGTGCTCCCGCACTTGTTTCCGGATTTCTTCGACTCCCTCCGATGACTGTTGTACGTATCTGGAGATCACGGGATCCAAAAGCGACAGCGGTCGCGTCCCAAACACCACCTCCATTGGAGTCCGCCCCGTGCTGTCTGATGGGGTGTTATTCAGGCAACTCTCGACCTTCCCGAGTACTGTTGCCCAGGACGCATGGCTCTGATGACAGTAGGCGCGGAAAAACTTCCCAACTCCTTCATATAGCGTTCTGAGGGGTTGGAGCTTGCGTGCCGTATAGATGAGTATGTGACTCGCACCCCTTCGGCTTCTAGGGTGTTTCTCCACACCTTGGACGTGAATTGCGTCCCATGGTCGCTTAGAACCGTTCTGGTCTTTATTAACGGGAAAAAATCCTTTACCATCCGATTTACCGCCGCCTGTGCGTTCGCTTTCTTCATGGCGAACAGCTTGACAAATTTGGAAAACACATCCAACACCACCAGGATGTATGCCACCTTCCCTCGGCCTGGAGGTCCGTAAAAATCCACCGCCACAAGCTCTCCAACTTCTTCGGCTAGCACCGGGTGCAGTGGCCCGACATAATGTCGATTCTTGTATTTCGTTTTTTGGCACAAATCGCAGCTGGCGACAAACTGGGCGACGTGTCTTCGCATTCCCGGCCAGTGGAATGACCGTTTCATTAACCCATACACCTTTCCAGTGCCGAAATGTCCCAACTCCAGATGATAGTGCTTAATAAGGTCCTCGATTAGGATCTCTGGGACTTCGATGGTTCTTCGGTGTCGAATATCCAGGTGAACGACCACCCCCTGTTGCATGGTGTAAATTTGCTGCTCATCTTCTCCCAGCGGCGCTTGTTGTCGTGCTAGAGACTCTCTAATTGCGGAGATTCGTTCGTCTTGTTCTTGCAACGCCCGCAAATTTTCGAGATTCTCCAACAACTCCCCAGATCCCTCCACGGTGAAGACTGCCATCACCGGGTCCTCTTCCTCTTCGTGGTTAGCGTCGCCGTAGGTTGGATTCCTGGACAAGATATCCGCCACCTTATTTCTCGCCCCGGCAATGTGTTAAAATCGAACTGTTGGATCAAGAGAAGCCATCGGGTAACCCTCTCGTTAAGGAATCTACATTTCTTTATGAAAGTTAGGGCGTGGTGGTCCGTCCGAATAACCAAAGTACTGGAAACAGGTACAGCCGAAACTTCTGCAGCCCGTACACAATCGCCAACAATTCCTTCTCGGTCGTGGTGTAATTTAACTCCGCCCCTCGCAGGCATCGGCTCAAAAACCCGACGACGATCTTGTTGTAATTGATATAGGACTGCTCCGATGCCGAAATGGGAACTGTCGGTCTCCAAATAGTATGTTTCCTTTGGGTTCGGGTGAATTAACCTGACGGTTTTTAAGAAACTCGTCTTGGTTTCCCAAAAGGACGACTCCTCTTCAGCACCCCAACTTCACTTCGTGTCTTTCTTCAGCAGTCTTGACAAAGTTCTTGTGGACTCGCCATACTTTTCCACAAACCGTCGGTAGTAATTGCACAACCCCAAAAATCCCCGCAGTTGTTTCACCCTCGTCGGCGTCGGGAACTCCTGAATCGCCCGAATTTTTTCTGGATCCGCCTTGATCCCGTTCGGCGTCAGAATGTGTCCAAGGTAGGGAACCTCGTCCCTTACAAACAACGACTTCCGTAGGTTAACAGTTATGTTGGCCTCCCTTAACCGAATAAAAAGCGCCTCGAGTTGTCTCAGGTGTTCTTCGAAGGTATCAACAATCAGAAGGTCATCCACGTAACTAATGATCGTTTGTCGCAGCTCCGAACCAAGTATTACGTTCATGGCTCTGGTGAAAGATCCCACCGACGTCTTGCGACCGAACGGTAGCACCTTGTACACGTATGTACGCCCATTATATGAAAACGCGGTGAATTTCCGGCTATCAGAGTGTAGAGGGATCTGCCAATATGACGACACCAGGTCTATCGTCGTCAAATATCGTTTTCCGTGAAATCGTTGTGAAAGTTCTTCGGTGGTGGGCGGCCCCTCTACGTCTGCGACCATGCGCTGATTCAGCGCCCGAGCGTCTAGACAGATGCGTACCGAGCCGTCCTTCTCTTCTTATCGCACGTCATTATTCGGACGGCGCTCGCTCAATCACGCCTAAATCCTCCATTTCTGACAACTTGGCTTCCACCGCTGGTCGAATGTTGAACGGCACCGGATAACTCCGTTGTACGAAGGGCTCATTATCCTTCATCAGGATGTGGTGTTCGTAAAATGATGTAAGTCCCGGTCGCTCCGAGAACAAGTGGGAAAATCTTTCGAGTATCGCCCGCAATTCCACTTGTTGTTGGCTTGTCAGCGACGAGAGTGCAAATTTTTCTTTTATGGTCTCTTCCACCGGTTTGCGCTCCACGATCAGTTTGACGGATTTTTCAAGCGTCGATTTCGTTCAAGTGAAGGGAATCTACAAAGTCACGTTTCCGGTTTCTATTTGCATTTAAAACCTGGTATCCTGGTCACGGCACCACTGAAACGGTTCTTACCCCTGAGCTCTTTTTACCTATTTGAAATTTAGCGTGCTGATGCGCCAAATTGGCCATGTGATCGTCTATTTAAAAGTTAGGACTCTATTGTTATGTTCGTAGCAACCCTTTTTGTTTATTTGTAAAGCTCAAGAGAAATTCTGTTGGATACCACGGCAGTGCTGGAGGGAGAGGAAATAAAACACAAGATCGATTTAAGACGTGTAATCAATCACGAGTATTTGTAAAAGTATTACAAATCAGTGTTCGGTCTATTCACAATTCATTTGTATTTGAGAGTAAAATTCAAAGATTTGATTGAAAGTAACGTGAGGTTTAGGAGAAGCACTTCGAAGAAGGCTTCCAAGAATCACGGTCGGGACAACCGGCAGCGAAGCTCAAAAGACCCCCACGAAGAAGATGGAGCGAATCCACCTCGGGGAGGGCCCCCAGGAGTCACTCCTCTGGACAACAGCAGTGGCGCGTACATTGGAGTGAAACCCAAAAGAACTCCACGACAAGGATCGCGGGTGTCGATCCACCTCGGGGAGGGCACCAGCGAATCATTCCTCTGGACAACAGCAGTGGTGCGTACATCGGAATGAAACCAAGTGAACCCCACGACGAAGATCGTGGAAGAGATCCACCTCGAGGAGGGCACCAGCGAATCATTCCTCTGGACAACAGCAGTGGTGCGTACATCGGAATGAAACCAAGTGAACCCCACGACGAAGATCATGGAAGAGATCCACCTCGAGGAGGTCCTCCAAGAAGTATTCCTTTGGCCAACAGCAGTGGTGCGGACAGCAGAATGAATCCCAAAAGACCCCCACGAGGAGGCTCCTGGAGAACCATTTGAAGAGAGTCCCAGTTGAACTCACCTAGGCTTCAAGGCCCTGGTTTAGAATTCAGCCAATTTAATCGGATGTAGAATTCCCTTTCGTCAGCCGGGCCCGCGCCTTATATCTCCAGTATTTCCCTCGTAGTCGCGATGTACAAACGGCGGCGCCATCTCCTGCTGTCCGCCTGAACCAGCGCTTTAGCCTCGCGCTGATAGAGGTCGTTACTTGGCGCGTTTCTTGATTTTATGAATTTTGTAGCGTACCGGGCTCTGTTCCGTCTCAATACCAAAAATGTATCGCGATACTGGTATAACGATACTTTTATCGCGATACTTCCGACCACTGATTAGTATTAATTCTAAAATACGAACTTCAAGAAATTCCTCGATTTGTAAAAACCACTGGAAAGCAGATATATTTAAAAGGGTGAAACAAACTTATTATGTCCTAGACAACACCAAAAAAGCGGTCCCAAACCGAGAATTCTCGATTTCTGTGCGTGTTGTACACGTTTTTGCCACCCAAGCTGATGTTTTTTTTGTCCGGGAAGCGTTTTGGCCCCACTCCGAGATTTTTTTGGATTTGGCTACCTCTGATTTTCCACAAATTGTGGGATTGGACTCTTGAATCTAAACACGGTTTTTCCCCCACAGGGAAAAAAATTTCAGAGCTTGAAACCCCGACTGGATTCTTTTGTCGCGCCGACCCGGGCGACTTCCCCGGTCAAGTTTCTGCCAAGGTTAGTACTCAGTCATCGTCAGCCTTGTGCCCCGCCTTTTTCTTCAAATCGAGACACCGGCTGTCTTGAGCCGAAAGGGTCACCGCATTTTGTGGCTGAACGTCCCATCCTTGCGTCTCTCTCCATTGCAGATTCCAACGATCGAATGTCGGGATTTAACGTTGGCGGACCCGCGCCAAGTTGCAATTTTTATTCTTCAAGAATTACCCTTCGAATTTTGGACGGAAGATCACGGAGAAGTTTCAATCATACAGGAATTGAAGAAGGCTGCGATATGACAGCCGAGGAAATAAGCTAAAAAATTGGAGAGAAAAATCTTCCGTATAAAACCACCAAAAATGAGGTTGAGTAACTGCCAAAAAAAAATGCCACACAGCTATTCAGCGTTGCCAATTACATAGCGACTATCTTGGAAACGCTTGTTTAACCCCCAGACTTCAATCGTTTTAGACTTTGAGGTTATGCGTCCACGCTCCCTATGCTGCTTATCTTTGACGACTGACGTCACAGTCGGGTGCTCGTGCAAACAGCTGGGCGCATGTCCACCTAGCGCCATTTTCAGAAATTCTTACCCCAAGAAGTAGCAGGACTGGGCTGATGTGATAATGACTCTGAGACTCCCAGAAAATATCGCCCAAGAGAGGCTGCACCGGATATTTCACTGAAATATGTGCCAGTCTGAGACACCCAGAAAACTGTCGCACTACAGTCCAATTTCTGCACCCTCTCTTATCTCCTTTTCGTTGGACTCCTTATTTTCTTCGAGGCGTTTCCAGAATACGGCGAGGGAACCGTGTGATGGTTTGGCATGTCGGGCCCGTGGTGGACTCGACCGGCGACAGGTTCCAGCCCGACGCCGCCGATTAATGACAATGTTTTCCTATCCCTTTTGGTAAGGAAACACACAAAAACACCTCAACTATGCGGGAACACTTTTTGGCGAACGTGCGAGTTCGTCACACGAAGAAAGAATAAAGTCGTGATTCGTGATGGCATAGCGTCAGGAGTGTCCTACTAGCGAGTTTGGGGCATTAAGGAGGGTACTATAGCTGGCGTTTTTTATCTCTGCCAACGGCCAAGCAGCGCACTCGTCCGTTACCATGGAAACATGAAACGCCTCTCGCGCGGCTTTCAAACTTGCTCAGTAGCGGCGGTATGTTATGATATTGCATTGAAATGCGGTTATAAAAATAAGAAAAAACTCAATTATATACCTACAATAAGCTGATGTATGTACCTACCACGTTTGAATCTGATTATTCTTATGTTGTTTTATTAAATTTACAAAATTGTTGTTCGTTAGTCCAATTTATGCGTTTTTATTCAATTATACCCCTTTCTGTGTTACGCCACTGTTCGTGCAGTTTACAGCTCGAAATCCCGAACTCACCCGAAGAATCGTTCGGATTCTGCGCGGCCGTTGGCAGAGATAAAAAACGCCAGCTATACTTTTGATTGATCTGAGGTCAAGGTGCAAATATAATTAAGCAGAACCACGGCAACAATGACAATAAATATCGCCAGACACCTAACTGACAAATATCACTTTCACATTATTGTTTTAGAATGTCGTCAGGAATCCACCATTTCCGGGTTTTCTCTCATTTACTAGCTGAACTTAAGCTAAGTTGACATTGGTAGTGAACCACGAACGTGGCTCACGCTGATAATCATTCGTGAAATAAGCTTGCCCTCAATCGTTTCGTGAATGCATCGTGTGGTGTTTACACTGGGGCAACAGTTTTCTGTTTAGTCGTGCAAATGGCTTCGTTTTTGCTGGAAGATACAGTCGCAACGTACGAAATAGCTGCCGAAATGATAAAAAATTGTCTTTTGAGAAATGAATACGCATATTACTGGAGCCTCGGCGTTAATTCAAAATGATAACTTTGTTCCAAATATTCTAAAAACTTTAGAAATTTATTATGGATGTCCGAGGACCATTTTAATCATCTCTGGGAACGTATATCTCACCGCATAAAAAAATCCGACACCCATCCAAGCGATTCACGACCGATTGGAAGCGTGAAATATTAAACATGTTTAATATCAGTAGTGGCGTGACGTGAACAAGTCGTGAAACACTCGTGGTTCACGAAAATCTATTCACACTAGTCGTGGAACAAGCGTGAACCACGAAAGGGTGAGCCACGTTCGTGGTTCACTACCAATGTCAACTTAGCATTAAGCACATCTAAATATATGTCATTATGTCAGGTACTTATAAAATAATCTAGGCGTATTTTATGTAGGTAGGTAGTTACTGAAGTCAAATTCTAGGTTATTAGGTCTGGTTGTTCAGTCGTCAGTAAAAGTTACGTGAACTAAGTTTAGCCAATGTTTATTCAGATCTGAATAATAAACACTGGTTTTAGCGTATAAAAAATAAAAATCAACAAAACCAAAACTTCTGATTGAGCTAATTCTTGGTTAAGGATCGAACAACTGGCACTATTAAAATTTCAATTATTTGTATAACATCATTATATTAAAAAAAAATCTGTTGTATGTTTCGAGAGGAGATGGCAAGAAAGTGTGCTTCAAACTATAATAATACCTTTTCTCGAATTACTTTTAATTTTGTGCTTTTTATTATAAACTATTCCATTAAGGCAGCCGTCTTTCGCATAACGTTAACTATCTTCATATTGTTCCATCTTGTAATGATTTTTATTGAATTTTTCTTTGTCTTAAAATATTTCGATGAAATTTTCATGATGAAATATGAACCTACTTTGTTTGTAAACACATTCGTAAGTATACATAATAATTGGTAATTATAATATCTAATGATCAAAAATTATTATTTAATTTATTAAATGAAGACTTTGGTTTATGCTGCCATCGTCGTGATAAGGGGACCGAAATTTGCTGATTTAATAAATGAAATTCCACAAGGATTCGGGGTGGCCAGTGCGGATAGAATTGGTGGAAATTGCAGAAATATTTTGTCACTTGCTGTGATTTGTGTATTCATGACAACCATCAATGTGGTATTATTGTCACCAATTTTCGATGGTGACATTTTTTTTGCAGTTGAATTTTTCAAAACGTATTTTCCAAATTATTCAAGCGTTTTGTATTGGATTTATACGGGCGGAATGTGGTGTATCACTTTTGTTGCTGGCATCGCCCCTGTCGGTCATGGTTTGTACCTGACCAAGATGAAATTCTATTTATTTCATGTACAAGAAGAAATTGATACTTTCAATGAAGGACTGGGATTCACCAATGACTGTGTTTTACTGAAGGATCACTCGTACCAAAAACACGTTAGAGACAAATTGAGAAAATGTATTGAACATCATTTAAAAATCACAAGGTATTGCCTCCCCCGCAACATCCTTTTATCTACGACTGGTACTTACGTAAATTGTCAAAAATAATAATGTCTACTTGACACGTAAGTATGTGATTTTGATACTGTCATTACGTAATTGTTTGCGCTCATTACGTAACAGTTGCACATACTATACAGGGTCGTGAGATGGAAGTCGTTGAAAACATCTCTATTTAATTTTAATAATTTCCGATGTTCAATACACTTTATTCCGAAAGCATAAGTTCAAAATGAAATCTTTGAATAATTTTTTGGTTTTTAATGAAAACATTAATCATTATTGCAGTCGTAGATAAAGTATAGTTATGTCGCGAGATGTAACGCAATTACGCGACTCGCGGCGTTACACACGGCGTTACACGCGGCATCGTGTATAACCCCGCCGCTTGCGCGTAATATGCTACTCACATCTCTTGTAATATAGATAATATACTATATTTTAATGAATGTAATAATTCATTTTAGAACACAAAAAAAATCTGCCATACTTTTAAAAGAACCAATGCTTGTTTTATCAATGTTTGGATTGATTGCAATAGCGGACGTACTTATATGCATCAATAAATCAGTAAGTACTACAATTTTTTTTCAACTAGAAAATCACGGAATCTTAACACATTTTTTTCTTCATAGAATAAAAAAGAAGCTATCACTTTGTCATACATTTTATTACTGTCCTCGATTGTGTATTCAAGCATAATTGCGTTCAGTAGTCAGGAACTTATAAATGAGGTAATGGTCTAGTCTTTCCACGATATTTTGGCAATAGGATTGTTTTCTATGACTGAGATGTTCGGCCGAAACATTTGAGAGTTATCTTCACAACCAATCAGAAATGATCACATTTATTTCTATCCAACAGACATCGTAGAATTTGGCCGAAAAATGAACATCTCAGTAATAGAAAGCAATCCTATTGGCCGGCACGTGATCTACGTTGCTCAGAAAAATTTAATTGAAAAACATGCTAACCATTAACTAATGACAGGTATTTGTCAGGTTCTTTGGGGGTCACGTGTCGGCCAGTTTATGTTAGAATGACTATTGGGGTCGCGAATGTACCAACACGACACCTCGCGGATTGATTTTGAATCAGTAGAAAGTCGTACAGATTTTGTGCGTCTGACGTTTTGCGGTTAAGTATTATTTACATTTAGCCTGCGATTGGGAGTTTTTTTTGAGATTTTATTATCATGATTTGTGTAAATCGTCTGTATCGTATCCCAGAAAACCGTAAAGTTTACAATTATCATTTCGTTCTTCGGGAAGTTTTCAGTTTTAAAAAGGAAGAGCTTACGGTAATGGATTGATTATGTTAATGCTAGTTCAGTTCCATAGATTCGTTTTTTTCACGTAATATAATGCCGAAAAAGACAACACGAATTGTTGCGTGTGTGTGATTGGAGTGGTTGCACCTTACGAAAGGGCGCTGATTCATCTTTACATTCTCACCATTTTCCACCTCTGGGAAGTGGAAATGTGTTACGCACCAACAAGATGAGAATTCTGGAAGCTGTGGATAGACTATTTGGGGTTTATACAGGCTGTTTGATAAAAACTCCAGAACGCCACAGTTTCTTTGGCTGTGATCCGATTTCAAAAACCCATTAACAAAAAATGATTTCTTTTCCATGCTCTACAAATAAGCCTTGTTGTCAAATTTTTGCCATCAACTTCTTTTTTCAACATTGGGAAAGTTAACTTTTTTAATAATAAAACGCCGTTATTTCCAATTCAAAATTGAAGTAGATATTTTTTTCTATACCATCGGTCAATAAAAAAGTTGATTTTTCTTAATAATCATTGAAAAAACGCAAAAAATTATTCGCCAGATTCGGTCGGATTTAACAAAAAACGTCATTTTCACGTTTGCTTTGGAATCCAAAGCACTCCTGAAACTGACATTTTTTAAAATTTGATTCAAATCGGGCGATACTTTTTATGCGTTTTCTTGGATAAATATTGAAAAAATGATCACTTTCTACATACCATAGTAAAGAGAAAAATACATACTTCAATTTTAAATTAGAAGTAATCGTACTTTATTCTTAAAAAACTTAAATTTTCCAATGTTAAAAAAAAAGTTGAGGGAAACAATTTGGTAACAAGCTCTATTCGTAGTGCATGAAAAATAATAGTTATTTATGTATCAAGGGCGTAAGAAAGCCTCTAGGGCCCGGTCGTGAAATTAAACACGACAAGGGCCCTAAACGCTTTCTTACGCCTGAGGTGCATACAACATTTTATGAACGATCTCCTCTAAAACATCTCGTATTTTTATAAAATTTGACGCTGTCTGGAAATTAAATTGTCAAAGTGACGCAAAGGTATTTGATTTTGAATAAAAATTGAAGTAATACAAATAAATTGAATGTAACGATAACAACAACATAAATAAAGGTAGCCATATAGGGAGGGTGCACGCATAACCTAAAAGTCTAAAACAATTGAAGTCTGGGGGTTAAACAAGCGTTTCCAAGATAGTTGCAACGCTGGATAGCTGTGTGGCATTTTTGTTTGGCAGTTACTTAACCTCATTTTTGGTGGTTTTATACGGGAGATTTTTCTCTCCAATTTTTTAGCTTATTTGCTCTAAAAACTATCCAAAAACAAGGCACTAGTCGGGCATTTTTAAGAAAACAAGCAAAAGGTGCGAAAATCGGGGATACAACTGAACTTCAAGAAATTTGTGTATTGTGTGATATTATAACTGTTATCTTACATCGTTTTAGCTAAAATTTTATACGCGTACCTTAAAAAATATATAAGAAAACGGAAAGCAGCTGAAACTTGCGTGTAATTCATGAAAATGTTCGAAAAACTGTTGGATTTAAATTTCTGCTGAAAAACTGACAAATATTTTTGACTTTTCAATGTTGCCGGTTTTAGTTAGCAACTGTTATTTAACCCCCAGACTTCAATTGTTTTAGACTTTGAGGTTATGCGTGCACGCTCCCTATTGAAAAAAATTCCAAAAGTGAAAATGAGTGGCGGTTTTGGAGAAGATTTTTACGGCGAATGAAGAAGAAATTACCGATTTTCCAGCAGAAATTACGAACGCTGCCGAAGCTACAGAATTATTACCAGTGAAATCTGAAATTTTATGTGAAAAAGATTAAGTGGTCTTCAATAAATGAAGCAAGTTCAATTAGATGATGTTACAATAAAGGAAGAAGTTCTCCGGATCTCATCAAGTCATCATCATAATGCAAATAATTGTCCCAATTGTAATTTTGAGGTGTATAATCACGCAAAATAAATCATTAGTCATTAAAAAGATAAAATAAAGCTATTTTGTTCAAGAATACACGATGCGTACTTCTAGCGCCCTAGGGCGTAAAATACCACTTTAGCGCCCGCGAATCAAGACGTGAGATGGCGTTTTATAACCGATCGTTCATAAATAATTTTTTGTTGATGGGTTTTTGAAATCGGATCACACCCAAAGAAACTGTGGCGATCTGGTGTTTTTATCAAACAGCCTGTATATTGGAAAACTACACCTAATCGTAAATATATTGGATCAATCTAAAACAAGAGAAATAAAGTTAGGTTGATTTTGGAAAAATGTTACTCACAATTAATTACAACGAAATATGGGTATTGTTTCACTAACTCACACAAAACTGCACTAATAACACAATCAATGTCAAAAAATTACGACTTTCGGGAGGCGTCTGCAGCGCCACCATCGGTAATTCTCGACCCCAATTGTATACCTGTTTCACTTTTTATGGACGGACGCAAAGTTTCTCGGTATTAGAATTACTAAGAGCCGTTTGACACTATGCTAAATTCGGGACTAAATTTAGTACTGACAGTAGGCGCGCCGATTTCTTACCCAATTTAGTACAATTTTGAAAGTTCCTGTGTGACACTATATCGTAATATTGTGACAGTTAGTACAGCTTTCAGCGGTGAACCAGGGGCTAAAAGTTTCAAAATGGGAGAATTGTGGCTAATGACAGCAACGTTGATGGCGATTACATGAAAGAATAGTAAGAAAAAATTAAAGGGTGAGCGTATTTGGTCCCGAAAATGGCTGAACAGGCGATTATGCGGAAGAGGGTTTTTGAGAATGACAGTCAGTACAGATTTGAGTTAGGACACGAGAAAATAGAACAGGTTCTATTTTATCGTGCACTAACTCGTACGCACTTTTAGTACTAAATTTAGTGCCGGTTTTAGCATAGTGTCAAACGACTCTAAGGGTGGTTATTGATTTACGATTTACGATTTTAATGAATACTTGAAATACCATAAAAATAACGAAGATTTTTCCTTTATCGTTTCTGATTTTTTCACCGGTGACGGAGTGGCCAATTTCCGGGAGTGACTTGACTGACTTAATAAATTATCTAATTTATAGTCCGAAAGAATTTTCGACAAACTGGGTGAAGTTCCTTGGAACAGTTGGAATATGAAAAATCGTAAGAATTTGGTCATGTTTCTGATGAATACAAGGAAACCGATGATGATAGCGATTACTTCTAGATTGTATTGTAGTTACTCGTTCATAATTGAGGTTTATACAGTGGGAGACGGATTATAGAACACCCTGCTCAAGTTGATTATTTTTAGATATTCAGAATGGCGGTGTCCTTCAGTACTATCATTAGCAACTCTTCGAAAAAGAAATAATATCCATCATGTATTAAATAATTTATATGTATAGTCATTCCAACATAAACTGGCCGGCACGTGACCCCCATAGTAACTGTCATTAGTCAATGGTTATCAATGTTCTTCAATTTAATTTTGCTTAGCAATACTTAGGTCACGTGTCGGTCAAAAATATCGTCGAATGTCTATATTCTATCATAAAGTCAATAAATCAAGCACAATAATCTCCTCATATTTCATGGGCAGTAATGTTTTCACTAGCACACACCTCTCTTACATAAATTATAACTTCTCAAAAAAATAATCGTTTTTGATTTTGATTTGATTCAATTCGATTACCACTTACCAGTCACCATTAATAAAATGCTTAACGAGGTCTCAACATTGTTTAAAAATGGGCTTAAATCTTCGTTTTCCTATCCACTTCAGGGTCACTTTACGCCGATTGGGCTCATCGGAGGACAATTTGGCAAGAGATTCAACTTTTAGACAATTGATGAGTAGTATAAAACTGGGTGTGACGTCACATTAGCCCCATGCTAATCTTATGCACATCCGGTCCACTCGATTATCTCTCTGTCCTTGTCTGATCCGTGCGATTCGTAAATAGGCCCATCCTCTTCTAATCTGGTAACTTTCCTGGTGACTTTTTTAGTTGGCACCACTACCTCGATTTTTTCCCCCCACGTTGGCACCACTGGTAACCAGACACTCCCCTCCTCCGCCTCTCTTCCTAGGCCTAGTGGCAGGGGTGTTTTTCACCCTCCCTCGCGCCCCCACAACTAACGGTAGCGCCCTATATCACCCACCCCTACTCGCCAGTCCTCCGGGTGCATGCGCGTAGCCGGCCTTTTTTCTCGACGCTGCCGCGACCCGGGTTCCAACCGCGTACCTCGCCGTTACCGTGCCGGGGCCTCTCACCGACCGGCTACGCGCCCGGCCCCGTCGACGTACGCTCGGGGGCCCGTCATGCGCTGCCCGCTCGGGTGTGGTAAATTGAGGAAATAAAAATATTTCGATTACTTCAATTTATGTTTATTTGTTTTGTAACCGATATTTTTTGGAGACGACCCTAAAGTCAGGTACTGAACGGAGAAGACGATGGAATGAGACGGCAGGGGGTGGTTTCAAGCTAAAATGACCTGAATGGGGAGTGTCTCGATGGCTCTCGTAAGTGCAAGTCGCATTTGTGGTGTACGGCGTTAAATTAGGGTGAATTGATAATGTGTGATTGAACAGTACTTGACAGGACTGTGTGGGTAAAGCTAGCATGCTGCGGCATGATTGAGCCAACGAAGCTAGCGTGCTACGGCATGATTGAGCTTGATTGAGGTAAAGTGACCCAACGCTATGTGATCGCTCTAGGTAAATAGAGCTGTGGCGGAATAGCCTCTGTTAATGAAAACCCTTCTACGTTACCATGGTATGTACCTGAGACGCTATCTCACGAGGTGAGCATTGTATGTGATTGTTGATTAAGGAAAAGCGTACTCTTGACACTGCCAGTATGTGCGCAAGCACATACGGTACCGCAGTTGGTTAAAGGGTTAGCCGGTCAAACTAATGACATTTGACAGGACTGCGGTCCTTGGCTGAGACGATGCCTTTGCGGAAGGGTTGTAAAGCGGTCTGAGCTGGCTCTAGGTGCTCAAATGTCCTCGTTATGTACTGTAGATTGTACTGTAGATAGTACCGTAGACTAGATGATGTTTCGGATTATGTGCTAATCACCTCTTCTAGCCAAATCTACGTAAAACTGATAATACAAACACAACCATAATAAACAAGGACACTAGATGAACCGGACGAACCGATACGGCCGAGGCTAGGGGGATGAAGACCCCCGGGTGAGTGACCTATCTCTCTCTTACTCTTTGAGCTCCTCGGCATGTGAACTGTTTTACTTTCATGATCGGCGACCGTTGCACGAGAGGCCATGTGGCATCTTCCAGATAACTATAACGTGACGTCATCGGTACTCGGTCCTTTGGGTAAACAATAGTCGCAGGTATTTGGCATTAACGCCCTAGTAGGTGAACTCAGGTAAAATGTTGGTTTACACAATAATTGTTGGATATGTCCGCTGAGTGGCGTATACTCAAAAATACATTCGTGAATTATAATGCAGTATGCTTTTGTGTTTGGCGGAAAGGCGCTTATATCTGATGTAAATTCGATCTTCACATCTACGGTCGACGACTTGATCGCTTTTGGTTGTTTACTGCAATCAATTACAAATAACGCTTTTTCCTTGAACTGACTGAATGAAAGCAGCGGTTCGGATTCCTTTTTCCTCATATAGAGCTGTCCCAAATTATCTGTGCCCCAAGGTCGGATGCGCATTCGTACAAAACGCTAATAAATAAAACCAAATCTTGGGTTCAGTATGGAGAACACCAGTAGTAAACTTCCTCTTTGCGTTGAAATTACGTAAAGAAAATAATAATTTGATTATTTTGCTGGTATTAGAATGTCTAATGGTTATGGTATATTTTCTGTCAATTATTGATTCAATATCCATCTAATATCATCATTATTCATGAAAAATAAGGAATAATATCTCGACTTCGACCCCAACCCCAACTTTGTTACGCCACTGTCAACGTAGTTTCTATCTCACATTTCCGAACTTGCCCGAAATTTCGTTCGGAACCTGCGCGAGCAGAGGCACAGAAACTTTGGGACAGCTCTACGACTTTCGGAAGTTGGTATACGTATCCCATACGCCTCGGCATAATAATTCAAGCTAAACTCTAATTTCAAATTTTCGTAGGGACAAAAATACATTCAGGTCGCACAAATCTATCGAACAGTGAAATGTCGCTTTTTAAAACATCCTTTCGGCCATTTTGAGCAGCAAATATGACGTAACGGGGACGCTCGATATTCGTAGTGGTAACCACGGACTAGACTTCTATGTGCTATTGTAAAACTCTCGGCAGATACCATGGTATATACCTGAGACCGGTGAAGTCTCATGACATGGTTGAGTTGCTCGGGACAGGGCGTTAGGCAGTCCCGGGGCCAGAGGGAGGTGCCCCCTTAACTGAGTTCTTACGTGCACGGAAAGGTTAACGAGAGTGTAATGCCTGACCCCCATCGTTACGTGACGTACGACAGGACGGATGTCTTTGTCTGAGGCAACGCCTTTGTGGAAAGGGTTGTAAGGCGGCTGCGAACAGGCTTATATGTTCGAACGGTCCTTCTTCCGGGTTTCACTAATAACACTCTTTTCCAGGAAGTACCCACCGTAATAATAATAGCCTAAACAGTAACCAAGTGACGAATACCATAAAAGGAATACCAAACATCGAGGATAAGGCTAGGGGGCAGGAGCCTCCGGGTGAGTCGTTTAACCCTTTCATTGTTTGAACACACAGCAGTCATTATTTCATCTTTCATGTCCATCTAACTCGTTGACGCTAAGACGAGGGGTCCGCTAACCGAAGGGGTGAGTTTGAGGGTAGTACGAAAAAGTCTGTTTACAAGGGTTTGCAGTTTTTAAAACATCATCTTTATGGTTGATGTGGTCCCGATGTCTCGAATTCTGTCAATTTCTTTTCCATTTAATTCGTAAGTTGCAGACTCAAATAAGTATGCGGCAAAGTTATTCACTAGCTTATATTCATTAAGAGATCCTTCGCCGGATACTTTCAACTTGCCATTAATGATAAGTTCAGCGTCATGGAAATATATTAATAGATCTTGCTGATGAATGAGGATTTTTATTTCGTCGCTATTTCCAAAGGAGTTGTTTTGCGGATGATATGTCCGTTGGTGTTCTTCTGCAATGGCATCATCAAACAAGGGCGCATCATAGATTTTTAGGTTTTCTGACATTATATCCCAGCGACCGTAAAAAGTCTATATTAAGTTGAGATAAGGTCCGTTTCTGTCGTGCACCACTGTGAAACCCCCAAGTTCTTGGAGATACTGGCGTATTTTTACGTAACCGTAACACGCGGGTTTTATAATAGCCAACTTGCA
Organism: Salpingus planirostris; assembly: GCA_949788335.1. Lineage (NCBI taxonomy): Eukaryota > Metazoa > Arthropoda > Insecta > Coleoptera > Salpingidae > Salpingus > Salpingus planirostris. The sequence goes on along the minus strand of OX460925.1, from coordinate 3,088,798 downwards.
GCGGGGTTGTTGCAGTGACCGTTGCCCTACTATTAGCCCCATGGATGGAAAGTGAGGTTCACGTCTTCTTCAATTCCAACCTAACTATAATCTCTTCCCCCCGAAAATTCACTGGACGGGATTCTTGGTCCACGATGTCAATGGTTAAATTAGAAATTTGTCCCTGATTACTAATTGGCAGGTAGATATGATTTTTGGGTTCGATCGTGATAGCACAACCGGCGTCAACGTTGGGGGCAATGTTACAATTTATGCGAATACTATTCACTTTTTGAATATTCACTGCTAAGTCTGATGCGTGTAGGGTGGCAGGTGTTAAGGGAATGTCGGAAAACCCAAGTAATCGGCCTACACTATCACCGGGGGAGAAATCGATTCCCCCCCCCCCCCCCCCCCCAAATGCACTAGAAATTTCACATTTCAAGGTGTTTACGTTGGGTTTGATTGACAGGATTTTATTTTTAGCACTGAATGAAGTTTTTTCGGGCGTTAATTTGGTCTGAAGGGTGGTCTGAAGGTACGATTCTATGTCTTCAATCGAGTAAGTCCCTGTTGGAATTGTAATTTCATTTATTTCAGTACTGTTTTCAGATGGAAAATAATAGAATTTGTTTTGGCCGTGCTCTATACACGGTGTCCAGAAATTACCCTGCAATAATTTACCCGATGATTCCTCTATGAAAACGATGAAAAAAAGTTCCAATGAACGTATGTCGAGAATCGCTTCCTAAGGGAGATATACCCCCTGGAAGGTAGGCCTCCTATGATGATTTATGTTAAATATCTCCAAAACTGTTCAAGATTTAGAAATCATATTTGGTACAATTATTAACCTTTTTATGCTCAACAAAATGGAGTAGGAAAGAATTGTTCCCCAGAAAACATTACGGCGCAGTATCTGCGCCGGCCGAGCGCTGCCTTGCCAGCACACAGCAGTCGCCCGGACCACGTTATTGACGACCGGCAGTCGGCCATTGATTCACCGGCATTCCGCCGGCACTCATACTGTACTAATACTGCAATCAGAATGCCTTGCGCCTGGAACTAAATTGTCACATTTTTCTAAAAAATAGAAAAAAAAAACATGCAGTTTCATTTTATTGATGACATGGTCATGTGCTAAACTTATGAAGTTTATAATAAAAATCCCCCTTTTTGAAACTGCTGAACTCGAGATTTGAACCACTAACCCAAAGATTGGTGCGTAGAAAGATGGGAAACGCCGCTATAAGCACCCTAGATAAAATCGACTACGATTTGATGATTCCGTTTACAACCGAGATGTTAGAGGGCGCGCAGAAAAAGGCGAAACGGCGGGGGCGGGAATTCAAAATTTCAGATATGACTTCATTCTCAAGTTCTCATCTGGATTTTACCATTAGGTTTGGAATCGTATATTTAAATATTGTAAGAATTATTAACAATGGCAAATATTAGTAAACGAATTGGGAACAAATTCTCTTGAACTTTTCAAAATTTCTCGTTTTTCTGTTGTCTTCCACTAATAAAATTGCAGCAAATAGAAAAATTTCAATCTGAAAATTAAAAATTATCATCAGACGAGAGACAAACGTTTCCTTTTCATATCAAATGAAAAGGCAAATGTAAAATGAAGGTACTTTTTATATCGTTTGCATCAAGTTATGGTTTTATCGAGGGTTTTACTTACTCAAAATGATTTTTTTTAAGTAGAAAAAGTCCCACATTTGTGTTTTCCTTTTTGTTGCCATTACAACTATCTGCAAAGCAGTAATTTCCATTGCTCATGGCAAAAAATTGTTAACAAACCGACGAAATAACTGACAAGAAATTAAATTAAATAATTTTTTTGAATTCCGTCATCAACTGAAATACTGTTGCTTGATTTTTTTCGTTCTTTCAAATTTCCGTTTACAACCGAGACGTGAGATGTCGCTCTACATAATTATTCGCCCCGCTTCCCATCTTTCTACTCACTAATCTTTGCACTAACCCTTACTGGGAACTCATTCACCACACCTTACACATCCAACTCACCTACGGACCTTGTTGTAAGAGTAGTGTATTGATCTTTATTTATAGCGTGCGTGGCTTATGATCGTTCAAGATGCCGAAAACCAGTGGAAAAACTAGAGCGGTTGACCACTCCCAAAAACTCTCCTACGGGCGTTTTGATAACAACTCGAGAACGCCACAGTTCCTTAAATTGTGATCCGATTTCAAAATCCTTTCAACGAAAAATTCTTTATTTTTCATACAAATTGGGCCTCGTTGCCAATTTTTTTCTGTCGTCTTCTTTTTTTACATCAGTAAATAAAAAAAAATTTATCATAAAGAACGTTTACTTTAAATTTAAAACTGAAGTATGTATTTTTCTCTTTACTATGGTATACAAAAAAATATATTGTTTTTTTTTTTATTTTTTTCCAAAGAAACGCATAAAAAGTTCCGTCAGATTGAAATTTGATGAAAAGAAAGTTCCAGGAGTGCTTTGGATTTCAAAGCAAACGTAAAAAGGACTCTTTTTTTTGTTTGAAACTTTTTACCGATTTTGGTTGTCATGTCTCTGGTAAACTTAGTGGGAGTATTAAAATGTGACACCCTGTATCTATTGGGCGTTTACGGGTCTATATTTACCACGCGGTGGCGACTTCCCCGAAAAATCAATCCGGACATAGTAGGCCGATGGCTATTAGTTCTGAGTTGGTGTCGCTAGATGGCATACACATAGACGGAAACGTTGCCAAGTAATTTAATTACAAATTTCAAATTTATGACAAGTTATACCATCAAGATACCGTATAATATTTTAGACGCGAAACGTCACTTAAAATTTTTTCTTCGTTATAATTGCTGTTATTCGACTTTTTCAAAGAATTTATATTGTGGTTTTGCCGTAAAATGCCTCAAAAAGTGTGCATCGTGTGCGGTTGACGCCCGGCTGATGGAATTCTGCATTATTTTCCTCAAAATTAGTCAAGGTAAGATTGTCATTGGACATCAATCTATATTTCGAGGATTTTATTTTAAATAAATTGGTATATCTTATCCTTTAATAAACTAAAACGATTGTTTTTTAGATGTAGAGACAGTGGCTGTATGCGATGAAGCACTTTGATATGGCTGGTTCTGCAACAGCTCGTATTTTTGTTATCACCATTTTGCCGAGAAGCTCTACGCTTTAGCCGAGTGATGTCCGAATAAAGGGTACATAATACCTTCATGGTGGTGAAGGAATCTATTAATGAAAAACAATTATTCCATTTTCAGGAAAATTTACACGTTTTGAAAAAATGTGGTAGACAAATTGAAGGCACCCCAATCTCTTCATTTAGTCTGGGCAAGAATTTATGTATAATCAAAGTGCAGCACCACTACTTCAGGAATTAGAAAAAGTTTTCACCAGGTTTTCACTGAACATCAAAACATCAAAGCTTGCAGTCTTGCACTAACCCAATTCAATAGTGAAATGAGAAAGATGTTCTATTGTCGCCTAAACTGCAACACCTTGTATCTGATTTTTCATATTAGTTGTTTTCCATTGGAGAGCAGCCCTAACTTATTTTTAAATGTCTCAATTGGTCATCAATGAGCTTTTATCGATTATCAACATTCAAAGTAATCTTATTTAGATGTTACTTTTCGTTTTGAAAGGACATCAATGTGCGAAATACAAAAAAATATGTGTATGAGGTTTAATTAGCAGTTTGGGCGACGATATTATAATTATGATGTTATTGATTGAATTATTTAATTTTATAAGTTGATATAAATATAGTAATATGGCTTCAAAATAATTATTTTATAAATTTTTTAAATGAAATGATGCGAAAATGTTTCAGTGATAACATTTTTGTATTTTTTTCATTTTCAAAATGTAGTGGGGAACGTGGAGAAAATAAAAAATCGAAGGTTGCGAAGGCTGCGAGCAGGTACGACGTTTCCGGTTCTTTAAACGATTGCTTAGCAACATTTCAGCATTTCCGGTTCCGAAATGCCATCTAGCGACACCAACTCGGAACTAAGCTTCCCCCACCACGGACAAAAATTCCCCTTTTCTTTCCCCTCTGGGTATACAAAAATCTGACCTACTCTGTGATATTTACTAAGAAATTTTGTTGGCAATCACTAAAGGAAGACATCCTGAAAACCTGGACGTTTCTTCCTGAAACACGCTGTATAATATTTGCTGTCAACGGTGTCAACTCAGTGGCGCACGCCTTCTCGAGCATGTAAAATTTTAAACCAAAAATAGAATTAATCTTCTAGTAGTGAATAAAATAGTATACAGGCAGATTAGCTTTGTAATGAGTAACTAACTCGGAATTTAGAGTTGTTAGGTTTTGTCATGGTTTTGTAACTAAATAAATCTAAGTAAAATGTATAGTTCGCTGTTGGCAAAAATATTCGCGATTTCAAAAATGTACACTCCCTCTGTCGGAGAAACTTCGAACGTGCTTTGAACTAAAACTAAGAGAACCGCTCATCGGTTGTCACAAACTCTTCACAGTAAAATTCACGTAAAATCTTCAAGTTTTGTATCGTTTTGGGCGAGGTTTCGGGGTTTGTGAGTGTGTATCGATTCTTCATGAAGGACTGGGCAAACTTTTGTGAGCATTTCAAGCTGTAGTGACATTATCAGAAGATTTCATCAACTCAATTGTAGGTTATGAAAAGGCGGAATAATGCAGAAATGCAGAATACAGAAAAAAAGGGGGAGCAAAAACGCGAAAGGAGCCCTCAGAACGCAATTTACTGTGTTCACAATTGCACAGGAACTAAAAAAACAAGGCAGAAAATTACATTTCCATCTATTTCTCAACAAATTGTCACAAGTTTTGATAAAAACAACCAGAAAAAGGTACACTCTTGGGCAGAAAAATAGGGACACCTCGATTAGCTGCGCCGGATTTAGGCAACCAAACATACACCAAATTTTAGTGCCAGCGTGAACGGACTTTGTCACAGGCGGCTGGATATTTGCTGACAACTCAAAAATATGTCAAATTGTCAAACTATCCACATCAGTTTTGTGATGAAAATCGACAAAAAGAGGTTTTTTACAGATCATTCAGTGATAATCGTAAGATCAAACGAACTTACCTAAGTGAAGTTCGATCTTGATTATATGTAGCACCTTGACCGATGATCAATCAAATGTAGTACCCTCCTTAATGCCCCAAACTCACACAATTCCAAAGTCAAAGGACTTCGGGCAGATGGCGCTAGTAGGACACTCCTGACGCTATGCCATCACGACTTCATTTACTTTAAAGCCACTGTCGCAATTCCGGGAAAACGGTAACTACCAAGGGATAGGGTGGGACCTTGGTAACTTAGGTAAGTTCGTTTGATCTTACGATTATATTATGCACCTTGACCTCAGATCAATCAAATGTAGATGTTTAAAGCTACGATTGCGACAGTACTAACGTGTTCACTGTTGAGGATTTGAAAAAACACAAGTATGCAATACAATGCAAAGCTGACAATGTTTTGAACCAAGAAAAGATTATTAATTATTGGTTACCAACTAAGACTTGTACGAAAAAACACCATCATTAGCTAACGGTGAAAGTAGTGAAGCTACCTGTAGATTTGGACCACTCTGCGGCATGTTTCGTCTTGGTGGCAACGGCATGACGCGTGGAGTGCGTTCTATGCCTGCCCTGCTCAAGGTGGCCTTAATCCAGCGGTTTATGGTTTGCCGCGATGCTTCGACGAAAGGTTTTCTGAACGTCAATGTTACTAATTGGCCTGAATCAAAGTTCGGTGTAATTATCATCCCAAGTTAGCAGTCACGCAAATCTCGCATTTTCGATTGAATTGAGAACCGGTTGCGGCCTATTCCATGAGGACGTTCTGCTTAGGCTCAATATACGAAATTCATATTCAATAGTAATCATTTGGATATTTTCAAGACGAATGAGAAGAAGGGTTAGCCGTCTCTAAGTTCACCAACTTTTGGGTTAAATCTGGGGGAAAGAACTATTTCGGAACCCTATTTTCCTGAAGAGTGAGAACTGTGGAAGGATTCTATTGGTGCTGTACGAGATTGTGGTGGCTCAAGTTGAAAAAAGGACCTTTGAAAACATCTAACCATTTCCTCCTTGCCCTACGAGGTTGACAGAGAAGGCGCAACGGCGGCTCTTGTAGAGCTAAGCGCTCCGTGAAAACACCCATTCAAACTGGTTCCATTCGATTGAATGCGGCAGTAGACAGTGAAACGAACAGAAGTGTTATAGCTTCCCTCATCGCATGAGTGATGAGCTGACCTGACCTGACCTGCCACCAGAGTTATGGTAGGTTAAAGCCGATGCGGTTGGCTGTCGACGGAGGACCATTGAGATCCATTCACGTTGAAAAAACTATTGGACGGTTTATTGTGATGAATGGGATAATGGAACCCATGGCTGTGCAGTCCACTATGGCCCCACAATAAAACACCCCTGCCTTGTTGGTTATAGTTTCCGAAAGTACTCATAAAATGAGTGCCAATAGGAGATATGCGTAGAACGTCACATCTGACCAGATTTGGGAAAACGTCAACACTAAAATCACTTGTCTGGAGTCTGGAAACCATGACACTAACATCTTACATTCAGTGTTATGTCTGTAAGCAAACATGAAAATCGAGTGCACCAAATGTCTCCCCGATTTCAGCCAAAAACAGAATTGTTTAACTCGAAATTAGTTTCCGGAGTGTGTCCTTGGGATTAGGAAACAGCTTCATCTTGTCTGCGGATCTAATTAGACGCAAAACCCAGAATACTTGATGTTCGCACCGTAACGTGTACAATTTGCTACGTTATTCAATTTGGAAAGCGGACACCGCGCACACGATTCTGTATGAAATTTACATTGTATAGCCAATTCGGACGAGAATTTCCCAATCCCTCGAGTTTGAAGCAAACATTTCGAGCCGAAGATAGCAATGACTCTCAGATAGCTTATTGGAACACCCTCTCCACTGCAAGATGCATCAAGGGAAATTTCGATTGCCAAATTGTATTGCTGATGGAACAATCTGCATCCGAAACATTTTTCTCTCACCACTGAAAAACTGCTAAAAGCGATCTAGGCAAACATACGAACTTCGTAAATTCCGTTTGACCTTACGAAGGCTAAGAGCTTCGTTCTTTTAAACAGCTTGTTTACGTACACCCGCAACTTCCGCAGGACAACCCGACCAAGCTGATTTAGAGGTTGGCACAATCTCAAATTTTTCAAGCATTGTTTCGTTCGAATTTTCGAAAATTCTCAACAACTCCTTGTTGTTTCTTGAAGGGAGCCGAGTTAGCGAAAGAGAGTTCAACCAAAACCTCCAAAACAAGGAATCTGCATTCCCGGATCGGGATAAGACGCCTTGTTGGTATCGATCACGAACCCTAGTTTGTCAAGCGGCCACTTTTCTCTGTCACATCATCACAGCATTACAGATGCTGCTTCCTAACGATGTCTATGAAATCCTAAAATCCAAGACGTGCATCCGATTGTCAAAAGTGTAACGAGTACTCGTATTCTATTCTAGTCCCCCGTAAATTCCCAGTAACTGAGTAATAGAAGACAACCCCTTCCACTCAGGAAGGAAACCACCGGTTCCATCGTCACACAACAGGAGCCGTGCATAGCCCACATGTAAGTACTAGTATTTATTCTAAAATACGAACTTCAAGAAACTCCTCGATTTGTAAAAACCTCTGGAAAGCAGGCACATTTAAATGGGTAAAACGAACTGATCATGTCCTAGACAACACCCAAAAGCGGTCCCAAACCGAGAATTCTCGATTTCTGTGCGTGTTGTACACGTTTTTTCCACCAAAGCTGTTGTTCTTTTTGTCGGGGAAGCGTTGGCGATAGCGAACGCACTTTTTGGCCCGACTCCGAGATTTTCTTGGCTACCTCTGACTTTCCACAAATTGAGAGATCGGACCCTTCGAGTCTAAACTCGGTTTTCCCTGCACAGGGAAAACATTTTCAGAGCTTGACACCCCAACTGGATTCTTTGTCGCGTTGACCCGGGCGACTTCCCCGGTCAAGTTTCTGCCAAGTACTTTATCATCGTTGGACTTGTGCCCCCCCTCTTTTTCCTCAAACAGAGAGACCGGCTGTCTCGAGCCGAAAGGGTCACCTCATTTTGTGGCTGAACGTTCCATCCTTGCGTCTCTCCATTGCCGATTCCGATGATCCAATATCGGGATTTAACGTTGGCGGACCCGCGCCAAGTCACAATTTTCATTGTGCGGATATTCTTCAAGAATTACCCTCCGAATTTTAGACGGAAGTACACGGAAAACTTTCTCCTAACGATCGTACAGGAATTAATTGAAAAAAGCTGCGATACGACAGCCGAAATGTCAACGTAATTCATTCCAACGACAACGCGGTCCAAGACGCTCAAAACTTCTTGAGACAGAGAATCAATTTGCAAAGCTTCCTGATTTTCGCTTGAAAAAAGGAATAAAGCTATTCAAAGCACAAGTTAGTCTGAGACTCCCAGAAGAACCCGCCTTTTAAGCCTGAAGAAGCCGAGCACAGAATTCATGTAATTTGCGAGTGGCGTATTCGCCCGCCCATGGGAAGCCACCGTGATCGATGCTGCGTTCGATACTTGGTTTGATGCTTCTAGCATCGACGGCCCGCATGACGCATGCCGGTCGTCCATCCAAAAAACGGGACGCGTTCAACGCTGCTTAGAATCGGGGTCTCCCATCCAAACGCTGGACGCGCTAAATGCTGCTTAGCGCCGGCGACAGACATGACACATGCCGGTCACCCATCCAAAAGCGGGACGCGCTCGATGCTGCTTAGCTTCTAGCATCGGGCGGCCACCCATCCAAACGCCGGCCGCGCTGAACGCTGCTTGGCTTTGAAGACTGACGTCACAGTCGGGCGCTCGCCCAAACAGCTGGGCGCGTTCGTCCTGCTTGACCTTGGCGCTGGTGCGGCGGCCCGACCGGCCCATTTCTCATGTTCACCTAGCGCCATTTTCAGAAATTTATACCCCAAGAATAAGCAGGACTGGGCTAACGTGATAATGACTCTGAGACTCCCAGAAATTATCGCCCAAGAGGGGTTGCACCGGATATTTCACCGAAATATGAAACAGTCTGAGACCCCCAGAAACTGTTGCACTAACCTGCTTGCGTAGAGCCTTTTCAAGAATTTTCACATTCACATCGTAGAATTAGCAGAATTGGGCTAACGTGATAATGATTCTGAGACCCCCAGAAATTATCGCCCAAGAGGGGTTGCACCGGATATTTCACCGCAATATGAAACAGTCTGAGACCCCCAGAAACTGTTGCACTAACCTGTTTGCGTAGAGCCTTTTCAAGAATTTTCACATTCACATCGTAGAATTAGCAGAATTGGGCTAACGTGATAATGATTCTGAGACCCCCAGAAATTATCGCCCAAGAGGGGGTTGTACCGGATATTTCGCCGAAATTCGCGACAGTCTGAGACCCCCAGAAACTGTTGCACTAACCTGTATGCGTAGGGCCATTTCAAGAATTTTCACCTCGTAGAATTAGCCGTATTGGGCCAACGTGATAATGATTCTGAGACCCCCAGAAAGAATTATCGACCCAGAGGAGGTTTCGAGGGATATTTCACCGAAATATGTGCCAGTCTGAGACCCCCAGAACTGTCGCACTACAGTCCAATCTGCACCCTTTCTCCTCTCCTTTCCGTTGGACTCCTTATTTTCTTCGAGGCTTTTCTCGAATACGGCGAGGGAAACGTGTGATGGTTCCGGGTTCGGCCTGCCGGGCCCGAGGCGGACGCGACAAGTTCCAGCCCGACGCCGCCGCCTCTAACCTCACACGAGATTCGCTAGAATCTTCTGATTTCCTCTCTGCAAAGAACGATTAATACCTTTTTCAGGTCATCCTAGAAAGCCGACCGTGTCGACGATTAATGACAATGGTTTTCTATCCCCTTTGGTAAGAAAACACACAAAAAACACCTCAACTATGAGTGAACACTTTTTGGAGAACGTGCGAGTTCGACACACGAAGAAAGAATGAAGTCGTGATGGCATAGCGTCAGGAGTGTCCTACTAGCGCCATCTAACCGAAGTTTTTTGACTTTGGAATTGTGTGAGTTTGGGGCATTAAGGAGGGTACTACATTTGATTGATCTGAGGTCAAGGTGCATAATATAATAGAGGTTTTTTAGTGGTCTTTGTGTTATTGAGTGCTGTAAAATATAAAGGACCATATCAAATTTATACTTATGATGTGTGAATGTCTTCCAAGATACGGGGATTTTTCAAGACTCTTTTGGCGCCTCTTCCCCTTCAAATTTCTTCACAAGCGTGTAAGAAAAGTTGTGCGAGTGTACTCGTATCATTTCTTTACATAAAAAGTCTTTTTTTCAACAGATTATTGGAGTTAAACTAATGTTCTGAAGAATGAAGAAAAATCTTTTCAATTTCATAAGAAATTATGAGAGAATAAGTACCAGTGCGAATGCTATTCCTAAACAAGGCACTTAACTTGTTACCCTCACAACAGTTTAGGTAGAATTTGATATTAACAATGCCCTCACATTGTATAAATAAAGAGAAGTTCAATATTAAATTTGTTTGTAGTATTTATTTTATAACGGTAACATTGTGGTGGCTCTTATCTTGCTGGAGCTGTTTTGGCTGCAGTTATTATGGTGTCTTCAGATCTGGGTACTGCCGGATCCTAATGCTTTTTTGAATAACACCAAATCACCAACCACAATAGAATCACAGTTCAATCACTCATAAACAAAATTATTACGTTTATCCATGAATCATTTGTAAAGTGAACACTTTTTAATCGACTTTTTCCCACAAAACTCAAGTGGAGAAGTCGATGTTTTGACATATTTTTGAGATGTCAGAACATATCCAGTCAGCTTTGGAAAGACCCGTTCACGCCAGCACACGAATTGGTGTATGATCGGTTGCCTAAATATCGGCGCAGCTACTCGAGGTGTCCCTATTTTTCTGTCCAAGAGTGTACCAATAAAAACTGATGAATTGTGTTAATCATTTTGTGAAGACGCGTGTGATCGATACCACCGAGGATACCACAAATTGATGAAGTAATTAGTCCAAAGGAGAGGAGAACCTGGCGTAATTCAAAAGTATCGCGGCGATGTGTTTGCACTTTCCGAACGCTCCGGCCTCTTGCAACAGTTGCAACTGCACAAAAATGGTGCTGCATACATTCTTGTCCTCATCAACACCAAACCATCCAGAAATTTCGAGCGGTTTGCCCGCCAGAAGTGCACTGGTTTGCTAGTTTATAGGCACAGCACCATAACTTTTAAACCCGAAAGTGCCCCATTCCTGGTGTCAGTCTTTTGCTCGCGGAACCCACACAAAATCACGTGCTTGATATTCAAGACTTGTTCGTCCTCCATGGAACACCGTCTGTTGTGGTTTGTCGCCAAATGGTAAAAACACTGCCGTTAAATTAAGAAAAAGTTCGGTGTATATTTGTGATCCAGTTTTGTCCAAGTTCACGATAGAGAAACACAAGGAACAATAACAACTACAACAACACCAACCAACAACATAAAGCACAAAAATCACGAAGAATAAAGTACTTAAAATTGTAAAAAATGCGTTAATAAAATTCAAAAGAAACGCCCGCCAAATTTGGCATTCTTAGTCCACCATTTTGTTTACGTTTCACAGCGCCCCCACCGGTAGTCGAAATCGCGAATAAAACTTCAGAAAATATCACAGAGTAGGAAAATATTAGATTTTGACATGGATTGTCATTTCAATCCTAGCGAAAACGAACTAATTTCTAATAATTTTCAAATATCCTCAATAAAACAAGGTGGAACAACACAACGAAAGAAAAGGCACATCACTGCATACAGGGAAGTGGAAACTAATGAAAATTTTTTATTACACTGATTACAGGCACTTGTGGCATAGTTTTTCCCTCGATTTTTCCGGATAATCTTGAGAAACAGTTTAGGAGAAATGTTTTAATGGAATTTGAACTTGAAGCAAACAGAAAAATATAGAGATGAAGCTATTTCATTGAACAGAGGACTGAATACGTTCGAATAGGTGAAAATTCAAAGTTATTCAAAAATGTCAAAAAAAAAATAGCTAACCCAACTTTTAAAAGCCCAACAGCAAACTTCAGGGTAAAAAAAAATAAAAAAAAATAACTATTTTGTATACCATAGTAAAGAGAAAAATACATACTTCAGTTTTAAATTTAAAGTAAACGTTCTTTATGATGATTTTTTTTTTATTTACTGATGTATAAAAAGAAGTCAACAGAAAAAAATTGGAAACGAGGCCCAAAAATGAATAATTTTTTGTTGAAGGTATTTTGAAATCGAATCACAATTTAAGGAACTGTGGCGTTCTCGAGTTGTTATCAAAACGCCCGTAGGAGAGTTTTTGGGAGTGGTCAACCGCTCGAGTTTTTCCACTGGTTTTCGGCATCTTGAACGATCATAAGCCACGAACGTTATAAATAAAGATCAATACACTAGTCTTACAACAAGGTCCGTAGGTGAGTTGGATGTGTAAGGTGTGGTGAATGAGTTCCCGGTAAGGTTAGTGGTTCAAATCTCGAGTTCAGCAGTTTCAAAAAGGGGGCTTTTTATTATAAACTTCATAAGTTTAGCACCATGTCATCAATAAAATGAAACTGCATGTTTTTTCTATTTTTTAGAAAAATGTGACAATTTAGTTCCAGGCGCAAGGCATTCTGATTGCAGTATTAGTGCAGTATGAGTGCCGGCTGAATGCCGGTGAATCAATGGCCGACTGCCGGTGTGCCGGTCGTCAATAACGTGGTCCGGGCGACTGCCGGTTGAGTGCCGGCAACTGGTCAGGCCGAGCGCCGGCTAGCCAGCGCAGTATCTGCGGTGGCAAAAGTCTCATATCTGCAACGGACCATCGCTGGCGCGCCAGCAATGGCCCAACGCTGTGTGCTGGCAAGGCAGCGCTCGGCCGGCGCAGATACTGCGCCGTAATGTTTGCTGGGGAACATTAATGGCTTTATGATATTCAGGTATTTTTCCGACTTACTACCTTTTTTGCGGCCCGAGGGCGTGTGCTCGCATTGATGTTCAATATTTGCCGATAACTCTCTAAATCATTCTGCTCGTAATCTTCAGGCCTCTTTATAAAGAGTAATTCATATAACCTTTTTGTGCCAATAAATGATTTTTTCCCTATTGTCACATTAGATCCATCGTCAATTTTCAGTTCATGCTTTCCCATGAGTAAGTTACTAGTTTCAAGATCGAATGTGGGCCCATAAAATGAGTCATACTCCTTATCTACGTCGGTGATGTACCCTTTAATGTAATATCTAGCTAACTCAGGATACTGCTCCAAGAATTCTACAAAAGACGAATTTTCGGACTGCTTTTGCAGACTCTTGCGGACGTGGATGGGGGTTTTATTTTTTCCACTTTAAAGTGAGTTGCTGTTGTCACGACTTTTTTAATAAAGCCGTAATTGCTCCGGCAGCTTTTCAGTCTGGCGAGCTTAGGTCGTAGGCGAAGGTGCTGGGTTAAATAAAAAATTGTTGTTGGGCGCCAAGTAGGGTTTAATCAATCTCGCATTTATCAAATATGGTATTAAATAAGTTGTTTGAGTCTTATTCCTCCTACTAAGGAACAAGGAATACCTAAGCGGTAACTAGATCGATAAGAAAGAATCTTATTTTAAAACAATTAATTAATTAACAGTACTGATGAGTTAATTCTTGCGCAAGAATGAATTTTACAAGTTCTTAGACTACGTTTTAAATATAGTTAATTTATGGTAATATTGAAAATGATGATAGAAATAATTTGATTATAGATAGTGAAGAAATTGAATAAAAAATTGAGTTAATTAGTTAAGGTAACGTCGACAAATCGTGAACGATAAAATCGCGAAAGAAGGTACGGCTTTAATAAGGGTGGACCTGACCTTTGAGATGGTGTTGTAACCTCTGCGTTTTTAGATGGTCGACGATGGAGCGGCGATGAAGATGAAAAGGACCGTCCAAATTGATGAGTGGAAGTGCAGACACTAGAGGTACCGGTGGCGGAGCCCCGGGTGGAAGTAAAACCCTAATACATTACGTATCAGTACCGTCACAATGTACGATTTAAATCTTACCTCTAATTGGTTGAGGGTTCAAGAAAATAATGGAAAATCCCGTAGTAGATGGCGATATACAATCGACAAAGGGAACTGAAAAGGGGTTGATAAGACATGGAGAATTTCCCAAAGAAAAAAGTACTCACGTGGATATAGTTCGAAGAAGAAAATTAGTTAAGATAAAGATAATTAGCTCGGCTCCAACGGAACACGTAACTAAACAGGAAAACTAATTCTTCCGAAGAAAACTGATAAGGAAATATTCGAAAATCTACTTTAGATTTTATGAATCCCTTCACGTGGTAACTCGCACGATGATCAGCAGGGTATGACCAATCTCAAGATGGACCCCTTCGTCCACCGACACGTATCAAAGCGGGGGAATGTGGAAACCGACCCAAATTGGCGGGAATGATGAGCCACCCACACAAATGGTGGAGGTTCGATTATCGATTAGAGGTACTGCCACGGGTTAAGAGGTGTCGCAGTATGGTCATTCTGAGATTAAATAAAAGGAGATAAGGTGACCGGTAAATAAGAGTACGATAATATGGGGATTTATTAGTTTAGAATGAATCTAAATTTACTGATAGGAAGGAAAAATCCGTGGCCGGTTCACGTCAGGATAATTGCGGCCTGCGTCAATTAAGACTAGAAGCAATTACCCTATGCAAGTTAAATACTGGTTAGGGATGATGTTAGTACGACAGGAGAGAAGGAAGGAACTTTCAGGTGAAGCCTGAGGACGCCAGTACGCCCTAGTCGATTAAAGCAACAACCAGACTGAAATTTAGGGAAGAAAATGCCAGAAGGGCAGGTAGGCAAAGACATGAAAATTACGAGAGACAGTAAAACGGAACAAACGGATTCTCTTGAAGGACTCCTACCTCGAGCGGAATCACGATATAGGATAGACTGGTATAACGGCGAGCGCTACTAGAGAGTCCACCCGTACTGCACCGGTCGGTGTGCGAGAGAGACAGACTATAAAGGGTCGCTTCAGTTTACTGTAGATAGAAACAAATACACATAATTCACATTATTTATTATAATTTATAAACGAAAATACATGTTTGCACCTAAGTGTTCTGTAACCGAGACTCTTTACGTTTATTTGTGGTTTTTTTTATTTTTTTCGAGGATTCCTGTTTATAATATTGCTTGATACGCATTGTAACATAGAAAAGAAAAAATTTAGACGCGATATCCAAGAAGTGCACTTCACACGGAAATTTGAAAAAACTCAAATTTTCCGGACACAGAAAGACATCCATAGTCTTTTGGAAAACATCTACTTCCTTTATATTTTCCATTAGAAACGTTTCTAACCTTTTCAGAAAATTGAACATGTCGATGTCTGGATGATTTAATCCTCCCCGAGATTTTATGTCTGTTAATCGACTCGCTGCGTGGATTGATGTCGGAATTTTGCTGTATAAGTATGCTTTGCATATTTCACATGTTGATATTTTAAAAATTTTCTTACAAATGAAACCGGCCAAATAATAAATTATACATTCAACCGTCTCATCCGTTGAATATTTATCTTCCAGTATGAAATTTTCGGCTTCATTTTCCCATTCTTTGCATTCAATTAACGAATTCAATTTACTCTGAATTTTTTGAAGATGAGTTTTCCGATTATCTTTTTCCGAAAATATGCTGTCAAATTCTTTCATTGTTAAAGTCGGGTTTCTCGCCGTTTCAATTCTAGTACAGTTACCGTATTTTGGGGGTTTAAGTAGTGTGTAAAGCGATAGCATTCTATACAATTGCATAAATGAAGTCATTGTTGGGTGGTCATTTGCACCCCCTGCCTGTCTGATGATACCAAAAAACTGCTGAAATGTGGAACATACCCATGAATTAATTAAGCTATGTCATTATTCATAATCAGTCTCTTGGAACTACTTATAAAAAAAGACGAACACATTAAGCGTTGCACATTAAATAATAACATAATTTTTTTAATTAGAATAAAGACGAAAAAGCATACCTAGCAGTATTCGAATGACTCCATGCAAACAATACCGACATGGGTTAATGAGCGTATTGAACTGTTTGTTATTAGTAATGTTAGTTACGAATTAACAGGTACAATTTCAGTAATGATTACTAGAATACCTCTAGTGGGTCTTGATTCATTCGGTTTGTTAAAACATATTTGAAGCCAAGCGTATTGAGCATGTATTGGACCAAATCAAGCGTTGACATTAAAGTAATTCTTAATCCCTCTGCAGTCGACTTTGTTAAAAATGCATTTTCAGGTATCTGACCGTTTTTAACCATATTTTCCCATTTGTTTAACCAATTTAGAGCTGTCTCAAGAACCTAAAATGGAACAGGTATATTTAGATCATACGATATTAAAAAAAATCAGTAAAGCACACATAATTACCTGAATATCCGCACAACCAACTCGCAGCCCTTCCTTTGAATGTCTTCTATTTAACGCGTCGAACATATCATTCAATCTTTTCGTGAAGTCAATAGTAGTTTCTGAACCCGCGAATAAATTTGGATTTTTAATTGCATAATACTTCAAAGCATCCGCCACAGAATTACTGAACAACTAAAAAATTTTCGAATAAGAAATAAATACATACTAGGTATTTTAGATAATATGAATCAGTTTACCTGTGTAGTCAACGACACTCGCATTTTGAGTAAATATAAAGGAGTAATGTGTAGTTGCGATAGCTTATGACAAATTCTTAAATTTCCGGGTAGTTCACTGTCTAGGCGAAATAGTCTTTCATAAAATTCCCATTTTACAATTCCTTCGGGTAACTATGTGAAAAACAGACCAAAATGTGTCACTGTATACAAAATTTTCTACCGAGCCATCAAAGTTACATATTTTGAATTAGAGAAGAATGGACAGGTACAACTCCCATGGCTCGGTATAATTCAGTGTACATACCGTCATGAATTTTTTGTCAAAGAATCTGTTTCGGATACATTTAAATAAATGGGGTGTATCTGAAAAACAGTATAAATGCGTGTTCTCATCAACGGGGTGCGTGATTTTGTGGCATGGATTATCCATAGTTCCAGAAAAGCCAAATTCCTTCCACATTCTACGATTCGTGGTAGCACCGTCACATACAATCGCATGAATGAAAACTCCCGAATTTTCCAATTTTTGAATGATGGCTAATATGAGTTCTGCAAGACACGTTCCCTTAGTTGCTCCCTTCGCCGCATAAATTGCTACTGGTTGAGTGAACTTTTCCCCTAAAGATGAGTACATAAACACGAGAGCGTGATCAGCAAGACGTTCGGTGCCTAGAGAGTTTATTTCGCTTTCATTTCCAAAATCTTCGACTCCCAACAGTGTCATGTTTTTCACGTTTAGTTCAACGGATTGCCTAACCTGCATCTCGTCAAAAAGCAAAATTCCATGTCGATAATATTCAGTCTTACTCGCCATCTTCACCTTGAAGGCTTCGAAAAATTCATTATCGAGGCCACACTTCAAATTGACTTTGGTCAGATATTGACGAATGGTCGAAATTGTAGGAAGAGGAAGAATTTCATTTTCACGTAAAAAGCGATATGACGATGGACTTCGAATGTGTAGCAGCAAGCACAGTATAATCCATTCATTGGAATATCTTCTAGAAGTCTTCTTATCGAATTTACAGGCTTTCACGCATTCTATAATTAAGACTTTTTGAGAATTATTCATATTTAACTTGTCGATTTTGTTTGTCAAGTCAGTTTCATCAATTTCGCGCAGTTTCTCCTGTGCTTGGCTCAGTCTCATTTCTAGGAGTTTATTTTTTTTTCTTAGGCGAGACGCCTCTTTTCGTTTACGGTCTAAATTTCTCTTCCATACATCAACTTTGGATCTCACACAAGTTTGTTTTTTCAAAAATCGTTTCAAATTTTTGGCAGTTGACTTGCAGTAATTAAATTTTTTACTAATATCATTTCCTACGACATACGGACATTTTTTATGTCGCCACATGGACAAAACATCATCACTTTTATATTTTAATTTTGAAATTTTATCTTCGTTTGAATTCTTTGATATAGCACCTCTACAGACTCCTATATTGTCGAATTTATTTACCAAGTTTCGAATATCTTCATAATTGGTTACAGCAGTCGATGTTATATCACGGGAATTTAATTTTTCTCCTAACACCTCTAAAGTAACCGTATCAGAGTCAAGTGTTATCTTTTTAGATATCACACATCTGTCATTCATGATGGCGATGTCTATAATTAATATCTTGTTCTCAACAATATTGACAGACCAAGATTTAGACGGTAGTTCCAAAGATTTCGGATTAGTTTTAAGATCTGTGAAGATTGAACTTTCTTCAGTAACTTCCAAATTATCTAGAAGACGTTATATGTACTTAGACGTATCCTTTGAATAGATAAAGAAATATAATAAACTCACCAGCATTCCCAAATTTCTGATCAGTTATAATATCGGCCTCTGTTTTGCGTTTGGTAGATGGTTCCAGTGGATGACGATTTAATTCTCGCCTTTTATTTTTCGTGTTTGTCAGATAACTTGGGCATCCCGGGAAAATTGTGGGATTCGCATCTTCAGAGAGTCTGGGCCGAGCTAGTTTGATCTATAATAGCGGAACGTGATCGTAACATATCGGATGCATATACCAAAAATTCCTCGTAATACTGAGTAATTTACGCTAACACACTCAAATGGTAATTATTCATCGAGTACTTACTGTATAAACGTCTGTTTTATGCTCTGTAATGATGTCTTCGGGAGCAAAATGCTTCATGCACACAAAATCTTTTTCAGTTATTTTACGATCCTTTCTGGGAATAAGACGATTCCATAATTCAATTTTTGTCTTGGGCACTTTGAACATCGACACTTTTTCAGAATTACTTTTGTAACCACTTTTACAAAAAGGGACAACACACGAATTCACCATTTTGCGACTGCCAACTGCCCCAACTGCCGGTCTCATAAGACACTCGTTAGATCGCCGCACACTCTAGCCCTCTATAGTCTCACGCGCTCTAGACTCTCTCACTCCCGCGCGGTGCACATTTTGCGGACGGGCGCGCGTATGAGATTGCAGCACTCGTCGCTATACCAGTCTATCCTATATCGTGAGCGGAATTAAACTGTTGGCCTATTCTGGAAAAGAAACCCCGGCACCAACACAAGGCTGGTGTTAAAATAGAAATCCAGAAACTATGAAAAACGGACCGTTACACTGTATGTTTTGAAATTTCTTCCAATGAACCAACAACCGGCCCGATCAATTTTTGAATTGCTGCATCTTCCACTTGCGTCCCTAATTTTTAAGCTTTATATTTTCTTCTAATTGATTGTGCTGCCTAGTCAATTTTCCGTTTCAAATTTCTGCCAACTAGGGTGGACTTTTCTGTTGATTTCGGCATCTCGAATTCGCTAAACAGAGCCGATGTTAGCAGTATTCTTCAAACACATGAAATGGGAAAAATCAGTTAAGTTGGAAGTATTCATCAAAACCTTGTCTATATCTTCCGTTGTTAATTTCGTTGTCTTTCATTACAACTAGAACACCATATTTGTCATTCCAGCAGATTCCGCTCATGTCCTTGAATTTATTAAAAGTCATGTCAGTGGTTACATGATCATCATAAACATAATCGAATAGCCATTCCATAAAAATATGTGCACGTTTTTGATTAGTCGCGGTTCGAACCCGGGTCGCGACACACAATGGAGCCTTTCGACTATTACTTGGATTAACGTGTAAGGTACCTATCTTGCGACTCACCCGACACGGTCACCCAAGTGACAACGGATTGGGATACGCCCAATCAGCGCGTACCAATAACATGATGTTAGATGACTTCCGACACCAACGTTTGACATGTCACCGTCAGGTTCGCTATTTGCGTCGCACACTCCCGAGTTCCCTATTTTGCTGAGTACTACCGCTTCCTGCCCGAAGGCAGGGTCAGACGGCAGTTTCACGGGCAGCCGCCACAAAGCGACTCGACTACCCTAGCTGGGACCCTGGCGTCGCCACTCGCCAAACCCGCTATTGCTAGCAGGTCCCCTGGGGAGCCCGGGTCGCGACAGCGTCGAGAAAAAAGGCCAGCGCACGCGCATGATGCATGCGCATGCACCCGGGGGGCTGGCGAGTAGGGGTGGGTGAAATAGGGCGCCACCGTTAGTTGTGGGGGCACGAGGAAGGGTGAAAAACACCCCTGCCACTAGGCCTAGGAAGAGAGGCGGAGGAGGGGAGTGTCTGGTTACCAGTGGTGCCAACGTGGGGAAAAAAAATCGAGACAGTGGTGCCAACTAAAAAAAGTCACCAGGAAAGTTACCAGATTAGAAGAGGATAGGCCTATTTACGAATCGCACGGATTAGAGAAGGACAGAGAGATAAATCGTGCAAAAGATTAGCATGGGGCTAATGTGACGTCACACCTAGTGTTATAATACTACTTTGATGGAACTTTAAATCGACCTGTTGAAAAATTGCAGTTTGTTACCAAAAAATTGAAATTTACTCCACTTAACATTAGGAGGACCACATCCTATCATCATCGCCTTACTGTATTTTCTTCATATTGCAAACACTTATAGGCACGCTTATAGGGACCGAGCGAATATGCGAAACTAGCGCCGCCTAGCGGGTAACTCGGAAAGACTTTCATGTCAACAATTATGAGTGTTTGTATATTTCGTACATTTAGTGATGGATATTTTCATAAAATTCGGGTTTCGTCCCGTAATATACCAATTCAAGAGTGATTCTCACTACAAAAAGCTCTAGGATTAGTGCAATCAAACCACGTAATAATGGTATGTGAGAAAATCGGAAAAAGTAGTGACTCAGGTAGTGATGTGGAGGGACGGGTAATAAGGCAAACATCTGTAACTTTACCACCGTATTCGGTGAGTTTTGAAGTAAGTATACTACTAAGACCTACAATTATTATAAAATCGTAAGATCAAACGAACTTACCTAAGTGAAGTTCGATCTTGATTATATGTAGCCCTTCGCCCGAGATGATGTTATTCATGTAGTACGTCCTCTAGTACTAGGTGATACCACAAATTTTGAAGTTATAGAAAACTTCTTTACCGGCCCGCCCTACTTGGACCCCGCGCATACTCCACAAACGTCATTCCTTTAAAGCTCAACTTGCTCGCAATGTCGCTGATCAGGGCAAACTAAACTTACTAGTCAGGGTGGGCGGGACTGATCATCTCGGGCGAAGGGCTACATATAATCAAGATCGAACTTCACTTAGGTAAGTTCGTTTGATCTTACGATTATATTTGCCCTTCGCCCTAAATGATGTTATTCATGTGGATGTTGAAAGTGCATTGCGACAATACACACTGAAATATGAACCGAGTAGTCAAAAGTTTAATAAATTCCATTAAATATTAATTATGAAACATTTGTAATAACACTGATAATTAAATAAAGAAATGCCAACAATGCTATCCTAATATGACCGCCTTAGCGAAATCCCCTCTTCGCATAATAGGCTTATTATAAAAACTCGCAAAGACCTTTGAACTTTCGGACCACCCTGCGGTTTTCCGAATAATCTCAATATCGACTCCTTTCCTATTGGCACTCGAAGTGCTGGCGTGACGAGTAGAATGGGCCGAGAACACTGTCGTGTCCAAACCGCTTTTCCTCAATATTTGCTTAATCCAGCGGCTCAGGGTCTGCGGAGATGCTGCATGGAACGGTTTTTCAAACGAAATAAATAGGAATGGACAAGATGTCCTTCTTAAGGACTCAGTCTTTTCCAGATAGCACTCCAGAGCTGAAGCTGCACATAGTTCTGGTATCTCCTTAAAGTACGGAAGGAACAGAACCGGCTGCGGCGCATTTTTCCTCGTCGTCTTGATACGATCCGGAACTTTTATCTCAATGGCCGCCTGAGTTCTCTGAATGTTGCAAACTCTGATTAAAGAAAGCGTCTGTACGCGGTGTGCCGTCGTCAAAGCTAACAGCGTGGCGAGCTTTTTAGACATATCTTCCAGTGTCAGATCAACATTTTTCAAGTCCTCCAAAAATTTCAGTACAATCACTGGATCCCATGTGACATCATACTTTGGCGTAGGCGGCTTCAAATGTAAGATTTCTTTAAAAAACCGTCTTATCGTTTGATTCTCTCCAGCCTCGGGTGATATTATCAACGCCAAAGCCGACCTCGTTGAATTTAAAGATCCATGACTAGAACCTCTTTCAAATTCTTCCGTGAGAAAGGACAGTATAAACGGCACATTGAACTCGTATACGTCATGGCCAACTGTATGACAAAAGCACCACCATTTCTTGAGACTTGAATCGTATTGGCGAAGTGTAGAAACCGCAACAGAATTGACGATGATGTTCACTGACGACGTGAGGGACCCTCTTCGTCTAAAGGCCTCCTCGATAACCTTCCGGCCACCAGGGTAAGGCGACTCCATAAAGGGTGATGAGGCCTGTTGGGTGCAGATAACAAATTACAATCTGGTGTGAAATAAATTGGGTCCTCAACTAATAACGAAGTAAAGTTGGGAAACCAGGGCTGAGCGGGCCAGTGAGGCACCACCACGATACCTTGGGCGCCTTCGAAATTTATTTTCTGAAGAACTTTCAAAATCATCGAAAATGGCGGAAACGCATAAAAGAAAAACGAATTCCATGACAGTGTGAATGCATCGACCGCCACTGCATCTGAGTCTCTGCCCCAAGAAACATACTTCCGGCATTTCGCGTTTTCCCTACTGGCAAACAAATCCACCTCTGGATTTCCAAACCGCGCCGCGATTTTTTGAAATGCCGAACTTTCGAGAGCCCATTCTGTCTCCACCCGCAGCTTCCGCGATTCCAAATCAGCTTCGTAATTCTCCGCTGAACTGATGTAAGATGCGAACACAGACAAATTCCTGCGCTCGCACCATTGCCACATCCGTCTCGCTCGCTCATTAAGATGGCGAAATTGTACGCCACCCATTCTATTAATATAAGCGATCGCCGTTGTATTATCGACCCTCAACAACACGTTCAAGTTTTGTTTGTCCTTCACAAAACATTTCAACCCTAAAAAGGCCGCACTCAACTCCAATTCATTTATATGCATTAACTGTTCTGCTTCAGTTCAGAACCCATGCGCCTTACGGCCATTGCAAACAGCGCCCCAACCTGACCTAGATGCGTCAGTAAAA
Organism: Salpingus planirostris; assembly: GCA_949788335.1. Taxonomy (NCBI): domain Eukaryota; kingdom Metazoa; phylum Arthropoda; class Insecta; order Coleoptera; family Salpingidae; genus Salpingus; species Salpingus planirostris. Next base: position 3,065,534 of record OX460925.1, on the reverse strand, counting down.
ATTTCCACACTGAAATTGTCGGCCTTCATTGACTTCGATCTCCCTACATTGTCACACCACCAACTAAAATCCTCGCCTAGATGTGACGGAATGTCCATCCACGCATCATAATTGTTGCCGTTTCGCTTAAGAGCCAAAATTTTAGCCCTCTCCAATCTCTTGGTATAAACCCAGCCATATGAAACTGCGGAACAGGCAGACGCCAATAATCCCAAAAGATGAGCAACCTCCCGAATCTTGCACTTCTTCTGCTTTTTGAACTTTCCAACCAAAGACTTTATTTTTCCCTGTTTTTCCGCCGGCAACTCCAAAGACATCTTGATTGAATCAAAATAAAAACCCAAAAACTTGCATCTCTGAGTGGGATCCAAATGGCTCTTCTCATAGTTCACTATAAAGCCTAACATCTCCAAAAGATTTATGGTTTCGAAAACATTGCTGCTACACTCTTCTTTCGTCCTCCCCAACAACAGGAAATCGTCCAAATATACGACCGAAAACAAACTTCGTGAGCGTAACACGTAAAGAATCGGCTTCATCAATTTCGTGAACACCCACGGAGCTACGCTCAAACCAAAAGGTAAGCATCGAAACTCATAAATGTCATCGTCAAAACAAAAACGAAGATATTTCCTATGAGCAGGGCAAATGGGCACCAAGTGATAGGCCTCCCTCAAGTCTAGAGAACCCATAAAACAACCGGCCGTAATTAATCTGACAGCCATCTTTTTATCCTCCAGCTTGAAGTGCTCTGGGGTAAAAAAAACATTCAATTTTTTGAGATTCAAAACGAAACTGGTCCCACCATCGGGCTTAGGAACCAGAAAAAAGGGAGAAATGAATTGATCTGCCCGAGGTAGACATTTAGAAACAGCCCCGATTTCTATCAAATGGGAAATAGCTTTCGAAATCCCCGGCCTCTCCTCTTTTGACCATTTCCGAACAGACGGGGAATTCAACTGAATCGGCAACCGTGTAAAAGAAATCGACATTCCTCTGACAAACGACAGAATAACTGGGTCCGACGTAATCATTCTCCTCTTCCACAAACTTCGCTAACCTACCGCCCACATGAGCAGTTTTGCTTACTTTATTAGTTAATAACGTCTGCGTGGAGATTTCGGCGACCTCCTGGACTGATTCGAGCTCTTCTGGGTGTAGTTGGTTCGATTGAGGTGGCTGCTGAAGCCGCCTCTGTGTTGATTGCGATAATTCTTTATCGGCAGCTGGCGATACGCCCCCCCCCTCTTTCGTTCTTCCTTCCGGCCACCGGGGGTTGAAACTTGACCGGAGGCTTCGAGTTTAAATTTTTCTTTCCCGAAGCCAGTTTCTGGACCTTTAAGTCCACAGTCGACTTTTCCAGCGTCTTTGCAGCCTGAAGACGTTCGGTAAGCCCCTCTCCAAACAACCAACCGTCAACGTGAGAATCAGCGCACGCGTCCTTGTATTTTTGATTCAAGTTCGTACTGTACAGCCCTTACGGACCTTTAGGTGGGGCCTCTTCAGTGAAACCCTCATGTTAGCAAGTACTCAATTTATTCAGCACAGATGGTTATGGGTGCAGACAGTGCAACCTCCGCTCGAGAGGGTACCACGTACACTCCTGGGCGCACGGGTTACAAACCCCTTCGTCGCCGATATCATATTGCTTACGCTAACTTATCCTACTTAACAATCACTATTTCCTAATGTGCAGGCGACCACACATTCCATAGATGTAGCAACTCGCTGAGTTGGTAATTAGCGTTTAATGATTTATTGCTTCATCTTTGGAAGTCATCACCCTTAATAACCTACTTACACTACACCTCCCTTGGGCAACTGAAAAAAAAATTATTCTACGAATTAATTTTTTTCACTTATTATACAGCTTAACTCTATTCTTATGAACAATCTTCTCTTTACTATCTATTTTTATTACTATATTAGGCGACCTTATCTCTAACACCTCATATGGGCCTTTGTACAGCGGGTCCATTTTGGTGCCAGCTTCATTCCTCAACAAGATCTCATCACCTATCTTAAAATCTACCTCTAAAGTTTTCTTATCATAACGTAATTTCCGATTTTCCTTCGATTTCAACAAATTATCCCTAGCATCCGCACAAGCCTGTTGCATTCGGTACTGTAATTGTAGAGGATAACTGTCAAAATTATACAACGGATCGATTTTGTTTGACACATTTGATGGTATGTTACACGTTTTACCAAAAACTAACTCGTATGGCGTATAACGTGTCTCAGTGTGTACGGTATTATTATACGCAAAACACCAGTATGCCACCCAGGTACTCCATGAATTCGGATGTTTCGCCATTTGCATTCTCAAATAGGCCCCTAAACACTTGTGAGAATTCTCGAGAGCTCCCAAGGTTTGATGATGATAAGCCGTAGAATTTAATTGTTTTATTTTCAACATACTGCAAATCTCACTCAAGGTAGATGCTAGAAATTCAGTACCCTGATCGGTAACTATCTCATCTGGAACACCGTACCTAAGGATATAATTTTTTACAAACGCATCAGCTACTGTAACCGCCTCTTTGTTTGGAATCGGGTACGCCTCAACATACTTGCTCAATTCGCACTGCAATGTTAAAATGTACCGATTGTCATCAGCATCAGCTTCTAAAGGACCTACAATATCCAGGAAAATTTTTTGCAGCGCCGTCGACGCTGTGGTTGTTATACTCAATGGCTCAACAATTGGTCTCGAATACTTGTACCTTTGGCAGTCATCACATTTCTTGACGAACTCTTCAACATCCTTACGCAATCCCAACCAAAAATAATACCTTTTGACATTATTATACATGCGGTTCACCCCTGCATGTCCCCCCGTAGGCAACATATGAAAATCATTCAAGATTATCTGCTGCGTATCTTTATCTGTTACACTCTGGACTCCTCTTATCACGGACACTTTTATATTCAACCCCTTAGCGAACTGTACAATTTCTTTCAAGAGCGGCGCGCCTTCCTTACTCTTTACAATTACTAGTTCCGGAACATTTAGTTTTCTACACACATTCTCCAAGTCTCTCAACGACGCACGTAATGCAGACGCTGATCGAGTTGCTTGGTTTATGAAAATTATTTGGGCCTTTGCCACATACACACAGTTCCCTTCTTGAAAATCATACTTCCCTAAATTAATTATTCGCTTAAATTCTCCTTCCGTGACATCCTTGACTTCTACTACTTTGGTTGGACGCCCCAACAACTCCACCACGCCAGGGTGATCAATCCTGTCGCGAGTCCCCGCCTGAGCTCCAACATCCGTCTTCCCACTCAACTTCTTCACCTGTGCTCTAGTTAACACATTCAACATGCCCTCAGTCTGACTACCTAGGATCTTTAATTCGTCCGACGTTATTTCAATACGGGACAAAGCGTCTGCAGTTACGTTTTGTTTCCCCTTTATGTACTTAATAACGAAATCGTACTCCTCCAACACTAACCGAAATTTCGTTAACCTGCTTGACGGATTACTCATTCCAAACAGATATATTAACGGTCGATGGTCAGTGAATATTGTAAATTTTCGCCCATACAAATATGGCCTAAAATGCTTAACTGCCCATACTATGGCAAGTAGCTCCTTCTCGATGGTACAATAATTTCTCTCGGCTCTATTCAGTGACCGACTAGCAAACGCAACCGGTTTATCATCCCCATTTGAAAGCACTGCGCCCAACGCAAACCCTGATGCGTCAGTTTTCAAAATGAACTCGTTCCCCACCCCAAAATTTGGGTACTGTAATACCGGTGGCATCATCAACGCTTCCCTCAATTTATCAAATCCCTCTTGACACTGTTCCGTCCAATTGTACGTGAAATTTTTCTTAGCTAACTCATTCAAAGGTGCCGCCATTTCAGCAAAATTTTTAATGTACCGTCGATAATAATTCGCAAATGCCACGAACCTCTTAGCCTCATTCGCGTCTTTTGGCACCGGATATTCTCGTAACGCCTTTATTTTCACCGGGTCTGGAGAAATTCCCTCAGCCGTTATTATATGTCCCAAATAAAATATCTGTTTACTCAAAAATTCACACTTATGTGGATTCAACTTCAAATTAACGTCTCGTAGACGCTGCATAACTTTAGTTAGATTCTTATTGTGATTTATGAGATTGTTCCCGAAAACGATCAAATCATCCAGATAGATAAAACAACTTTCGTAATTCAATCCAGACATTGCAATTGTCATTGCTCGAGAAAAAGCACTCGGGCTCACCTTCAACCCCATTGGCAACCTCTTCATCTGGTATTGTCCCCTATCTGTAGTAAACGCAGTACATGATCGACTACCCGGCTCCAATTCAATCTGATAATATCCTTGTGATAAGTCCAAGTGAGAAAAATATACCGCACCCGACAATGAATCCAAAATTTCCGTTATGCACGGCAAGGGAAATTTATCGTCTTCAATCCGCTTATTCAACAGCCTATAATCTATCACAATCCTCCACTTTTTCTCACCACTCTGATCCATTTTCTTCGGTACAATGATCAGCGGAGCCGACCACTGCGATCGCGTTTCCTCAATCACACCATCCTTCAACATTTTCGTTACCTGCTTATGCACTTCCTCTTTCTGGGACTGTGGTAACCGATAAGGTTTGACATACACTGGCGTCGCTTCCTTTTGCAACTGAATCGACTGTTTATACACATTCGTCACAGATAATGGGTCCCTCTCCAGTTGGAAAACATCAGCATACTTGGCACACACTCTCTGTAATGAGTACTTCTCATCTACTGACATATGATCAGTCTTTATTAAATTTAACACCTCATCCACTCTATTTACAGATGAAATCCTCTCACCCCCAAAACTACATAAATTGTACTCATTTAAGCTACTAATCCTAGGTCTAAAATTCCTTAATTTTATTTCTTCATCCCGTGTATTCAAAAATCTCACAGGCACTCTCTTCATCCGATCTGGTCTCCCCAACGTTCCAGCTACAAAGACACCCTCACAAATTTCTTCTGACAAAATCACACACTTATCCTTCATATCCACCTCGCAATAAGTTAAGATCTGACATCTAGGCGGAATTATTGTACTATAACTGTGACTCGATTCCATTGGCACCGAAATTTCGCTTCCATGAAACGTAAACGACATTAAAAACTTCTCAAAATTTATGACTACTGAAAATTTCCGCAAGAAATCCGAACCTATCACTCCGTGTATATTTTTCCCAAAGGCTTCCATCAGCATAAATTCATGTCCTACCTCAATATTCTCTAATCCCACATTCAAACTCGCTGATCCCAACGTAAAAGTTGACCCAGTCACACCATTTATCTTTATTTTGCTTCCCGTGTCAATCACTTCATCCTCCCTCACAACATCCACGAAAACCACGCTTATAGACGCTCCCGTATCTATCAACATCGACAACTCTTCACCTCTATAACGCATCCTCACGAAATTCAACCCATTCACACTCAAAACCACTTCCTCACATTCAACATCCACTTTCTTACTGTTGGGCACGAAAAAACGAATCTCCACGCGATTCAACATGTCCCACATCCCTGCTGTCACTCGCAGACGACTCTCTATCTTCGGACGCATAATACATCCGTGAAGACCGATTGTCTCTCCCACTATTACTATTGGAATAGCCACTAGAACCAGCGCTATACCTCTTATCATACTGATTAGAGTCGCTAGCATAATTAGCACCATTCGTACCAGCACCCCGACTCCCATAAGCCGTACTGTTTCCTCGATAACCCCCACGATAGGTATCATTCCCCGTGCCATTGTTATATTTTCCACGATTCTGGCTATAATAACTCGAGTAATAACCATTCGAACCTGAGTATCCACCCTTGTTTCCTGAACCGTAATCATTTCCTTGATTTTTGTAATAGTTTTGCTTCCCGTTAAAATTCTTATACTTATTTTGCCCGTAGTTAGCACTATTATTATACCTAGTACTATTATACCTACTATTGTTATTATCCCGACCTTGCATATTGTATAACTGCTGATTACTACCTGACCTTGAACTTGTAGGCTCATCATCCATCGCACCTCTAATCGCATCGGACAGTCTTGGATAATTACGCGCCTTAACAATCGTTCTCAACTCCGAATTTTGCAGCCCATTTGCGAATACATTGATGGCTATCTTTTCGTTCGCGCTCCTCAGCACCTCCAACACTGCATTATTACCCTCTGCCTGAGAAATAACTAACTCCGCCAACAATTCCTCTACTTCCTTACCAAAGTCGCATACTGATTTTGAACCCTGTTTCGAATTACTGAGACGTACCGATAATACCGCAGCCGACTTAACAGTTATAAAATGTTTTTTCAAATCAGCAATCAACAACGCGTTAGACGCATACGCATTTTTCAACCTAATCTTCGCGCTTTGGGACAGGCGTGTTTTCAATACATATGTAACCAAAAACCTCTTCCCAGCTTCATCCAGCAAAGCATCATACATCTCAATCCCATCTATCAATTGTTTCGTTACATCCTCACTACCGTTCATTACCGGCAACAGGCTTGCCGCAGTTTTCAAACAAAATTTCTCCCCCATGATGGACACACCTGCTCTATCCGCGTCTACAAGTCGAAGCTCTACTTTCATCCCTACTGGACTCTGATGCTCAACATCCTCCTCATCTTCATCCGAAGTCTCCTCTGTTCGAGCACTACTTATACCCCCCGACTTAGACAATCTCTCCTCTAAAATCTGTCTTATGGCTACGAAAAACTTATCAATATACTCAACATACTCTTTAGCTTCCTTCGTTAACTTATCATCATAATCTTTACTATCAAATACTGCTCTATAATCCACAAATTCAGTACTCAACTTATCTAATTTATTTAGCTTACGTAGAGTTGCCTTGGAATCCTCTCTTCTCGGCAAACTATCCTTCCCCAAATTCCGATGTATCACCTTCAGTTCTTCCAACAAATGTCTAAACGGCGTCGTCGCTGCAGACATGTCTCCATCCCGCTCATCATGCTTATTGAAAAACTGCACTTAAGAACACACTTTACAGGCCATAACACTCTCTACCCGCGACTCACTTTTTACTCGCTCAAACCACCGAAAACGTGATACCTACTCCGCACAAACTACGGAACTTAACCAACGCACGACTTAATGTCCAAACACAACAATAACCATGTCACACGTAGTACCACATGAACTTTAACCATCTGCTGACTTCCCACAATCTTGCTCTAGATTTCCCTTCCAACTTCTTCCATCTTCGATAAAACGGCTAAACGACCAACAGGCCTCCTTTTCTTCTCGCCTGAACGCTCATCGTGTTTCCCCTGGACGATGACGTACCCATTTTTGCGTTACGCCACTAACACCATCCAACGCACTTTCCAGAAATCAGGCACTAGCAGGATCGCCATGTACAGCCCTTACGGACCTTTAGGTGGGGCCTCTTCAGTGAAACCCTCATGTTAGCAAGTACTCAATTTATTCAGCACAGATGGTTATGGGTGCAGACAGTGCAACCTCCGCTCGAGAGGGTACCACGTACACTCCTGGGCGCACGGGTTACAAACCCCTTCGTCGCCGATATCATATTGCTTACGCTAACTTATCCTACTTAACAATCACTATTTCCTAATGTGCAGGCGACCACACATTCCATAGATGTAGCAACTCGCTGAGTTGGTAATTAGCGTTTAATGATTTATTGCTTCATCTTTGGAAGTCATCACCCTTAATAACCTACTTACACTACAGTACTAAGAAGCCATCTTTGGGTCTCCGACTTTGAATGATGTAAATCAGCCAGTAATCGCCCCGCGTCGCTGAGCTTTTCAATCAACTTTATGCGATCCACTGGAACGGAATCATCGAGAGCCGCTGACAGCACCTCTCCAAGCGCGAAGAGACAGACGCCCATCAGCCCTTGCAAAACTGCCAACCGCTCATCCCTTTTAAGATCCTTTTCTCCCACTGCCGCCTTGACTTCCACATTCACTTTAGGAGTCTGAGCCAAGAGACAATTCTCTGGCGGCGGGTATTTCTTCAGTAATTCGGCCTTCACTTCCGTATCTAGTCCTTTCCTCAACACCGACTCCCATCTCCGAGCCAAGTCTTTTTGCAACGGCGCCGCCGAAACTCGGTCGTCCTTTTGCTCTCCCCCGAGCAATTGCAGCACTTCTTCCTCTAATTGTTTTTCTGGAAGCTCTATCAACTCCCCTTCTGAAAAAATCCCAAAGAGAAGTGTGTCAAAACCGCGTTCTAAAACCAAACTATCCGCAAATGATACGCCAAATGACTAGGCAACCCAATATACACAATTACACATTATGCAAAAGTGGACCTAAACGATGGTACCTTTTAACCGTTTGTATTAATATTTTATATCCATATTGAATAAATATATGTTCAGAAATATATCAATTCAAATGCTATTAAGATATTATACTATAATATTCTTAAAATGTTATGACGACAATATTTAAGAAATGTTCGTTTACGTTGAAAAATAAAGTTGCCAGTATATGGTATCACTCTATATGATATGTCGTTTCATCGTATGGATAAGTTACATTCAAAATGTTTAACAAACGTTTGTGTGCTACTAGGGCAGTATCTTTAAAAACCAAAAATTCCTATTACATGCTCGTGCTGGTGTGGCGTAATCCCTCATAACACCGTTCGGGGCAAACCCCCCCACCCAGCGTCATTTCTTCGTTACTGTGCTGGACTACACGGACCTATTTGAGTGTTTATAAGTGAATATATCCATCATCCTTTCATCCAGTGAAATAGTGAAACATGCCAAAACATCGCAAACACCGAAAGCGTGATGCCAGTGATAGATCCAGTAGATCTTCTAGATCTTCGACTTCTTCGATCGAAGAAATGAAGAACACGCTCAAGGCAATACAGAAGGAATTAGAGGACTTGAAGAGGACACATGGGCCACCAACAACGAAGGCGCAGATCCACCAGCAACCGTCGGAGGAGATATTAAGTGACGAATGTAAGTAAAATTCAATTAAGAAAGTGTCGATGAGACATTTCGGAGTACCCAATAAGCGTTACCACCCAGTCGACATTGAGTACGACTTCTTTAGATGCTAATGAGCGCATTCGTAAATTGTCAGTGAGACAATAATTTTAAGCGATGCTAATGAACGCATTAATCTACTCATGATAAAGGTAAATGAATACCGACCACGAAAAGTATTAAAATGACTAGTACGCTATATTTCGTGTAAAAAATGTACCTAAAACACGGCGTCTATACTCGTCCGATAGATAAATAAAACCTTTGGTTTTTACAGCCGTGAACGCGATAACGGAGCTGGAGTGCGAAGAAATCGCCGATAAATCCGAAACAGAAACCGCATTGAACGAGGATGTTCTAAATATTTTGGGGGATGATGGGATCCCCATCATCACCGCATCACCTCCACTTCAAAAGGACATTGTGACCCGGTGGACGTCAATCCTCCAAAGCGGCCTGAAGGACGAGGACCGCCAGAAGTTAGTGGGAAAATACCCCACTCCGAATAACTGCCCGTTAATCGAACCGCCAAAATTGAATAAGGAAATTGGGGTCGCACTCTCTGAATCAAACATGCGGCGTGATAAGCGCCTAATAGCGATTCAGGCGCAGGTAGGCGCCAGCTTATCAGCTTTGGGAAAAGCTACTACCTCCTTGTTGGAGAGAGAGGAGGGGGGAGAGGACGAGATGATGATCCTGGAGTGTCTGAGCGACGCCAGCAGGCTCTTAGCGGATCTTCACCACACGGAATCGGTGGCTAGAAGGGAATTGATCTCCTTAAATATCAACAGTGAGTTGAAAACTACACTCTTGGGCACAACGGTCGATGGATGGCTGTTCGGGGACGACTTAGGCTCCCTTGTGAAGGCCACGAAAACCTTGGAGGCATCTGGGAAGGATTTGAAACAGAAGGCAATAGTCCGACCCAAAAAGACAACCAACTTAGGGCGGAGACCAAGAAACTTCCAGGGTCCATCCCGTCAAATACAGCAATCGAGCAGACAGGATGGACGAAGCAAACAGAGTCGGAACTTCAAGCAGCCCCAACGCAGCCTACAGTCATCACGACGACCACAAGAAAATCGACCAACAGGATCGGAAAACCGGTACCAGAGGAAAAACGACAAATATCGTCGGTAGACCAAGCTACATCCTCGGTGGGTAGATTATGTCATTTTATTGATAAATGGCGCGTTTTAACATCAGACAAACAGGTTTTGTCTTGGATTGTTGGGTACAAATTTCGGTTCACGCGAAAACCAATCCAAAGGGTTGCACCTAGAACGCCCAATTGGTTTTCTGCAGAACTTGGTCACATACGCGACTCAATCCACAAGCTATTGGCAATGAAAGCCATCAAAGAAGTTCTACCATGTAGGGGTCAATTTCTGTCAAACGTTTTTTTGTTGCCAAAAGCAGACGGATCTAGACGAATGATCCTTAACTTAAAATCATTGAATAAATATCTAGACCCTAAACAGTTCAAACTCGAAGACTATAGGACAGTCGCAAAACTCCTTACACGGAACTGTTTTTTTGCCACCATAGATTTGAAAGATGCGTATTTTCTTATCCCAATAAGCAAAGACGATCGGAAGTATCTCAGATTCAGAGTGGCGGGTAGGTTATATCGATATAATTGCATGCCGTTTGGAGCGAGTTGTGCCCCATACGTTTTTACAAAATTGATGAAACCTATTGTAAGCTATCATAGGAGGAATGGTTTCCTATCTGTTCTGTATCTGGACGATTTTTCACTTATTGGCGACAGTTACGAAAAATGTCTCGAAAATGTGAATGCCACATTGAAATTGCTATCGGAAACCGGTTTTGTTATCAATTATGGAAAATCTGTCCTCAGCCCAAAACAACACTGTCGATACCTAGGTTTTGTGTACGATTCAGTTAAGATGACACTCTCGATCCGTCTGGACTCTTGAGGAGGACGGACGTGTTTCTTGACAGTCTCGGCATGTACACCCCGTACAAAGAAAGTGCTCGAGTTTCATGTGATGTGATGGGATGTGATGTGATGTGATTCACGATACCGGTGTGAATATAGGTGAGGCAGGTGAAACAGGTACACGAGCAAGCAGGTAGCCAGGTACCGACTGAAGAGCGCTAAACCTGAGTACCGAACCACACTCTATATCTACACCAACCGGGGATCACCTAAAGCTGAGTCAAATCAAACATAACCGTAACATTAGATTAGACTAGAATAAGTAGATCAACATAACCGCATGAAAATAATTTCAAATCGAACGTGATACCAGTCTCATACCGATGATGGGAGAGCATTTACAACGACCCGGGCACCAAAATCTCTACCTGCTAGCGTTGGGTAGGAACCCTCTAGCGTGCCTCTGGCCTGAAAGCACACCGCACGAAGAACATTTCTACCCCTGTCATAAATAAACGTTCGCTTCATAATAAGAAAGTTCCAAGACGACCCAAACACGTGCAAAACATAACTCAAACACCGCGAAACGGCGGAATAGTATTTTAAGATTTTTGAACGGACCCTTCCAGTTTTTAACCGTAATAAAATAAACACGCAGGTCAAAAATCTTTCACACGTTTCAGCTTTCTAACCCAAAACTCTTAGCTATACCCATAGAGGAGATAATCCTTGGCTATATCATAATAAATCAGACCCACAACACACACACAAGCAAATATGGAGACAATCAAGACACTGCGACAATCACGAAAATTCCCACCCAAGGAAACTGTACCTTCTATGAAGACGAAGTGGCCAACAGCGCTGGAACCATCGAAACATACAGGACAGGGCTGTTCGGTTGAGGTGTCCGCTCGAGTTTTCTGCCGCGCTGCCGGCACGGGAGGGGAGTGGATCGCGGGGGGGTGTGGCCTGGAGTCTTGGCTTCAGGGGGAGCTCTGACTGAATTTTCTATGTCTTTTAGTTTTTGATTGCAGCGAGTTGGTTGGAGCGGGGCATGGTCGGTTGAGGGTTTTTGATCGATGGTCGCGGGGGGTTTCGGGCCGGAGCCGGAGGGCGAAGCGGGAGCTTTCCGAGGCCCCGCAGCGCTTTTGGTCTGGGTGCTCCGGTTTTCGAGGTATCGACGGATTGGTCGGGTCGAAGAATCGGAGCGGACATCTTAAATGTGCGATCGAGCCGACTAGTTTGTCGATGTTTCGGGGGCTGGAGCGCCTGGACCGGGAGTGTAGTGGGGTTTTGGGGGGCTCTCGTGTCGCTCTCTGACTTCTGTTCGGGACTTTTTGCGATTGTCGGTCGGGGGTTTTCGGACGACCATGTTTTGCTCCGATTGATTCGCTGTAGTTAGGGAGCTGAGGGACGTGGGGGGTTCGGCTGGAGCTCGTTTTGGGGCTGAGACTTTGGGCTGCATTTCCTTGTGGTTTGTTTTTTCTCGTGTTGGTGGTTTGGCGGAGGGTTCGGGCGGGCATCTTAATTGAACAACCCTGTATATAGCTTTCAACAGATCTAAAAAGGAGCAGACACAGGAAAACTCTTCAAACTATCCTGAAAACGTAAATGCAAACGGAGACACGAAGAACACCAGACGAGAAGTGGTAATCATTATCATTCTGGCGAAGAAACTCGCGCAACTGTTTGACCTCGGAATTTGAATCACCTGAAGCAAGGGTAAGTCAGTTTTCACAACATGGAGAGGAAAAACCACGAACAGCTTCTCCCAAAATAAATCGTATCCTCTCCGGAGAAAACCAACAAAGTTTACCAAATCAAGGAAACATGGACCTCAAAAAGGAGCATGGACCGCGAAGTACTACATGGACAAATAAAAACACAAGAAAAGTGAAAAAAAACACGCCTTCTAGCAGACCACAATAGAAAAAGCAAGGAAAAAACAAACACTCCAAGAACAACCGGATAGAATGGACAACGAGTAAGGCAACGCTAAAAAGTCAATCGGGGAGGGTATATGTCGCACCAGAAACAGAGAAGAAACAAGAAGACATGGGAGAATAACGAGGAAAGCGGAAAAGAATAAAAACATGAAGGACAACACAGTGAAGTGTGGTCGGGGGCAGCGACGCAGATGAAGTACGACAACCTTCAGTGACAATGAAGTGCAAGTAACAGTGGAGTGCAGCGACAGGGGAGTGCAGTGACACGGGTGAAGTGTGGCAATAATCAGTGACAAAAAAGTGCGATGATAGTGGAGTGTGGTGGATGGTGTTATGACCGTGCAAAGGGTGGCGATAGGCATCAGTGTCAACTGTGGTGTCAATAAAGAGTGTGGAGTGCAGTGACACGGGTGAAGTGCGGCAATAAAGTGATGATGATGAAATGGAATGAAAGAAATGGAATACAAAGGAACTATGAAAAGGGAATTTCAGCGAATGTTCGAAGGACCGGAGACAGAAAGCTGGGATGAAGACACGGACCAACGGAGGGCGGCGACCGGGCGCTCAGTTAAGTTCTGTGATTGGAGAAATGAAAGTGCAGTGATAGAAATAGCAAAAGGAAAAGTGCAGTGATTGAAATATGACACCAACAAAAAAAGGAAGAAACTGGGAAACACGAACTCGTGAAGGTCGGCACACAACGAAGGGGGCCTAAATCCTACACATTCCACAGGAAACCGAACAGCCAAAATTCGTCGGCCCGCGAAAGGGAGGGGGAGGGTGTGAAGTGCGGACACGAAGTTAGTAGAACAATAATAATCCAATAACTTTATTACAGCTAACACTAACACAAATGAAAAGAAGAATCCTTCAACCTTCACTATCCGTCCTGATTTACCCTGCCACACGTGCTGCGGAGGAGTTTTTCCACCCAGTATGAAGCGTGAACCCCCTCAACCGTGTGTGTCCCGGCACGGCGGGATACCCGTGAGCGGCCACTTGCCAAGCACACACGGGCCTCATGTCAGGTCATGTCATGATTCAGTTAAGATGACACTCTCACTCCCGAAAGAAAAACAAATCGGAATCCGTCGGGATGTAGAGAAAATCTCTCAACGCAAGAAGTGTCTTTTACGCGATTTTGCCAGACTGATAGGCACATTAATCGCGGCCTGCCCAGCTATTCTTTATCGTTGGTTGTACACAAAAGTATTCGAACGAGAAAAATTTTTGGCATTAAAGACGGCAGAAGACGGTTATTATTCGAGTATGACCATCTCGAGATCGTTGTCCCTGGATTTTCAGTGGTGGCTGACAAATATCTCCTCACACAGTCCTATTGAAGCTCGCGATTTTCAATTGGAGATATTTACAGACGCCTCTACGACGGGCTGGGGGGCATGTTGTGCGGGAGAAAAAACACATGGTTTTTGGACGGCATGGGAATGACAGGACCACATAAATCATCTCGAATTACTAGCCGCTTTCTTCGGAATGAAGTGTTTCGCATCTCAGTTGGCTAATTGTAATATATTGTGTCGGATCGATAATACAACCGCCATCTCATACATTAATCGAATGGGAAGCATTCAATTTCCAAAACTGAACCATTTAACGCGCGAGATTTGGCAATGGTGTGAAAAAAGAAATCTATTCATATTCGCTTCTTATATCAGTTCTAAAGACAATAAGGAAGCGGACGGTGAATCACGTCAATTGGAACCTGAGACCGAGTGGCAATTGAGTGACTCGGCCTTTCAAAAGATATTGTCAAGTTTTCCTCATCCGGAGATCGACCTTTTTGCGACGAGAAGCAATACAAAATGCAAAACCTTCGTATCATGGCTGAGAGACCCAGAAGCACACGCAGTTGACGCGTTTACCTTGGATTGGTCAAATCTACATTTTTATGCATTTCCACCTTTTGCACTTATTTTGGGCATTCTCCAGAAAATAATTTCTGACAAGGCGAACGGAATAGTCGTCGTGCCGCATTGGCCCTCTCAACCGTGGTACCCAGTGTTCACATCTTTGCTAGTCCAAGACCCTATCATTTTCGAACCAGACATTATTTTGATTTGTGGTCCCAATAGGTCACCACATCCACTGCACAAGAAGCTTACCCTGGTTGCCGGCATCTTATCGCCAACACGCTCAGCTCGAGGAATGTGCCGGAATGTTCGATAAAGATTTGCTTATCGTCAATAGCGGAATCCACCCTTTAACAATATGATAGTGGATTACGCCAGTGGTGGAATTTTAGCGCAGAAAGAAAAGAAGCAATCGCAACAAGAAACATCCCCTTACTTCTGGAATTTTTCACGGAACAATTCCAAAGGAATGTTTCAGCCGGATCTTTGAACTCATATCGGGCCGCATTGGCTCAAATAATTGACCCAAGTATAATACAAGATGCACGCATAAAGAGGTTCTTCAAGGGCGTTTACAACCTGAGACCTTCTCAACCAAAGTACAATGCCACATGGGACCCGTCTATAGTGTTGGACTTTATTCTAAAGATAGAAGTCTCAAATATGGCATTGGACACGCTGTCATACAAATTAGTCACCTTATTAGCGTTGACCACCGCACAAAGAGTACAGACCCTGTTGAGTTGAGTAATATCTCAGAAACGGCGGATCACATCCAAATCAACATCCCCAAGAGGGTAAAGACATCGGGAAAGAACAATTTTCAACCCTCACTTTATCTCCCGTTCTTTCGGAGCAACATTGGAATTTGTGTAGCTTCCACCGTATTGGAATACATAAGGAAGACACAATCGCTTCGCGAAGTCGCGACGTTACCTGCAGATAGGCTGGTCATCACTTTCAAGAAGCCGCATCATAACGCATCAACTCAGACGATCAGTCGGTGGATCAAAGTTATGTTAGAGAATTCGGGAGTTGACACTTCGGTGTTTTCAGCACATAGCACACGTCATGCGTCTACGTCAGCGGCTTCTCGTAAAGGAATTAGTATTGACACCATAAGACAAAGGGTCGGTTGGTCTCAGAGGTCAGCAACATTTGCAAATTTTTATAATGTGACGCCTTACCTTTGGTTAACTCTCTTTCAAGCCGGATCTCGGGCGCCAAAAATATGTGACGTCCTTACCTTTGGTTAACTCTCTTTCAAGCCGGATCTCGGGCGCCACTTTGTTTTTATAAAAAAACAAAGAAAAACTATGCCTGTCGGGTTTACTCTATAGTCGTGAATTCCAGGGATTTTTAACAAGTTTATTCAAACTGACCTATCAGTACAGGGCTAAATAGGTTTATCGCGAACGGTATTTCAAATTAAAGTTAATTCCTAACCTAACTATTTTACATTGGACAAATTAACAAAACTATCCAACTACGGGACTTTCATAAAAGTCATAAAAATCTTCTTCGAAGGAGCGGGAACTCTCGTACATGGCGGCTAATCGTCGTGACATAACCCCAAAATACTGTGACGTTCCGGGTCAGACCTCAACATGGCGGACATCATCGTTGTTAGCAATTTCCCTGCCCAAACCCCATTACAGGAAACTGTAATTCTCATTTGTCCCCGTGTGAGTGTCATCGTGTACAGTGTGTGTACCTAAAATGATTTCGCGGTGTGAAACCCAACTCTAATCTAACTGACAAGTAACTACAGAAATTACCAAAATAGAATAGACAGACAAACTGTCATTCTCAAACTTGACCTAACTTCGTATCAAAAACTAAGTTCAAAATGGTGGCTCAGAACAAATCTGGCAAAGCAGGAAATACCATGCCAGAGGTCAAACCTCCTAGGGGACGTTACCCCGTTCGAGATTAAATCACCAGAGGCAGATGCCAAAGGAAAATGTCGGTTTCAGCCAGGTCACCAGGACCTATCGGCCATAACGGACGAACCAGGCACAAAGCCAGGCTGAGCGAAGCCGGAGACGAGCTCCGTCCAAGCTTTCGAAAATCTGTAATTCAGGGCCTTTATTTTTGGGTGAAATTACAATGGGGGCGGCGTACAACTGGTGGCGCCATCTGTTGGAGTTTCCTCGAACTACCACTTTTGGGTTGGTAGTATCAGCGGTTCGCGTCTGTGCTAATCGTTGCTGTCAGTTTCGTCGTTTGTGAGGTTAGATTGGATCGTTTCCTCAGATTTTTTTGTGTTTCGTTCGGTTTTTCGTGGTTTCCACGAATTTCTCAGGGATTTGATCAATTTCCCCGCGTCTATTCGTGTTGTGACGGTGATTGTGGGCGTCTTCGTGCAGTTTTCACTCTTTGAAATCAATGTTTGAGACAGAATTGAACTTCTGTCTTTCACACAAACATTCACAAATTTCAACCCGTTACAATAAAAAACCATTATCTTGTCCTGAGGAGTTTGCAGTCGCAATCCTAGATTATTGATTATTCGTTATTTAAGTATACAGTAATGTTAGTTATTTGTTCCTGTTCTATGATCTCTATTAGACAATAGAAATGTTTAGTGCAAAATAAAATTTATTGCATTATACGTTAAACATCTACATGTTATTATTTACGAGACGAGGCTGAAATATAATTTAAGGATCAAACGAACTTACCTGTTAAGTGAAGTTCGATCTTAATTATATGGAAGCCTCGTCGAAGGAAATAATCCCACCCTACCCTACGCAACCACTTTCCATGGTTAAGTACCCCTTATGCAAAAAAATAATTTTGGTGGGCTTCAAACAGAATGACGCTGGGTGGGGGGGTTTGCCCCGAATGGTGTTATGAGGGATTACGCCACACCAGCACGAGCATGTAATAGGAATTTTTGGCTTTTAAAGATACTGTGAGTCCAGCGAGAAATGAGGGAACTACATGTTATTATTTCCTTCGACGAGGCTTCCATATAATTAAGATCGAACTTCACTTAACAGGTAAGTTCGTTTGATCCTTAAATCAATGATTACTCTACATTTGGGGTAATTTAATTTGAAAGCTCTGGGCATTGTGTCCATCACTTGTTGCTTGTTTGCTTGGCCAAAATACATAATCCCTAGCTCGGTCAACAAATATGCTAAGCATAGTGAGAAAAATGGTTGAAACTGTTGTTCGGTGGACTCCGAATAATACACCGAGAGCACAGTATGAGACCCCCAGCTTCATTTTCATCAAGAACAACAATAGTTTATCTTTGGCGTTGAGTTTATCATTTTCATGTCCATTATCCAAGAAATGTAGAAATAATTCGAAGATATCACTAGTGACACCCGTAATGCTTTGCAATTGTTCATCATCTCTTACAGACTTGTGCCCATGAAATCCCCTGCATTTGAGTTCGGTTTCAGAACTGGGATCGGGCCCCACTTTTTTATCACAAGAAGGTTTGAGGGTACTCGGTCTTCTTGTTCCTATTTTTGCTTGTACGCTAGCATTGTTTGAATTATGGGTACATTCAAATAAAAAAGAGTCATCTTCGTCATCATTGTCGACGTTTGACGTTTCTTATAAACCTGTAAGGCAACATTTAGAAACATTGTTACTAAATCTCCAAAACAAATTGTCCACCAAACCTCGGGAAATATCTTTGGCAGATAAGATGGGTCATTAGGGTGATTTGATTTTCCATTTCCAATAAAATGTCGACTACAAATCCTGGAGGATTTCTTAGGTTCCCATGGACTGCCATCACTACAAAAAATAATACGAATCTTTTTATCGAAAATGTAGGTAATTTATTATTATCGGAACGAGGTTGGATTGTAAACAATTTTCCTTACATAGCTTTTCGACGTACGCTTTGTATCCATTGTTCTCGGCGTTCCTTCTCGTGAGATCTAGCCGGAAAACTATAAAATTTCACGGATCTATCTGTGTTGGAATAGTTGTTTCCACAATTAACAACACAACAGTTTGTATTACTGACACGATACCCAGTATTCATAGCAGAATTTGAGTAAAATAATCGATTAATCAATCCGAAATCTACCGCAAACCGGCACGAAAGTTTACCCAGAATGGAGTTTGTTGACATGCAAATAGTTGACATTTCGACCGCTAGGTAGCGCTAGTTACAAATTCGCTCGGTCTCTATAGGCTATTATGAAGGGGAGACATTACAGTTAGTTTCATAATTATTGATAATGCGGTTTTGGAGTTTTTCAATCAAAATCGAGTTTACTACCTCAACTTTGAAGCCGTATAGCTCCTCACACCAACAATTTTTACCTAAGTGAAATAGGTCAAATCGTCATATCTTCTGACGATCTGTGTATACGGTCAAAGTTTGTCGGTGGAATTCTGGGACATCCTGTATGGTACAGACTACAGTCACTGTAGAGCGAGCTGAATAGAGCCGAGAGAAATTATTATATAATCGCCGCAGGTTTCGTTCCCTCATTTGACTTTTAGAGCCGTTCAACCCTCTTATTACTGTATGAAAAGAAAACAAATAATAAATCCATAGGCGGTCATCACAGGCAGGTATACAGTGTGTCACACTTAACATGAAGACAGCCTTGTAAATTTTTAGTTTCTGGGAGCAGAGCTTTGAATTTTTCTACAGTCCTAGCTCTTCATAGGGGACATCTATTGAGGTTATACACCTCATCAAAAATTGTAAGCTCTGCCTACTGACACTGTTTACTTACAATGTAAGTAAACAGTGCTACTGGGATCACGCGAATGGAGCGATTTTCAATATCTTGCTTCGCGATCAAGATATCGAAAAATTTTATTCGAAGAAGTTGTTCTGAATCAAATTTTGACCCGAAATACCGAGTTTTGTGACATAATTCGCATTTTGAGTATCTTGCAATTTTCACATTTAGTCCCAAAAATCTCATGTCCCGTATTAACTAGAAAGCTGTGATTCAGATAACAAACAGGTACTTCAAGTATCCATTTTTCATGTCAATCAGTTTCATCAAATCAGAATGTAAAACATGTAAAATGACAGATTTTCTGTGACTAAATGTGAAAATTGCAAGATACTCAAAATGCGAATTTTGTCACAAAACTCAGTAGAGGAGAGGGGGGCAGGTTCGGACATTCAACTTCCGTAAACAACAACAACGTTGTCTTACACGTTAGAATCATATTATCGACGTTGCTCTGTTCCGTAAATATTTCACTTCGTGCTGGCACTGATGAGTTATATCGAAGTTGCATATTTTTTCAGCTATGATTGTTTTATTGAAATGTTTCTTTTGTCCGGACTTACCCCACAGTGGGGTACATCCGGACAAGCCATGGCAAGGGGGCCAACTGCGTGGGGGCTCTAGAGCTCGAACCCCCAGTCAACGCTTCAGAAGGAGGCGGGAGTTTTACTATTTTTATCTAAAATTCATACTTATGAACATGAATATGATTTTAGTACTAAGCCTGCAAAAAAGTTACTTTGTACTCAATATCTTCAAAAGAGTTGGCGCTATTCTCCCCTCAAGCCCCTCGGCCTCACTCCATAACATTTAAAAGAAATTTTCAACCCCGTAGCCGAGCCCCCAAACATGTTTCAGAAACCTAGCGCCACTGACCTATGGGGTACTTTCGGACATGGCAATAATTTCAGTAAGGATTTTTCTTTCTTCATAACACTTCTCCCCGCCTCTTTCATTACTGACTCCGATGTCTCACCCCATTGTGTTTTCTTTTAGTACATACCATTTTTTAGAACAAAAAATAATTTGGCGTGGGGCAGTTTCGGACAGTCCGAACCTGCCCCAATGTGTTCGTCCGAACGTACCCCGCATTCACCATTTTTGTTTGAAGCGTTAAATAATTTTGCAGCGACCCCAAAGCGTCACAAAATTATAGTGTACTTTACGGTTATTTACTGAATTTGAATATAAGAATATTCGCAATGAGTTCTACCATAACGTGTCAACGTGAAATCTCATATCACTTAACTCAGAAACTATTGGCAAGGTGAATAAAACTTGTATATCAGAATAAAACTTGGAATTCTAAGAGTATCCACTGGAAACTTCTGTACGCACCTCCCCTCTCGTACAATGAACTAGTGAAGCTATTGTGGCCCGGGAAATAAACATTAAGGCGGTCAATTTGAAAAATCCGGATGTGCCCCGTGTCCGAACCTGCCCCCCTCTCCCCTACCTAGGGTCAAAATTTGATTCAGAACAACAACAATACTTTCCCAAATGTCGAAGTTCTATTCATTTGAAATTAGAGGGTTGAACGGCTCTAGAAGTCAAATGAGGGAACAAAAGCTGCGGCGACTATACCTACCATCGAGAAAGAACTAAGTACTTGCCATAGTATGGGCATCTTAGGACATAGATCATGATTTTGAGGACATGCAGGGGTGAACCGCATGTACAGAGCGATCGAGGGAGGCAAACAATTATTATAGCCCCCCTTTATGAGGAATTTATTTGATGTCTGTATAATTGGATGATCTTTTTCAAATATTCAGAATGGCGATTTCCAACTACATTGTGCTTAGCAATCAGTTTTTACTTCTAGTTACTTTCTGAACTTAAGCACTACTAAATATTAGATTATTATGTCAGTACTTATAAAGTAATCTAGGTGTATTTTATGTATTTATTCAAGCCAAATTAGGGCCGCTTGGTCAGTCAGTACCAGTTTTAAACTGAGTTTAGCCTACTCTGTCGTATTAACAATATAAATCGACATAACTTAAACTTCTGATCAAGATAACAACTGATGGCACTATAACATTTCAATTATTTATATTAATTCATAAAATTAACGAAATTCAGTTGTTGCTTTGTGAAGATGCTAACACAAAAATGTGCTACAGTCTATAATAAAACCTTTTCTCAAACAGCTTTCAATTTTGTGCTTTTTATTGTGAATTATGTTTCTAAATTAGTCGTATTTCGCATAACATTAACTGTCTTCATATTGTTCCACTTTGTAATGATTTCAATCCAATTTTTCATCTTTTTAAAATACTTCGATGAGATTTTCAGGATAAAATATGAACCTACCCTGTCTGTAAACACATACGTAAGTATACATAAATACTTGGTAATAATAATAATGAGAAAAATTGATGATTTAATTTTTCATATGAAGAATTTGATTTCTGCTGCCATCGTTGTGACAAGCGGATTGAGAACTGCTCATTTAATAGATGAAATTCCACAAGAAGTTGATGTGGGAAGTGCGAATAGAATTGACAGAGATTGCAGAAACATTTTATCACTTGCTGTGATTTGTGCATTCATGATGACCATCAATGTGATATTATTGTCACCAATTGTCCATGACGAAACATTTTTTGCGGTTGAATTTTTCAAAACATATTTTCCAAAATATTCAAGCGTTTTGTATTGGATTTATATGGGCGGAATGTGGTGTCTTATTTTCGTAACTGGCAACCTTCCTATCGGTTATGCATTGTATCTGGCCAAGATGAAATTCTATTTGTTCCATGTACAAGAGGAAATTGATAGTTTCAATGAAGGACTTGGATTTTCCAATGACTGTGTTTTATTGAACGATCACTGGTACCAGAAACGCGTTAAAGACAAATTGAGAAAATGTATTGAACATCATTTGAAAATTACAAAGTATTTCATTGTATCTTCTTTAAACGTAGCCTGGTTTTAATAAATATAGATAATATATTCCAGAACATATAAAAATGTAGCCAACCAATTTAGAAAACCGATGGTTCTTATATCAATTTTTGGAATGATTGCAATAGCGGACGTACTTATTTGCATCAATAAATCAGTAGGTACAGCAATTTACTAGAAAATAACAGAATTTTAACAGATTATTTTTCATAGAATGAGAATGGTGCTATCGCCTTGTCATACAGTTTATTACTATCCTCGATTGCATTTTCAAGCATATTTGCATTCAGCGGCCAGGAACTTATAAATGAGGTAATGGTATATGTTTGAATTATTGAGGGTCGATTGCACCAACGTCACTCAATATTTAAACCAAGCTTAAACCTTGACAACGATTGTTGACAACAATTGTAGTTAATAAGGTTTACGCTCGGTTTAAATTTTAAGTGACAATGGTGCAATCGACCCTGAGTGTGTTTTTTTTGAGATGGAAAGTATAGTCATTCCAACATAAACTGGTCAACACGTGACCCCCAAAGTATCTAACAAATACCTGTCAATAGTCTATGGTTAACAATGTTTTTCAATTAAATTTTTCTTAGCACGTTCTGGTTAAAAAATGCTTGGAACGACCATACATAGTGTATATAGGTTGTTAGGCGAAAAGTTTCTTACGTCATAACTTCTTCATTTTTCGTTTATTCAAAAAAGATTTTCGAAAAAACTATCAAAATAAATGATAAAATTTTTTCAAGTAGCCTGGTGAACAGTCCACAGGCAACATAATACAGGGTGTCTTTGAAATACGTGTACAACGCGCTACCACATATTCCTGAGGTCAAAATAGAACGATTGGGCCAAACTTACCTCTATCTAAAATCGCTTCCTAAAGGAACTAGAGGCCGTCAAAGTTGTTGAAAATAATAATTAATTTTGAAATATCTCTAAAACGCTTTCACAAAAGAGCATAAAATTTGGTATGGGCTTCTGGATTGACAAAAGGGTGTTTTGGATATTATTTGCATGTTTGTCAATATTCTGGAAGTGGTAAAAAGTGGGCCATCCAGTTACGAAATGAGTTAGATCTTTTGTGTCGTTCCATACACGCACGTGAGGATTTTTTACAAGACAGCCACATCCATTTTCAGTTTTTTTTGTGTGTTATAAAATTTTGATATCTGTGATGGTTTAGTCAGAAAAAAATATTTTCTGGTACCTAACATTATCGATTGGATGCATTTTTCACAAAATTCAGGAGGCCGTACAAAGAGGGTGGCTATTATTGAAATTGTCATAAGGGATGCATTATTAATTTTGACAAAATTATCCATCTTTGAAACATCCTGCGCTAATCATGGCATACACTTTTGATGAGCAATTCGATATGACGATGGCGCTTGGTTATTGCCAAGGGAATTGTCGGGCAAGTGTAAGAGTTTACAAGGAAAGATTTCCAAATCGGCGTTTGCCCAATCATCAAACCTTCAGTAATATCGTAAGACGTCTCCGTGAAACAGGCTCATTCACACAACGTACCGCTGATCGTGGACGCCAGGCCACTGTTGTAAATGTTGCTTTAGAAGAACAAATATTGGATTTCATTTATGCCTTTGACATTGGCCGAAACATTTGAGAATAATCTTCGGAACCAAACAAAAATGATAACGCTAATTTCTATCCAATAGAAAACGTAGAATTTGGTCAAAAAAGAATCTCACAGGCCCGGTTTATCAATGCTCAGTTATCTTTCAGCTGAGATTTAATTTGTTTTTTTTAATTGTTGCAACAATGGTAACCTAGGAATCCATCCTCTACTTAAACGTTAATAACCGAGCATTGATAAACTGGCCCTTAGTCATAGAAAACAATCCTATCATCAACGAGAATGTAAACAAGAACTTTAATAAAAAATAAAACTAATTCATAAATTGCTCAAAATGCCCACCCCCTTCCCTTAAACATAAATTAATGCGTTTTAGAAAATTGATTTGAACTTTTCGCAACATTTCAGGGTCGTTTTTTATAATGTTGAATTCATTTTGTATTTTCTGCCACAACTCTTCTTCGGTTTCTACTGGAGTAGAATAAACTGTATTCTTCAAACAGCCCCATAAAAAAAAATCGCAAGGCGTCAAATCAGGAGATCGTGGTGGCCAGTTTACAGGAGCATTATGGCCTCTTCCGATCCATCTGTTCGGAAAAGTGTGGTTCAAATGTTCCCGGACAGCTAATGTGTAATGAGGGGGTGCACCATCATGCATAAACCACATTTCACGTCTGATTGCCAAGGGGAGATCATCCAATAAGTTTGGTAGGGTATTTTCCAAAAAATCCAAATAAAGTGGTCCATTCAGTCGATTTGGGAGGAGCACTGGCCCAATAATAAAATTGCCGATTATCCCAGCCCACACATTCAGTCGGAATTCTCTTTGATAATGAGTTTCTTTGGTTGCATGAGGATTTTCATCGGAATACACATGCTCATTGTGATGGTTTGTAATTCCTCGTCTGGTAAAACCCGCTTCATCGGTGAAAAGAATGTGACTACCAAAATGAATGTCTTGGGTTCTCTGGCGTTGAACAAATTGACAGAATGTAGTTCGGACAATAAGATCTAGTGGAAGCAGGTTTTGGACCGTCTGTACGTGGTAAGGATGCAGTAAATTATTTCTCAAAACTTTATGGACGCTATCTTTAGACACCCTGAATTGTCTTCCTAAAAGTCTGCAGCTTGATCCCGGGGCCTCGGCTACACAATCCAATATTTGTTCTTCTAAAGCAACATTCACAACAGTGGCCTGGCGTCCACGATCAGCGTTACGTTGTGTGAATGAGCCTGTTTCACGGAGACGTCTTGCGATATTACTGAAGGTTTGATGATTGGGCAAACGCCGATTTGGAAATCTTTCCCTGTAAACTCTTACACTTGCCCGACAATTCCCTTGGCAAGCGCCATCATCATATCGAATTGCTCATCAAAAGTGTATGCCATGATTAGCGCAGGATGTTTCAAAGATGGATAATTTTGTCAAAATTAATAATGCATCCCTTATGACAATTTCAATAATAGCCACCCTCTTTGTACGGCCTCCTGAATTTTGTGAAAAATGCATCCAATCGATAATGTTAGGTACCAGAAAATATTTTTTTCTGACTAAACCATCACAGATATCAAAATTTTATAACACACAAAAAAAACTGAAAATGGATGTGGCTGTCTTGTAAAAAATCCTCACGTGCGTGTATGGAACGACACAAAAGATTTAACTCATTTCGTAACTGGATGGCCCACTTTTTACCACTTCCAGAATATTGACAAACATGCAAATAATATCCAAAACACCCTTTTGTCAATCCAGAAGCCCATACCAAATTTTATGCTCTTTTGTGAAAGCGTTTTAGAGATATTTCAAAATTAATTATTATTTTCAACAACTTTGACGGCCTCTAGTTCCTTTAGGAAGCGATTTTAGATAGAGGTAAGTTTGGCCCAATCGTTCTATTTTGACCTCAGGAATATGTGGTAGCGCGTTGTACACGTATTTCAAAGACACCCTGTAGATTAGTTTTAATCGGTTTTAATGCGATTTTTCGAAAATCTTCATTATGATAACTTCTACAATTCTTCACTAAATGCAACTTTTTTGGCATTGATGGACTTCATTGAGAACATTTTTACGTATTCAGTTGAAGTAAAAAAACTTATCACTGAAGAAAAAAAATTGATAAAAAAACAAATCTAGGGCCATATTGTAGTGTTTGGATAGCTTTTCATTTATTCTATTTGGTGTTTTTTAAATAAACGAAAAATAAAGAAGTTATGACGTAAGAAACTTTTCGCCTAACAGCCTGTAACTACATACAGGCTGTTGGATAAAAAATCCAGAGCGCCACAGTTTCTTTGGTTGTGATCCGATTTCAAAAGCCCATGAGCACAAAATGATTTATTTTTCATGCTCTACGAATAGGCCTTGTTACAAAAATTTTTCCCTCAACTTTTTTTTTCAACATTGGTAAATTTAACTTTTTAAATAATAAAACGCGATTATTTCCAATTCAAAGTTGAAATAGATATTTTTTTCTATACCATCGGTCAATAAAAAAGTTAATTTTTCTTGATAATCATCAGAAAAACGCAAAAAACGATTCCCCAGATTTGGTCGGATTAAACAAAAACGTAATTTCCACGTTTGCTTTGGAATCCAAAGCACTCCTGAAACTGACCGTAATTTTGTCTTTTAAATGGATGCACCTGATTTTAATTGACGGTCATTTGCGGTAAGACCGGAAGTGATAAAGGGACGAGAATTGCTGGAATAGATGCAGTATTGAAAAATAAAATCGACGGGTCCGAGCGTTTTCCATAAATTTCAGCCGTTTTCAAAATGGCCGATCACATGCGAGATAAAAAATGTCAACGATTTTGAGCGGTGATACCATTTTCTTACCTAGAAAAAATCGTAAAATCCGAAAATGCAAAAAAAGTCAGGTGTGTCCATTTAATAAAACAAAGTTGCGGTCATTTCCGGCCAGACCGGAAATGCGGGTGAAACCAAAATTGCTTGAAAAGATGCTTCATTGAAAATAAAAATCGATCTGTCCGAGTGGTTTGCAAAATTTCTACCCGTTCAAGAATTTTTAGGGGAGGGGGGGCACTTTAGACGCGCACTGTATGTGTGTCCAAAATTTTCAAATAAAACTCAATAAAAAAATTACTGTTCATGTTGAAATGAAAACGAAATGTGTTTCAAAGGTTTGAGAGCAAGCAGACGCTTTTATCAAGAAAATTTTTTTCTGTAAAATCAGAGATAAAAATTTTTTTCCTCTCTCAGACCCCATCCGTGGACATACTGTATACAGACCAATTTCCTTAAGTGACTTTACTGACTTAATAAATATCTATTTCATAGTCTGAAAGAATCTTCGACAAACTGGTCGAGGTTCCTTGGACCAGTTGGAATATGGAAAATCGTAAAAATTTGGTCATGTTCCTGATGAATACAAAGAAGCCGATGATAATATCGATTACTTCTACAATATATAGTGATTACTCGTTCATAATTGAGGTTTATACGGTGGAGGACGGATTATAGAACACCCTGTTCAGATTGATTATTTTTAGGTCTTCAGAATGGCGATTTCCTTCAGCACAATCATTAGCAAATCTTCGAAACAATAATACCTATTCATCATAGTTTATACAGGGTTGTTCAATTAAGATGACCGCTCGAATTTTTTGACAAACTACCAACACGAGAAAAAAATAAATGACAAGGAAATGTAGCCTGAAGTCTTAGCTTCAAAATGAGCTCCAACTGATTTTTCTACGTCTTTTAGTTTTTTAATTACAGCGAATTAATTGGAGCAAAACATGGTCGATTGAAAATTTTTGATCGATAATCGCAAAAAGTTTCGAACAAAAGTCAGAGAGCGAAACGAGAGCTTTCCAAAACCTCACAACACTTTTAGTCCAGGTGCTCTAGTTTTCGAAATATCGACAAATTGGACCGGTGGAAAAATCGGAGCGGACATCTTAAATGTGCGATCGAGAAAATCATTTTATTTTGAAAACGGTCGACATGCGACAGAAACTTGATGCTCCAATGTGTTGAACAAAGTCACCTTGACACCGTGGAATTTTTTTAGAATTTTCTTACGGCGCATAATCGAGAAAATCTATTTATTTTGAAAACGGTTGTCATGCGACAAAAACTTGATGCTCCAAAGTGTTGAACAGAGCCACCTTGACACCGTGGAGTTTTTTTCAGATTTTTCTTCCGGCGCATAATTGAGATAAACATCAATTTATTTTAAAAATTGAAGTATCCCAACAATGTGATGAATTGAGGTTATGTCATCCCCCAGTCTTGAAGCGCTTCGAGAAGCATGCGCTTTTGTCCGAATGAATAGTCAATTATTTTGATGAATTCTGTGATTTCGGTATCATTCGGGAGTTTTCGGAAAAATCGGCTGCCATCTTTTGGCTGCTGTTTTCACACCGGTCCACGGTTATTACTTGATGTCTATGCCCTCGGGCGACTTACAATCGCTCGGGCCGGAGGCCCTCGGGGGCTTGTAATCTCGTCGCCCTCGGAGGGTATAAACATCTTTAATTCCGGATTCTTTTGAAGTTTTCACCATAACAACATTGGGCACAACCAGTCACACGAATTCACTCTATCCACTGCTGGTTTGCTTCAAGTCTACCAAGGAATACAGTCATCACGTCACGTCAAATATCCCTGCATTTTTTTCGAGTTTTTCCTCATTTTTGAGCGTTTCGAATGGACCCATTCCACATTCTCCGTGAAAAGGTTGAATGTCTTAGTCATGAACATTTCCGGTGGTTTTCGCAAATTTTGGGCCCGGAACTTGAGATTAAAAGAGTCGGTTTGCGAGTGAGTCAGAATAAGTGTCGGCTTTGATATAGGCACCATGTAAGCACCCAATTTTTGAAAAATGTTTTGACAAAATCTAAGTACAAAAAAGTACATCATGCATGTTCTTCTCAATAATTTTTTTTTTGCGCTCGTTGGAAATTGTTGACAAAAACAAAATGGCCTTCTTGGTTCTTCTAAATGGGCCAATGATACATTTTATTCGATGAGCAGAGTAATGAAGTTGGATTCTAATCGGGATGTTTTCTAGCTATAACATGGAGATTCATATTTCGGCGAAATGCTACGATTTCTATTGGATAGAAATTAGCGTTATCATTTCTGATTGGTTATGACCGTAACTCAATGTCAAAGGCATACATGAACATGAACAAGGCTACTCTACGCGCTAACGAAGGGGAACGAGCAAAACCGAAAAACACATTCTATTTACTTCGAGTTAACTTCCTACTGCAGAGACATCAAAAAATCCTTCATAAAGGGAGGCTATGATAATCGTTCTGTCTCATCTGAAAACTACTAAAAGGATAGAGAGAGAATGAGAGTCATTGCCTCCCTTTATGAAGGATTTTTTTGATGTCTCCGTATCGTCTCAACCTGCATCTTTGTCCCGCATGCTAGTCATGCTACTTACTAGAAGCAGTGTGTAAATAAACACTGCGAGAAGTTTGTAAAATCATTTAAGTTTCAAAGCGTAAAATCATCTGCTTTCATGCTTTCATGACATAACTTGTATCCATAGATAAACCCCTCAAGATTGGCAAGAGCACGTTTGATTTTTTAATCCCGATAATTGCCGCACGAAGGATCATCCGGAAATATCCGACGCCCCTGGCGGCTGTAGATGCCGCCACTATAAATCCGTTTCTAGGATACAATCGACGTATTCTTGCATAGCCCTCTTTGTAAATTTCAATATTTATGATTTTTTTATAACTTTATAAGTGCACCGCACAGGTACACCGGTTTATGCCCACCTTCAAATTCAATTTTTCTCGTGATTATCGAAAATAATTGAATTTACAAGGTTAAATGAAATTTTTTAAACATAAACTGGCAATAATTATTCTAGAAAAAACGAGTTAAATCATATTGGAATCAAAAAAATATATTGAAACTTTTGTCACTAATAATTTTTCAACTAAAAATGATGTGTATCCGGAATACTAGCCGCAAGATGAGCAGTTCCATAAATTGTTCAAACAATTCAGATCCTTTGCAGTCGAGTTTGCCCTTCTTGCACTGATGAAAATTTTGCAGTGTCGGTGTCCGTAATTCAAACAGTTTGAAATTTTGAAAAATGCTTGGAGGTTTCGCGGAAAGTATCGCAGTATTTGCAGTACTCTTCATTTTGGCCTCGGAAATCGGATGCACGTACCAGAAAAATTTGAATTAATTGCCAAAATCTAGTTCCAAATTATTTTAAACACACACTCACAGTGAACAAAGACGATCCTGCATCAAGATGAAACTGATTCCATGAATAATACAACTTAAACGCACCACAATAACGTTTCTTGACTTCACAAATTTTCATAATTCAGGAATAAATTCAAAATAAATCAAAACAAATCATCATCATAACAACAGTGACAATTTTGATCCCCGCCGCCTGTTTTTTTATCATCTCCGCCTGGTTTTTCAATACCGCCATCTAATTGATTTTTTGACAAGCTACGAATTAAAGAGTACTGCAAGAAATTTGGCGAATGTGACTCTATCTAAAATCGACTGTACGAACTATTGCCGCCTTCGGTATCGGGATTAATTTTTCGGCCAAGTATCCCATCTTGGGGAGATAATCTTTGCTTGTATCCAAATAGAGTTCATTATGATGCGCGTTTCAATATCGTAATTTTGACATGACCTATTGAAAATTAGGTGAATACAAAATACAATTCTAATTTCTCGTTCCAACTAAAATTTTTAAAACCGTTCCGATAGTGGCGTCCTCCTACGGCAGTAGATCGTAGTTAGTATGAATAGAAACGAGCCGATAAAGTGAGGATGTGTAATTTTTCACACTCCCATGCACTAGTGCCATCCGAAGGCCGCCATCCATCACTAATCATGCACATACGCCCCCTGGTGGGCAACATCCAAGCACCTCCGTCGATTTTAGAATACCGATAGTCACACTGTATGTGAATAAACACTGCTGCCATGTAAAATTATCAGCTGCCTTGCGATACACTCGACAAAAGAATGCTCTTAAGATGCAACGTGGAACTCTTTGAAGCATCTCGGCCGGTTTTACATGGTAAGTTCGCTAATTAATTGCACGCTTATTAATTGATATTTTCAAAATCTGAAAACGTTATCTGATTGGGTACATTTTTTTGAATCCACTAGTGCAAATTAAATGGTACCTTTGTTATCGAAATGCAACACGTCTGGCGTCGTGACGCTTGAATTTTGACGAGAAAAATTCCCTGAATTTTTCAGAGGTAGCTCTCAATATCCCAGACGGATCCTCAATTTTTGAAAGCCATAGCTCGAGTGGTTTTTGCAGGAAAAATTCGGCCACAAGTGATGGTATACCCTGTATTAACCTTCGAAATTAGATCCGAAAAATTAGAGCTTCTTTTCAAACTACTCGTTTAAAATTTCTCAACTTCTTGATCTTAATATTGTTAATAATGTCACAATAATGCCAAATCAGACAAAGTCTCCCATCTCCCATCATCTCATTTCGGCATTGATTATGCTGTGATGTCTACGGTATAGACTATTGAATATCGAAAATATATCTCTAACTGGGCCTTTAACTAAAGTTCTATACTACACATGATTATGATGCCATAATACTTACCACGACTTTAGCGACCTTTTGCACGAATTTTAACAACTTTATTTTCAATTAGGTAATTATGAAACTGTACCTGTTGAAAATGACCAATATAAAACAATTAAGACCAATTAGAATTTTACTACAGGTAGACTATAGAAAACAACATTTTAAGCATGAATTTCCAATAATACAGGCTGTCTTATAAAAAACGCCCCAAGTCATAACTTCTTTATTTGAGGTCCGATTCAAAAAACTTAAAGAGCAAAAATAAATTGCTCGATGGGTACTATAAACTGACCTTGATTTGAATTTTTTTCAAAAGGGTCTTCATTGTCAATAAACGGTCAACTTCAAGTTTTCAAGTAGAAATGCAATTTTGCTTCAAAACAAATGTATAGGATATTCTTTTCTGAGTTCAATGATGTACAATATTTTGAATTTTGAAGAACATTTACTGGTGAAATAATGAAATGTTTATCGGCATTAAATTGGCTTTTCCAAATCAAATTGTACAGTCGGCGGTGGGCAACAATCAACTTTTAACGTGTTGAGTTTATTGTCGCTGACACATCCAGTTCTGTGATTGTTGTACACGGCACTCTCCAATTTTTTTTTGTGATTTAAATAAACTTCTTTTAATAATTTTTGCTGGTAGAAAGGACTTAAAATGGAAAAAATACACATTACTCAATCTAGAAAAAATAATCCTGCTCATTTATGTTGAGAAAAGCATACATTACCCAGCAAAATTTCAGCAAGTTGACCATTGATTGACATCGAGGTCCATGGTATAAAAAATTCAAATTAGGGTCAGTTTGTAGTACTCATCGAGCAGTTTATTTTTCGTTCTCAACTTTTTTGAATCGGACCTCAAATGAAGAAGTTATGGCTTGGGGCGTTTTTTATAAGACACAGCCTGTATACTAATTCACAATACTTAATTCAAATATGTAGAAAACGGAAATCATTTCCAATTTTTTCAATTTGATTTACCGTTGATATGAAAAAAATTATTGTTACCGACACCGAATTGGACCTCGATTTGCACATTATGCAAGTACGTACGACTTAATAAGTACTGATGAATTCCTTTTGAATTACCCGCCGCAAATCCAATTTTTCTATTGGTCCGTGAACCAGAAAATGCACCAATCCACATGATCTCATAGCGTTTTCCACGTACTGCACTAGTGTACACT
Source organism: Salpingus planirostris (assembly GCA_949788335.1). Lineage (NCBI taxonomy): Eukaryota > Metazoa > Arthropoda > Insecta > Coleoptera > Salpingidae > Salpingus > Salpingus planirostris. The sequence goes on along the minus strand of OX460925.1, from coordinate 3,032,756 downwards.
GGTACAAAACTGAGAAAAATTGTATGTTCCACGTACAGTAAAACTGCACTGGTGTGTTTGCAATTTATGTTCCACCTTACCACCGGTGCACAATTTTCTGTACTCAGTGTACCAAAAGCTACACCTACTCCTTGAGCTCGTGTAGCTTAGTGCAAGTGGGCGGTACCTTCTACCGGCCTGTTTATAACCTCGTATTTTGGTGTTTGTTTGAAACACTTGGATAAAAATACAGATGAATATCCGGATAAGAATTATAAAAAAAAATCGAATAAATAAATGCATAAAAATCCAGATAAATAAATGGATACAAATGTGGATAAATATCCGGATAATCCACCTAATCGGATTTGTTGGATAAAACGGATATCCGGATAAAAAATTTCTCGACCGCCACCCTTAGTTGCCAGTATGCCAGTTTGTACCACTTTGTATGTTCCACTTTGCTGTACACTGGTGTACACTTTTGTTACACGAACGTCTACAGCTGATGCCCGAAGTCAGTGGCCGAGTGTACACTGACTCTATTCAGTGTAATTACGTGGAAAATGCTATCAGTTTCGGAATTTTTCGTCTCGTCGTATTCAACGAACTTTCTTCATCTCTCCCTTCCGTCATATTTGCTCGCATATTTCTGTGTAGTAGGAGTGAGAAGGAAAGAGTGAACAAACGTGCTCTCCGCGTTCGCATGCGCAGTTGACGACGCCATGTCGACCGACTTGTCTGCTCTGGCCCTCTGGCAGAGTGGCAGAGCACACTGCACAGAGCGAGAGCGGCATCGATTAGGCCATTGATTGGATTCGGCCGGGCATCTTCGCTCTTTGAGGTGTTGTGACTGTTGTGTTATTGTGTATTCGCGTTGGCGTTGGTATCCCAATGGACAAAACCCGAGCTACAACGGATGAAATCCAATAAAAAAAATTAATTGGTTTTAATGGGGCATTTTCAACAGGCTGTAAATTATCATACTGTGTGACAAAACTTCATTTAAAATTTCGATTTTAATACTCGTAGTGAAAGTGGGAAGTGGGAACAAGTGAATGCGAGAGTGAATGTTTGAATGGGGCTTCCAGATTGGTCCTTTAAACACCCAGCACCAGCAGATAAAGTTGAAGTTGAACTCGAGAGGAAGAAGGCGGTTAATGGTGGCCGTCCGTGCTGTGTCGGGCTCGACTTCTTTTCTGTCCAAAGGTTGGTTTATGCCTTGATATTTATTGTATAGGGAGGGTGCACGCATAACCTAAAAGTCTAAAACAATTGAAGTCTGGGGGTTAAACAAGCGTTTCCAAGATAGTTGCTATGTAATTGGCAACGCTGGATAGCTGTGTGGCATTTTTATTTGGCAGTTACTTAACCTCAATCTGGTGGTTTTATATGGGAGAATGTTCTCTCCAATTTTTTAGCTTATTTCCTCTAAAAACTATCCAAGAACAAGACACTAGTCGGGCATTTTGAAGATAAACGCAGAAAACAAGCAAATGGTGCAAAAATCGGGAATACAACTGAACTTCAGGAAATTTGTATAATGTGTGATATTATAACTTATTTTATATCGTTTTAGCAACAATTTTATACGCTTACCTTAAAAAATATATAAGAAAACGGAAAGCAGTTGAAACTTGCGTGTAATTCATAAAAATATCCGAAAAACTGTTCAATTTAAATTCCCGCTGAAAAACTGACAAATATTTTTGACTTTTCAATGTTGCCAATTTTAGTTAGCAACTGTTATTTAACCCCCAGACTTCAATTGTTTTAGGCTTTGAGGTTATGCGTGCACGCTCCCTATAATTGGTATGTACCAAAATGATAGTTAGATTCCCTAGTTCCATTACACTTTCTCTGGGACCTTATTCTCGAGTTGGGTGGAACGCGTTTCGTGCGGAAGTTTCATCACTTGCGCACGAAACGCCACTTTTGGTATTCTCGAGTTCCGCACCGAACGAAATTCAGGCGGAGCGGAACTTTTCGTGCGGATCTAACATCGCATGGTACTTTTCGGGCGGATCTCGAGTTTCGCCCGAAATCGGAATCATATTTTATTGTTTTCGTATTAATAGACGGTTCATTTTAATTTTTCAATTACACATTTATATTATCAGAACTTTTAAGCATAATAAAAGGCCAATTAGAAGCTAAATAAAAATAATTGAGCTATAATTAATCATATAATGATTGACGAATTATTTTTTGAGTAGAAGAGACTTTAGTAATGTATTTGGATAAGTTGAGGGTAAATGGAAACGAAGGCGAAATTTTAGTGCTGCGTAAACGGACTTGGCCAAAGCTGCCTAGATATGTCCGGACAGCTCAAAAATATGTCAAACTATCTACTTCTTCACTTGAGTTTTGTGCCATTAAATATTCGATTAAGAAGTATTTTCACGAATAATTAATGCATAATGGAGTTTGTTCGGGTTTTTGAGAGTGCTACAAAATATCATGGATCCAATCACAAACCTACATTCATGCTGAGTGAGTGTCTTTAAGATATGGGGATTTTCCACACCAGTCTTGGCGTCTCTTCCGGTCTAACATTTTCTAACAACCGTTTTCTTAGGTGAGAAAAGATACGCAAGTAAACTCAATTCATTCACTTATTGGGGTCGAGAATGTAACAACACGACACCTTGCAGATACATTTTGAATCAGCCGAAAATCGTACAAATTGTGCGTACAGGTTTTGTGCGCCTGACGTGTTTTACTGTTATTATATATACTAAACTCCAATGAGTCCATCTCAACTTTTTACCTTTTCCCCCACGGGCAAATTTCGGATAGGGTAAACTCGCAACATTTTCTCTATTTTCACTCGAATTACGCAAAAAATCGTTTCTCCCGTTTACGACCAGGGAATGAACCTGACCGTTTTTCGAAAAAAAGGCATTTTCATTAAAAATTTACGAAAAACTGGAAAAAATTACGTGAACCAAATCGACAAGCCGACGTGACCGCAAATGCCGTTTCCGTGGCAACCAATCAACAACGAAAAAATCAAACGTCAAAATAAATTCACCGGCGACATTTTGTGACGCGTTCCCCATAAATTCGTTCATTTCTAGGTGTAAAGTGCATACGATCGACAGTGGATAGTGCGAATTCGTGTGGGCGGTCGTGTCCGGTGTTGTATCACGTGAAAACCCGATGAAAATCCCCCAAGAAACACGGAAATAATCAAGTGTCGAAATCGAACCCGAAGAGCGTATAATTTTCGTACGAATCGACATCGAAAAGGCGTCAAAACGAGTTGAATCCGTGTGTAAAGTGATGTGGCCTCCGTTCCGGATATTATAGCCGAAAACCGCATCGAAATTGGTCCATAAATGGGCGAGAAGAAGTACGGACTTTCCGAGGGGCCCCAAAGCGGGGCTGCCGGCTCCCCAGCGGAAGCCGGTCCGTGTGCGGACATCTCAGGACCGCCAGCAAGTGCCGTGATCATATTGCCGTCAAAACCCCATCGATATCGCTGTCTTCGCCGTGCCCCCATCGCCGGATCGTGCAAAAAAAACGCCGGATCCTTATATCGAACGGGCCGTCGTCCGGAAAGTGAAAGGCGCACGAAAATTCGAGAGGAAAAACGCCGATTATAATTGGAATTTCCGAGGTATCTGACATTTTTTTTGACAACTGACAGATTTACCACAGACTATACTTTAACCAAATAGAATGTAAATGAAAACATAAAAATAAATGACATAAATAAATTCTACATCTTTCGAGTGCTACAGGCACGGAGTACTATAGGTTTCTAGTTGTTTATATTTAGCGTGCAATTAGGTTTTTTGAGATTCTACTACTATAGTTTATGTACAGCCTGATTCAAAATTGTTGGACCAACGCTTCAGGGCAGATTCCTCTCGTAAAAAAAGTTATAAAAGTTCCTATAAAGGGGGGTCCGCAAGTGGTCAATAAGGGAGTTATTAGGCCTCAAAGTCTGCTGGTGGCCAATTTATTTTTGCTTATAACTCGCTTAATTTATGGTTTAGAACTTTCAGATTTGGTATATGAGGAAAACAATTGGAAAACTAAACGTTGAATCCTTTGGTGATCCATGAATACCGTGGAAAGTGATTAAACGAACCAAAAAAGAGGTCATCGGCAGATAAAAATCACGATTATTTTGTGACGGTAAGTATTTGGACTGTTTCTAGTGATTTTTCAGCTTCAGTGTACTTTTTCAATTTTAAAAATGTAGGGGTACCTCAGTCCAAATGTGAGTAGTTTTCGAGATATTCTTTATTTTATCAACTTCTGCAAGAAGGGTGTCGGTACCCGGAGCGGCCGACAAGAATGAGACCAACAATCGTTTCTAAATGAACAAACCTTATTTAAATTTTTGTACATTCATCGTAAAAAGTTCAAATTAATAAACGACCGCTCGGAGAAAAATGCCACAGAACCGAAAATCGGAGGTAATTTTAAATTTGAAAATTAGGTCCACGTTGAGTTTTTACATCAAAACAAATACTGATTACACGGAAGGCCCTCTATTATTTTCGAACTTTCTGAAATCAAAAGTAATTTTTTTTGACGACGAATGTACTAAATTTTTAATATTTCTGTTTATTTAGAAACGATTGTTGGTCTCATTCTTGTCGGCCGCTCCGGCTACCGACACCCTACATGCAAAAGCTCATAAAATAACGAATATCTCGAAAACTACTCACATTTGCACTGAGGTACCCCTACATTTTTTAAATTCAAAAAGTACACTGATGCTGAAAAATCAGTAAAAACAGTCAAAATACTTTCCGTCACAAAATAATCCTGATTTTTATTAGCCGATGACCTCTTTTTTGGTTAGTTTAATCACTTACCACGGTATTCATGGATCACCAAAGGATTCATCGTTTAGTTTTTCAATTGTATACCAAATCTGAAAGTTCTAAACCATGAATTAAGCGAGTTATGAGCGAAAATAAATTGGCCACCAGCAGACTTTGAGGCCTAATAACTCCCTTATTGACCACTTGCGGACACCCCTTTATAAGAACTTTCATCATTATTTTGACGAGAGGAATCTGCCCTGAAGCGTTGGTCCAACAATTTTGAATCACCCTGTATAATATCGCAGAAAACCTCAAATTTTACAATTTTTATTGAGTTTTTCGTGAAGTTATCAGTTTTGAAAGGTAAGAGGTTATGGTAATGGATTGATCATTTCGATGCTAATTTGGTAATATTTGGATCATAGATTTGTTTTTTACATTCAAAATAATGCCGAAAAAAGACAACACGAATTGTTGCGTGTATGGTTGCACCTCACGAAGGGGCGCCGATCCATCTACAGGCTGTTTGATAAAAACTCCAGAACGCCACAGTTTCTTTGGTTGCGATCCGATTTCAAAAACCCATCAACAAAAAATGATTTATTTTTCATGCTCTACGAATAGGCCTTATTGCCAATTTTTTTCTATCAACTTCTTTTTTCAACATCGATAAATTTAACTTTTTTAATAGTAAAAAGGAATTATTTCCAATTCAAAGTTGGAGTAGATATTTTTTTCTATACCATGGATCAATAAAAAAGTTGATTTTTCTAATTAATCATCAGAAAAACGTAAAAATGAATCGGCAAATTTGGTCAGATTAAACAAAACCCGTCATTTTCAGGTTTGCTTTGGAATCCAAAGCACTCCTGAAACTGACTTTTTTTAAATTAAATTCAAATTTGACGAATCTTTTTATGCGTTTTTTTGGTTAAAAATTCAAAGAATGTCAGCTTTTTACACACCATATTGAAGAGAAAAATGCGTACTGCAACTTTGAAATAAAAATAATCGTACTTTATGGTTAAAAAACTGAAATTTACCAATGTTAAAAAAAGAAGTTGAGGGAAAAAATTTGGCAACAAGGCCTATTCGAAGTACATGAAAAATGAATCAATTTTTGTTAATGAGTTTTTGAAATCGGATGACAACCAAAGAAACTGTGGCTTTCTGGAGTTTTTATCAAACAGCCTGTATACATTTTCACTATTTTCCACCTCCACGAAGTGGAAAAGTGTTACGGACCAACAAGATGGGGATTGTGGAAGCTGTGGATAGGCGCAAAGCGTGGGAACTCATCTTATTAAGGAAAAAACCATCTACAAACAGTTCACGAGTTTGCTCTAAACATTTTGAGAGTGCCGCCTATAAACCCATCGGTGAGTTGATATAAATTTTTTGGTGCATGTTGATAATATTTACAATTGATTGATAATTTCTAGGTAAAGCCAAAATTCCAAGCAGACTAAAATCCACGGCGGTTCCCACCTTAAATCTGCCTCAAAAAACCATTATCAGAAAAACTTTTGCTGACAAACAAAGGCAAGATCGATTTGAACGGAGGCAACACATATGGAAAACATGTATTCATGGTGAACTACCAGAACTTTTGGCAGATGGTCACTTTAAACATGAAGAAGAGAACTTGATAGAAATTCCTAAAATTCAAGACATAGATGAAGCAGAACAAGTAGCACTCGAGGGTTTGCTACAACTTTCGAAATTTAATTCATGTTCAAATAAAAGTGTACAAGTTACGAGTGGCGATTTATTTTCAAAGTTTGTGGACACCATTACAACTGAAAATACTTTACGGTCTCTTACCAATATTGATAATTTTAAATTGCTAGATGCTCTAACTTCATTAGTGGTTGAACATTACCATCAAAAAGTGTTCAAACTACACGTCAAAGAAAAAATTGTACTTGTATTCATGAAGTTGAAATTATCTTCATCATTCAAAATTATATCTTTTTTGTTTAAAGTGGAAAAATATTTGATAAATATGCAGGATATTTGGCACAAATTCTTAAAAATTGCATACACTGGCCCTCAATAGAGGAGTGTCGACGAAATATGCCCCTTTGTTTCCGTGATTTTCAAACTGTAAGAGTAATCATTCAAAGGCCCAAGTGTTTGTGTTGTAGAGTAAGAACTTATAGTCATTATAAATTCAAACACACTATCAAAATTATGACAGGTGTTAGTCCAGGAGGATTAATAATATTCGTTTCAAAAAGTTATGGGGGTCGATCCTCGGATAAGAGTATTTTTGAACATAGTGGTTTGATTAGCAAATTGGAACCGCATGTCGATGCAATCATGACTGATAAAGGTTTTCTTATCGATAAAATTTGTGAAAATCATTACGTAACTCTTATTAGACCTCTTTTTCTCAGAAATAAAAAGCAGTTCTCCAAAGATGAGTCTAAACTTAACATTAAGATATCGAAAGCTCGTGAACACGTTGCTTAAAGGGCTAATCAACGATTACGAACATTTGAAATTCTTAACAATCGTTATCCTTGGACTTTGGTGAAAAATATCGATGATGTTATTTTAATTACTTGTGCGATGGTAAATTTACAAAATTCGATACTTTCAGACGATAAAATTTTAAAATAAAACCCAAACTTTTATCAAACAACTGGTTTTATTTATCCCTCCTCACAAAAGTAGTGAATCATTTTCGAAAAATATTTTTCCGTGATAGATTTGATCGAATCTGTTGCAAAATTTTGATCGAATGGAACCTCTACCAACAGAAACGTCTTGGAATGACTCGAATACACAATGAGATCGCACACTGGCAAATTCAATAAGGCCAGACCCAGTTGTATTTGACCATAGTAACTATGTTTCCGTTTTAACTCGATTCCACATTCCGATTCTTTCAAAAATTTACAAGATGCACGGAAACTCTCGGAATCTTCGGTTTTTCCTAAAGAATAACATTTTAAGAATAAAATAGTAAAATATATGTTATGAGGTTTTACCTGAAAAGGGATACTTGATCTCCAGAAGTTTTATTGGAGCCCCATCACTCATAGCTACACCGTCCGGTGAAAATCCTAGCCAAGGAAAATGCTTGCTAATAATGAGGCCATAAGTATCCACGACGTCTAATGTGGTAGTACTACAATAAACAGAAAGTGCATTCTTTTCCTCCGCGATTCCATGCTCTACGTATTTATTGGTAAAGCTTGCAGGAGAAAAACAAGCTTTGGCCTTCCGACGCCAACATTCTTCGGAATTAGTCATTTTGTATGTGAACACCGAATAACACTTACTTCCGAAAATCGTAAATGATTACATCAATAGTTCGTAAATTCTTAGCACCCCTTTGCACCTGTTAGTCTATATTTCCTAAACTTAAACCATAAAGTGGATTTTTGCGCAACACAAACTGCTTTTATTCGTTCATCCGAGTCAGTGAGAAGTTTGAACGTGTTTAAACAACATTGCTTTAAATTGAAATTATCAACTGAAAATTCAGTTGATAGTGTTGATAAAAAAACTGATGAATCGCAATGTTGTAAGAAATTTTCACGATTAATATTCTCTGAAGCCGAGTCGCTTGTGCAATTGTCCCCTGAATTTGAGGCAGCAGTTTCAGATCTTCTAGACAAACTGAAAAATTATCAAAATATATACAAGAATCGACAAAAAATCTTTAGTACATGTGACTTTGTAAACTACTTGAGGGAACAGCATCCAATAATCGCTTCATGCACCGATCAGATTCTTCATTGGTTAATGGACTCAAGACTTTACGTCTCTTTGCCACTGCTTCTAGACAAGGAATAGAACATAGTGGCTGGGGGATGTACATTTCTTTCGATTCCGCCTTTGTTTTCTTCCAATAACACTCTATGTCGGTGGATGAAACCATTTCTAAAGAGTCGAGGTCAAACCTGAAAAAAAAACAAAAACAGCAAAAAACGAACTACAGAATAAAACATGGTTCAGATATCTTCGAAAATGGCAACGGCATGATGATTCGCCTCTTTTATATTATATTTATACAACCTTGGTCAGGTTAAGCAGCAAAGCGGAAATATGTTTGCACATCCCTGACAATCCAGCCCTACAACTGCAAGCCATGGATTTCACTTGCACAACAGAGTCCATGATTATCAAAACACCCTCACATTATGTGAGGATGGCTATCTAACGCAGACGTCAGTAGAAGATTGGACACTTCCCCCACTCCTCTTTTTTAGGCCACGCCCCCTTGCACCCTATTGGCTTATTATTGTCCCCACTCCTTGCACCTTATTGTCTTTACCATATGGGTCATTGCCCCCCACTCCTCCTCATAGGTCATGCATATGTACGCCCTATTGCCCCCCACGCCTTTTTTGCACCCTCTGACGCACCCTATTGCGCACCACATGTCATGGAGTAATTATCGTAAATACAGGGTGTCCCGTAATTCGTTGGCAATATTTCAATGACGTATTCTTTGATGAAAATGATGACGAAAACTTCCTATGGACCCATGTCCGATTTCTTTTGATGACGGAGTTACAGGCCGTTAATGATGAGGTATCGACAACAGTTTTTCCGAAATAACTTTGATACCATTATCTTCTCGGAGACGAGTCCTTAGGATATCAATGATGGTATAAGCATGCATAATTACCCTTAAATTGACAAAGATACCTTGAAGGGAAACTGGTAATTGGAGGTCATCCAGATGTTGAAGTGGTGAATTTTTTACGAGGGGTCAACCACTTGGCAATTTTGGTGTACACATGTTGGCAATTTTCTGGCAATTGGGGCAATTGTCTGGCAATTGTGGCAATTTTTGGCAATTGTCTGGCAATTGTGGCAATTTTCGGCAATTGTGGCAATTTTTTGGCAATTGTGGCAATATTCTGGCAATTGTGGCAATTTTTTGGCAATTGTGGCAATTGGTGTACATCATTTTGGCCAATGGTTGACCCCTCGATTTTTTATTTTCCTCTCCAGGAATGTTTTTTTTTCTAAGCGGAATACAAACCGTCATCATTTCTTAACAAATTAGGTATCTTGTAATTTTTCGATTGGACACTCAGTTCAACAGGAAAATGCTAAAAACCGAGGGGGTGCAAATCAAAAGCAAGGGTCGTAATCCGTCCCACCTATTAGATCGCAATTTAATGTCGATTTCTAAAACCACTTAATAGGGGTGGTCGCCCTACGTGTGCCGGATGTTTCGATATATCGACAAGCTCTAAACAGATAACAGAAATTCACCAGCTTGGGTCACACGGTGAGTTGCCCTGCAGGTGACGTTTGCGAAATCGTAATGCGGCTCCACGTTCAAAGTTCAGGGGGTGGGGTATGTGTATAAAAGTCGGCTCGGGGTTTCATTTCACGGTATTCCGTTCTTCAGCTTCCGAATTAAAATGAACTACATTAGTTACGACAATGATGATCTGACCGGTAAGTGTAATTTTCCCTCAGTAACATTTGATACTTATAATGTTTTGAAATTTCAGTTCTGGTGACATGCAGATACAACCCCTGTCACAGGGTATGCCTAAGCCGTATGACGCGGCATTACACAAGGTGCCCTGACAGGGTGGCGAAACGCCCTGAGCAACGAGAAGAACCACAACAGCAAAAGGAGCCGCAGCCGCAGCAACGAAGAGCCGCTGCCGAGCAAGAGGAGCCGCTGCCGCAGAGACCTCAGTATGGGACGGTCGAGTGGGCCGTACACCAGAAAAAAACTGTGGGAAAGGCGGCAACGAAGAGCCGCTGTTGCCGCTGGCTTCGCACCGATAGAGTAGTAGTTCCATAATAAATAATGTAATATGTAGGTAGTAATTCTCAATAAAATATATTTTGAATAAATTTCTACAGATTTTATCATTTAACTTATAATTAGCTGAAATTAATGACAAAAAATTGTCCAAAGTACATTTCATACTAAAATTTAACAAAAACAGACAGCAATATTGTCCACATATATCAGAGAATACATTCTGAATCATCTTAGGGTTATAAAACCACAATTTCGCATTCCTTTTCAAAAAAGCTGCAATATTTTTCTGGGGCTGACGTCCAAAACTATCGAAGAAACAGGCAACGTCGTGCTCGTCTAAATAAATTCCAACCCAGTGGCTTCCGGCCTTATAGTCGGGGTCATTATTGACAACTACTAGCGATGGTCTGCTAATGTAGCGCGGTAACTCATTAGAAGCAAATGCATGAACATGATGCCTCCCCTTCACACTCTTTTTGTTGAGACAGCGTAGTAGTTGCAAAGTATTCATCGCTCCAATGTTTCAAATTTCTCACGTTCTGCAGAGAAAACACTTTGTTATCGCTCTGATGTAATCCGCACGGGGCCGTCGGATTTATTGCTCTGAGGTAACTCAACGGGGGACAGTCCAGATCTTCCAAGACGATGAATTCTTTATCCGGTAATAATGTTGAGAGAGCTCGACGCTTATTCTCACTGTATACGAGAATACAATTCGCGTCCAATGTGAGCACCTCCAAAGTGGATTTCAACAAGTCGTACTCAATATCGCCGGCCTCCCATTTCAAACCGTGATAATTTCGAAATAGCCATTTTACATTGAACTGATGACACTGCAGTTCGGTCTGTGATTGACTCGGAGGTTTCACGTGTATATGGTGCTCCACTCCGACATCTGTCAGCAAGGCAATTTCTTTAAAAACCGTCCTCTTATGGACGCTCGTAAATCCTTGGTAGTCAATGAAAAGGTACCCTATCCTACCTGCTCGAAGACCGTCTCACAAATGATCCCGCTTAAACCCCTGTATCTAATTAAAAGGGTTTTGGCCGGAAGATGAACACAGGTGGACTTTCCGAAATACGCACTTTAATATGAGAATGAAGTACGATACATGGCTCCTACATCTAACTACTATAATCGGCTACAACATTTCTATTTTTGTCAATTTCTACAACGTTATCGAATTCCGCATAGATCAAACAGTTTACAGTTTCCAGCAAGTTTTCATTGAATCGTACTTCCAAGCGCACGCTCCCATTCCGCACCAGATTCCAATGAGATCTTGAACCGGCCGACAGATCAGGTGTTAGATCGAATACCGATAAGCAGTAATCCTCAGAGTAGCCATCACGGTCGATGCCATTACCCTCATTATGAAAGTGAATTCCGGTGCCGGAAAAGAGTGTGTGATACATATCCACAAAAGGATTATTATTTGCGGTAAACGACGGTTGTAAAGGTTTAGACGGAAACTGATGTCCGTCAATGTACAGAGACAGGAAGTTCATATTGAAATTATCACAGTTATAAGGGTTTCGTGTAAAATCGCCATTGAATGCCCTATTCGACACAAAACCAACAACGATGCGCTTGGGTAACTGACCCAGGAATATTATCCAAAGATTTCCCTTGCACTCCAGCAGGAATAGTCGCTACTTTAATCTCGGTCCTTGTGATGGGGTATTTCGCCGGGGTGATCTCCAAAGCCTTTGCGTGTGCCAACATAACAGTTGGGTTGATTTACACCCGTCGAATAAGCAGAGACGAATAAAGAATCTGTGATTTCGCATCTGTGCCGGTACTCATCAATACAAAGCTGCTTCTGTTTCGCACAAGTTTGATACGCATGTCGACACCGTTGATTAGGTATTTTTCTTGATTGAAAATATCGCTATGTAAGTGCTCCACCAGGTCCAGCTGTTTACTGGCATTCGTGAATGATTTTCTTGTCTTGAAACCTTCATTCGTGTCATTGATTGTATCCATCCGTCCAGGCGTATCAGCGTACCAGAGGGCGTAAGTGAGATGAGATGCTTTTGCCGCTGGACCGTAGTTCAAGAGCGTCTCCAAATACGTTTTATACATGTACGTATTATTCGGAGGACTTATCAGCTTATTATTCAAATACATATCAACTTGACTGTACATTGAATGAAGAACATTGTTGACCGGAGCGATTACAGCATCAGCGTCAAAGTTGGTGCCGTCTCCTTTGACCAGCTTGATTGTCGTGTGAAGTAAGGTTTGAGACAGGTCGAGATATTCCCCGCTCCCTGCAGGTACGACAAATTCCAACGGCGAATCATCCGTGATGTTCGAAAGCGGTTTATAATTCACCCACTCGCCGCTCTCAATACTCGTTTGGGTTGCAGGCAAGGCGAACAGTTCCAACTCAGAGTTTAAACACTCGCACGAGTTAGCGTGAAGAAACATTTTCGGAAAAAAATGTTAATAAATCATTTAGAAGTCAAAAAAAGCCAAAAAAGGAAAAGAAGTGATGCGGATTCGAACCCGTAACCTTCCGATTCCGAACCGTAGACTGATCAACTCGACAACAACATTAATTACTCATTCTGGCGCTTTGTATCCTTGTCATTTCGCACGATACAATCAAAGTTTATTTTTAGAAAATCCTCCACTTTCCAAAGGTGTAACCCCATCAAATAGGGTATCATTTTGTTCCTTTTCATCTTTGCTACAAGATGATGTACTTCGCTTTTTCATCGGTGCACCTGGGGAGATAATATTGGGCAAAATCTGATTTCCCATGTTAATTCCCTATGTACGGGTCGCCCGTGTCCACCCGGTATATTACCGACGCCTGAACCGGCCTGAGATAGGTAGTAATTATGATAGGGACACGCGGTGCTCATAATGGTCTTTTCTAAAATGTAGTTTCACACACAAAGTACCAAATTGAAATGGCGCAATGGACCCCGTATCAGTATCAGCTGAATGGCAAGAGTAGGTGAAAAAGCCATTGTTTCAAATTCAGATAGTGAGGATTTGATGGTAACGATTCCCGTTGCGGCATCTAGATCTAATTCTGTTTTCATGTGTACCATGAATTCGTAGCTATTTATTTTGGCAATGAGGTCCTCGATGTTCCTGTAATTACCGAGCGCTATTTTCATGTTGAGTTGTACTCTATACTCTCAATTTGTATATGTCCGGTGTCACTCTATTTGACTTTTTAGTTGTGTAATAACTCGTGAGAGCTACGGTGTCTTCGAAAAATTCTCGCTTTACGGGGTCGTCTTTGATATCTTCAATTATGAAACAGAGCACGCAGTGAATGAGGTTTTCTTTAGCTCGGACTGTTTGTATTGTGCACGGTATTTGAATTTCACTCAGAGCGACACTCCATTCACCATCTAAACGTATCGATTTAGGGAGCTGCGTGGTGAAACTGGCAGTTTTGTTGTCTGAGAAATAGCCCATGGAGCTGTTACTCAGAAGTGTCAAATAGAAATTTTGATTCATATTTCGGTTGCGGCCTCTGCACTTATCCACGAGTTGAACTTTGCCGGGTACCCTTGCCACTGAACTCGCGTTTCCCCTTTTTATATCTTTTCTTTAACACCTTTTCAATTCTGAATTCGTCATTTTCTGAAAATTTTAGACGCTGCAGTTCGGGCTGATAAAATACGCCATCTATAACTTCACCCAGTAAATAAAAAATTTCATGGACCCTGTACCTTTTGATAACTCTGATTATTTTGAAAATTTCCTCAGACCAAGTAAAATATTTGAACATTTTGTTTTTGAAAGTTCTATTAAATCTCTCAACGATACAGGCAAAGATTATCTCCCCAAGATGGGATACTTGGCCGAAAAATTAATCCCGATACCGAAGGCGGCAATAGTTCGTACAGTCGATTTTAGATAGAGTCACATTCGCCAAATTTCTTGCAGTGCTCTTCAATTCGTAACTTGTCAAAAAATCAATTAGATGGCGGTATTGTAAAACCAGGCGGAGGTGATAAAAAAAACAGGCGGCGGGGATCAAAATTGTCACTGTTGTTATGATGATGATTTGTTTTGATTTATTTTGAATTTATTCCTGAATTTTGAAAATTTGTGAAGTCAAGAAACGTTATTGTGGTACGTTTAAGTTGTATTATTCATGGAATCAGTTTCATTTTGATGCAGGATCGTCTTTGTTCACTGTGAGTGTGTTTTTAAAATAATTTGGAACTAGATTTTGGCAATTAATTAAAATTTTTCTGGTACGTGCATCCGATTTCCGAGGCCAAAATGAAGAGTACTGCAAATACTGCGATACTTTCTGCGAAACCTCCAAGAAAGTTTTAATTACGGACACCGACACTGCAAAATTTTCATCAGTGCAAGAACGGCAAACTCGACTGCAAAGGATCTGAATTGTTTGAACAATTTATGGAACTGCTAATCTTGCGGCTAGTATTCCGGATACACATCATTTTTAGTTGAAAAATTATTAGTGACAAAAGTTTCGATATATTTTTTTGATTCCAATATGATTTAACTCGTTTTTTCTAGAATAATTATTGCCAGTTTATGTTTAAAAAATTTCATTTAACCTTGTAAATTCAATTATTTTCGATAATCACGACAAAAATTGAATTTGAAGGTGGGCATAAACCGGTGTACCTGTGCGGTGCACTTATAAAGTTATAAAAAAATCATAAATATTGAAATTTACAAAGAGGGCTATGCAAGAATACGTCGATTGTATCCTAGAAACGGATTTATAGTGGCGGCATCTACAGCCGCCAGGGGCGTCGGATATTTCCGGATGATCATTCGTGCCGCAATTATCGGGATTAAAAAATCAAACGTGCTCTTGCCAATCTTGAGGGGTTTATCTATGGATACAGGCCTTCACATCGGGATTTCTGGCGACAAAAAATTTGATGTCGTATTTCTTAAAAACTTTCTGCACAGGTTTTGCTAAAAATTCACTTCCTTTATCGCTTTGTATGCTAAGTGGAATACGTTTACTGTTTTCGAATATGTCTTCGAATGCAGAGGCCACTTCGTTACCACCTTTTGTTTTTAAAGGTCTAACCACGGCAAATTTACTAAAAACGTCCACGATCATGAGTAGATAATTCCAATCATCGTTGAATTTTTTCAGGCTCCTCAAATCCACCAAATCGACTTGAAACAGTTCATTTTTGTTTGTAACGTGGTATCTGTTTCTGGGGAATATTTTCCGAGCTTGCTTATGTAAAGTATAGCTATTTTGTGATTCCAGCCAATCCTTTACTTGCGTAAAGAAAAATACGGTTTGGCTCCGAGGACAATTTCATTTAAATTCGAGAAACTCGTAGGCTCTCTTATGTTATAATATAGATTCTCCAATCTGTTCATTTTGTTTAGTCAAAAGAAAACGCTTTCCATTTCTGGCAATCAGGTTTACGCGTTCGGTTTCGATGCCTAGATTTTTTGTTCGAGTTGTGAATGTTGGGGGTGCTTTCGAAAAAGGTCCCCTCTGAACTTGTTCGTGAATGATCCCCTCGATAAGACTGTGAATTTATTGCTTCCTCTGATAAAGTGTGTCGCTGTGTACTTCTACCGAGCGTGAGAATATTTCTATAGTGCTGATTCCCGACTAATTCCAGGGGCACATTTGCTTTTTTCATCACCCCCGTTAGTGGTTCCCACCCTACTGGAACGGATGAGCTCTTACGAGTCTAAGGACATCGTTTACAAGATCCGTTATATTCGACCCAAATATTTCTTGATCGTTTATAGACACAACACCATTGCGATCCCAGTTTACTTCTCCTGCTCTTCTCAAGTACCCTAGCAGTAGAAAACCTTTTTTATGTAGATTTTTCGGCAGGGTCGCTATTATGTCCTCTTCTCGTAATTGCTGGCTGACATCCACATTACCTCTACGCTGTGTGTTCTGCTCATTTTCATCCGGTTCAATAATTGACATCGATAAAGTTTTACGGTTATCGCTAATCACATTCAGATATCTTTGAAGAATTTGTTCATAAAGTAACCACTTTTCACGGTCCTCTACATTTTTCGTATGAAGCGTATTCTGCATTTCCTGATCAAGCCGCGATAGGGTTGCGGGACTGGTGGTTGATACTTGTTGGGCACGTTCCAAAACGTTTGGGTCCACGAGTAGCATTTTCTTAGCGTGCTCCATTTTGTCGGCTGTCGTATTATTTTTTAGAGAATAAACTTCCAATAACACCGCTTAAAAGAGGAGCCAATAACATCGGCAGAAACTCTCCGCCTTTCTGCACGAGTAATGCCTGCTTCTTCTTGAAACTTTCTCGCCGTTTTATCAACTTGCGTAATGCTACTTTGTGACCGTTCAATTTTAGTTTCTCTTGCTTAGTTAAAGGTACTCTTCCTTCCAGTGTGTTGTATGCACACTCGCAGATGCACTGCACAAGAGGTTTGTCTGCCGTTTTAAGAATGGCTTTCACGTACTTAGGCTCCGCTTTATGTAGAAACTTTAGAACGTGAGCGTGTTTCTGGTGAAGAGCTCGACCCATTGTTACTGAATGATATCTATTTCGCTGGAGCCGCTGTATTTATACCCTTTCTTTGGAATATAAACGATGCACGTGTTCTCTTCTGGTAATACGTTAGTGCGTATGCGTAGATGTTCTAGTGTATTCTGTTTCAAATCAAACAGTAAATAACCGTGAGGCCTGGATGTCGCATCGGCATAAGCGTCTTGAATAAATTTGGGGTTCTCAGGCGATACTTGTCGGGCGAAGTGCATTATTTGCGACCTGTCTCTGGGGTTCTTGAATGAAATGATATAGTTTGCATTCAAAGAAATATCTCTCTGGCCTTTTCCCTGGTGGAACAGATTCTGAGTGATTAGGAACACACTGATGTTTCTATGATGACTACCCTTGGTGAAAATATCCACAACTGTATGCCCACTTTTTCTCATCAAGTCATCGAGAATTATCAGTGTTGGTTCTAGACCATTGAATTCACTCATGTCCGGAACTCCTTGTTTGTATTGTATCTTTACACTTGTATCATTATTTTCTTCATATAACGGCTGCCATTCGTCATAGAACCACACATCCACCACGCATACTGCAGTCAACGACTTTAGAAAACTTTTGGTGAAGTACGTTTTGCCACAAGCTGTCGGTCCAGCGATTATGCTTGTGAACGGATGCTTGAATTTAATGGTAGACATGATGTGTACAGTGAAAAGGGTGAATTAATACTAACGAAATTTTCAATAGACTTTATATTAAATCATTCGAGATTTCTATGTAACACCTCTACAGCAACTGTATTGTAGAAACTATTACATAAATCATATTCAGCACTTTGAAACTCGGGTAAGTCTTGCATGTACTTTTTCATAGCTAAATCTAAATCACCCAGAGTGTCGTACATGTGAAGAATGTTGGTGACTGTGTTGGAAATATCAGGGCAGTCTCGGGAGCGCACATCATCAGCCGCTGCCTGTACAGAACCTTTCATTTTTATAATTTTCTTCAGAGTCTCCGTGGTGAAAATCAGCGTATAGGGGCCGCAAGTAGGGTGGACAGCTCCCATGATTTGCATCATATTTCCTTTGAATACAACACCGGTGTATCCACGCCCGATATCCATGAGGATATTTCCTCCGTCTTCGTTTATACCAAGGGGCCCCGGTCCGTCCTCTTGCCCGTTCTTGAAATTTCCAAGTTTGATAAGTACAGGCTTCAGACCAGCCACGAATTTGTGAAATTCTTTTTCACTAAGCGTTATGGAACGCGTGTTGTTCCCGGCTATGCGTGTAATTTTGACGACCACTTCACGGATGGTTGGATCTAATCCTACAGTCAAAGTTTTGCTCCCCGATTTCGTCAGTATAAAAACTCTTTGATTGAAAAGGCGGTCAATTTCAAGCATCTTCATGCGGTATTCATAATCAGATTTGGTTTGTGAGGACGTCATCTGGGTTGGTTTCGCCATTCTCGCATCACTGGAGTAGCGAGGGACGGCCGTTTCAAAGTCTGGAGGGTTGAATCCGCGATTCCTTGAACCTTGATTCGAATACGAAGCCATCTAAACAAAATTTCAGTATTAAAATACTGTGAAAGTAATTTAACAAGTATTATTCTTACTTTTGATAATTTGTTGATACTCGGTACACAGTGTAGATGATTTTCAGCGTAGGGCTCGAGAGCAGACCGAATTCTGTACTCAGTCCTGCCTTTTTATACCGTACGAGAACAAAGACTTGAAAATCTTGTCGCACCTGCCGGATGTGCGTCCACCCTTATAATACGGGGTGTCTTTGAAATACGTGTACAACGCGCTACCACATACTCCTGAGGTCAAAATAGAACGATTTAACCACAACAACCTTAGTCCAAAAGTTGATAATAAAAAAGTTACAGGGTGTTGAAATGAAATTTTTTATTTCCATTTTCTTGAATAATTTGTCAAGTTTTGTGAATAATAATTCAAAAATTGGTACACGAGGGTTTTTTGGCACGGGGAATACTTATTTGGACTCAGTTTTGCTGTATTTCCTAGGGGGCGCTACGTACGTTACAAGCATTTGCAAATGGCAGTCTCAACTTTTTCTCTCTTCAAATTACCGATGTTCCAATAAATGGAATCGACTGCTTGATGATTTTACTCAATAAAAGTTCTCTTGTTTGATGTCGCTACGGTCCACCGTTTTGGTATAATTCACTCTCGAATGGTGGATTTCACCCTAAAATCGTACCAATTTTTGGGGTAATTTTTCATGAAAAACACATTAGCCTGACAAAAAGTTAATTCCATGACTGCTTTGCTAAGAACAAATCACCTGACGAAAAAAGTAAATAAACTCCCTTTTTGGAGGGTTCATTTGTTTTTCTTGAAAAATTTCCCCAAAAATTAGAGCGAATTTAGGGTGAAATCCACCATTCGAGAGTGAATAATTCCAAAACGGTGGACCGTAGCGACATCAAACAACAGAACTTTTATTGAGTAAAATCATCAAGCAGTCGATTCCATTTATTGGAACATCGGTAATTTGAAGAGGGAAAAAGTTGAGACTGTCATTTGCAAATGTTTGTAGCGTACGTAGCGCCCCCTAGAAAATATAGCAAAACTGAGTCCAAATAAGTATTCCCCGTGCCAAAAAACCCTCGTGTACCAATTTTTGAATTATTATTCACAAAACTTGACAAATTATTCAAAAAAATGTAAATAAAAATTTTCATTTCAACACCCTGTAACTATTTTATTATCAACTTTTGGACTGAGGTCATTGTGGTTAAATCGTTCTATTTTGACCTCAGGAGTATGTGGTAGCGCGTTGTACACGTATTTCAAAGACACCCTGTATAATGCTTAAATAAATCAACGTAAATCGATTTTACATCCTGTGTTCTGCTGATGAGTAATTTCGAATTTAGTGTCACACGGATTTCTGGGAGTCCACCTTACACGGTTTCCCAAATAGTGAACTTTGCATCAATCGCTTTTATAGTCGCATATGGTGTCCTTTCTCAGGATACCATCTGTTTCATATATTGACGAGTATCGACCTGATGAGGTGTGTGAGAGTGTGAATTGTTTCTTAGGGGTTAGGTGACTAGGTGGTGCAAATTTCACTTATATGGTGGGGGTCGTCCATGTGGGGGTGCTTATATAACTGACTGACATTCCTCGCAAGTATTTTCTAAAGTTCTGTTGGTTCATAATGCTCGAAAGCTTAGTGCACATTTGTTCGTTTTCTTAAAAGGTAAGATTTTAAATAATACTCCTATTGTAAATAGATCTTGATTTTCATTATTTTCAAGATGGAATCTGTAAACCATTCATCAGAGACCCCTGACGTAGATATTCCTGGGGTGGGCCAAAAACTGCTACACCAAACGGCGATAATGCCTATAGATTATAACACAATTATCACTATTGGCTTGTCCCCAAATGGACTACATGAACCAGTAGTGAGGATATCCGTCATAGCAGGCCTCGGACCCTGCATAGAAATGAACGCCGTGGAATTCCGAACGATGAGCCGTGAATTAAAGATCATAGTCAACAACGTGGACAACCTTACCCTGATCGGCGTCGACGTGGAACAGGACGAGATCATGGGTGATTTCGGTCGTGTACGGGTCAGGGTCTGTCACCCAGAATTGTACAAACTGGAGATGATCAATGCCTATGGTGAGGTGCACCAAGAAATCGTGTTGTCGCGGATATGTGTGAGACGCGTATTCCGTATGCGATACTGTATAAATAAAACCTTGCAGTGCTTGAAAAGTTACTTTGACGTATGAAATTTGTATCTGAAATAAAAATAATGTCTTTAATTTATTTCTTATTACTTTAAATAAATGAATAAAGCATAAATCCTTACCCAAATAAGAATCAATAATGAAAAATGACTTAATTAGATGGCATAGTGGAGAAAAGGGTTTAGGGGCAATGGTACTCCTGTGGGTGCAGTAGGGGGTACGAAAAGAAGAGTGGGGACCAATAGGGTGTACATATGCATGACCTAAGAAGAGGAGTGGGGGGCAATGACCCATATGGTAAAGACAATAGGGTGCAAGGAGTGGGGGCAATAGTAAGCCAATAGGGTGCAAGGGGGCGTGGCCTAAAAAAGAGGAGTGGGGGAAGTGTCCAATCTTCTACTGACGTCTGTAGACAAAGTCCAACAATATTCAGTTGACTAGGAGGGCCCTCATCAGCTTTCTTTCCACACAAAATAAGGTGCTTTGCATGTAGTAATTCCTCTCCTTCGACGATACAGCGACTATTTGGAGTGCGTTCAGATATTCGAAAACGACACCTAATCGTAAATACAGGGTGATTCAAAATTGTTGGACCAACGCTTCAGGGCAGATTCCTCTCGTCAAAATAGTGATAAAAGTTCCTATAAAGAGGGGTCCGCAAGTGGTCAATAAGGGAGTTATTAGGCCTCAAAGTCTTCTGGTGGCCAATTTATTTTCGCTTATAACTCCCTTAATTTATGGTTTAGAACTTTCAGATTTGATATATGAGGAAAACAATTGGAAAACTAAACGTTGAATCCTTTGGTGATCCATGAATACCGTGGTAAGTGATTAAACGAACCAAAAAAGAGGTCATCGGCTAATAAAAATCAGGATTATTTTGTGGCGGAAAGTATTTTGACTGTTTTTAGTGATTTTTCAGCATCAGTGTACTTTTTGAATTTTAAAAATGTAGGGGTACCTCAGTGCAAATGTGAGTAGTTTCCGAGATATTCGTTATTTTATGATCTTTTGCACGTAGGGTGTCGGTAGCCGGAGCGGCCGACAAGAATAAGACCAACAATCGTTTCTAAGAGATAAGATCGCCGAATGTATAGTCGCCGCAGTGTTCGTGCTCTCATTTGACTTTTAGAGCCGTTCAACCCTCTTATTACTGTATGAAAAGAAAACAAGTAATAAATTCATAGGCGGTCATCACAGGCAGGTATGAAGAAAAATTTCGGAAGGTACTTTTGAGGTACTCTATGTCGTGAAATTAAGAATACGCAGGTATAAACCGTCTCATGCTCCCACATAACTTAAAAATACTTTTCCAAATGTCGAAGTTCCAATGGACCAAGATCTCCTGCTGGTTTATTACCTCTCTTCTATTAGTTTGAAATTAGAGGGATGAACGGCTCTAGAAGTCAAATGAGGGAACGAAGACTGCGGCGACTATACTATCGAGTGCAAAAGTATTCCCCATGCTGTCGCTCTAGCACGATGGGTGAACCCGCGCACTAGAGCGAATTTGATTTGATAAAGACAGGAATTACCTACTGTGATTGATAAAATTGATATCGTTAAAAATTTAAATTGACGTCCCATTTTCGTTGTTGAACTATTGTTGTTTCAATGAGGTATTTTCACAGGGGATAAAATTTATTTTATGAATGATACATATTCGCACATGGCGCAAAATGACTTCTGTGTAAGAATTTTGTAAAAAAAATTGTTTTCAATTAGTTATTGCACTTACAAAGAAATTCTCTTGAAGTCAGCAATTACAAATCGTTGACACAGGTCGTCAATGGAAGGCGCTCATAAAAAATTAATAATAGTCGCTGAATTACCGATTACCGACATTTTGACGTTATGTAAGTGTCTGCTGACATCCGTGTTTTCGTGTTTTTTCAATAAAATTATGTGATTATGCCTCCAAAAATGAGGAAAACACCCGCTGCTCATAGCACGGATCAACACCGTAACTGTAACCACGCGTGGCACCATCTACTGGATCATATAATACTCGGAGTAGCTGACGTCATCAGAAAATTAAAAAAAAAATTATTTCAGCCCTTTAAACTTTACTGAAACAAATAAAAAAAAATACCTTCTAAATTGTTGAATAACATAGTATCAGATAAGCCATTCTGAAAAATACATGAAAATACCTCATTGTGTTAGTATGTAGCAGAAATGAGAGGCAAGTCAAAAACGTGCTACATGATTTTCTGACAAAATGAATAAGTTATTTTCTCTCTATATACTTGAAAAAAAAATACTGGATAACTACGACAAATCCATCACGCAATGAACCGATCCCTCAAATTAGATTTTTTGAGATTATGGGGTCGAGCTTTTTACTATAAAGGTTGTCCCGAAATCACCGCAGGACCCGGCAACGGCGGATTTCTGACGACATTCTAAGACAAAAATGTTGGTAAAATTTTGTCGAGGCCCCAACGGTTCTCAATCTGGAGGCGGTTAAAGTTTACAAAAAGAAGTATAGTTGCCGTCTGGATTTTGTGAATATTGACTTTTGAGAGGACAACCTCTTTTATGGCTCAGTAATAAGTTGACAATGGGGAATGGACCTAGCCTACGGCTACAATATGCGGCAGGTATACGCAGGTAGCCGTAGGCTAGGTCCATTCACCATTGTCAACTTATTACCGAGCCATAAAAGAGGTTGTCCTCCCAAAAGTCAATATTCACAAAATCCAGACGGCAACTATACTTCTTTTTGTAAACTTTAACCGCCTCTCGATTGAGAACCGTTGGGGCCTCGACAAAATTTTACTAACATTTTCGTCTTAGAATGTCGCCAGGAATCCACCATTACCGGGTCCTGTGGTGATTTTGGGACACCCTGTAATCACCAAATTTCTCGAATCGAGCAAAATTATGTGGATTTATCAATTAAACATCAGGCTTTTTCACGGTGGGTCCGGAATAGGCGTATTCGAATCAGAGATGGCTCGAATACTCTAAAAGAGTATTCGAATAACGAATACCTGAATACCATGGAAAATTCAGTATAGATGAACCCCTCAAGACTGGCACGTTTGATTTTTGATCCCGCATATCGGGACACGGAACTACCATCGGAAATGCCCGATTTCGAAGGCCGCGTTCGAGGACGCCACTATAAACTCGTTTCTAGGATACAAACGACGCATCCATGTAACTACAGCCCTCCCAGTTCTTTAATTTATGTTTATGAATTCTGATTTTGATTCTGAGCATCTGAAAGTCACCAATTTCAAACCACCAAATTCAGATTTTTTCTAAGTGGTGGAAAATCAGTGAAATCATATGGTTAATTGGTAAATTTTAAACATAAAAATAGCAGTAAATATTCCAAGAAACCAGTACTCAAGAGTTTTACACTGATTTATAAGATTTTTTTTACTAAATGATTGAGGTGAACCGGGTTTCTTGGATTAGGGTTTTTGAATAGCGCGCTCGAATTTGACGTGACTAGTCTGAAGCTAGAGGGTCGGGAATTTGTGTTTGGAAATTAAATAAGAAATGTGAACGGTCGAGGCCTCTGTGGAAGGGAAGAAGAAGTACCGATGAAACGAGATGGTGACAGAAAATGACAGTAAGTGGACCCAGGAGAGTGAGAGAGAGAGAGAGAGGAACGATGGCGTACTGGTGGCATGGGTAGTTTCGGGCTCCGACAATTTGTGTAATCCAGGTGGGTTTTTGATCTTGGTTAATCTTTAATTCTACTTGAATGTGTTCGCGATGTGTGCCTGTTTTTGGGGTGGTAAAAGTACCGTTCGATTCCGAGGTGTTTGAGAGTAATTGAGGAAGAAAGCTCGTTCCTTTGTCTGGTTTGTTTACGTGTTGTTTTCGAGAGTGAATACAGGGTGATTCTTGAGAGTACGTACCATTTTCTGTATTGTAACAATCTCTTTTATTGTGTGTGAGGGAATTTGAGGGGTGATGTGTGTGTGGCCGATTTACTTGTTACTTTTTCAGGTACGCGACGCGCACATTGGATCTTAAGGTAGCTACATTCCGTTTTCAGGTAGCTGTTTCACGTTGGTACTCGATTGAGTTTGTTTGGAATGTAGCCGCGTGATGGTTTATAACTTGCTCAATATTTTCGACAGGCTAATTGACGTGACGATTACGTTTGCTGTTGGCTTTATAGTGTTTGTGCCGAGTTGGGGGTTTTGTGTGATTGGGCTTTGCTGAATAACTAACATTTTCTAATGCCTCCGTGAAAAGTCGTTTTCGGTGCCCATAAGCTCTCCTCCTGTCCAACTTGATAATTGTTCAACTGTGATTTCATGTTTAGTTGATGTACGCGTTTTCAGGGGAGATGGCGGATTATGATTCGACTCGAGCGAAATTGGTTTGATGCTGTCGCTGTACTCGAAGAGCTATCATGGTTGTTCAAACTTGATAACTTTCCAGTAGAACACCGGTGGTGTCACGTTGTTTGTTGTTGCCTTTCGAAAAGTGACCGTTTGTCGTACGATAACGTCTAATTCGAATGATGAACTAATGATGAACTAATGCACCGTTTCTGCAGTGTTTGAAAAATGTAAGTCTTATCTTATGCGATTCCGGCTTAGTAGTTTATGGTCGACTTATGCTGTTAACTAAAGACGGGAGTGTCATGTGAGCTGGGTGCCAACTAATAACGGGACCCATAAACAGTCTGCGATTGTGGTTAGGTTTTCTTTCAGAGGTCCCGTGGGCACCGATCATAACGCCACGCAATCCGCTGTTGGAGAGACCCGGATATACCTTTTGTAGTTGCGCCTGCCCCATTGTCTACTAATCATTATGTTCTTACTTCTTTGGTATGTCTGATGTTGTTTGTTCCTGAACTGTCTGTCATTTTGTGTGTTTGTTCGAATTGTCTAAGTTAACTTGCGGCTGACTTGCGGTTGACTTGTGACTGATTTTCGACGTTACTGCGTTGACTTTCCACGTTACCGATTTGTCATTTGTACATCGCTCTGTTCGTTTTGGATGTTTCACATGATTTATTGTTTTGATTTACCTGTATGTGATTTCATTTGTTTTATTGCATTGTTTTATTTATTTGTCTTGATTTTGATTATTTGTTTTGTGATGATGATTCTGTTCATTGCTTTTGCTTTGTGATGATGA
The DNA here is from genome assembly GCA_949788335.1 of Salpingus planirostris. Classification (NCBI taxonomy): domain Eukaryota; kingdom Metazoa; phylum Arthropoda; class Insecta; order Coleoptera; family Salpingidae; genus Salpingus; species Salpingus planirostris. The sequence goes on along the minus strand of OX460925.1, from coordinate 3,006,908 downwards.
TTCTCACCATGATTTTGATTATGTTGTTTTCTTGTTTTGATGATCTTGTTTTGTTGTTTCGTTGTTTTCTTGTTCTTGTTTGTTTTGTTTGTTGTGTTTTTACATGGATAAACATGGGGGTTTCTTTGGCTGACTCTTCCCACATGTAATGTCCATTCGTGAGTCAGTTGGTCAATTTTCATGAATGAGAATAAATCATTTGAATCGATTTCCCGCATTTGTGTTTTCTTGAAAGGTGCCGTTCTCCCAATTTCACGTTCGAGACTTGTGCAAGAACCGTCATGTAAAAAAAGAACACAACGTAGGTCCTAGCTAGGTGAAAGACGATCACGCCAAAATAATTGATAATGGGTAAATGACGGGTTACATTACATGATTTTGTAGATAATACTTATTTATGATTATGATATTATTGTTACATTTTATTTTGTGAGAAGGGAAGCTCGGGACGCAACGCGCAGCGGAGTGGCCCAACCCCTTCGAACAAAATACTAGAATATTATTAGGTGAGCGTGTTTTGGTAGCATTTATTCGCGAGTCTGAATAACTAACGCCACTCGCTGGCGCTCGTGGCGTAATTAAAACGAGGGAATAAAAGCCAAAACATGCGAGCTTAATACTATGCTTTATCCACTCCAAAACAGTTAAAACGGCTCTCGAAAATTCGCTCAACTTTCAAATTTCATTCAAAACAGCTGTGACCGACAGAATGTAGTGTTGTCAGATCGGCGTAGATTTGTGAGCTGCGAACAGTGCGAAGGGATCTGTTATAAGTGTCATTCATAGCTTTTTCTGGATATTTCAGGTATCTGATATCTTCGGAGCCGTTCCTATAAGTTCGTCTCCATTTTCACTTATATCATTCATATACAGGCTGTCTTATAAAAACGCCCCAAGTCATAACTTCTTTATTTGACGTCCGATTCAAAAAACTTGAAGAGCAAAAATAAATTGCTCGATGAATACTACAAACTGACCTTGATTTGAATTTTTTTCAAAAGGGTCTTCATTGTCAATTAACGGTCAACTTCAAGTTTTCAAGTAGAAATGCAATTTTGCTTCAAAACAAATGTATAGGATATTCTTTTCTGAGTTCAATGATGTACAATATTTTGAATTTTGAAGAGCATTTACTGGTGAAATAATGAAATGTTCATCGGCATCAAATTGGCTTTTCCAAACCAAATTGTACAGTCGGCGGTGGGCAACAATCAACTTTCAGCGTGTTGAGTTTATTGTCGCTGTCACATCCAGTTCTGTGATTGTTGTATACAGCACTCTCTCCAATTTTTTTTGTGATTTAAATAAACTCCTTTCAACAACTTTTACTGGTAAAAAGGACTCAAAATGGAAAAAAATACACATTACTCAATCTAGAAAAAATAATCCTGCTCATTTATGTTGAGAAAAGTATACATTACCTAGCGAAAATTTCAAGTTGACCATTGATTGACAACGAGGTATGGTATAAAAAACTCAAATTAGGGTCAGTTTGTAGTACTCATCGAGCAATTTATTTTTCTTTGTCAACTTTTTTGAATCGGAGTTCAAATAAAGAAGTTATGGCTTGGGGCGTTTTTTATAAGACAGCCTGTACATATTTTCAATCAAACGATCAAGTAATTTTCGACACTCCACCACTCGTAACAATTATTCAAACGATTGGTCGCCATTTTTTAATGTCAATTTCGCGATTGTTACGCTGTTGCCAATTGTACCTGAAAATCGCTCTATTCTGATTGGCCACAGTCAATGCAATAATGATCGCATTAATCGCTCGAAATGTCACTTTATTTCATCGAACTGTCATCTATATCAATAACGCCACTTATTATTACCAAAAATTTCTAATAATAATAGCATGGATAAAATCACTTTTAACATGCATATCACACATTATTTCATCTACAAAACTATTAAAAGTGGCTCTATATTCTAATAGGTGGTTGAAAACCGAGTCGAAAGCAATCGAAATGACAGAAATCACATCGCTTATGACAGGATATTAAAACTACAGAAAAATCACGAAATCTTTGAATATCTGTCACTTTCAACAGCCAGTTATAATAATAATAAATGTTTATTTTGTTGCCTTTTGGCTTAAAAAGGAATCCCGTACAAACAAAGTTCAAATAATAATAACAACCATGATAATAAAAATTAATAATGATAACATCAACACACGAATAGAAATATACCAAAGAAAATTAATAACAACAGCAAACTAAACAATAAATCAAATCAAACAATTTCCCCTTTTCATTCCCAACCCCTTCTTTCCCTTTCTGTTCTCACTCCCTTCATCCATTCCAGTCCCCTGCCATCCTCATTCAGCAGCCATTCTACACTTTCCTCTTTCGCTCTCAATTCCTCGCATTCATCCCTCAAGTGATCCACAGTCTCCCTTCCTTCACCACAAAGTCTACATCTTCTTTCTTCTCCTCCATTCCCACATCTGTATCTTGCAATCATCCTTGTCCCCTTTTAATTCTCTCTCTTCAGGTATAACGGGTATAACACCGAGTTTTTGAAGTACGTCACTTTTAACACTATAATGTCATAAAGTACGTCACTTTTAACACTAGCGTCATGAACTCATGCTTTTAACTACGAAAGCTTAGAAAGGACATGCTTTAAAAAATATTTATAACAAAATAACTCGGATTTCTGAGATAATAACTCGGAATTCTGAAATGGTAACTTGGGATTCTGAGATAATAACTCGGAATTCTGAGATAATAACTCGGAATTCTGAGATGATAACTCGGAATTCTGAGATAGTAACTCGGAATTCTGAGAAAATAAGTCGGAATTCTGAGATAACAAGTCGGAATTCTGAGATGATAACTCGGAATTCTGAGATGATAACTAGGAATTCGGCCTTTGCGCCTTTGTCTCAGTCTTTTCAGTAGTTGGTGTAGCGAGTGGGATCTTCGAAAATGTAGACGAGGATTTGAGCCGAGGGTTGTTCGTTTCAGCGTTTAGGTCTCGCGTTTTGTTAATCTGAGCTGTGGTAACAGCTTTGTCTGTATTGAGGGGTTTATGCGCATTTGAAGAATATATCGAGTGAGATGGAATGATTTTAGTGGAAATTTCTTAGGGTTATAAAGCCAGTGAAGTTTTAGAGTGAAGACAAGAGCTATGGTGAAACCATTCTTATTGAAAACATTTTTCAATGAGGGCCGGCATGTTTGAGAGCTTCAACAATGTTTCTTTTCTATAATTACTTTGATAATTACTTGTGTTACTGGGGAAATAAGATTGAATAAAGAGCTTCATAACGACTAACATAAACGTGCGACCACGTCTCGTCTTTTCCTTCTAAAAATGGAGTTTTCTCATTTCTAACAACCAGTGCAGTCGAGATAAATCCTACGTTGAGTCATCCATCTGCACCATCAATAATCATCAGCACCTTGGCAACCGCGTAAACAAAATAGAAAATTAAATTCCGAAATGTTACATTTCGAAATACGTTTTCACAAATTCCTCAAATTTCAAGTGAAAAATGCATAAAATCGCGAGTGAATGGTGAATAAACGTAAACCGAACGTGACCGGACATTTCCCAGTGCGATCCACATGAAAACCGGACGAGGAAAATCTGAAATATTCGGTAAGTTAAAATAGACTACAAAAATTACAGGAAAAGTAAATTTCGACGTGATAAACGCATCAGAACGAAAGCGAATAGTGCGAAAGTGCTCATACTTACAATAAGTGAATTCATCTGCACCTTTCGAGTGCTATACCGAGCAAGGAGTAGTATAGGTTTCTAGTAAAGGTACGATTCCTACACAGCTACTTCCAGTCGCCGCGACTCGAAGTCGCCGAGATCGAGCCGTCGAGGCTGTCCGGTCCTGTGCTTTCTTATGGGAGCGTTGCCTCTGCAGCGGCTCGACGTAAGCGACTCCCGGCCGTCCCGGTTATTCACGAGCCGCCGAGCGAAGATTACCGAAGAAATTTTACATTGGTTCTTATGGGAGCAGTTCAGCCGCTCGACTACCCGACGTCTCGACTGGTCCAGGACCAGTCCGGCCGCTCGGTCGCCCGACGGCTCAACTTATTTTTTAATTGATGCATTCATCGAACATTTTTTTTAATTACCAATGATAATATCGTATAATAATGTAATAATGTCCATTATTTGGTAACCATGCATATAATTTTCTCCACAATTTATTCATTGTGATTGATTGTTCGATAAAAATCACAAAAATCGACCACTATTCTAACTTGATAACATTTATTTTGATAAATCTGTGGTTTCTGATGGTAGCAAATAATGTCTCGCGTACAAATGATAGAGACGAGGGTAATCTGTTTTTCCGCGACACGGATTCCTTCAAAACGCCCTAGACTATGAATGAACGGTATTTTAGCCGGCGAATTGTAGCAATTAATAATTATTGAACATGAAATTTCAAATTTCGACCGCCATATTACCAAAAAATTATTCCGGTGTATATCAGGTGGGAAAATTACTTATTATTGAAGTCAGCAGCAATGCCACATTGTGCTTTTCCATCATAATCAAAAATTGGCCCTAGAGATTTCTAAAAAAGACTTTGGGGCTCTCCGCGAGCTAACAGACATCACACCGACCACGAAAGTCGCCAATTTTTAAACACTATAATATCGACAGTTAATTAATGGAAATATTTAGAGTAGGCTTTGCAACACCGCATTTAATTGTTGTAACAAACAGACAGTAATTAAATTATCTGCGTCGATACTTATGTTGGTTTCATACTTTATTCGAAATACATAGACTTAGGTATAGTTACTTATAAATAATGTGAAAACACCATGTGACAAAGCCGCTGAATAATTTCATCAAATAATTAGAGTTTCCAATCCGAATAGAATAAGGTATGGCCTCCTGCTCCTGATGAATAAAAACTAAAAAGTAAAAACTAAGCTGTCGAAAACAAGTACTTTTCTGAAAATTTTATTTATTTTTCAATTTTAATACCAACCTAGATGATCGCAATTGGATGTAATACAAACTATTGTATTAATGATTGTATGTCGACGAAATTTATAGATGAAAATAACGTAAATTTTATTGAAACAACGAAATTTACTTTGGGTCATGCAATTTTACTAATTATTTTTGTAGCAATGGCACATATACAGAGCGTTCATCAATGATGATCAAGTAATCACAGAAGGCTATGTCAGTGAGGATTTAATTGTTGCAAAAGTCAGACAATAGTCAAATTCTGACTAACATGGTCTGTTCTGATTACTTTCATTAATGAACGCTCAGTAGTAGCAATCCACGAAAGTTATTTATCTAAATAAATTGGTAATCCATATTTTTTGGTACCTGATTTGAAACCATATGTTTAGTTGTAAATACTGCTAATGAATGTTGAAATTAGCGATATTATTGAAGTATTGTCGTAGTGAAAATTTCTAAAAAAATTATAATTCAATAACCATAAGTCCGAGGTGAATAATTTTTCCAACAAAAACTTCCTTCATGTATTCACTTTAATTGCTTCGCAGCATGTTGATGAAAATTTACGCAAATAAAAAATTTTCTCGCTTACTGAAAATATTAAAGTAGTCGCAGCGAAGCAGCACAATCAATGATTATTTGAACAAACTAATACACATCATTCAATAGCGTCAATAGCATCATTGTAAAGATAATTTTGTGTTGGTCATTTTCGTAAAAAAAAAAACACGTCGATAACTCAATTGGATCTGAAGATATGGCGTTGTGAATGTTGGAAACGCAATTTTCATAAATCTAACCGTTATTCGGTTGTTATCAAAATAAAAACGCACTTCTTCAACGTCTAAATTGTTAAACAAAGTCCAGTCTGGTTCTACTTATGCCAAAGACCACAAACGACATATTTTGGGGCCGTTTTCGCTTTGTTATTAGTAAAACGTCGGGCCGAGACGTCGAGCGGCCGAACTCAGCCGTCGAGCGACTTCCAGTCGCGGCGGCTTTGGGTCGCGGCTGCACGAAGTAGCTGTGTAGGAATCGTACCTTAAGAGATAACGCTATAGGTCATTTCCACTCCCCTCCACTTTTAATGACAAATCGCGTACTACCCTTAGTTTTTGACTTTGGTGCCACAAGTGAATTTTCATGAGCCATCGTTATTGTTTCTTTCAGTTTTCTCGACGTTTATCCCGTTTCTCGTGTTCCTGGTCGCCCTTTGGCAAAAAATCTGTCCTTTTCAGGACAAAATTCTCATTGGTTTGATATTCTACAGGTGAGTTTATGTCTTTTTAAAATTTCAAAAATTATCGCTTCACATATTTCGTAATATTTTTCGGAAATTATCCACAATAGAGCTTACATCCCGATTATATATAATGTAGGATTATGTATTTTATAGCTATGGTATTAATTGCAAACTTCTATCTTCAAATCTGGGGGCTCCACGTTGAAAAGTGGAGTGTTGGAAGACAAGCGGGTCAAACCCTCAATGACAGACAAATCAACTTTCTGCACTAGGATTTCAACAATACTCACTCAAACTACCCCTCATGTGCACCTAACTCTCATTATACTTTGTCCAAATTTCAAAGGGTTATTTTAACTATTATGCGTCTGCGATTGAATCTATTGTTTGTTGATTTGGGATACAGATTCAATATTAGCACTCAAACCGCATCTAAAATTTTCTATGAGACACTTCATATTCTATTTATTCATTTAAAAGATTTCATAATTTGGCCATCTCGTGAAATCCTCTTCAAGACGATGCCAGAATGTTCCAAAAAAAAATTCCAAAATAGAGTAACAGTCATAATAGATTGTTTTGAAATAATGGTGGAAAAGTCCAGCAATTCAGCGGCCCAAGCTGCAACTTGGTCAAATTATAAGCACCACAATACAGTGAAAATATTGATTGCGGTATGCCCCCGAGGAAACATTGCTTTCATTTCCAAAGCATTCGGGGGTAGGACTAGCGATAAAACAGTCACTAATGAATGTGGAATTTTAGAGTACTTATTGCCTGGTGATTTAGTCCTAGCTGATCGAGGTTTCCTAATCAGGGATGAGGTAGAAATGCGGTTGGCTCAAGTCGTCACTCCAGCATTCGCTAAAGATAAGAAGCAGCTTAGCGCAGTGCAGGTAGAAGAAACACGCAAAATTGCCAATGTGAGAATTCATGTAGAGACGGCTATTTGTAATGTCAGGAGAAAATACACAATACTTCACAATTTATGCCAATTTCTACCTTGAAAAAAAAAAGATCACGGGCTAAACGACTTACCAATTATAGACGAACTTTTGGTCGTAACGTGTGCTCTCACTAATTTATGTCCAACAATAATTCATTGAAAAACTTATTTATTAGTTCGATAATCGATTAACAGGTTGTATATTATTATACATGCAGTTTTCCAGAACTATACCGAAAAATTTCAGGGGGTGATTCCTGAGATCATTCTAAGAAAAAAAATCATATGGGTCTGAAAGTGTTCACCAGCTGAGCTATAACCCTTTGAACTTGGGGCCCTAACAATGGTTTTCAAAAAAGCATAGATCGAGAGTTTTATTCTGCTGATGAATTTTTACTCTTCACTTCTCTATTTTCGGGCATTATGTGATTTTGCTTGGAAAAATTCAGCCATTTCAAGTCGCGATATCTCTGAATCAGTAGTAAATCTTGGGCTAAAAACGTATTTTCTACTTTTTTCAAAAAAGGAATCTACCTTTAAGAACGTAGTGCTTATACTTTTGAATCAGACTGCATTCATCATTTATTCATTTATTTATAGTGAAGAGCGGTGTACAAGTCAATAAAAGTTTTCCTTTTACCTCAGAATCTAACCTTACCTGACTTTGCATTCACGCTCATTGGCTAAAAATCCCGTGTAGCCGTTCTGATTGATAAGGCAGTAACACTGAAGTAAGATTAACTTAGATTTCTGTCAAAAGGAAAACGACTAAAAGTTCTCTCTAAATCTATGGTTGGTAGTAGACTGGCATATACCATGTGTACAATAACGAATTTTCTGTCGACCATCTCTGACTCATGTAATAACCATTAGATAAAGAGTGACAGAGATATAAATCATGATATTATAAAGTGGTGACATCCATGAAAGAAGAATAATGTTTACATTTTTTCCCAAAAATCCGGAAATTTGGCTGCAAGCTGCAAGAAAGGGGTAGACTTTGAGCCGCGATCGCCGCATAAATTGGATGTAGTATTCCTGTAGATAGTGCCATTGTTTATATTATCTAAACTGTGGGTAGTATAATGACTAATTGCAATAATATTATTTCTCAATATACTTTTACATTGAATTTTTGCGACTTAAGGGCGGTTTATCAATGCTCAGTTACTCACTTAACGTTTAACCGAAAGTTAAATTCCCGAGTTACCTTTATGTTCAGCCATATGTTCAGCCTTTATTATTACAACAATCAAAATCAATAAGATTAGCTTTCAGTTAAAACATAACTGAACATTCATAAGGCGGCTCTTAGTAAGTATACAGGGTGTTCCAAAACTATTGCAAAAAAATTCAAGGGGTGATTCCTGAGTTCGTTTGGAGAAAAAATGAAAGCCAAGAAGCGAATGTCACAAAACTTTCAAAGCCAAATATCTCTAAAACGGTGCGTCCTATCGATGTCCAACAAGAGCACCTTTTTTACGTAAAAATCTCAGAATTCTCATAGATCCATATCAAAACCTCCAAAATGTGACTTATCAAAAAGTTAGCGCCATTGTTAACACACACACCCTCCAGTTCAAACCCTTCAAGAAAAAAAATTCGCAATTTTTCTTAGCAGCCTCATAGAGTATCAAAAGATCAGTGTCTTAACCAAATTTCAACTTTTTATCTTGACCGGTTTTGAAATTATTAAATAAAAACCATTTTTCGAGCCCCAACTTCAAGAGGCTGTAGCTCGGCGGATATGCATTTCCGGACCCATGTTCATAGGAACTTTTTTTCTCCAAACGAACTCGGGAATCACCCCTTGAATTTTTTTGCAATAGTTTTGGAACACCCTGTATAACTAATACGACTAATATAAATATCATAAATATTATAGTCCAACTGGCTATGTTAACTGAACCATCATCACAGTTTAATAAAATATGGTTTAAATTGATCAGTTGACCCTTAATTCTTTAAAACCCTTCCATAAAAGATGAAGCAAAGAGCAATGAGGATCTTTTTGTTTCATTACAAAGAAGGATTAATGCGTGGGTGAAAAAGTGGGCAGACCGGCCTTCAAATTGGTAAAGTATTTACCTAAAAGTTCCGGCAACACAACGTTTTTGATAAAATTCAAAGCAACTGAACTTTTTTCTTCCCAAAACTTTTTGTTGGGTAAAACTCTAAAAAAAAACAAAATCTGCTCTAGCCCAAATCAAAAAATCACAATATGTTTTTTCAGTTATTGCTAATCGTATTTGCACTTGATAAAAATAAGAGTGATTTTCATCCAAACTGATTTCTCCTCCGTCACTTAAAATGATACCACTATTACGAATTCCAAACAAAGAATGAACACTAGCGTCTTTTATCGAATATGGACATTTCACCTCCACGCACCCATCCCCACATTCATCGCATTCAATTAATGCATCAGGTGATGCCCCAAACAGAGGAAATTTAGGGTTTATTATAAATCCACAACTTTTTAATCTAGCTGAAGAATGATGTTGCTGGTGCATTTGAACGTACACCTGTAGAGCGTCTTTCTCATGTTTTTTGCCATATTCTCCTTGTTTGAAAAAAGTTTGCGCTTGCTTCTGATAGCAAACAGTGGACAAAATTGTCATTGAGGGCTTTTCCAGTTTAGTATGACAAATGACTCGAAATATGGAAGCTGTTACTCTACCAATCCTATGGTAAAACCACTGTTCAGATTTAGACTGGTCACGAATCATCATTTCTATTGTTTCATAATCTTTTACCGTTATGGTAAGATCAGTACTTTCTGCCATCTGTCGGAGGTTAGTTAGTGTGAGTCTTTCATGTTCTGGTTTGTAAAGAATTGTCAAGTTATTCACAATCATATTATGATCTTCATTAGCATTAATCGTAGAAGTAGTGTTAACTTCTGCAGTAACGTACTCAGAAGCGAATGGCTCTACTACTCTGTGAAGAATGCATGAATAATTAATTTCTTTAAACCTAGTCAGTAGTGAAATAACATTATCAGAAGGTTTAGTATCGAAATTAATTTTTGAAGAAGATGAATTAACTCCAGAAGTTGTAGCCTGTTGCTTGTTCCATAAGACCTTTGAAGTGGTGAAGTCGATAGCGCGAACAGGAATTTGTAAGATTCTTTTGGATGAACCAGGTCCAATCCAATAAGCCAAGCGATCCGTAACCGATTCTTCAGGTGTTTTATTGAGGAGAAATAGAATGGCGGCAATATGTGAACACACTTCTCCTAATCCCGCTGGGCAATCGCAGTGTGAGCTTTTGATTTCACCAGTGTTCTTATTCTGCATAATTATCCAGGGTTTCAATGGAGGATCATTCAATCGCTGAGAATGCGTAACCTACCGTAAAACATGTATAAAAACTTGTAAAAAAAATCAAGTTTCATAGGCATCATATGTTGTATGTACCTTGCCCATAATCAAGAAATAATTATCTACATTTTTGATGAGTACTTTCTGTATCCATTTGCATACCACATCAGCATAAGCGTTCATACTTTTGTGTGCTCTAAGCTCATCAAGAATTGTAGGGCTAACACGAAAAAGTAAGTATGAAGTGATAACTTCATCAGTGATTCCAGGCACACTGTTGAAATCGCCATCAAAATCATTGGATTTCAAAACGTATGGATCGTTTGGCTGCTGTAATCTCATGCTTCTTACAGTAGTCCGATAGATCCATTTTAATCAAAAAAGAAAGAAAGAGGACAATGAAGAGGAAAAATCAGGAGGCGGGTCTCTGCAGGAAGGAGCAATCTGAAAAATAACATGATACTTATTTACTAAATTGTATTTATTTTTTATGTGCAGTGTGAACAACATGGTATTCTATAAAAGACATAGCCGAAATAGAAATGTATAAGAAGAGTCGGTCGTAGTTGCGAAATGTCGAGTGAAATGAAGTCGCTAAGTTTGTTGAGATGTATGTGTCTGTCGGGCACTTCGGAAGGGTCTCTTACGAAATGTGATGGTGGTTGGACGTTGGGGCGATCCCTTGGTCACTTTTCATACCTGAATATTATAAGACACTATGAATAGTATGCTACACAACTGTATTACCTACATACAAGGTGTCCCAGAATTCCACCGACAAACTTTAACCGTATACAGATCGTCAGAAAATATGGCGATTTGACCTATTTCACCTTAGGTAAAAGTTGTCGGTGTGAGGAGCTAGACGGCTTCAAAGTTGAGGTAGTAAGTACGGTTTTTATTAAAAAAAATCCAAAACCGCATCATCAAAAATTATGAAACTAACTGTAATGTCTTTCTTTTATGGTAGCCCTGAAGTGTTTGCGATATGAAGAAACTACAGTGACACGATCATGGTAAGTTGAGGTCCTCCTAATGTTAAATTGAGTAAATTCCAATTTTTTGGTAACCAACTGTAATTTTTCAATAGGTCTATCTAAAGTTCCATTCATTGTCTAAAAGTTATATCTCTTGCAAAATTGTCCTCCGATGAGTCCAATCGGCGTAAAGTGACTCTAAAGTGGAAAGGAAAACGAAGATTTATGCTCATTTTTAAACAATGTTGAGACGTCGTTAGGCATTTTATTAATGGTGACTGGTAATCGAATTGTAGTAGTGTTATAATCATATTTACCCCTACCACCTGTGTATCAAAATAACGATCCAGCATTACGTACCCACAAATGAGTCAGTTTTGAAATACGTGTACAACGCTCTACCACATACTCCTGAGGTCAAAATAGAACGATTCAACCACAATGACCTCAGTCCAAAAGTTGATAATAAAAAAGTTACAGGGTGTTGAAATGAAAATTTTTATTTCCATTTTTTTGAATAATTTGTCAAGTTTTGTGAATAATAATTCAAAAATTGGTAAATGAGGGTTTTTTGGTACGGGGAATACTTATTTGGACTCAGTTTTGCTGTTTCCTAGGGGGCGCTACGTACGCCACAAGCATTTGCAAATGACAGTCTCAACTTTTTCCCTCTTCAAATTACCGATGTTCCAATGAATGGAATCGACTGCTTGATGATTTTACTCAATAAAAGTTCTCACACTTTGTCACAGGCGACTGGATATTTGCTGATAACTCAAAAATATGTCAAATTGCCAAACTATTCACTTGAGTTTTGTGATAAATATCGAAAAAGAGAGGGTTTTTACTAAGCATTCTGTGATAATAGAGTTTTTTTAGTGATCTTTGTGTTGATGAGTGCTGCAAAGATTAGTGAGTAGAAAGATGGAAAACGCCGCCATAAGCACCCTAGATAAAGTCGACTACGATTTGAAGACTCCGTTTACAACCGAGACGTTAGATGGCGGGAACTCGGGGGAGAATTAAAAAATTTATCATACTAGTAGACTTAAACGCGCGCTACGCGCGCTTTATGAAATTTTGTTCTGATTACCTATTATTATACCAAAATATTTTCACCGCAAATTACCGTAACTTTAATTGTTTCTTAAACCGATATGCACCTGATTTACGGTGATTTGCGGTGAAACCGGAAGTGATACAGGGATGAAATTTTTTGGAAAAGATGCAGGGTTGAAAAACAAAATCGACGTGCCCGGGAGATGTTTGAAAATTTCAGCCGTTTTCAAAATGGTCGATCAGACTCGAAATAAAAAATGTGAAAAAATTTGAGCGGTAGAGACATTTCCTTACCAAGCAAAAATCGTAAAATTCGAAAATTCAGTTTAGACGCGACCTTTAAACGCAGAAAAAAACTTTTCTGTTTCATTTAAAACTTTTACCCGTATTTGGATTTGTGCCTCTAAAAAATGTAGTGAAAATGTTGAATGTAACACTCTGTATCTAGTATTAACCCTTCATAGGCCCCTCTTTATAAGAACTTTTTTTCTTAGCTTGACCTAAAATACAGAAATATAAATTTAATCTTTCGAACAATTAATACCCGTTGGTTATGTTATAATACCTCCGTAATATCTTGAAACTACCCCTTGGGATCAACTTCAACTTGAGTTTGAAAACTTATTGTAAAGTGGAAGCAAGAGTATGCTTATCACAAAAGCACGTATGTACCTACACTACCTACGTAAGTTTGTGAATTGAACACACGAAATGTGTAAACTTCGGATCCATTTTTACTTTAAATCGTCGAAAATACAGAAAATACCGCAAAATTATGTAAACAAACATTGACATCTGTCATTATGATTTTGTCAATTGTCAAATAAACGCAAAGTGAGACAACGTTCATTTTAGCGCGCTTTAGAAGTGGATATTCATCTCTTTTATACATTCTAATATCTGCAACTCCTTATACACTCGCATTTCAAATAGACACACATTTTCGGAGAGTGAGATAACGTTCATTTTAATGCGCTTTAGAAAAGGATAAAGTGCATCCAGTTCCGAAGATACCCGAACCTGACCCTGACCTTACCTAACTGTACATTCGGGTAGGTTAACAAAACCGATTCATCTCTTTTCTACAATAGGAATAACTTGATGTTTATTTAATCTAAAAATTTTAAATTAATGGATTCATGATTCTAGGTAGTTCAGGTTTTAATGATACATTCAAATTATGAAACATTTATTAATATAATAACAAATATTACAGGAGCTGATTAAAGTCTTGTTTATAATTATAAACCGGCCGTTTTAATTTTCACATATATTTTATTCATGGAGTATATTTTTCAATTTCTGATTACTTGTTGCTGCTTTCTTTGGTTTACTTTTGTTCAAGAAGTTCATGGCCCAATGACATCGCATTTTCTAAAACAAATTTAAAAATGAATCACTAGCATTTTGTGAACATAGCGCAAAATTTAGTCTATAGTTATTTTTTATCAGTCTAAATATGTCTTTACTAATGGAAGTACTTTTTAAAAGGTTTGGAAAATATTCATTATGAATAACTTCCACTGCCTTTATAAAATGATATACTTCATCTCTAACAAAAGTCAATCCTTGGTCAAGGCTTATATTTACACTGTCTGTATTGGGTGAAGAGCTGGTGATTTCCTTGTAATGTTTCATCACTAGTTTCCAAAATTGTTTTGCATTCTTCGCAATTGTGTAATTTTAGAATTTTTCTAACAACAAATCCACTGACGTAAAAAATTGCATTATGTTCATTATTTGATACATCTTCAGTCAGTCCGGATAAATCTTTCATTGACAAAGTTGTTTCGGTCTCCAAGTTCTAAATGTGTTGATTTTTGTTTTTCTTCTGAATTTCACTTAGCTCAGAAAGTTTCGTCAGCATAAACGTAAAATCTCTCTCACAATTAGTATTATCGGACAATTTTGCGATCGAAGAAATGTAATTTTGACGAATACCATTCTCAAATTGTAGAGGAATCGGATTTCTGCAACATCCATGCTGTTGTCCCACAGTTGCGAAAAAATTTTCAAGCGGGTCCTGATTGAGTTGCCTTGTTAACAATTTTGGAACATCATGATTTTCTCTCAAGTCATTTGCCAATTCTAAAATGCTTTTGATGCTTATTTGCCAACCCTTAATACAAGGAGGTACACTCCTGTGTGCTCCTATAAATTTTGCGGATTTGATTTTTTCCAAAAAGTTATTCAAAAATTCTTCGTGGGGCGAGTCAGCAGAAATGGCATATCTCAGTTTAATTTTATCGACTGATAATTTTGAACTGTTCAAAGTATCAAACAATTTATCAATTTCAGAAACAAACTCGGCAGTGTTCACAGATTCAGAATCTAATTCTCCTAGTTGTTTAAGAACAAGTATTGCGATACTCATAGAATCGCTAAAAATTTGAGAGGCAAATTTAACTCGCATAGCATTAAATTTTTTGATGTTTATATGCCCTTATCACACTCTCGGTACCATTCTCAAATGCAAGGGATTCGCAAAGGTTACGGTTTTGACGATGTGCTTCCAACGTATGATGTTACCGTTGTATGATAAGTCGTGTTTTGCCAAATTATTTCTAGTGCTTTTGAGCAAATGAGGAACATCGTAAAAGAAACATATTTTTTCGCCATTGTGTAAAAATGAGCTGTTTTCCTGATTCACATTTAATTTTACAGCAATACTTTGATTTACTGGGCTTTCATCACAAATAATTGCTTTTACAATAACGCCAGCATCAGTCGCTGCATCAATACACTGCTCTATTATTGTGATAAGAAATGCTGGTTTTTGAGAACTTCCAAGAAACCAATAGCCCAAAATATGCTTCCAATTGAAAACTGTCCCTCGAATCATACACACTAATGCGGAATTTGCCTTATCATTCGTTCGAATGCATCTAGTGTCCACTACTCCAACAACTTTATCTTTGGTAACATTATAATGACATTCTTCGTTTAATGATACCTCATCGAAAAGAAGAGTAGCAATCTTTTCTTTTTCCTCGGCGCTATTCTCAAAGTGTGTTTTTAGGGACTTTACTACAGAATAATTGATACTAGGGTCCACGTTTAATTTAGATCGCCAATTTCGGAGAGTTCGTGTAGTCGGTAAATTTAAAGTTTTAGAAAGGCTACGATACCCTTTCGGTGAAGCATAATACCACATCAAACATAACTCCTTCATGGCGCTGTGTTGTGATCCCCTCACGTCACTGTTCCGGTAACCGCGAATAATGCTACTCTTTTACGGTATTCAGATCTTTATTGGTTGATCTTAAGCTTCTTTCTTTCAAAATTGCAGAAAGCAAAAGTGCATTTTTTCCTGTTATCTACTCCTAGAGACGATAAGCGCTAGACAACTAGTCTCCTAGAAATATTGGGTTACAATTTTAATAACATAAAACGTTTAATAAAACGGAATTGAAACAAGTGATTGATTTGAAATTTAGACAAAATTAAACAGAATTAAAAATCCTTCAAAATGATACCAAACACAATTTGGTTAAATTGATCTATCGAGATTGACATTGAAATCGTAATTTTATAATCAAGTTCAAGGTGATGGGAACAAAACTAAGAAGACGCTTTCATGAAGACACGTGGAATAAACAATTGGCAGGGGCGGACTAATTAATATTCTAAAATTGTTGAGGGCTACAACACCTCCATTCTTTAAGAAGTTTTGATAATTGAAGATGAGCAAAACTTTTTATAAAAGCAAAAGCAAAAATGAAATTATTTTTGAAGAATCAACTTCTTCATCAAGTAACTTAATCTAAAGCGCAAAATGTCAATACGCGATTTCACTTCACACGACTGAACATTTTTCACTAGGCACTCACTAACACTTGATGCTTCGTGTTGAGGCTGAAAGGTCAATTGAACGTCGAGGTCTCGGACGTGCAAATGATGGAGAAGAACGGTCGTCATGACGGTTGTCATAGTATACGGTAGCGGAGAGTTGATCGTCTCCTGGGTTTTCGTGATGACTGGATATGCGGCTATTGTTAACATTGTGACTGTTTATGCAGATGCCACTGAAGCCAGGATGTTTGGGGAAGTACCTTCCGAAGAAAGGTAACCAGCGACAATTACATCGACAGCAACAGCAATAGAGTGACACTAGTAAGATGAGGATGACAATCACTCCTAAGGTGACGTTGTACCAACGAGTGTGTTGTACAATGAAAGGTTTATTTAGGTTGTTTTGTAAGATTTCGTCAAATTGTTGCAATTTATGTTTCGAATGGCGAAGTTCATCAAGATTCAGATTGCTGATTCTGATTGGTTCCATTGTTTCTGAATGTAGTATTTTCTCTTTTTCAATGCAACAAGAGCCCTTGCTGAGATTGATGTCTGGGACATAATTGGTGTAGTTCGAGGTTTGATTCGAAGTGGACATTAAAAGTGTTGATGCGGTGTAACATTTGCATTTCGACTTCATGGAGAAGATTCCAGATCCTCGAAATTCAACATCAGTTATTTGATCATTTTGGGAAGAGCAACTGATTGAGCCAAGGGTTGGCTTGGAGATCACGTAAAGCCATTTGTTGGTGTCAAGTTGATGCCAAACTTCTATGGTTGCCTTGATGGTTCGGGTGATACAATCATTGGGTAATGATTCGAAATTTCCCATCTTTAGAAGTGGTTCACAAACAGGTTGTTGTGAAGTTAGATGTATCATGGGTCGATCACAGATGTAATCGGTATCCGAAAGCTTTTTGCATGGTGATAAATCTTTCAGTTGGCTGTAGTGAGTCTTCGTAGTACTCATTAAAAGGTATGGAAAGGATGGATCAATGTATGAATATAGGCTATCATTGTTTCTTGAGGTTGGAAACGGTATCAAATTGTATAAGTTGTATAGTTGTTCATGCACTAACGGAATTTTGATTGCAAAGATCAGAACGTCATTATTATAGATTACAGTTAACGAACACAAGGAAAAATATTTATAAATACTGCTGTAATGATCTACTGGAATTGGAAATTCTAAATCCGAATATAGTTTTACTTTCTTCAATTCTTCACTGAGATGTTTTGGTGTAATTACAATGGGGTGAAGTGCATTTTGTTGTGCAAACAAAATAGCAGATATTATGGTGTCAAATTCTTCATGTAATTCAAGAGAAAGTTGAGATAGAATGCTTGCATGTTCACTTAGAACTTTGAATACTTGAAAATCTTTGAGAGTTTTGTCCGTTGTATTTATGTACTTATTGAATTTCTCTACGTTCTCATTTAATTTTTTCTCGTTTCCTTTTAGAGCTAGTGCAGATTGATTATAATTGGATATTGCACTGGAAATTATGTTGACTTGTTGTTTCATTAAAAGTTGAATATCATGATTTTGTGTCATGACAGAATTGATTGCATTGGTATAGTATTGCGCGTCGTCTGCGTCAGGAATTCCGAAAAGCCATTTAAAAGCATAGGAAACTCCATCGAAAATACCTCGCTTTTTCTCGATTTGAATCTTATGACCGGTTAGGTGTTTGATTGAATCAAATTTGTTGGATAAATTAGGAATAGTAGCTTCTACTAGATTCAATGTGTCTGAACACATATCTTCAAGGTTTTTCAGTTCGTTACAAAATAGTAATGTTTTTCGATATAATCGTTCTAGAAGATTGAATATTGATGTAAGAAAGAAGGGTGAAATGATCATTCGAAATTTTCGCTAAACCCAAGTTATGGAAGAAAACTCCGGCTTTGTTATCGATTGGTGTTAATTGATATCCCGTCAAACTATTTGGCACAATGAGTCTGTATTGAGTCAAACCATGTGTCCAATAGACTCAGAGGCTCAAGTTCGTCGCGAGTTCGACTATTGTCTGGACAATCGTCGGAAATGCCTTGCCTCAAACGTTTGGACTCAGCTCTCGTCAACATACGCTAGTCTTGTGTCCAACGCATGTGTCCTGCTCACGTTTAAACGCAATCGTCAGTAAAGTGAGAATCGCATCCATAGCGGCTCGCGCCTAGGCGCAATAGTTTATCAAAATGAACGACAATTGTGCATGACTAGCGCCAGGACGCAAACGTAAATTAACCGTGAGTCGCATATGGGCACCAAAAAAACACGATTTCTTTATTTTCGAATGTATTTATTATGATATGAGGTAATTTAAGTATTTGTCGATTTTTACAATAATTAAAGTATCTCTGTCATGGCCCACTATAATTTAGAACTGCCTTTGAACACTTGATCACACATAATAAATAATAAATTAAAGTTCTACAATACAACAATAATAATACTTATAATAATTGATCAAATCTTTACGGAATTGAAACCTGAAATATCACAAAACTGTCATTGATTTGATTTTTACAATAATTAAAGTATCTGTCGACCCTCTAGGATATAAAACTCCGTTTGAACACTTGATCACATTTGATAAATAATAAATAAAAATTCTACAATACAACAAAACAACAACCAATAATAATACTTTAATACTTATAATAATTGTGCAAGTCTTTACGGAATTGAAACCTGAAATATCACAAAAATGTCATTAATTGTGATGGTATTTTATTTGAGTACAGTGCAGTCTCTTGCAAAAAATAATAATAATTAATAATTAAATAATTTTAAACCAACTTGTTCAGAACTTCCCCGAAAAAACGCGATCTTAATCGGAAATTTCGCATGTTCACGTTTTAGAATACTTAAAAATTTGGTTGTTCACGTTCACGTGCAGGTTTTGGAATGTTCATATGTTATGGGATGTTCACGCTATAGAGACTGCACTGTATATAGATACCATCACATTCAGAGGAACCAAAAAAAAAAAACTATAAAAAAGACAATGGTACACGATCCAAAACGTCAAAAGGATAAATTTTTCATTATGTTGTATACCTAAAAATAAAAATCATAATTATGATTAATATTACTATTTCACAACAATTAAATATAAGTTAGCTTACCAAATAAAGAAAGACAATTCTCAGTGAGTAGAAAATTATTCATCAAGCTGGAGCATTTTAATTTTTTTTTGCCAGTCTCTTTAAATTTTGACTACCCCTCTTCACAAATTCTCTGATCGCTTTGATTATCAAATCGTCCTCTTCTTTTCGCAGCAATTGAACAGTTTTACAGACTAATTTGATGAGGTTCGTGTAATCGGCGAAAATTAACTTAGTTTTTTCTGTAACCAAAATTCATTATTAGTACAGAGCGATCGAAAAAATTTCACATAAGGGGAGGCTGTGATTATCATTCTCTCTCTACCCATTTAGTATCTTTCAGATGAGGCAGAACCACAGAATGCAGAACATGGACAGAATGATAATCATAGCCTCCCTTCATGTGAAATTTTTTCGCTCGCACCGTATATACAGCTTGATTCAATATTAATAACGCTTAAGAAAAAAAATAAAAAATTCTGAAGTAGATACTAATAATAATAAAGTACTTTACCTCCCTGGATGCCTGTTTTCCCACTCCAACTGTGGAGAATTACCAGGTCGTATGCCACCAACTCCTCGCAAATTGCCTTAACAGATTTATTCAGCGAAGAACTTCTGTTGACGTGATGTGAGAGTCTTCTAGCCTGAAAAGAATAAAATACATATTTGTAAACTTGTATATAGTCAACTATACACAAATTTGATAATTCAACATAAAAAGGATAGATAAGTAGGTACCATCTGATTTACAGTCGTTTCCTTGCGTAATTTCTTATTGAGTTTCGACAAGGCTCGAGCAGTAGTGCATGGAATCTCAGGCATCGTGAATGAAGCATCAATATTGTTGGCATCACTTCTAATCTCTGTTCGAAAAGTCTGTAACATTTCTGCCAATCCTGATATGCTCTGTTTTATTTGCTGGGTATTCTCGTAAGTTTTTTGGATGAGTGACCTATTTTTCATTATTTCTCTTATAAGAAATTCATTATCCAAATTGTTTGGGACTTTTCCTAAAACTGTAAAAAGATTTTAGATATAAAACTCCGAATTTACATACCAAGTGTTCAAATGAGAGAGTATTTGGCGCATACATATAGTTATTGTGATTATAAAATATGACGTTGAAACTAGACTCGCAGACCGATTATTGATAATTAGTCGCCATCGCATCGATCGCATCGATCTATTAGTAAAATGTATCGCATTTCGCTAAGACTTTCTCAGTAACTTTATGAATAAATACGAAATGAGCTCGATAGATAAAATGTCTTAGGTTGTTTCAACTGAGATACTTAATTTCTTTCTTATTTGAACGCTCAGTACAATAATGAAGTTTGTACTTGGTGACTCTTCATCATTTTCTTGTGGCTCATAATGGGGTTCATCTTCAGGCTGATGATCCTGAAGTGGGTCCTCTTCCAATTCAATTACGGATGCTGCAGCAATAATATATCACACTTTTCTAATAATTACATGCTGAGGAAATATGTATATACCTGATGTAACGATGTTGCCATGAAGTGCTTCTTCCTTCAGGTTATTTTGAGTAACATCGTCTTCCTCATCTGAAATGTTTCTTAATGTAAGCTGATACGCATTCCATCAAAAAGGCTACGCCACATATTAGCTATACTAACTACATTATTATGAGCCATTCAATTTGGTACTAGGTATGTGAAATAATATTTTTTCAGAAAATAACAATTACCCATTTCAGTCGCAATTATTTGGTGTTCGTCTGGAACCAATTTTTCCTCTTGTATTTCAATAAAATTAGAATTGAAGTCTCACCTCTGCCCATCACTCCAATCCTGAGACTCCACTGGATGTTTCCTCTTTAGAGATTTCAGAAGTAAGTCTTCTCTCTCCGAAGAAGAGTTGGTATATTTAGCATAATATGCCTCTCTTTCTCGTGCCTTTTCGTAAGTCTCTGAATGAATAAATATAAAAAACGTTGATTAGTCATACAAGTAAATTATATGTAGCTGGTTTTCAGAATCTTACCTATACGTCTTTGGAGGATTCTAAAATTCTCCAAAAGAATCCAATCCTCAGTTGGGGAGACGTTATTTTTACTGAGTTTGCTGACATTACCGCAATTCGGCCAGTACATCATGCCGTTAATAAGGAGCCACTTTTCAGGGGCTAAACAAACAAGGGTTTCGCTGTCTTCCTCACGTTCAAAAATGAAATACATTATCTGAAAAAAAAACTCTCATAACATAAACATGTCTTTATATGGTATTACCTATATTACATCAATTAAATTACGAAGTGTTGAATAACTTGTTGTAAATATAAATTGTTTGCAATTTGCAATTTTGGTAGAGGTACCCATTTTTCTCCATTATCTTCGTTATTCACATTGGAAATAATGCAATTTTATCCTCTTCATTCAATATCATGGGAAAAAATTTTAGTTCTAATTGCTCCAAACTCCATGATCGAGGTAGTGTCTCATTTGAAAAATTTTTAAAAATGTTGAGTTAAGTCGAGTTCAGAGGTATGTCATACAAGGCCTCTTTAATTGTCACTTCTGTACCACACACAAATATATTTCCGGAACACAATTTTGAATACTTGAAAATAATTATTTCTCCTTTTTTTGAAAAGATCCATTTATTTTTAAAGGCTCTATTTATCAAAAACCCTTTCCAAATCAACTCAAAATAAACGGGCTGTTCTTTATTTCCGAAAGTTATTAATCCTTTTTTTCTCAATTGAGGCTGTTCACTCTTGTATTTCCCTCTCAATTTCAAACAATGTGCAGTCTGCATTTCAGAAATCCTGTTACCAAATTGTGCCAAATGATCATTATTTTTGCGTAGTAATCTTTTAATGGAGGACATGTAACTTTCAAACGCAAATGCGCTAAAATCGTCCAACACACCAAACGATCTGACATTTTCTGCGAGGTGACACAAAGAATGAACATTAAAGATTATATGGTGAGGTCCGTAAATGTCCTCCATCCCAGTAACAAATGCGGTGAGTAGTTCGTGAGCTAGATTTACATGAGGTAGGAATTTTTCATTTGAAAGAATGTGTGTTGCTGTGTGTAATAGTAAAAAGTGACGGTATTTATCAGCAGGCAAAATATTATGAAGTACGACTGGTCCAGTATATTTAAGGAAAGTTCGAAATTCTGATCCCTTGAAAAAACCTATATCCGATAGAGGTCTTGATTTTCGTTGAAATTCCGGTGGTTGTGTTGTAGCTATTCTCATAAGCCTCTCTGATATTTTGACGACGTCCCGATTTGGCAATAAAGCTCTTGTCTCACCACCTATCCACATTTTTAAAAGTCGCTTCATTACTCCCAGAAGCAGGACATGTAGATAATCAATAGGGAATTGCTTTACGATATCTATATCAAGTTCTTCAATAATTGAAACCGAATGATGATAATTCTCGTCCGTTTTGTTTCTAAAACTTTCATTTGTTCGTGAAGGTGCATTTTGTTGTAAAAAGGTCATTCGGTTGTTGATAAATGTCCCTTCTTGTGTGCAATGATTACAGCCGAAGTAGGCACAATGTGATTTAACTGCCAAAACACTTGATTTCGCAGGAGCATCTAAAATGAATGCCCTGGCGACTACTGCAATATTTTTTTCATTAACTTTGTACTCATCAATCAAATTTTTCAATTCAGTAATAAAAGGTCGAAGAAAATCATTAAAATTGGACGGTTTCTTATTACCACAATAAACACCTATGGTAGATATTGGAGAATTTGGAATGTTGTGCACTCTACAAAGAATAGGCCAAAAACAGCCATGGCCACTTTTTGAAAGAGGAATACCGTCGATATTAAAATCCAAATGTACCTGTTGCGGTATGTCTTCAACAGCCGACAACAGTTGGTCTAAACCCACTTTCAATCCGATATGGAGGTAGCTACCTGGATTCAATTCCACAACTTCTCTCGATCGGGGTGTTTTCAAAAGGGTTCTGCTTTCTTTTGGTAGTGTTGGAAAACCATTGGCGTTTAAAAAATGTAAAAGTTCTGTGAGTGCGTTGTGTTGAATATTATTTCTCAATGCCCACAATTGCAGAAAGTTCTCGATAGTTGAATTTGCATTGTTCGATAGTTCACTTTGATTATCATTTTCGTTAGGTGTTTCCAATAAATCTAAATTTTTTGAAACAGTAGAAGAAGTGGAAGGTGCCGAATTTTCACATAATGTTTGTGGTCTATTCACAGGCGGTAGATCCTCAGAGAAAACATCACTTTCGTCGTTAGATTGATTGGAATTAAACCTAGCCTTGAAAAGTCTCCTCCTCAACGATCGCTTTGACGAAACCATCAAATGTTTATATTTCAACATTCTGTAAAATGAATATAAGTATGTAAAAGTATCGTGAGAAGTATTTGCGATTTAATGATTAGCATATGATACTTTAGACAATTAATAAGAGGATACAACCAGTCTTAATAAGCGTTTTGTAGGTTATATTGTCGGTTGGCGCTTAAACTTACGTTATTTCAGAAAAAAATGATCAATTTGTGGTTCATGTACTTACTTTATAAAAGTTCACCTCTTCTTGTCACTTCTAAAACTTTCCCTTCTAGAAAAACACAAATTTTGGTCACTTTACATTTCCACACTCCACACGTGACAAAACTTTTCGACGCTAACAGAATTAAACAGAATCTAACAAAAACACAAGGTGAGACACGAGACACGCTCGTCGGACGCAACCGACTTCTTTGCGCCAGGCTAGCGTTCACCTCGGTTCACACTTATTTGTAATGCAAGTGTTACCACTTTCGCGCCTAACTTGTGACCGTAAATAATCGTCGCACTCAAGAAAGTTACAAACGTCAAACTAATACCTGACGCTTTAACGGACATATGTGTGAAGCTTTTCTGTCCAATTTGCGACCTTACGGCGTCTACGTACGTTTGCGTCACGCAAAAGTAGATTCGGACAAATGCGTCTACAACTTTGACTCGGGCGCAAATTGTTTGACGGGTATAAGGGTTCGTTGTCAACTGGTAAAATTATTTCATAAAATGTTAAAATCAGGATTGTTAGGATAATTTTAATTGAGTACTTCATGATTACCTGAAATGATAATAGTCCCATTAGGTTAATTTGAAAGTAGACTTTTGAAAGGGTTATTGTTAATTACTACTTCATTGCATTCTTCTGCAACGTGTGGTTTCAAAAGATTCTGGTGATAAGTTACACGTTTTCGTGGATTTATTTCAAGTTCTACTGTTTTGTTGTTGTTTACTCTGGTTATCCGATAAGGACCTTTATAAAGTGGTGATAGTTTACGGTTTAATCCAGTTTTTATGCTTTTATTTTGTATGTAAACGAGATCATCTACTCGGTATTGGATTTCATTGGTGGTACGATCATAATATTCTTTAGATTTTTCTTTTGATTTCAATAAATTTTGTCTTGTAATTTCGTACATTTGATTGAACTTTAATTTCAAGTTGGAATAGTAATCATCGTATGAATATCTGAATTCTGGTTTCGCAGTAAGAGTATTGGGTATGGATGCTTTGTGTCCAAATATTAGTTCATACGGAGTTAACTGGGTGGATTTATGTACGTGAGTGTTATACGCAAACATTGCAACTTGAACATATTCATCCCAATTGTCCTGTTTATCATTAATGTAATGTTTGAGATGCTCTTTCAATGTTAAATGGCTCCGTTCAAGACTTCCATTAGTTTGAGGATGATAACTTGTTGCTATGATATGCTTTATTTTGAAAAGCTTGTTAAGTTCTTTGACCGTGTTCGATAGAAAATCTGTACCTTGATCAGAAAGAATTGATTCTGGTATACCAAATGTTATGATGAATTCTAACAATGTGTCAGCAACTGTTTTCGCTTCATGATTCGATGTTACTTTCGCGATTGAGTATTTCGTGAGATCATCTTGCATTGTGATGATGAAACGATTACCATTTTGCGTTAATGGAAGCGGACCGACTACATCAATAGCTAACCGTTGAAAGGGTCGCTCTGACGTGGTGGTAATCTCCATTGGAACTTTTCCTGGACGATAATTTGTTTTATTAATTTGGCATGATTTACATGATTTTATGAATTTCTTGATATCCTCTTTCATTCCATCCCAAGTATAGATTTCTTTAATTATTTTGTAAGTTCTGAGGTATCCTGAATGACCAGAAACTGATGATTCATGATTTTCCTTTAATATCTCTAGAATTTCGTTCCTGTTGGAAGGTTTAATTCTTGGTTTGTCTACCAGTATGACTTTTAAATTGAATTGGTCGAAAAGAAATTTCATCATTTAGTTTATGAGATCTTGTTTAAAATTACTGTTGAATTTTATTGGATTTTGGATGTATATCGTTTCTATATTATTTTCTTTTAATTGCTTTCTCAAATTCTGCAGAGAATAAAATAAATCTTTGTACGAAATCTTGTCAAAGTGATGGACTTGCGTAATTAATAAGAACGTTGTCTGATTGTTATCGTTTGTTAATTTTACTGCATCGTATAGAGAGATATCATCAAGAGTTGTTAAGTCATGGATTGATCTTATGTTTTCAAAATATGGAATGTTTTCATCTAAATCTTTACTGATTTGTTGAAAATATTCTCTTTTATAGTTTCGATAACAGCAATTTCTGTTGATTCGTAATGAAATTTGATAAATTCGTCATAAGTTTCTTTAATTTCAGGAATGTTGGCTAAAACGACTGGGTTTCTTGACAAAGCGTCAACATTTGAATTGATTTTTCCGGGTTTATAAATTATTTCGTATTCATACTCCTCTAACTTCAAACGCCATCTCATTAGCCTTGAGCTTGGATCTTTAACATTGAAAAGCCAAACGAGAGGTCGATGGTCTGTGACAATTTTGAATTTACGTCCGTAAAGATAAGGTCGATAGTGTTTGACTGACCAGACTATTGCTAAAAGCTCTTTTTCAATTACGGAGTAATTAATTTCAGCTTGATTTAGAGTACGCGATGCATATGAAATTGGAAGATCCTTTCCTATTGGTCCCTGAGAGAGAATAGCATCTAATGCATAGTTGGATGCATCAGTTGTCAAAATGAATTCTTTGTTGAAATCTGGATACTGAAGAATTGGGTTATTGGTGAGAGTCTGTTTGAAATAAGCAAATGCTTGTTCTTGTTCGGTGGACCATGAAAATGGGGTATCCTTTTTCAATAAAGATGTTGAGGGCTTTGCATTTTTCGAAAATTGATCAATGAAACGTCTGTAGTAACTAGCAAGAGCGAGAAATTGTTTGATATGCTTGTGATTTTTCGGAGTTGGAAAATTGAGAATTGCTTCGGTTTTATTAGGATTTGGAGAAACGCCTTTTCCACTTATGATGTGACCTAAGTAGGCTACCTCATGTCTCATAAATTCACACTTATCTGGCTGTAATTGGAGATTGTTTTCACGAAGTCTGAGAAAGATTGATTTCATTTTGGAAGTATGCTCTTCGATTGAGCTGGCATAGATAACAATATCGTCGAGGTACACAAAGCATTGCAAACCTTGCAAACCTGTCAGAACGTTATTCATAAGACGCTGAAATGTGGCTGGAGAATTTCGCAAACCAAAAGGCATTCTTGTATACTCATAATGACCTGTTGGAGTTGAAAAGGCTGTTTTGACTGCGTCAGATTTTTCCATTAAAATTTGATGAAAACCGGACACTAAATCTAAAGTAGTGAAATACTGGGAATGACCTAATTGATCGAGAATGTTTTCGATGTTTGGCAGTGGATAAGCATCACCGACAGTTACTTTGTTCAAATTTCTATAATCTACCACTATTCGCCATTTACGTTCGCCAGAGGCGTCCATTTTCTTTGGAACAACCCATAGGGGAGAATTGTATGGTGAGACGGAAGGTCGTATCACACCTTGTTTTAACATTTTTGTGATTTGTTTTTCAACTTCCTGTTTATGGACTTCCGGGAATCTGTAAATTTTCGCTGTTGTTGGTCTGGGACGGATTGTTTTTCTTCACTGTTTAAATGACTAAGTCGAAGATTTTCCTTCAAACAGTTTATTCTTGAAGCATTTTTTGAAATGTTTTTGCTTTCAATTGAAAAGATTTGAGATTGATTCTCTTGAAATTCTTCTAGAAAAACATTGATTGGACTTAAAATGATTGATTGATCTAAAGTGTTCAATATGGTTGTTAGAGCATAACCATTTTGTACAGAAACTAGCGATTTGGCCAAGTAAACTCCTTCACAAATCGTTAGATCAGGACATACACCTTGTTGAACATTGTTTTGAACTTTGATAGTAATAACCGTTTCTGATCTCGGTTGAAGTGTGTATGCAAACTCTTCAATAATGGACCTGTCAATATTGAGAGGTATTGGGCGAGAACAACATTTGAGATTCAATTCGGAATTCTCATAATGTATAATAGCTTGTTCGCTACGAAGGAAATCGGTTCCTATTAATCCATCAAATGGAATATTTGATTTGTGATTAACGACATAAAATTTGATTGGAAACCTATCCTCGAAATCATTTTGATTTATGGACAAATTTAAGACAATTGTACCAATAGTATCCATTGGAGAATTAGCACTAATTCCTTTAATTGAAATCACTTCATTAGTGTTAATATGGCACTTTAATAAATGGAGTTTATCCGTTTTAATAAGAGATACGCTCGCACCCGTATCGATAAGAAATTTAAGAGGAATTCCACTTTTGTTGAAAAGTGTAATGTTGGGCATTTGGGAACCCGCAAAACTTTCGTTGTAAGTAATTATTGGATCATCGATTTGACGATTGCAAATGCAAGAGGAATTGATTTTCAATTCCTTGGAAATCTTGAAATTTTCTGAATTAAAATCTGAATTAGACGTGAAGCCATTATCAGATGTTAGACGAAGAGAATTATTTGAATTGCCGTTTGATTTTATTATTGGTCCGAAGTCCCGGCATCGGCTACGGTCCCGTTTAAGTTTAAATGATTGACAGAAGCCTTGGTGTTTCTGTTGTTGGTATTGTAATTATTGGTGGATGAAGAATTATTGGAATTCGATTGTTTATTTTGATTTTTGTAAGCCAGTTTCCGGCACTCATTAATTAAATGACCACTTTTCTTACAGTAACGACAGAACTTATCAGTATTTTGGGTGGTGTTTACGTTTCTAGAATGTCTTGTACGATTTTGATTTTTGTTGGAATAATTTTCTTTGAATTTATTTGGATTATTTAGCTTGATGGCTTTTTCTTCTTCTAGAGCAGCAGCAAGCGCTTCGTTTAAATTATCAGTAGTGCTGGTACAGCGTAAAAATCGTGGGATTTCGGGAATTGAATGAAAAATAAAACGTTGTAGGGCGATTTCGGTTATGGTCAAAACTCGTCCATGGCGTTCAATTGGATCTTGATTGTCAGAAAGAACATTTAAAATTCGCGTCAAAAGTTTATCAATTCTGTTATAATACGAAATCACAGATTCGGATTGGAATTGTTTGATTGTATTCATCTCTTCTAATAATGCGCTGTAATGTTTTTTGTCAGAATATAACATCAGAAGAGTTTCTTTTAAATCGTCGTAATCGAGAAAATGTTTAAATCTCAATTGAGTACGACAAGAGCCCGTGAGTTTGGAAATGATGTAAGTAAGAAGGGCTTCTCGTTGGATATCTGTTGCAAACTGAGTCGCATTGTCACAATTGGCGAGAAATTCAAAAAGTTCATTTCTATTTCCATCGAAACTTTTTGGTATGAGAGAACATAAGAAAGATAGTTTAAACTGCTCAGGATTTCTTGGTTGATCGTTATTATCATGATTATTGCCACCATTACCACTCGTGGAAGCTAATTCTAAATTACTGGTTGCCATAATAATTTCGTTTGATCTAAATCGGTAATTATTAATTTGGAAAGAACAACTTATTCAATTTTTCTGAATTATTTTTTTTTTCTTTGGAAGGGTAAAATAAGGAATGAGAACTCACTGTAAAAGATCTTGAACCTCCTTGTGATTTTAAGGAAAGTTGAATACTCATCGATTTGCTGGAACGGTTGTGGAGTCGCAATTGCTGATTGTTGTGATTGTGAAGATTCGATGATTGTGGTGGGCCCTTGAAGTCAGACACAAAAGCACAAACAAACACGCGATATTTACCACTTTTCGCACGATCACTACAAAGTCTTTCCGAATGTCAAATTCGAACTTTGAAGTTTATCCGCGATGGAGATTTTTCTGAACCGATTTTCGCGATCCTACCGACTGCGCCAAAAATTGTGTTGTGATCCCCTCACGTCACTGTTCCGGTAACCGCGAATAATGCTACTCTTTTACGGTCTTCAGATCTTTATTGGTTCCCAAGTGTAGTTACACACAAACTTATTTGGTTTTTAGTTGTTATCGGGTCGAAAGGTAGATTTAGACTGATTTACAAATGGTCATCCGAAGATGAGTGAGGGTAAAATGGAAAAAGAGTTTGATTAACAAAGTTATTCAAAAAGATGTTCTGTTTACATTTGTTGATTTTAAGCTTCTTTCTTTCAAAATTGCAGAAAGCAAAAGTGCATTTTTTCCTGTTATCTACTCCTAGAGACGATAAGCGCTAGACAACTAGTCTCCTAGAAATATTGGGTTACAATTTTAATAACATAAAACGTTTAATAAAACGGAATTGAAACAAGTGATTGATTTGAAATTTAGACAAAATTAAACAGAATTAAAAATCCTTCAAAATGATACCAAACACAATTTGGTTAAATTGATCTATCGAGATTGACATTGAAATCGTAATTTTATAATCAAGTTCAAGGTGATGGGAACAAAACTAAGAAGACGCTTTCATGAAGACACGTGGAATAAACAATTGGCAGGGGCGGACTAATTAATATTCTAAAATTGTTGAGGGCTACAACAGTATGATTATAAAACAAAAATTGAATTCAATTTGCTAAGAATTGATACGGTAAAAAGCATATCGATTTCCGATACCTGTTTTGTGTCGATACGTATCGATATATCGATATCGATATACAAGGTGTTCCGTAATAACGTGTATAACGCTCTACCACATATTCCTGAGTTCAAAATAGGACGATTTAACCGAAATAACCTCAGTCCAAAAGTTAATAATAAAAAAGTTACAGGGTGTTCAAATGAAAATTTCCACTTTCATTTTTTTAAATAATTTGTGAAGTAATGGAGGTATCGATTGAAAAATTGGTATAGGAGGGTTTTTAGGTATGGAGAATAATGATTTGGGCTCCGTTTTACCGTACCTCGTAGAGGGCGCCACCTACACTACAAGAACTTGCAAACAACAGTCGTAACTTTTTCGGCCTTCAAATTACCAAGGCCCCAATAAATGGAATCGACTGACTGATGATTTTACTGTAAAAAAGTTCACCTGTTGGATTTCGCTACGATGCACAGTTTTGAAACTATACCCTCTTGATCTTGAATGGTCCATTTCATCCAAAAATCGTACTAATTTTTGGCGAAATTTTTGATGAAAAACAAATGAGACTCACAGAAAGGTAATTTGTATGTATTTTTGTGATGGAAGACTTGTTCTTAGCAAAACGTCATTGGATTAACTCTTTGCCAGGCTCATTTGTTTTTTATCAAAAATTTCGCCAAAAATTAGAACGATTTTTGGGTGAAAAGGATCATTCAAGAAGACGAAGAAAAAAGTTATACAATTCTTGAACGATATAGAAAAATTGTTTCATTTCAAATGAAAAACTGGCTGCGTCATTGTTCAGTGTATGTGTTACCGACAAAACCCGAAATCAGTTGAAACTAGAATACACAAGTCGTATTTGACAAACCTAGTATTAACTAGTCAATTCTAGAAATCTCCATGGGCTTTTGGTAAACCTGGCTTTGACTAGTGAAAACCCGAAGTAACCAGCTGACTTTGTAAATACCCGAATCGTAACTGTTTTCCGTTCGAATTCGCTTTTTTACTGAAAAATTCAGGGAAAACCAGTTCAAGTTTTTTTACGTGTTGGTAGTTTGGCAGAAAATTCGAGCGGACATCTTAATTGAACAACCCTGTAGTCCAAAATTATTAAGTAATACACAGATTTTTGGATTGATTCCACGATGCATCTTCGTATTTTACTTACAATTAAATTGATAAGTTCATTTTGAATTTTATCTCCAAGATAATTCGTAATTCGTTTACCTTCATCTTGAAATTTATGTGCTCGATGTACTCGTACATGTTCGCGCATTACATCCTCAAAGCTTGCTATCATTTCCACGGCTTTTAAATAATTTCCATTATCTTGCTTAAATAATGAACTAGATGTGCCTCTAAACGCGAGGCATTGCCTTGAAAGATATTTAGTGATAGCCGCAATTCTGGTAATTACTGAGTGCCAATATTTCGTTTCGCGTTTGGATGATCGTGGATTTTTGGTGAAGCCTCAACTTAATTTCTGACCACGATTTTATGGCACTATTATGACTCGAAGATTTTTCATGACGATATACAGTTAGTGATAAATGTTGCCAGTCAAAAAATCCGTTTTCTGAAGAAAAATTTTAAATGTTTTCTTTTCGGCAAAAAGTAAACAACAGAGGCAGTTGATAGAATCTTTCGCAACAGAATAAATCAACCATTCTCTTCTCACTTCTTCATTATTTGCGAGAGTACGGAAGTAATACGACTTGGAAAAATGTTTTCCTTCAAGATTTTTAGGAAACAGACCATTGGCCACCTGCATAGGGCCGCGGTTCACTAAATACCTTACATTACTCGAAGACAGAGAAAGTTTCCACTCTCCGGGATCGTCTGATATGATTTCATAGTTGTCATCGGCGTCATCGCGTCTTAACTTCTTTCTGGGACTTGGACTTATATCCTTGTCCTCGTTCTCTGATTGCTGATGAGTTGATGTTGATGTTCCCGGTCTCTGTTCTGGTTCTTGTATACCTCCAAACCCTCCATCTTCTCCTTCGCTTTCGCCACCCGATAGCGACGACTGAGAAGATGTGCCGGGCTGATCTTTGTCGGTGTCGCCTTCCTCGTCGTCACGCACGAGAAGTGGGTTTTTCGCTGCTGTCCGATTTTTTTTTAACTTTTGTAAAGATCCTGATAATTTCATGTCCATCTTTTTTTTCATTTTTAAGGCGGCGATAGTGCGTGCTGTAATATTCCGGGATTCGGGGTGATAAATAATGCACTCTCACTTATACACTATCCCCGGGCCCGGTCCGATTCGTACTACTGGCCTGATACGTAATCGTCCGTCGCCCGAGCCTTTATTCTGCATCTTAGGTAATCATAACATATTCTCGTACACTACATCTCTTCTTTTCAATAATAATTTTAATAGAGACTTAACGATAACATACGAAGTATTAAATATAAGTAATAATAGTAATAATGATAATCAACTAACCAATTTTATAATATTTTATAATAATGAAACACCAAGTCAAGTTTGGGATGGGCTCCTGGGGGAGCCGAGTGACCCATTTTCCTCCTCGTGTACTCTCCATTCTCCGTCGATTTTCTTCAAATGCACTATATTCCTCCGCGCCTCTTGACCTGTTTCATCGTTTGAGACGCGTATGTCACTACCTTGACTGGAAACCACTGTATGGGGGGTGCTGCTGAAGTTGGGGGTCAACTTGTTCTCTTTAGTCGCGGTTTTGACAAGAACCTTATCCCCAGTAGATAGCGAGCTCCCCCGAGCCTTCCGTTTCTTGTCGCTATACTCTTTACCTAAAGTCTTCTTTACGTGGTCTCTGTCTTTGATTTCCTCGTCCTTGCTGAGAACGCCCGTATGAGAATTTGCGATGCTGGGTATCTTGTCTCGAAATTGTCGGTGGTAGAACAATTCTGACGGTGACTTGCCCGTGGTGGAATGCGGGGTGCTATTGTACATAGCAAGATAATCTTGAAGGTCCCGTTTCCAATCGCTTTTCTCGGCCTGGCTGATTTTCAGCCTTTTCAATATGCTCCTGTTTTGGCGTTCTACTTCCCCATTTGCTTGGGGCCAATATGGAATTGTATGATGGAGAGTTATTGCATTTTCTTTGCAAAACCTTTGCATTTCGAAACTTTTGAACTGTGGTCCGTTGTCTGCAGTTATTGTCATGGGAAGTCCTAATCGTGAAAAGATTTCTTTTAGGGTGTCGATTGTTTTGGCGGCTGTTATGGTCCTCATAATTTTTACTTCCTTGTAACGACTGAAGTAATCGATTATTACGAATAAATACTCCCCACTTGGAAGAGGTCCCATGAAATCCATGGCCACGTCAACCCAAGGAGCCATTGGTAATTCGCGACGTTTCATTGGTATTGGGGGATCCGGGGCTGCCACTACGGTGCATCCTTTGCAGTTCCTGACGAATCTTTCAGCGTCTTGGTCAATTTTTGGCCACCAGACTTTCGTGCGTAATCGTTGCTTCATTGCCACGATGCCCGGATGGCCTTCGTGGGCCGCTTTTAGAACTTCGGTTCGAAGTGTGTGAGGTATAACGATTTTATTGTTCCGAAGTAGTATTTCCTCGTAGATGCAAAGCTCGGATTGGAATATTTGGAAGTTTTTCACTGAATCGTCCCAATCATCAAATTTCAGCCCTTTCTTCGCGTTTTTGATCTCCTCGTCTCTGATTGAATGTTTTGTGATTTCCATTAGAGTAACCGCATTTGGTCGCGAATACTCAATAATTTGTCTAACGTGCTCTTCCACATGAAGTGTCGCGTAGTTGATCGGTGAGCTTCCACACAGTCGAGAAAATGGATCTGCGATATTCGCTTTCCCAGCACGGTAGACTACTTTGAATCTGTATGATTGTAAACGGAGTACCCATCTCTCTATTCTTGCACACGGCTTAGAGCGAGGTGCGAATATCGTTTCGAGAGGTTTATGGTCCGTGACCAGTTCGAATTCCTTCCCATATAGGTACATGTGGAAATGTTCCACTGCCCAAACCAGAGCCAGAGCTTCCTTCTCCGTTTGACAGTATCGCTTTTCACATTCAGACAGACTCTTGTTGCCGTAACTTATCACTCGTGGTTCATTTGCTTCAAATTGGACTAGAACCGCCCCTAGTCCTACCGGGCTGGCATCCGCGATTACTTGAGTACGATCTCTGGGGTTGTAGTATCCCAAGGACTTGATTTTGCCGAGGGAAACTTTGAGTTCCTCAAAAGCTATGGTTTGCTCTTTCCCCCATACCTCGTTCAGGCTTCCATTCTTCCTTAATTTGAGGCGGAGCAGTTTCCTAAGTGGCTCCGTTAATGTCGCCATGTTCGGGATCCACTTCCCTATATAATTAACGAGCCCCAAAAAGCTCTGAAGTTCATCGGTTGTGTGCGGCGACCTGAAGCTGTAGACAACTTTGATATAGCTTTCCAGAGGCTCTACGCCTCCAGCGGAAAGCTTATGGCCTAGAAACTGAACCTCCCGGGATCGATAATTGCATTTTTCTGCATTTAAAAGGACTTGGTTTTCTTGGAGGGTGCGAAGTGCCTTTTCTAGATGTCGATCATGTTCCTCCCTGGTTGCTCCGAAAACCAGGATATCATCGATAAAGTTGACCGTGCCCTCACATCCGGTTAATATTCGCTCCAAAGTCTTTTGGAAGATCTCCGGTGCGCAGCTTATTCCAAACATCAACCGTTTGTACCGGTATAGTCCTTTCTTCGTTAGAAATGTGGTGATGTGTCTGGAATTTGGGGCTACCTCGATTTGATGAAATGCATTTTTTATGTCCAGTTTGGAGAAGTACTTTGCATTTCTGAGTTGTGGAAGGAACTCGTCTATGGTCGGCAGCGGATAATTTTCCCTTTGAATGGCCCGATTGGCCATCCTCATATCGATGCATATTCTCAGTTCGCCGTTGGCTTTGAGCGCCGGCACAATGGGGGACACCCATCTCGAGGGTTCCTTGACTTCTTCGATTATGTCCGCTTCGATCAGTTCTTCGAGTTTCCGCTCGATCCTTTCTTCCAGAGGTATTGGGACCCTCCGGTATGGTTGGCTAACGGGTTCTACCTTGTCGTTAATGGGGATTTCGACCAGAATGTTTTTGAATTTGGGAAACTGTGAGATAGCGTTAATTTGAGTTCGCTGCGGAATTCCCAATCTTAGAACACCCAGTGCGATCGCTGTATTCTTCCCCAGCAGGTTTGCTGTGCCGTTTTCCACCACGTAAAATGTGGCGGATTGTTCGTTACCTAAAATGGATATCTGCGATTCAAAGGAACCCAAAACGTGTAGTGGTTTGTTGCTCCCATATGCGACAAAGGTTTTCTCAGGGTCCTTGACTTGATTCCGAACTTTTATGTTGAAAGCTTTCAGGGTTTGCCAAGTCCCCTCGCTTATCAAATTGCATTTGCTTCCAGAGTCTATTGTCAAATCGATGGAGACCCCTCCGAGAATGCAGCTGATGGTACTGTCATCATCAATGTGGAATACGTAGTCTACTTTTTCAGATGGTGTTGTGTCGTAACGGATCCTTCTCGAAGGTCCCGCTTCTTGCGTGTCCCTCGACTTCCTTTTGGATGGCCGCGTTTTGCAACATTTTTGATAGTGACCTTTGAATCCACATTTATGGCAAGTCTTATCAAAAGCTGGGCAACATTTATCCTGTCGCGAGTGATCTTTACTACCGCATCTAGAACAATTCGTGTCCCGGATTCGGTTCGGCCTCACTTGCAACCGATTCACATTTTCGATTGGTTGCATTTTGTCTCTTCCGAACTCCTCCAATTGCGAGTTGACAGCCTCTAACGTGTTAGCCTCAACGATTATGTCTTCCAATGTCGCTGCGTCACCTAGCGAAAGAATTTTCTTCCGGAGATCTGCCGAAAGACACTTTTCAGTGACCTGGTCGATGATATGGTCATCGGCTGCGGTGAATTTACATTTAGAGGCTTGGACTCTTAATCTGATGAGAAATTTGTTAAATGTCTCTCCCTGTTCCTGTTTCAGTAGTCGAAAGAGATGTCTCTCGTAAATCTTGCTGTATTTGGGAGAGAAATATTCGTCCAATTTAGCTATGGCCACTTTGTAAACATCTTGATTTTCTTCCGGATTAACTAGATTCGCTCCTGGGATGTTATAGAATAATTCCTGTAGCGCTAGTCCGCCTGTATGCAATAACATTGCCCGTTGTTTGGTTGGTTCTGTGATGTTGCTGGCCAAAAGATAGATTCCGAACCCTCTTTTCCATTTTTCCCATCTCAGTCCTAATGAGCTGGGGTCGCTCTCACAGTCGAATTTTTCTAGCACCGAGATGCTCGACATTGTTCTGAAACAATCTCCGGTTGCTGTAATTCGTCATTTCTCTCGAATCTCCGAGTCCCTGACTGATTACCTTTAGTACCGTGTACTTGTATGTACCTTGTACCTTGTACCTTGTACTTTGTACTCGTGCCTTGCACTTGTGCCTTGCACTTGTGTCTTGCACTTGTGCCTTGCACTAGTATTTCTTCAATTTCATTTCCGTAATCTGCCGCGTGCGACTGCGAAACCGGATTAAATTGTTACGCCTACACCGACCATTCCTTAATTAATAAGGACCTTTCAATAGTCTCGTCAATAATCCGAGGTCGTGCACCTTGTGCTTAATTTCAACTCTGAGTGCGTTTCGCCCTCTACTTTAAATTTGGATTTCGTTAAATACTTAACGTAGATTTACCTTGGTTCTCCGTGAGATCCGGTTTATCCTCGTCGCCAATGTAATATTCCGGGATTCGGGGTGATAAATAATGCACTCTCACTTATACACTATCCCCGGGCCCGGTCCGATTCGTACTACTGGCCTGATACGTAATCGTCCGTCGCCCGAGCCTTTATTCTGCATCTTAGGTAATCATAACATATTCTCGTACACTACACGCCCCAGACAATTTTTTAGTTTTTCGATTTTTATCCTGTCGATATAAAAAAAGATTTTGCATTTTGATTTTGTTTGAAATTACGTAAGCTTACGTTTTGAATTTTTATTTAATTAAAGATTCTTTAAATTAGAACACAACACCAAACGTATTGTCCAAATGTTCGACTCGGGTCAATTCAGATTATTCAGAAGACAGTTAGGTTTGAATGTGGCACCCCACCCCACAATTCCCACAAAGCAAAAGTTTATAGTTCTAGGATTTCTAGGAATACTAGGATTCTGAGACATAATCAGCGGAGAGTGCTGGCGCGGCGCCTACCAAGAGCCAGAGACAAAACAAAACAAAAAACACTTATCGAAACATCAATGAAAATATAGGTACTTTTATAAAATTGGGTGAAGGCAAGGCTACTAAATTGTTACAACTGAATTGAACAATTATATTAGTTGACAAATAATAATATCCACCTATTCGGAAACTCCTTGTTCAACCAGTTCCTAACCGGCATCGCGTAATGGGGAGGTAGGAGGTGCTTCATCCAATCGGAAAAACATATCCCTGCGCGTGTGAAGTGTCCAATTCGTTATTTTAAATATGTTGTAAGAACCGCAAAAAATTCTCTTCACCGGTGTGGAATAATCACACACTCCGTATAGTAATCTTAGCTTGGCAGAGTGCTGATCGGATTGGCCCCGTGCTGGAGGAGGGTCCGCAGTGGTTGAGGGCGAGCGTCGGCTTGCTAATGAGCTCGATCCAGAGCCGTAGAGTTTGCGGCGTCTCAAAATAGCGAACTGCCCCTAGGGCGTGGTCGGACGAGAAACCTTAATGGAACAAATCAGTTTGGTCAGCACGAGCGATGTAGGTGCAGTTGAACTTTACCTTGTCGAAAGGGTGCCATTGTAGGAGGACGATATGGCCGATCACGTGGACGAATTCGTTTAAATCCCCCGAAGGTTGCAAAGTTAACTCCCGAAGAATACGGTGAATTTTCGAAGTTACGAGTGAAGTATTCTCCTAGATAAAGAAGCTAAAGTAATCCCCGAAGGAAGATTATCGAGATCTTTTACACTTTACGAACACTAAGAACTCTGTCCAGGTGTGGGTATTGGCCGGTGGTCAAGACGAAAAAGAGCCAGGTAAAATCGCTAAGATTTAAAAGATAGCGACCCTCCCGAAAATGGGGGAAGCCTCCTACGCCAGTATCCCAGTCACGAGCGATTCGAAATTCTCACTCGGGGAAGAGAACCGACCGGAAACTCATAAATTGCCCTTCGGCTACTGACAGATGTTATTGTCAAACGCGTACAGAGCCACGGAGCGCGCTGTCAGCCACCAGCCGTCACTGACAATTAACTAGCATGTAAACAAGTTAGGCAAGGATGGGCAAGATGATAATGAATCACATCACAAATTAAATTAGCAGTTATGACATTCTGAGCTTCACTTTTACTAAACTGGACTAAAGTTTGATTTTGTGATCACAGGTTCGCTTTAGTTGATGAGTTGATGTCGATGACAGTTATACTACAGAATACTATCCAGAAGTGACACTCGGCTTGCCGCCTTTGATCTTTTGGTGTCAAATTTTCGAGACCTTGACCTGTAGGATTTTGTAGGGATATCTGTCATTTTCTGTGATACGCGCAAAATGTGTATGTTTGGTTGTATAACTCCAAGGGGCAGACTTTTATTAATGTGAACTATGACAGCTATTTACCGTCAGGAGTTACATCCACAAAATTATTATTGAGAAGTGTATTAATTATTCGGTGTTCGGTGGTGTGAAAAGCATGAAATTGTGGCAAACATTAAATTATTCATTAATCAAGTCGTGTCACGTGCGTCAAGTTGACAGAAATCCCTACGAATTTCGCGCGTGCGCATGTAAAATCATCCTCGTCTAGAAGCCAGTTTGTCACTTCTGGATAGTATTCTGTGGTTATACTCTTTCCAAAATAAACTGGCCATCACGTGACTAAGTCGCTAAGAAAATTTGATTGAAAAGCATTGATAACCATTGACTAATGACAGGTATTTGTTAGGTACTTTGGGGGTCACGAGATGGCCAGTTTATCTTGGAAAGAGTATACTGCAGTGAGTTTCTCACAATTGTGCTCACAATATAACTTCACCTAAACTTAAGTTGACTTCCACTTTTATTTCCAAACCGGCCGTAAATCAAAGTATTCATTCATTTTCTATAATACATTTATTCGAATAAAAATAAACAACAACAAAACGGAACAGCAAACAATAAAAAGTTCCTAAATCAAAAATTTTAATAATGAGTCAAGCCGCCGTTATTATCGATTACTTCTTGCAGTCTAGACGGCATTGATCTTATTAATTTTTCTAAATATTCAACACTTATATTTTCCCACGTTTCATTTATTCTGGTGATCAACTTCTCTCGATTTAGGGTTCTGGAAGGAACGGCATCTTTCCTATCTTACATTCTTCATGCCATGAGTCCCCAAACATTTTCAATAGGATTTAAATCCGGGCTTTTCGCGGGCCATGGCAAAACTTCGATGTCTTCCTCTCGACGAACATTTGATAAAAATGGTAAATACCTGCTGAAAAGTGAATCCATCGTCATATATTTGGGCCACTGATGGGCGCATAACGTTGTCCAAAATATACCGATATTGCATGCTATTTAATCGCCCCTCTGTCAACCAACAGACTCCGGGTCCTCGATATGACACCCAACCTTCCGCTTTTGGTGCGCGAATGAATAAAGTTTTCATCAAACCGCGGGTTTTGCGGGCGGTATACCTTTATTGGTCCATCATAAGTCGATTGAAACATCTTCATCTGAAAAAATCACGTTTTGCCAGAAATGGACAGGTTCTCGGACATATCTGCGCGCAAATTCTAAGCTGCGCTCCCGATGAATAGGTCGCAGTTCCTCTTTAATTGCTGCAGATCTCCTCTCAATTCCTGATCCCTTCAGTCTTCGCATCGCCGTCATTGCGAATCCGGGAAATTGCGTGAGACCATAGATAATCTTTGCGTGAGACTAAGGGCGTGATTTAGTGAGCCAAACGCACTCCTGCGCACTTGGTCAATCAACGCGATATCCTGTAGTTGGGTTGATTTCCGCGGTCTTCCACTTTCAAAACGTCTTTCGACGGTTCACCGCGCTTTTCGATATTTGGAGCTCCATAGTCACATTTCGAATGGACACCCCACTTTCCAGCTTCACTTCAGAACTTGGATGAGGCATTTGTGAAACTAGTCCATTTTTCAATTCGGAAATGCTGTGGCGCATGCGTGGCTTCTCGACCTTGAACTGTGCGTGACTGAAGTTGACTGGTGGATGAGCATAACCTAAATATTGTTTCGGAAAAATGACTGTAATTGCAAAAACAAACGGCTCACCATGAGTACAAAATCAAACAGAAAAATGGTGTGCGATGTGGGGGAAATTACCGGGCCGCCCCGCCAAGTAAACTTACAACCGGCCGCTTATTTAGGTTATGTTAATTACATCCAACAAGGACTATCGTTTTTGCGCACTCAGTAACTCATACTGCTAACCTTCTTGAGAAACCATACTAGGGCGCATGGAGTCTATGGCTTTGCGATGACGGATCGTTGGAATAATGGTCCGTAAGGGATAATCTGACAATCAGCTGATCGCTTGGCGTCTGTCATTAAAGTATACAAAGTAGCTAAAAAGTTTTTATTTCTGTGTTATGCAGAAGCAAACTGGTATCGGGTGAGAAATAATAACTGTCTATGTCCGTAACGACATGTATAAAAATACCGTATAAAGACCTGTAACACAAGAAGAGCGAATGTGGAGAAAACCCGTTACAAAATTTCTGAGCACTGCTTGTATACTTTGATGACAGACGCCAAGCGATCAGCTGATTGTCAAGTTATCCCTTACGGACCATCATTCCCACGATCCGTCATCGCAAAGCCATAGACTCTCCACATGCGCTTAAATCGCG
This sequence comes from Salpingus planirostris, assembly GCA_949788335.1. NCBI lineage: Eukaryota > Metazoa > Arthropoda > Insecta > Coleoptera > Salpingidae > Salpingus > Salpingus planirostris. Next base: position 2,965,702 of record OX460925.1, on the reverse strand, counting down.
CATGCGCATATCGAAATGAAAAATAGATTATTGAATTTTAATAATTGATTATTGTTATACAGTCGTTGTTATAGAGATACAGAACAATCTTGATTATATAAATAAAATTACAACAATTACCCAAAAACATTTTTTGAAATGTCCGAATTACACTGAACTATTTTTGGTTGTCTTTCGAGTTTTCCGCCAATTCTGAGAAATCATCAAGGTTATAAAGCATCCAACACACAATCTATTAGAAAATTGGACCGTAATTAGAATTAGATTTATTTTACAGACTCCGACGATTCGGCGGAAAACTCAGAGGCCAATCAAAAATTGTTCAGTGTAATTCAGACTTTTAAGAAAATTGCTCTTGTTCACTTATTTTAATGTTATGTGGATTGAACACTTGAAAATGCTTACCAGAAATAGTGTAAGACAAATTTTTCTGTAGCTGGAAAGCGCAATATCACTTCTTTATGCAATAAAACTCGTTATTAACGCGAAAAACGGCAAGGAACGATAATAGTCAGAAAACGTCATTCAGAAAGGCCGACTTGCGCAATTGCCATCGCAGTATTCCGGCCTGTTCTAGCCACGTACACTAAGCGTCAATGAAATCGGGACACCTCGATGTGCTGCGCCGGATTTAGGCAACCAAACATACATCAAATTTTAGTGCCGGCGTGAACGGGCTCTGCCACAGGCGTCTGGATATTTGCTGATATCTCAAAAATATGTCACAATGTCAAACTATTCACTTGAGTTTTGTGACAAAAATCGAGTAAAAAGTGTTTCTTTACAAATAATTCACGGAAAATCGAGTTAATTTTAGTGATCTTTGTGTTGATGAGTGCTGTACAATATGAAGGATTCAATCACAAGTCCATACTTATGGTGTCTATGTTTTCAAGATACTGAGAGTTTTTAAGCCTCTTTTGGTGCCTCTTCCTCTTCAAATTTCTGCGCAAGCGTGTGAGAAAAGTTGAGCAAGTAAACTCGTATCATTTACTTACATAAAGATTTCTTTTTCACAGATTATTGAAATGAAACTAATGTATTTAAGATCGAAGGAAAATCTCTTCAATTCATAAGAAATGATTAGAGAATAATTACCAGTGCCGATGCTATTGGTCCCTGAATAGAGGCACTCCTACCTTTTCACCCTCATATGCCCTCAAATTGTAAAAATAAAGAGCAGTTATTATTTCAATATTAAATTTGTTCGTAGTATTTATTTTATAATGGTAACATTTTGGTTGCTCTTATATGTGTTGCCGAAGCTGTTTTGGCTGCAAATATTGGTGTCTTCAGATCTGGTTGCTGCCGGATCCTAATGCTTTTTTGAATAACAACAATTTTTGCCATTAATCACAATTCACAATACAATCACAGTTGAAGCACTCAAGCACTCATCGACACAAATATTACTAAAGCACGCTAATATATCCATGAATTAATTGGAAATAAACACTTTTTATTCGATTTTTTCCACAAAACTCAAGTGAAAAGGTTGATATTTTGACAAATTTTTGAGCTGTCAGAACATATCCAGTCGGCTTTGGCACAAAGTCCGTTCACGCCAGCCCACAAATTGGTGTATGATCGGTTGCCTACATATCGGCGCAGCTACTCGAGGTGTCCCGATTTCATTGACGCTTAGTGTACAAGGATCTATGATTCGTGTAGTTCAACTCTAGGCCGCCCGATAGGTGTTCCGAAGGGCCGCATATGGACGAGTACCACAAGGCATATGCTCCCAGGACAGACTCGCTGGCGAAGAAGCGAAGGAACAAAAGCAAAGCACATGACCATTAGAACGCCGCCGTGGTTCGCTCACGCCACGGCGGTTCGAGCGGTGTCACGAGGTCCCGGGGTGGCCCACCGAGTACCACGCTGGGAGCTCGATCGACGCTCTGTTCGGGCCCGGACAACCATCCTATCATTGCGAAAAATATCTACTTAAAACGAGTTCGTAACAAACACATGAAGGGAAATTCACAAGGCTGTACCAGCTTCCGCCATAATCTCAAACTCAGCCTTGGCGATGAGCAACTTTTCTGGCGCTTACCGGCTCGGACGTCAAGACACGCTTAGACCAGGCGCAACAAGAAGTACGATCCCTAACAAACAAACGGCGGAGTAGGGGGCAAGAAACATTTTCCGCCGAATTTAATTTCTTCCCTCCTTGTTTTCCAAATAAGAACAGGGATTGATGCAACGAACGGTGGCCCTGGGACCGGAACGCACGTGGTCGAAGCACTGACTCACCTTTTTTGCCGCAACGTCGGCAAAGGTCGGCACCTTGATATGCTGTGGGGTCTCTTCTAGAACCTCTCGTAGAGCGAGTTACAAATCGTCTCCTTCTCAAACTGCGGAGACAATACACCTCATGACTTCCGTTATTTTCTTAAATTTCTTTTCTAGCTTCTTTTGTTCATCAGGAACCGACAAGAAAGCACCAAAATGACGAAGAATTGATTCTGCAATGGCGTCGGCAAAGGTCGTCACAGCATTCAGATCGGCGTTCTTCAGCCAAAATGTTCTGGGTGACAGCTGGAAGACGACTGCACCATATGGACGGTATCACGGTCTCTGGTACTCCCAGATTCTACAGATAACGGAGAAATTGAGATGATTTTCTATAACCAACCTCTTCATGCTCTAATAATCTACACGTCTTTTGCTCTTTAGAATAACTCAACCGAAAAATCAGGGTTTTTTTATGCAGAATATTTTCCAGCTGCCGGCGGATGACATCACGAGCTTCTGCTGCATATTTACTCTCGAAGAACCCAGCTAAATTACCGTACGTCGTTTTACCACGTGTGATCCTAAGTCAAATTGGTTTTCCAGCTGTACAAACCACATTTCAGATCGGCTGGCGAAAATGGGGGAATTTTCACCGTCACTCGATGAATCTGAAGATTCTGATCAGAAACATCTTTATGCACTTTGATGCACCCGTTGCTGGATGGTGGATGTCATTGTCGGCATAAGTTGATTTCGGTGGAAGGTTTTATGGTGACTAAGCTGATGACGCAGAACCAGACTGCTCTACTGTTGACAGTGAATTAGGCGAATTTACACATTTAAAAATCCTATTCCATATTTCTATTTCACTATTTAGGGAGTCTTCACTGTATCCCTTGGCCACTGTTGAAGGTTTCCATCCGCCACGAATTTTAAGGGCGGTTATATCCCCGTCATCATCCACAGGAATTGTGGATGTGTGTACAATTCGGGATTTTGCAATTTCAATGCGAATTGGCTGTTTTGTTAATTTCTTCTACTGATAATTCAAGTACCGTTCCTCTTTTGTACCTTTGGGGCGAAGTACTTCATAGTAGTACATACCATGTTTATTCGCGAGTTTGAATTTCTTTAAACAATGGGGTCGTCCACAGCGGCGGGGATAGCGAAACTAACTATCTGGGGTCTTAGAGTGGGACTCACTGATCACATGTATGTCCACGGATGGCGTTTAAAAGAGGAAAAAAATTTTTATTTCTGATTTCACAGACAAAATTATTCTTGATAAAATTGCCTGCTTGCTCTCAAACCTTCAAAACCCATTTCGTTTTCATTTCAACATGAACAGTTATTTTTCTATCAAATTGTATTTTAAAATTTTGGACTTACCAGCACAAGCACCCGTCAGAATGTCAGAACTTTGACAGATGGAAAAAATACTGATAGCGAAGATAATTCATGCAATGCATGTGACCTTGCGCCCTATTTATTGTCCAAGATTACATGAAAATATGAAATAAAATAAGAAAAAATTCAAATCTCATATTTAAATAATGCTGACACTTGGTCAGTGACTGTTGGAGGGTTTCGCACCATGGTTTCGTTTACTGGTACTTCGATCTGGATTCTGGATTCTGGATTAGGATTTGGAGGGTGAGTGGCTTGCGCCACTCTAGCACTTAGGCCTCTTACTTGGGCCCATTGTGCCACCCCTCCGGCGCAACTCCCTGCCGCCCGCCGCTAGGCCCGATCAGGTGTCGGTCGGAGCCTTCGCGCACCAGCTCATCTGCCTCTTCATTGCCCTGTATTCCTGTATGTCCTTTCACCCATGCAAGGTCTACGACATTTTCTGCCGCCAGTCTTTCCAGAGATAGGTGGCATTCCCAGACCAGCCCTGAATTGATCCTGGACCCTCTCAGAGCTAGCATTATTGCTCTACTATCTGTCATGATGCGTACAGACTTGCCCCTGATTCCAAGTTCAGTGGCTCTTTTGGTCCCTTGAGTCACCCCCGTCAGTTCCGCTTGGAACACGCTGGAGTAGCATCCAAGAGCTAAACTAACTCGCAGGTCTGGATCTTCGGAGAAGATACCCGAGCCCGTGCCTCGACTATTTTTGGAACCGTCCGTGAAGATGTTCACGTCCGATACTTTTTCTTCGCAACAGTTTATTTCAATGCCATAACGCCTTGTGAAGTTGTATTTCACCAGGATGCAATCAGACCTCGCCCTCAGAATAGGTACTCTCATGAGCGCCTCATTCAGGATGCGAGTGTGACCGCCATCGTGGTTTCTGTCATGCCATAGACCCTCAGCCCGCAGTCTCAAAGCCGCCCCCAGAGCCACCTCCTCGACGTACAGGTCGAGGGGAGGCAGGCAGAGAATCGTCTCCAAGGCCGCAGTTGGCGTCGTCCTCATAGCCCCAGTCACTGCCAGGCATATCAGCCTTTGGATGTGACTTATATGAGCCATCTCGTTCCTCTGTCTGGTTCTGGGCCACCAGACGAGCGCACCGTAGCAAAGCATGGGTCTGATGACCGCCACATATAGCCAGAGGACGATCCTAGGAGATAGGCCCCAAGACCGCGCAACAGCCCTGCGGCATTGCCAGAAGGCCGCGCATGCCTTGCTCACTTTCAACTCCAAGTGTCTTTTCCAGTTGAGTTTGCTGTCAAGTACGATTCCCAGGTACTTGACTTCCTTCGTTAGACTAAGTTGAGTTCCCTTCAGTCTAGGTAAGGTCATTGCACCTAGCTTTCGTTTTTTCGTGAAAAGAACGAGCTCCGTTTTCACGGCGTTTACCGAGAGGGAGCGTTCCGTTGTCCATTCATCAACTATGTCCAGCGCGCTCTGCATAATGTTTCAGAGTATGCTCTCATGTTTACCCGTAAGCAAGATTGCCAGGTCATCTGCATAGCCAATAGTGTGGAACCCCGACTCATTGAGCCGGCGCAGCAAGTCGCCAAGTAATATGTCCCATATTAGCGGGGATAAGACTCCACTCTGTGGACAGCCCTTGCTAACGACACCCCTGACGGTGCAATCCCCTACACTTATCTGTATTGCTTGCCACTCCAGGGCATGCCGAATCAGCCCACACAACATGGGGGTTACGGCGTGTTCCTGTAGTGCCTTGGTTATGCTTTCGAAGGTTGGTCGGTCAAAAGCGCCTTCGATGTCTATAAACACTCCCAGGGTAGATGATTTGACCTCCATCGACCTCTCGATTCTGCTCACCACTGCGTGCAGCGCAGACTCGGTCGATCTTCCTGGGATGTATGCGTGTTGACTGGGATGAAGAGGGCGTTCCACTAGCGCCGTATCCCTGATCTCTCTGACGCACAATCTCTCTGAGGTCTTTAAAAGAAAAGACGTTAGACTGATGGGCCTATAGGATTTTGCCGCGGAGTAGTCCGATTTCCCCGGTTTTAATATAAATATTACTTTAACTTCCCTCCATTCCCCGGGAATGTATCTGAGGACGATACACGCCCGGAAGATTCGCACCAGGTGGTCTAGTATGATCTCCAAACCCCGGTGGAGAAGAGCAGAATACACGCCATCCAGCCCGGGTGATTTATAAGGAAGGAACGATTTGATAGCCCACGCTACTTTTCAAGCACTTGCAATGCGAGCGGCCACAGCCCAGTCTACAGCAGTAGGGTCCGGGGCGACGTACTCGGGCCAATCAAGGTCAGGTGCTACCATACAATCCGGGAAATGTGTGTCCATCAGCACCCCCGCAGTCTCCGCTAGGTCGGTAGTGTAGGTACCGTCCCCTCGCTTCAAACTGCTGGGTTGTTGATTCGGGTCTTTCGAGATGATCTTCTTCAGTCGGGCGGCTGAGGCAGTGGACTCCATGCCACCACAGAACGATCTCCATGCCTCCCGTTGTCTTTTGCGAATCAACCCTTTGTACACTTTGCGGTGCTCGTTGTAAGCTTCCCAGTCCGTGACATTTCGGGTGGTTCTGGCTCTGTTGAAGAGTTTCCTGCTTCGCGCCCTGCGGTTGCCAAGTTCTGTGCACCACCATGGTGTCGCACGACCCCCGACAGCCGCAGTGCGCAGCGGGCAGGTACTTTCATATGATTTGATGAGACTTGATCTCTCAGATGCAACGCCCTGCTATACCTGCTCAACCGTTGTAATGTCCTGTGGTATATGTGAGACTCCCAGGGATCTTTCCAGGTGCGCACGAAACGACTCCCTGTCTGTCTTCCTGGGGTCCCGGTGGGGGCTGCTCACTATTTCCAGGGGGGTGTAACGCTCGGGCCGAACAAAACCCGAACATTTCCGTACTGAATAAAAAAAATGATGCAACCTGATATACACCAAGTTTTGTGGTTCCCCCGAGCGCCCGTGCTTCACAGCTGGTTTAGTCATCTCCCTCTATGTCTTTCTGTCTCTCTCTTAATCTCCGTCTGTCTGCCATGTGATTTGGTTTCGAAGCAATGTTTACGTTTGGATGTTTGGACTATTCGAATGGTGCATGTTGCGCGGGATAATTAACGTATTCGTATTATATCATTATATTGATAAGAATATTGAAACATGACATTATTGAATTATAGCATCATTATAGTGGAAAAATATTTTTTTATATGATTTTTGTAGCCCATCTCAGCGATATACGGATATAATAAAGGGACAGGCGTGTTGAACGGGCAACGCACGTATTTGCGCTTTGCGCTTTCGATTCTTGTTTCCTTTTTTAAGAAATAAGAGTGAAACCTCCACATGATGACATGATTATGAATCTATACAAAACATTCCCCAACATACACATACCCATATACTGTAGAGGCCGATAGGACTATACATAGATCTGGATGGACACCTACAAGCCTACAATCTACAAGGAAACCATAAGGTTCATTTTTCTACTTTTTGGTGGGCATCACAAAAGCGCCAAAGGCCATAATCAAAACAATGAGCTAGGCAATAATACGATAATACGATAATACGAAATACAAGACGAAACATATAGTCGTCGTATATGGCGTTAATTTATCCAATTTATTTATTTCTTCAAGTTATTGTTTCAAGATCTATTTCACCCGACAGGCTGACGGATTTTATAATCTCTTCTTGGGCTCAAATAATGTAATATGAGTATTATTGTGATTACTTATAAGCGCATAGCGTCTAAATAGGTCGAATGAGTTCAGTCTTTGAGAACCAATACGCCCCTACCCATCTTCTCATAATCCAACGTCTGGATACCCATTCAGTTATTGAAGACTTAGTGGTGTTTTTGGCTATCGCACTATCATCAGTTCAATCGCTGTGTGTCTTGTGTAATGAGGTATTGAGACATTATCAAAATTAACTGCTGAAGTCAAGGGAGTGTGTCGTTGAGTTCAGTCGTTCAGACAAGTTCACTTCATCTTGAAAACGGATAAACTGAACACCTCAAAAAGTAAGTCGTTGAAATTTTAATGTTAATAGTTCAACAAGTGTATTGATTAATTCCATAATAATGATTCTCATTAGATGGCGTCGGGAAATAAGTGCCAATATGTTGGCTGTGAGAAAAACGTCCGAACTCACAAGGGACTTCGCCGATACAGTTTCCCCGTAAACGACGTCGAAAGATGCGAAAAATGGGTTGTGAACTCCGGTAAGTAATTTTTTGGGGTTTTATACTTGGTTATATTATGCACCTTGACCTCAGATCAATCAAATGTAGTACCCTCCTTAATGCCCCAAACTCACACAATTCCAAAGTCAAAAGACTTCGGGCAGATGGCGCTAGTAGGACACTCTTGACGCTATGCCATCACGACTTCATTCTTTCTTCGTGTGTCGAACTCGCACGTTCTCCAAAAAGTGTTCACTTATAGTTGAGGTGTTTTTTGTGTGTTTTCTTACCAAAAGGGATAGAAAATCATTGTCATTAATCGTCGACACGGTCGGCTTTCTAGGATGACCTGAAAAAGGTATTAATCGTTCTTTGCAGAGAGGAAATCAGAAGATTCTAGCGAATCTCGTGTGAGGTTAGAGGCGGCGGCGTCGGGCTGGAACTTGTCGCGTCCGCCTCGGGCCGAACCCGGAACCATCACACGATTCCCTCGCCGTATTCGAGAAAAGCCTCGAAGAAAATAAGGAGTCCAACGGAAAGGAGAGAAGAAAGGGTGCAGATTGGACTGTAGTGCGACAGTTCTGGTTGTCTCAGACTGGCACATATTTCGGTGAAATATCCCTCGAAACCTCCTCTGGGTCGATAATTCTTTCTGGGGGCCTCAGAATCATTATCACGTTGGCCCAATACGGCTAATTCTACGAGGTGAAAATTCTTGAAATGGCCCTACGCATGCAGGTTAGTGCAACAGTTTCTGGGGGTCTCAGACTGTCGCGAATTTCGGCGAAATATCCGGTACAACCCCTCTTGGGCGATAATTTCTGGGGGTCTCAGAATCATTATCACGTTAGCCCAATTCTGCTAATTCTACGATGTGAATGTGAAAATTCTTGAAAAGGCTCTACGCAAGCAGGTTAGTGCAACAGTTTCTGGGGGTCTCAGACTGTTTCATATTTCGGTGAAATATCCGGTGCAACCCCTCTTGGGCGATAATTTCTGGGAGTCTCAGAGTCATTATTACGTTAGCCCAGTCCTGCTAATTCTTGGGGTATGAATTTCTGAAAATGGCGCTAGGTGAACATGAGAAATGGCCCGGTCGGGCCGCCGCACCAGCGCCAAGGTCAAGCAGGACGAACGCGCCCAGCTGTTTGGGCGAGCGCCCAACTGTGACGTCAGTCTTCAAAGCTAAGCAGCGTTCAGCGCGGCCGCCGTTTGGATGGGTGGCCGCCCGATGCTAGAAGCTAAGCAGCATCGAGCGCGTCCCGCTTTTGGATGGGTGACCGGCATGTGTCATGTCTGTCGCCGGCGCTAAGCAGCATTTAGCGCGTCCAGCGTTTGGATGGGAGACCCCGATTCTAAGCAGCGTTGAACGCGTCCCGTTTTTTGGATGGAGGACCGGCATGCGTCATGCGGGCCGTCGATGCTAGAAGCATCAAACCAAGTATCGAACGCAGCATCGATCACGGTGGCTTCCCATGGGCGGCCGAATACGCCACTCGCAAATTACATGAATTCTGTGCTCGGCTTCTTCAGGCTTAAAAGGCGGGTTCTTCTGGGAGTCTCAGACTAACTTGTGCTTTGAATAGCTTTATTCCTTTTTTCAAGCGAAAATCAGGAAGCTTTGCAAATTGATTCTCTGTCTCAAGAAGTTTTGAGCGTCTTGGACCGCGTTGTCGTTGGAATGAATTACGTTGACATTTCGGCTGTCGTATCGCAGCTTTTTTCAATTAATTCCTGTACGATCGTTAGGAGAAGGTTTTCCGTGTTCTTCCGTCTAAAATTCGGAGGGTAATTCTTGAGGAATATCCGCACAATAAAAATTGTGACTTGGCGCGGGTCCGCCAACGTTAAATCCCGATATTGGATCATCGGAATCTGCAATGGAGAGACGCAAGGATGGAACGTTCAGCCACAAAATAAGGTGACCCTTTCGGTTCGAGACAGCCGGTGTCTCTGTTTGAGGAAAAAGAGGCGGGGCACAAGTCCAACGATGATGAAGTACTTGGCAGAAACTTGACCGGGGAAGTCGCCCGGGTCAACGCGACAAAGAATCCAGTTGGGGTGTCAAGCTCTGAAAATGTTTTCCCTATGCAGGGAAAACCGAGTTTAGACTCGAAGGGTCCGATCTCTCAATTTGTGGAAAGTCAGAGGTAGCCTAATCCAAGAAAATCTCGGAGTCGGGCCAAAAAGTGCGATCGCTATCGCCAACGCTTCCCCGACAAAAAGAACAACAGCTTGGGTGGCAAAAACGTGTACAACACGCACAGAAATCGAGAATTCTCGGTTTGGGACCGCTTTTGGGTGTTGTCTAGGACATAATCAGTTCGTTTTACCCATTTAAATGTGCCTGCTTTCCAGAGGTTTATACAAATCGAGGAATTTCTTGAAGTTCGTATTTTAGAATAAATACTAGTACATGTGGGCTATGCACGGCTCCTGTTGTGTGACGATGGAACCGGTGGTTTCCTTCCTGAGTGGAAGGGATTGTCTTCTATTACTCAGTTACTGGGAATTTACGGGGGACTAGAATAGAATACGAGTACTCGTTACACTTTTGACAATCGGATGCACGTCTTGGATTTTAGGATTTCATAGACATCGTTAGGAAGCAGCATCTGTAATGCTGTGATGATGTGACAGAGAAAAGTGGCCGCTTGACAAACTAGGGTTCGTGATCGATACCAACAAGGCGTCTTATCCCGATCCGGGAATGCAGATTCCTTGTTTTGGAGGTTTCGGTTGAACTCTCTTTCGATAACTCGGCTCCCTTCAAGAAACAACAAGGAGTTGTTGAGAATTTTCGAAAATTCGAACGAAACAATGCTTGCAAAATTTGAGATTGTGCCAACCTCTAAATCAGCTTGGTCGGGTTGTCCTGCGGAAGTTGCGGGTGTACGTAAACAAGCTGTTTAAAAGAACGAAGCTCTTAGCCTTCGTAAGGTCAAACGGAATTTACGAAGTTCGAATGTTTGCCTAGATCGCTTTTAGCAGTTTTTCAGTGGTGAGAGAAAAATGTTTCGGATGCAGATTGTCCCATCAGCAATACAATTTGGCAATCGAAATTTCCCTTGATGCATCTTGCAATGGAGAGGGTGTTGAGAGCAAGCGAAAGTTTTATGGTTCTTTCATCAAGAGGAACTTTACAATAAGCTATCTGAGAGTCATGGCTCGAAATGTTTGCTTCAAACTCGAGGGATTGGGAAATTCTCGTCCGAATTGGCTATACAATGTAAATTTCATACAGAATCGTGTGCGCGGTGTCCGCTTTCCAAGTTGAATAACGTAGCAAATTGTACACGTTACGGTGCGAACATCAAGTATTCTGGGTTTTGCGTCTAATTAGATCCGCAGACAAGATGAAGCTGTTTCCTAATCCCAAGGACACACTCCGGAAACTAATTTCGAGTTAAACAATTCTGTTTTTGGCTGAAATCGGGGAGACATTTGGTGCACTCGATTTTCATGTTTGCTTACAGACATAACACTAAATGTAAGATGTTAGTGTCATGGTTTCCAGACTCCAGACAAGTGATTTTGGTGTTGACGTTTTCCCAAATCTGGTCAGATGTGACGTTCTACGCATTTCTCCTATTGGCACTCATTTTATGAGTACTTACGGAAACTATAACCAACAGGCACGTTTTTTCAACGTGAATGGATCTCAATGGTCCTCCGTCGACAGCCAACCGCATCGGCTTTAACCTACCATAACTCTGGTGGCAGGTCAGGTCAGGTCAGCTCATCACTTATGCGATGAGGGAAGTTCCTGAGGAAGCTATAACACTTCCGTTCGTTTCACTGTCTACTGCCGCATTCAATCGAATGGAACCAGTTTGAATGGGTGTTTTCACGGAGCGCTTAGCTCTACAAGAGCCGCCGTTGCGCCTTCTCTGTCAACCTCGTAGGGCAAGGAGGAAATGGTTAAATGTTTTCAAAGGTCCTTTTTTCAACTTGAGGCACTACAATCTCGTACAGCACCAATAGAATCCTTCCACAGTTCTCACTCTTCAGGAAAATAGGGTTCCGAAATAGTTCTTTCCCCCAGATTTAACCCAAAAGTTGGTGAACTTAGAGACGGCTAACCCTTCTTCCCATTCGTCTTGAAAATATCCAAATGATTACTATTAAATATGAATTTCGTATATTGAGCCTAAGCAGAACGTAATATAAATTACATTTTTAATGTTGAAATTGAGGTCCAAAAGAGCACTCAAAGAGAATTTTAAAAAATGGAAAAAAAAATCCTCTTTGAGTGCCCTTTTGGGCTTCAATTTTAACATTAAAAATGTAATTTATAATTTTTAATACATCTACATGTAACATGTAAGACTAATATTATTAAAAATCTTCTTTGACGCTCTTGGTAATTTCGATGTTCTGTTTGTTTATATAGCTTTGATAATGGTCTAATTATTTGAGAGCGAAACAGCTGTCAGCAATACTTTCAATAAAGAAAAATTTCTCGTGGAGATGGGCTCGATATTTTATTCCTGAATTCATCTTACCTCCACTATGAGTTTGGAAAACCTCTTCAAATTACTTTTTAACTTTCAACCAATATTGTAATTTTGCAACACCCACATTGTGCCACTCCTCATAAAAAACAGGCTTTTCCAAACTGTTATATAATGAATCTGGTGATTTCATTATGCAACTTGGTTATTTCATTATCGCACAGGTCCATAATTTCACTAAATTTCAACATGAAAACCGATTTCAAATTGTTACAATCATTATTTTTATTGTTAATCGTTTAGTTGGTTCAAATCGTTAAATATTCTGTGATTTAGAATAGCAATTTGGGATCTTTTCTTTTCCGTTAGCGCCTCGCACTACACAATTTTTTATTTCATAAATGAATAAATTAACATATATGTTCTACTTCATTTATCGTGTTTTTTAATGAATGTCAATTAATAAGAGTAACGCGTTTGTAGGAAACATTAAATTGTTGGGTCTCGGTCCAGAAGTATTGAAAAAGAAATTCTTGTGCCAAGATCACTTTGAAGCCCGCCTAGTTGCAATGCCAAGGATGGATATCTCAGCGGTGCCTCTGAGACATCCAAACTTAGACACCAAAGAAGACGAACCTATCCCGGAATTGGTGCGACAACAAGCCGAGGACCCGACGGAGTCCGTGGACGAGACCTCTGACGAAAAAATATCTGTCCTTTTCCCAATCAGGAATACTTACGATATTGTTCCTTCATGTAGTGGTTTTGGTACACCACGCCATAAGTGGACTCCCTCTCGTACATTGCTGTTTTTGACTCCCGATAAGGCGAAATGTGATCAAGCTATTCATCCTACGACTCCTGCAATTAAGCCCACGGAAACAGAACAATTAATTATTGATATCACGAATATGCCGTCGCCGCCGATAGTACCAACTCCCGTGAAAAGAAAATTAGAATTAAGAGACTCGGAAACTGATCAGCTGTGGAAAAATCTACTAGACACCCAGAAAAAATTAAAGATGGCTGAAGCCAAACTTCCCGCGTATTCATGCCAGAAGCATCCGAGTTATTTTGAAACATTATCAAACGTGGACGAATTTCCCAAAGCACTGATAAACATGCAACTTCGTACAAAGATAGGGGCTCCTTACAGTACCGACGAAAAAATTTCGTCTATTTCATTTTATCATATGTCTCGAATAACATATAAAAACTTTATAAAACGAGGATGGAAACTCCCTGCAATAAACACCCTTCAAAATTGGCTTCGAACTTTCACGTGTAAGCCGGGCATGTTGAATACGGACTTTTTCGAGAGGTTTGCATACAAAATAAGCACGATGGAAGCGAACGAGAAAAAATGTGTCTTATTATTTGACGAAATTTCCCTTAAAACGCACTTGGAATTTCAAACGAAGAGGGATGTTATTGCTGGTACCCAGGATTTGGGTGAACTTGGTAGATCCGATAAAAAAGCTACCCAAGTTTTGGTGTTTATGGTAAGGGCTCTGTTTTTAACATGGAAAACGGCAGTTTCTTATTACTTTTCGGCGGGACCTGTTAAAGGAGATGATCTGAAAGTCCTTGTTGAAAACAATTTGAAAAAGATGCGAGAAATTGGCCTGGAACCCCTCGCAATCACATTTGATCAGTCTTCTACCAACCAAAAAGTATTTACTTTGCTTAAGATTACGAAAGAAACGCCGTATTTTGAGTTCGATGGCAAGAAATGTTACGCGCTATTCGATGTGCCTCATTTGATGAAAAATATCCGCAATCATCTTCTCAAAGACAATTATCTGTGGAAAGGGGAAGAGATAAAGTTGGAATACATAAGAATTGCGTATGATATCGATAAAAGAACCAATAACGAATTGGCGCATTTGACTAAGATTCATTTTGACCCTAACAGTTTTCAAAAAATGAACGTGTGTCCAGCGGTTCAACTTTTGAGCCATCGAGTTGCAACTGCCATCAAAACCGCCATTCGAAGTGGTGAAATTGACGAGAAAGCATCGACCACCGCGAATTTTGTAGAAACAATTGACCGGTGCTTTGACGCTTTAAATAGTCGCGGTGAATTTGCACGAAAAGCGTGGAACCTGCCTTTATCTTCTTCAAATGTCGAAGTACATAAAGCTTTGGATGAGGGATATGAAATGATGGAAAGCATAGAGAAGATTGGAAAAAGGAAAAATACCAGACCAAAGTGCTTCGATTGCTTTCTTCTTTCGATTAATGCAATTAAGGCTCTGGCGGCAGACTTGGAGAAAGACGGTCATGTTTCCCTTTTAACATACCGCTTGAACCAAGATCCGCTAGAAAATCAGTTTGGGGCATATCGTCAAAAAGGCGGCTGTAATGTCAATCCAACAACAGTGACATTTGAAGCAGTCTTCAAATCTTGTCTTTTTATGAACTTGACGACTCCAATCGAGACAGCTAATTGCGAACCCGATCAAGGTTCTAACGTTTTCGAACCTTTCGATGCGTTTCTCTATCAAGCCCCTGTCAATGACGACGATTCCGGAGATAATCCGAGTGTGAACATTGAGAGTGAAACCGACGATATCGACAACGAGGAAGAAACCGAAATTTTGGCTGATGACGTTGGTATTCATTTGGCTGCGGAACTAGTTCGTAAATGTATCGAAAAGTACAATTGCGAAAATTGCAAACACAATTTGGAAAGCCTCGACAATATCACTCGGGATTATAAGCAATTAGCTTTCTATACTGATTAGGCCTTAGATCGTCCTGATTATTTGAAGGCGCCATCTGATCTTGTGTTCCGATTTGTTCAAATATCCTTGGGGGTGATTAAACAAGAAATGCCTAGGAAATTTTTCAAGTCACACTTGTCGTTTTCTCTGAAAGAAATCGTAAAAAGAAAGTTATTGTGTGACTTAGAGGAATGGTTCGAGACTCATCTTCAATGCAACGTGCATCGCGATTTCATGTTGGATAATTTAATTAAAACAGTTATTTTGAGAGAGTGTCGGTACAAAAGGCATGAAATCAAGTCAAATTCATCAACTGAACCACAAAGAAAATACAATGAAGCGAATATTGTGGCACACAGATAAAAAGAAAACTGTATTCACAATTTTAATTTTTTTCAAGGCGCCATTCTTTTTGTATGATCATTTATTTCCAAATGCCGAATAAAAATACCTATATTATTATGTATGCACTTCTGATGACAATGACATAATGTACCTGTTGTTATTAATTTTGATATTTATTTTTTGTTTCATATATGTATTTACGGTGCGATCGAGAAAATTTCACATAAAGGGAGGCTATGACTATCATTCTGTCTCATCTGGAAACTACTAAAAGGGTAGAGAGCGTAGAGAGAAAATGATAGTCACAGCCTCCCCTTATGCCTTATGTGAAATTTTCTCGATCGTTCTGTAGATAAGTTTCTCCAACTCTGTTGATTGATAAAATTTACATCCCGACGAGTCGGACTATAATAAAGATTTATATTCCCTTCAGAAAGACTTGTTGAAAAATTACAGTTTGCTACCAAAAAATTGGAATTTACTCAATTTAACATTAGGAGGACCTCAACTTACCATGATCGCGTCACTGTAGTTTCTTCATATCGCAAACACTTCAGGGCTACCATAAAGGAAAGACATTACAGTTAGTTTCATAATTTTTGATGATGCGGTTTTGGAGTTTTTTAATAAAAACCGTACTTACTACCTCAACTTTGAAGCCGTCTAGCTCCTCACACCGACAACTTTTACCTAAGGTGAAATAGGTCAAATCGCCATATTTTCTGACGATCTGTATACGGTTAAAGTTTGTCGGTGGAATTCTGGGACACCCTGTATAGTGTTATTTTTCGGAACTTGTTCTGAATGCTAGCGCCGCATGTGTTATTGTCCAAAAGTTCTATTCGACGCTGGCGCCATCCGTGCTATTGTCCAACATTACATAGGAACCGAACGGGCGTTATACCCCCCTGCTATTTCACAGCACTTTATGTTGAAACTTATCCATCGGTGATCGGACATGGACACATCGGGTGCCACATGCCAATCCGCGATCTTACTTGAAATGTTTGCGGATGCCAGGGTGATGTCTATCACTGTTTGGCACCTAGAGGTGACGAAGGTTGTTTCGCTCCCTCTATTAACAATTTCTAAACTAGTGCTAGCAATATATTCTAGTAGTGTCTTACCTCGATTGTTGTCGGCGCTCCCCCAACTTGTGTGGTGAGCGTTCGTATCACATCCAATAATGAGGTGTTTATTTCCGGCCTCACAGTACTCGACGAGGTCCGTCATCTCTCTTGGAGGTGGGGGTCCTATCGAGTTGATCGGCAGGTAGATTGATGCGATGATTACATCTTTTTGTTGCCCGTCCCCTGTATCGCAGCTGACACGTACAGCCGTTAGGTCCCCGGTGCAGAACTGCGGTACTAGGTTGGCTTGAAATTGCCTCGGTATGTATATACAAGTCCTAGGCCTGTCAACATTCTGTGTTACATATACGGTACCACTTAATTTGCCCAGTCCACAGACCTGGCCTTTCACGCACCAAGGCTCCTGGATAAGGGCTATTGTAGTTTTAACGCTGTCCAGGTGGCGGCACAAAGTTGCGACCGCCGCCCGGCAGTGTTGGAGGTTTGTTTGTATGAAACTTACTTTGGTGGCCATCCGTGATCCGCAACAGTTTGAGAAGGACCAGGTTGTCAAATGACAGCCTGGTTCCTCAAACGACGGACGGTCCTGTGGCCGTCGAGGAGGCCGCCCGGTCGGTCGACTGTTCGTCCTCCTGGGAGGGAGCATCGACCTCACTGCGAACAGTGGAGGCGGCCTGGTGAAACTTTACCTTTAGGGAGGTGAACAAGTAGTTCAGCCTCCCTTGTTTGCTGTCGAAGGATTTGACGACGGCCTTCCTCACACCAAAGACAAGAATGGTCCCTTTCGGGACATCCTTGGCCGCGGTGTGGGAGGTCATCCACTCCCCCACTTTTGCCCATGGATTTTGGGCCGCCAAGCGTCGCAAGACTACCTCCGTTTCCGCCGGTTCGCCCGGAATCCACAGAGTCATCTTGGTCAGCTTTGGTAGCTGATCCACGGGGATGACGTCCAGCATTGCACCTTCCCATTGGGGGGGCAATTCTGCGATGGTTTTCTTTAGCCAAGCTAAAGAACTGTCATTTTCACAGTTGATCTTGAGGACCTCCTGTGAGTAGTTCCAGGACCGGAAAATAGGTGGGCTGGCCGAATCCCTGAACAGTTTCCTATCCAGACATTCCGTCAACCTGGCCTGCAATAGCTCGACCCAGGCAGGTTTGATTCTGCCGAGGGAATTAGAGTCCCAGTCCTGCTTGTCGATGATTGCCACTCTCAGGTGAGCGCCAACCATCCCGAACAGGTCCGGAGGGCCGTTTTGATGGGCCAGACATCCCGCCCGCCTGCCGCGCAACTCTCTTGTTGGGATTGACACCCGGAGAGTGAGCGGGAAGCCATCGGACCTCTGCCTCTTCTTTTGTGTGGGGTACCCGCTGCCCGGTTTCGGTTCTTCGCCCTGAGGCTTCCGACCCTCAGCCAGGGAGCTGTGACCCTTTGAATCATCGGGAGTGTCCCCCTTCGCGGTAGAGGTGTTGCCGGTAGCCACTAAAGCCGCCTGCCTCATCCTCTGTCGCTTCTTTTGTTGAGCTCCGGAAATCCGTTTCCGGGGCTTACTTATTTTATGAGTTGAGTCTTGCGATTCAGCCTCATGGGTTTCGGTTTCAGGATTATTCGATTCCATACTAACAAACGAGAACTTCGTCTCACGAGCTCCCCACCCACCACGGAGTCCAACACGGGGACGTCAAAAGGACGCCAGGGCTACTCGCGAGATATAGCCCCCAGGTGCGAGTTGCACACGAGCAAGCCACGCACCCTGGAAACCAAAGGTGCGCGCCCGCTGCGCACCCCTCTGCACCCCAAGGGCTCAACTGTCAAGCGCGAAATTTGATTCTCAAGAAATATTTCTACAATTCGGCCATTCTTGACTAATTGATCGTCTCGATCACCTACACTAAAGGAACAATACAAAAATATTAGAAGTTATTCCTTAACCTGAATAAAGTGAACAAGAAACATTAAATCAATGGATCATTCTCTAACACATAAATTCCATACCATAAACATATTCATAATATCATCATAAGCATCGTAACATAACAGAAGTACATAAACATTTCATAATATTATCATGGGCATAAAGTCATTGTTCCATAACATTTTGTCATAACTCATTTCAGTCTCATAAAATCATCAAACGACTTTTGGTACACGTCATAAGTATCATAATCATAAGTACCTAATTTATATAGGAGATCCAAAGTCAACATTAACAAAAACAAATAAGAACTTCCAAAATTACAAAATTACGCAAGACAACACCCAGGGTTTCATGTCGGAAGCTGCATACGGCAGTTGCGTCACCTGAAAACCCTCAACGTCTTCAATATAATACCGATCGTTACCTAAAACAGTCCTAATCTCATAAGGCCCGCGAAATTTCGGTAAATGTTTCTCATTTATACCGGGTGTTACATCAAAATTGGTACACATTACAAAATCACCTAATATCATATTGTCGAGCAGGTTTGTGCGACTTATCATAATAACGTTTTGAATAGGTCTGCTCAGCAATGAAGAGGCAGATGAGCTGGCGCGCGAAGGCTCCGACCAACACCTGATCGGGCCGGAGCCGGTGCTACCGGTAGCCCGTTTTACTCTGAATACCCTGATTAAAGAAGACACCCTGACCAGACACTCTGCGCGCTGGGAATCGACTGAAGGCTACAGACAGGGGAGGGCCGCCATTAAGGTACCATTCCTCAAAAGAGCCAAATGTTGCCTGCGACTAACCAGAGACAATCTCCAAAAACTCGTAGGGATATGGACCGGGCACGGCCGACTGAACAAACATCTCTACACGCTGGGCGTCGTAACCGATCCTGTTGTAATGTAATAATGTAGACGACCAGTATTACTTACTAGTTTGTGGTTCCCCCACTATTCTTGTGTACTTACTTTATTTCTACTGTGCGCCTACTTCTGACTCCTGATCGTGAAGTCAGTCTGCTCCCAGCAATGTTATGAGTGTACCGATTATACCGCTTACAATAAACACACTCTCTTCTAACGTGACTCTTTATTATCATACCAAATAAAGATCATAACATGGCGCAGCCGGTGAACAACAACAATGGACAACCTCCACAACCACTTCCACGAATGGACTTTATTTCCCAACCATCTCAAATGGCTTTCGATGGTGATTTAGGGAAATGTTGGAAACGTTTCAAAAGTGCATGGAAAAGATACGCTTCTGCAACTTCGTGTGACCGATGCGAACCTCGTGTGCAAGCCGCTACATTCCTCCACGTTATTGGGGAAGAAGCTTGTGACATCTTAGACACGTTAGATCTAACCGAGGCCGAATTAGAAGACTTGCCGACAATTATACAGAAGCTGGATGAATACTTTGTACCAAGGACCAACGTAAGTGTTGAACGCCACAAATTCAATACGAGAACGCAACTTGCCGGAGAAAATTTCGATAATTTTCTGGCCGAACTTAAACGAATTGCCGTCAATTGCGAATTCGGTATTTTGAAAGATAGTATTATAAAGGATAGAATTGTATGTGGAATTCGTGTGCAGCGCACGAAAGACAAATTGTTACGAGAAACTGATTTAACTTTAGAAAAAGCTACACAGATTTGTAAAGCTGCGGAGCAGGCCGACAGCCACATACAACAATTAAGAGGCGACAACAATTTGGAAGTTGGCAGAATAAATCAACAAATAAGACAAGGAGCCATTAGAAGAAATTACAACCAACAAGCCCAGCAACCAAGATACCAACCGCAGCAACCGCAACGTGCAGCTGCAAATCCGAGGCCATCCACAAGTAGAGCGGAGTCTAACTATAAAAAGGATTCCGGGAACGAGGCCCCTTATCAGCAACAGCAACAGCGGAAAGGTCAGTCTTGTTATAAATGCGGGACTACACACGAATTTAGAAAATGCCCTGCTTTCGGGAAAGTTTGTGGTCGATGCCACCGACCAAATCATTACGCTAATTTTTGTCAAGCGCGTAGAGTGCAATTAATTAGACAGGATAATGCGTTGTTTTGTCCCTCTAGCACCCCACAACTCATACAAGAGCGGATTATCCTGGTTGCAGCGAGGTTATCAGGAAAGCGTTCATCTTAAAAGGTTCTCCGATCAGTAGCGTTTCGACCATTGTGGAATCTCTTTCAAAATCGACAATACGACAGTACAACAGCACCTACACACGATGGTGGAAGTTCTGCGAGGAAAATTCTAGGAATCCCTATGAAGTGTCATCTCATGCGGCTGTGGAATTTCTTCAGAATCTCTTGGAAAAGAACCATTTCGTGTATGGTTCTTTTAATTCTCACCGTTCGGCTCTCTCTTTGATTTCGTCAGAAAATTTATCGGAAGATCCGATATTGAAAAGATTCATGAAGGGGGTCAAAAATATTCGACCTCCTCAGGTCAAATACGATGAGATCTGGGATCCGGAAGTTGTACTGGACTTTATTGAACGAGGACCCGCGTTGGACGAGATCTCTTTAGAGCGGTTGACACCAAGACTTTGTACTTTGTTGGCTCTAGCTACCGGTCACAGAGTACAGACTCTTTCGTTAATCAAAATTGAGAATATAGCCATAACAAGGAAAGGCTTCGAGATCAAGATTCCTGATAAAATTAAAACAAGTTTGGTCAACAATTTGCAACCTACCTTGCGTCTACCTTTTTTCGATAAAAGACCAAGGATTTGTGTTGCAAGTGCGTTAGATCGTTATTTGTAGCTGACGGAGCACTTGAGAAGTAGAAAAGATAAAGGCTTTCTTTTGCTCTGTTTGAAAAAACCGCACAAACAAGCTTCAATGCAAACCATCTCTCGGTGGATAAAACTCACTTTGCGGGAATCTGGAATAGATACGGATAAGTTTACTGCTCATTCAACCAGGCATGCGTCGACGTCAGCAGCAATGAGGAAAGGAGTGGCTATAGAGACGATTCGTTCGACAGCGACATGGTCGACATCTTCGATGACATTCGCCAAATTTTATAATAGACCGGTCATTGCAGAGAATGATTTTGCGGTCTCAGTTTTTCACAAAGATTAAGTTTTCTTTTCGATGTTCAACTTACAAAATTGTTGGTTTTCTATGTTCACTGAATATTAAAATTCATTTCACAACCCTGAATTGTGAATATCTTCCCGCAATCGCACCTGAGGAACTTCAAACATCTACATAGTAATAATAGGTTGTCTTGAAGACAGGACACTGAAACATAATTGTACGATCAAACGAACTTACCTGTGAAGTTCGATCGTAATTATGTGAAGTGTCCTGTCCGAAAGACAACCTCCCGCCCTTTTCCCTTAATCGGTCGCATTTATTGGGAACTAGATGCGACAGTTGGTGACAAGATTACCCCAGAGACCAGGATGCGATTGATTAAACTTCAAACGAAATGAAGTAAAGGCCGTAAATGGGATGCTCAATGGTGAGGAAGGTATACCACCAGGTATACATTTTGGTTTTGATTATTTTTCTTCATAAAGAAACTTTAAAATAATCTTTTAAATAGCGCGAAAAGTAGTGCCTCGGGACGAGACTACATAGTAATAATAGGTTGTCTTTCGGACAGGACACTTCACATAATTACGATCGAACTTCACAGGTAAGTTCGTTTGATCGTACAATTATACTTACATAACTGGTTGCATATTTGAGGTAGGTTATGGAAATCCAGTTCCTAGCCGTACCACAATCAGAACGATTAAACTGTATTCCTTTATTAGTGCGTTATATTCACTGACTGTTCTTGTAGTATGGCAGTAACCGGTCCGTAAACACCAATAATTCATGCCCAATGTTCTGTATAGTACATACATATCAAACATATTTTTTTACACTCATCATTTTAAAACTTTTCATAACTTTTTATTTATTTGTATTTGAATCCAAAGAAACATGTACTTCTTTCAGCCGGCATTTTTATTAGGAAAACTCCTTTTTTGTATAATGCTGACCTAATTCTTTTAAATCATTTCTGAAAGAATTGTAAATACTTAATGAATAGTGTTAATTATTTAGATTCTAATTTAATTTATATCTCAAATCAAGACAATAATGTTTGAAAATGATGACAGAGTAGTACTGAAGAATAGTTCTTTCAAAAACCTATAGTTAATATCTATTTAGAACTTTTTAAATGAATTCCTACTGTTGAAATTAATCGTAAGTTATAGAAAATTGATATAAAAACTACTGAAACTAACTTTTACTTTCCATGTGAGACGATGAATTTCGGTGCTAAGGGTAGATAACTGCAATACTTAGTACTATACCTAGATTGGTAGATGCTGTATACAGAAAGTATCCGAATGCTATTATGTAAAATATTAGCAAAACGTAATATATCACCAGGGAGTCGGAGACCACACGACATCATCCACACGTTATGGTAACGAAATAACGTTGGATTTTAAAAAAAAAACCTAAATAAACTATGAAACTATTTCTAGGTATTTTGACCCAATGATGTTTTGAATTTGTTTTCCAACAATGGGATAGTTTATCAGCTGTGTTCAAGAAATTTTAAAAAACTGATTAAAATTATGACACAGGGAATCTTTTAAATCGATTAATGGGAATGCAATAAAACGCTTTGGTGACCCTGTGAAAATTTTCTAAACCCTCTTTGTTAGATCGAAATTTCGTGAAATTTCAATTATGGGGACAATTTGAACAGTTTAATAAGTACTATAAAATACACTATCATCATTTAGAAATTTGCATATTTAAGAAACTATTATCTATCTTTTTAAAATTGCGGGTATATTTTTTTGTTAAATTAATTAATCTATCATAACAAGAAAACATGTTCAGATATTATTATAAAGAGTGCACTTTTCTTTTAATCACTATATCACTATTTTATTTCATAATGCAATCAAAAATGATTAAGTAAAATGTATAATTAAGGAATTTGAATGAAACTCATAAAAAAGAAAAGTTCATTATAATTTTATCTTTGTATTTAGTTCAAGTATGTGTTTAATAAATCAATAACAGACGAATCTTATACATTTGAGGTCTTCAAAGGAGATTTTTGTATTCTGTTAACTTTTGTCAACTTTGTCTGGAGGAAATGATTGTTACAACGATGAAAATTAACTGCCTCATATCATAAACAAGTAGATGAATAGATCGGGCCATATTTTTTCTATGAGTGAGTTGCATTAAAAATTTCTTTCTAAATTCACTAACTGTTTTGTATTGGAAATGCATGAAGAGAATGATTTCAGACTTTGAGGCTATCCGCAGCAGAAATCCTTCTATTAATCGTAATACTAAAAATCTTATGATCAATTTGGGAAAAACAATTATACAGAAATTAATATTTATTATTAAAAATATTAATAAATTTCATGGGGCAATTATAGTTGTGGTGCTGGATGGACGCAGCGCCTGGTGGAGCACTTCGGCCAGCAGAGGTACCGCCGTCAGCCCCCTCCTTTTCTTGATGCAGTCTTTGTCTCTGAAGTTTCTTTCTCATTCTCCATTTCTTCCAACTATATGAACACAGAAAATTGAAGATAATTAGGTGAAAGAAGGTAATGCCTATGCACAGAGAACATACTTGTTTTTGTTTTTAAATTTCCTGAAATCTTCAGCAGACATCAGCGGCATTACGGCGTCTTCTTTAGAAATCGACGCCGACGACGCTCCTGCTGGCTGATGTTGAGTTGTCGGCAGCCGAGGTGCCACAGGATACACCGGTGGCGGCATTGGTGGTGGCGTCGGTGGCGTTTGTGGCACCGGAGTTGGTTCCTTTTCCTCCATAAGGATATCATCATTTGGACTAAATTAGACAATATTGAGGTATGTAAATATTAAGCAGATAATGGTTTAAAACATATACTTACGATTCTTCAATAGAATTCATGTTGAACGAAACTCACAAAACTTCACAAAATTATTTCCTAGTTTTTTAAACAAATTTTGTTTTCAAAACAAATGAAAATTACGTGCGCCAAACTACCAAAGGTAACTTGAAAAAAGTTTAATTTGGCAGAATTCTAATAAGGCGTAAACATTGGCTCTACTACAAATTGCTGTAGTCAAAATGGAATTATTTAACAGTAATGTCCTTAGACCAAAAATTGTATATATGAAAGCCACATGGTTTTTTTTTTGTAATTAATCAAGTTTTGAAAAAAAGATTGATGATTTGATTTATTGTTTAGTTTGCTATTATTATTAATTTTCTTTGGTATATTTTATTCATGTGTTGATGTTATCATAATTAATTTTTGTTATCGTGGTTGTTATTAAGGATGTATTGTATGTAAGGTATCAGTCAAAAGTATAGAAATATGGAAAATATTTATAAATCCGAATTGTTCAGTAATGAAGTCACAAAAATATCAAGTCGTATATATTGTCAGTTGATAACGCAGATGAATTTATAATTTTTCGTGTATTTCGAGGGAATTTTATTGAAAAATCGAAAGTTTTTGTGAGTTTTTTGTGGAGTGTACATCAGTTGTGCAACTGTGAAAAACCAAATAATCGTAAGATCAAACGAACTTACCTAAGTGAAGTTCGATCTTAATGCCCCAAACTCACACAATTCCAAAGTCAAAAGACTTCGGGCAGATGGCGCTAGTAGGACACTCCTGACGCTATGCCATCACGACTTCATTTACTTTAAAGCCACTGTCGCAATTCCGGGAAAACGGTAACTACCAAGGGATAGGGTGGGACCTTGATCATCGGTCAAGGTGCTACATATAATCAAGATCGAACTTCACTTAGGTAAGTTCGTTTGATCTTACGATTATATTATGCACCTTGACCTCAGATCAATCAAATGTAGATGTTTAAAGCTACGATTGCGACAGTACTAACGTGTTCACTGTTGAGGATTTGCAAAAACACAAGTATGCAATACAATGCAAAGCTGACAATGTTTTGAACCAAGAAAAGATTATCAATTATTGGTTACCAACTAAGACTTGTACGAAAAAACACCATTATTAGCTAACGGTGAAAGTAGTAAAGCTACCTTTAGATTTGGACCACTCTGCGGCATGTTTCGTCTTGGTGGCAACGGCATGACGCGTGGAGTGCGTTTTATGTTACCATCAACGCCTGCCCTGCTCAAGGTGGCCTTAATCCAGCGGTTTATGGTTTGCCGCGATGCTTCGACGAAAGGTTTTCTGAACGTCAATGCTACTAATTGGCCTGAATCAAAGTTCGGTGCAAGTATCATCCCGAGTTAGCAGTCACGCAAATCTCGCATTTTCGATTGAATTGAGAACCGGTTGCGGCCTATTCCATGAGGACGTTCTGCATAGGCTCAATATACGAAATTCATATTCAAAAGTAATCATTTGGATATTTTCAAGACGAATGAGAAGAAGGGTTAGCCGTCTCTAAGTTCACCAACTTTTGGGTTAAATCTGGGGGAAAGAACTATTTCGGAACCCTATTTTCCTGAAGAGTGAGAACTGTGGAAGGATTCTATTGGTGCTGTACGAGATTGTAGTGGCTCAAGTTGAAAAAAGGACCTTTGAAAACATTTAACCATTTCCTCCTTGCCCTACGGGGTTGACAGAGAAGGCGCAACGGCGGCTCTTGTAGAGCTAAGCGCTCCGTGAAAACACCCATTCAAACTGGTTCCATTCGATTGAATGCGGCAGTAGACAGTGAATCGAACAGAAGTGTTATAGCTTCCTCAGGAACTTCCCTCATCGCACGAGTGATGAGCTGACCTGACCTGACCTGCCACCAGAGTTAAGGCAGGTTAAAGCCGATGCGGTTGGCTGTCGACGGAGGACCATTGAGATCCAATCACGTTGAAAAAACTATTGGACGGTTTATTGTGATGAATGGGCCCCACAATAAAACACCCCTGCCTTGTTGGTTATAGTTTCCGTAAGTACTCATAAAATGAGTGCCAATAAGAGAAATGCGTAGAACGTCACATCTGACCAGATTTGGGAAAACGTCAACACCAGAATCACTTCTCTGGAGTCTGGAAACCATGACACTAACATCTTACATTTAGTGTTATGTCTGTAAGCAAACATGAAAATCGAGTGCACCAAATGTTTCTCCGATTTCAGCCAAAAACAGAATTGTTTAACTCGAAATTAGTTTCCGCAGTGTGTCCTTGGGATTAGGAAACAGCTTCATCTTGTCTGCGGATCTTTAGACGCAAAACCCAGAATACTTGATGTTCGCACCGTAATGTGTACAATTTGCTACGTTATTCAACTTGGAAAGCGGACACCGCGCACACGATTCTGTATGAAATTTACATTGTATAGCCAATTCGGACGAGAATTTCCCAATCCCTCGAGTTTGAACCAAACATTTCGAGCCGAAGATAGCCATGACTCTCAGATAGCCTATTGGAAAGTTCCTCTTGATCAAAGAACCATAAAACTTTCGCTTGCTCTCAACACCCTCTCCACTGCAAGATGCATCAAGGGAAATTTCGATTGCCAAATTGTATTGCTGGTGGGACAATCTGCATCCGAAACATTTTTCTCTCACCACTGAAAAACTGCTAAAAGCGATCTAGGCAAACATACGAACTTCGTAAATTCCGTTTGATATTACGAAGGCTAAGAGCTTCGTTCTTTTAAACAGCTTGTTTACGTACACCCGCAACTTCCGCAGGACAACCCGACCAAGCTGATTTAGAGATTGGCACAATCTCAAATTTTGCAAGCATTGTTTCGTTCGAATTTTCGGAAATTCTCAACAACTCCTTGTTGTTTCCTGAAGGGAGCCGAGTTAGCGAAAGAAAGTTCAACCAAAACCTCCAAAATAAGGAATCTGCATTCCCGGATCGGGATAAGACGCCTTGTTGGTATCGATCACGAACCCTAGTTTGTCAAGCGGCCACTTTTCTCTGTCACATCATCACAGCATTACAGATGCTGCTTCCTAACGATAGGCAGTCGTTAAAATGAACAACTCTAGATGGACCACATCGGCCTGATCAACTTCGTTGAACCAAGTAGAGCCGTCCCCGGTCTGAAACCCGAGACCTCAGCTAATTCAGAAAAAACAATGTCTATGAAATCCTAAAATCCAAGACGTGCATCCGATTGTCAAAAGTGTAACGAGTACTCGTATTCTATTCTAGTCCCCCGTAAATTCCCAGTAACTGAGTAATAGAAGACAACCCCTTCCACTCAGGAAGGAAACCACCGGTTTCATCGTCACACAACAGGAGCCGTGCATAGCCCACATGTACTAGTATTTATTCTAAAATACGAACTTCAAGAAATTCTTCGATTTGTGAAAACCTCTGGAAAGCAGGCACATTTAAATGGGTAAAACGAACTGATTATGTCCTAGACAACACCCAAAAGCGGTCCCAAACCGAGAATTCACGATTTCTGTGCGTGTTGTACACGTTTTTGCTACCCAAGCTGTTGTTCTTTTTATGGGGGAAGCGTTGGCGATAGCGATCGCACTTTTTGACCCGACTCCGAGATCTTCTTGGATTAGGCTACCTCTGACTTTCCACAAATTGAGATATCGGACCCTTCGAGTCTAAACTCGGTTTTCCCTGCACGGGGAAAACATTTTCAGAGCTTGACACCCCAACTGGATTCTTTGTCGCGTTGACCCGGGCGACTTCCCCGGTCAAGTTTCTGCCAAGTACTTTATCATCGTTGGACTTGTGCCCCCCCTCTTTTTCCTCAAACAGAGACGCCGGCTGTCTCGAGCCGAAAGGGTCACCTCATTTTGTGGCTGAACGATCCATCCTTGCGTCTCTCCATTGCAGATTCCGATGATCCAATATCGGGATTTAACGTTGGCGGACCCGCGCCAAGTCACAATTTTTATTGTGCGGATATTCTTCAAGAATTACCCTCCGAATTTTAGACGGAAGTACACGGAAAACTTTCTCTTAACGATCGTACAGGAATTAATTGAAAAAAGCTGCGATACGACAGGCGAAATGTCAACGTAATTCATTCCAACGACAACGCGGTCCAAGACGCTCAAAACTTCTTGAGACAGAGAATCAATTTGCAAAGCTTCCTGATTTTCGCTTGAAAAAAGGAATAAAGCTATTCAAAGCACAAGTTAGTCTGAGACTCCCAGAAGAACCCGCCTTTTAAGCCTGAAGAAGCCGAGCACAGAATTCATGTAATTTGCGAGTGGCGTATTCGCCCGCCCATGGGAAGCCACCGTGATCGATGCTGCGTTCGATACTTGGTTTGATGCTTCTAGCATCGACGGCCCGCATGACGCATGCCGGTCGTCCATCCAAAAAACGGGACGCGTTCAACGCTGCTTAGAATCGGGGTCTCCCATCCAAACGCTGGACGCGCTAAATGCTGCTTAGCGCCGGCGACAGACATGACACATGCCGGTCACCCATCCAAAAGCGGGACGCGCTCGATGCTGCTTAGCTTCTAGCATCGGGCGGCCACCCATCCAAACGCAGGCCGCGCTGAACGCTGCTTAGCTTTGAAGACTGACGTCACAGTCGGGCGCTCGCCCAAACAGCTGGGCGCGTTCGTCCTGCTTGACCTTGGCGCTGGTGCGGCGGCCCGACCGGGCCATTTCTCATGTTCACCTAGCGCCATTTTCAGAAATTCATACCCCAAGAATTAGCAGGACTGGGCTAACGTAATAATGACTCTGAGACTCCCAGAAATTATCGCCCTAGAGGGGTTGCACGGGGTATTTCACCGAAATATGAAACAGTCTGAGACCCCCAGAAACTGTTGCACTAACCTGCTTGCGTAGAGCCTTTTCAAGAATTTTCACATTCACATCGTAGAATTAGCAGAATTGGGCTAACGTGATAATGATTCTGAGACCCCCAGAAATTATCGCCCAAGAGGGGTTGTAGGTAGGTACCGGATATTTCGCCGAAATTCGCGACAGTCTGAGACCCCCAGAAACTGTTGCACTAACCTGTATGCGTAGGGCCATTTCAAGAATTTCCACCTCGTAGAATTAGCCGTATTGGGCCAACGTGATAATGATTCTGAGACCCCCAGAAAGAATTATCGACCCAGAGGAGGCTTCGAGGGATATTTCACCGAAATATGTGCCAGTCTGAGACCCCCAGAACTGTCGCACCACAGTCCAATCTGCACCCTCTCTCCTCTCCTTTCCGTTGGACTCCTTATTTTCTTCGAGGCTTTTCTCGAATACGGCGAGGGAAACGTGTGATGGTTCCGGGTTCGGTCTGCCGGGCCCCAGGCGGACGCGACAAGTTCCAGCCCGACGCCGCCGCCTCTAACCTCACACGAGATTCGCTAGAATCTTCTGATTTCCTCTCTGCAAAAGAACGATTAATACCTTTTTCAGGTCATCCTAGAAAGCCGACCGTGTCGACGATTAATGACAATGTTTTCCTATCCCTTTTGGTAAGAAAACACACAAAAAACACCTCAACTATGAGTGAACACTTTTTGGAGAACGTGCGAGTTCGACACACGAAGAAAGAATAAATGAAGTCGTGATGGCATAGCGTCAGGAGTGTCCTACTAGCGCCATCTGCCCGAAGTCTTTTGACTTTGGAATTGTGTGAGTTTGGGGCATTAAGGAGGGTACTACATTTGATTGATCTGAGGTCAAGGTGCATAATATAATTATATTTTATATGAAGTGTTCCTCAAAATTAAAGTAATCCCGAGGATGTTAATGATGAATAGTAAGTGAAAATCGATCATATCATACGAATCCGTGTAAAAGAAACTGAGTAAATTTACAAAATAAGTGAATCTTCAACTGCCATGAATCGTGGCTACAGCGCGCATTTTGGTTTTGGCTGGTTGGTGGTAATTTCTGTCATCTGCTAGTTTGAACTATAAATTATTTTGAGAAACGATGTTATTTTTCGAAAGTATAGAGTCTTTGAGTAGAACTCTTGTGTAGAATCTACTAGGAACTCGATAATGTTTTTGGTACATGATATTTGAACTGAAAAAGTAGCTATATTTCGAAACTTCCGCCACCTGTCAGTGACAGCGTTGCCGTATATTTTCCGCCATTTATAAAATCATCACGTTTTTGATTGAATTATTTTGAATAACTCTGAAAAAAATCGATCAATTTTTCTGATTTTACGTTGGAAGTTCGTTCAATATCCCATCATCATGTGTGTAAAATTTCGTGATAATCGTACATTTAGTACATGAATTAATACATCTCAGATTTGAGTTTTCTCATAAGAACCCGTGTAAAATGTTGAAAAATTAATACGCGAAACTACTCGACCAAAGTTCCTCAATTTTTGCACAGATTTTTGGTGATACATAAACAGATGTTTCTCTAAATTTCATCGATATTGGCAATTTTTCAATGTTGGTACAATACATCCTTAATATAATTTGTATTTTTTTTGTACGGGCATCTTTATAAGGCGAAAGGCAACAAAATAAACATTTATCTAAGTTTTGAAACAATCAATTAAAAAATTGATAATGGAAAATGGAAAAAGAATAATCATCCAGGCACAATTTCCCTTGAGGGCATCACAATTACAAAAAACTGCGTTAACTTTTCACCATTCAAATTAACAAGGTTCCAATCGTCTGCTTAATAATTTGTCTCAAAATATCAAAATAGATTACTTCTTAGATGTTACGATGTTTTACAGTTTTTATTTTCAACCCACTTTCCGTTGAATCGTTTTACTTTGACTTCTGCAATTTGTGATAGACAAGAGCGAAGTTCAAGTAATTTCGGGACTCCTTGATGTACACTGGGAAATTGAAAGTATTATTTAAAAATGATTTTTATTTTTCAGAGAAATTCAGACCACAGCGTGTCCAAATGTTGATCATAAATAGGCGATCAAACTTGTCATCTTATTTTGGCTGCGAATGAATTCACGAAGAAGCCGCAGTTGAAACGATGAATACTTAAAGAAAACTGCAGTAATGGCGCTGAAATTTGGTTACTTGTGTAACGAATTAACGGAACATGCTGAACACGAAAACACGTCGCTGCGAATTATTGCTATTAGTCGCCTAAATAGCCCAATAATGGGAATCATCAGGAAAATCAAAAAAAATTTGCAGTGTGTTATTTTAAATTAATGTTACTTATCTAGCATTTTTTGAAATATTTTAATTGTACCATCTTACGCGAATATAAATCTAGTACTAAAAACGTAATTGTATGTATTTATTTGCGAAATATGTGGCATTTTAAAACTGAAATTATACAAAAATGAATGATTAATTACATTTTTGTATTTTTTTCATTTTTAAAGAGTCCAGAGAAAAATTGAAAATCTAGGAATGCGTAGGAAAGGAGCCCGCATACGGTTTCCGGTGAATAAAGCCATTGCTTAGCAACAATTTTATCATTTCCTGGTCGAGAATGCCATCTACAAACGCAGACTCGAACTTACCTACCCCCACCACGGACAAAAAATACCCCTTTCTTTCCCCTCTGGGTATACAAAAAACTGGCCTACTCTGTGCTTGTAGGTGAAAAGACAGAAATAATGTCATGATTATATTTAACTGGCGGTTATCACTATTTGGTACTTTAATCAGAGGTGAAAAGACCGGGCCTTAATGACCATTAAAATCTCAGTGTGTCAACCAAAACCGACGGATACTGGCCAGTAGAACGGCTACGGGTATTTTTTGTAGCAAATTCCACCTCATCCAGAACAGAATCCCATTTATTGGTGGAAGGCGCTAATTTCGAATTCATTGGGGTTAAGTCTCTATTTAATCGTTCGATTTGTCCATTGGCGCGAGGAGTACTTTTCGCAATAAGGACTAGCTGAATATTATTTTCACTTAAAAATCCGCAAACTCTTTCGATCTAAAACTCGTTCCACGATCTGCAACAATTCGCTGTCTCTTGTCTCTGCGGCATTTGTCGTTTTGCATTAATAAACTTTGTAAAAGAATCTATCAATTCAAACACATATCTATACTGCCGTGGAGTTTTTTCCAACGGACCATAATGGTCAACGTGTAAGGTGGCAAACGGAACATCACATTTTGGAATTGGGTGCAATAAGCCTTCAGCTTTTCCCGATTTCGGCGCGTAAGTTATACATTTAAGACAATTTTCCAAATGCTCTTTCACTAATGACTTCATATTAGGAAACCAGTAATAGTTCAAAATTAAATCGACCGTTTTTGGCAATCCAACATGACCAATGTCGTCATGGCAAGTGCGAATTACATTACTAATCATACGCTCCGGCACATAAAATAACAATTTACCATCGATCTTTCGGTAAACGAGTCCATCTCTTAATTCAAACTGTGTCAATTCCTTCAACTCTAAAGTTTCCCTAATCTTTCGAATAAATGGATCACGACACTGCAATAGAGCAAGATTTCGTTCAAACGTGTTCTCTTCCAAAATGTAGATGCAACGACTAAGCGCGTCTACGTGTCTCATCCGCTCTCCTTTTCGATGCTCTAGATCATAATCGAAGTTGTGTAACACCAAAGACCACCTTAAAATTCTTGGATTTATATCCTTTTTCTCTAACGTCAATTTCAAGCTGTTACAGTCGGTTACGATGGTAAACTTAATTCCTTGAAGATAAACTCGGAATCTTTCCAGAGAATAAACAATTGCGAGAGCTTCGAGCTCAAAACTATGAAACTCGTCGCAGTGGAGTTGGGTTTCCAATCGGGGTGAATAAATTCTCAACAAAGCCAAAGGCTTATCAATAAGGATTGTCTTAATTTTCTCGAACGATTCAATTTGAGAAGGTCCAAAACTAAAATCTTCAATTCCCTTCTTTTCCTGTTTCGATAGATCATACAACGGCTTAGCAAGGATTGAGAAGCCTTCGATAAAGCGGCGAAAATAGGAAGCAACTCCTATGAAAGAGTGCAACGTTTTAAAATTTGTCGGAATTGGAAAATTCGTTACCGATCTAACATTTTCATCGCTGGGACTAATCCCGTCACTATCGATGTCATACACAAGGTAATTAATATGACCACAAAGAAACTTACATTTACCAACATTCAACTCAAGTTTGTTTCCATTGACACTCGACGTGGCAATTAGAATATCATAGATATAGATCAAGACTTTTCCCTCATCCATCAAATCTCGAAACGCGGAAGTAACGAATCTCATAAAGCACGCTGGCGAATTCTTCAGACCGAATGGCATTTTCAAGTATTCAAATTGTCCAATCGGCGTTACAAAACTGGTAAACTTAATCGACTCAGGATCCACATCAACTTGATGGAAAGCATCCAAAGACGTAAAACAACTTTTATCCCGCAAGCGATCGATATGATCCTCTATCAAAGGGAGGGGATAATTATCTCGAAAGATGAAACTGTTTAAAATTCTGAAATCGACACACACAACTTCCTCACGATCTGCATAAGAAAGGCGACAAGGTCTTGACGAAAATGGTTGGTCCTTAGTAACGTAAATTTTACATTTAACATCCGTAATTATGGCTGCGTAATCGGCGTGCGCGCACTAAAAAATTCCGTAAAAAGTCAATTATGAAATGTCCGTCCTGAATTTTTTTTTTGTCGATTGCTAACATTGTGAACAACATTTGTGATTTTTTTGAAATTTTTCGCACCGTGGAAAATGGCCCAAAATTCACTTTCGAATGAAAAAATAGATTTTTCTGTACAAGTTCCACTTGAAATTATCAATGTCCGTGAAGGATATTTTCTTGTGAACAAAAGTAAAAAAAGATCATTACGATTGGTCAACTCGTTTAGAAGTTATGAATAATTGTGCGACGGCGCGCGAGCGAGTGGTCGGAAAATGTTCTAGGGCGTATCTTTTGAAATAAGGGCAATAGGGCCAAACGCCTGGAGCCGAGAACTTATTATGATGACCTCTAACTTTCGTGAAAATCTCAAAAAGATCCGTAACATTGACCATTTTTGCTGATCGTCTTGGCGTGGAATGACCCTATACAGGCTGTTTGATAAAAACTCCAGAACGCCACAGTTTCTTTGGTTATGATCTGATTTCAAAAACCCATTAACAAAAAATGATTTATGTTTCATGCACTATGAATAGAGCTTGTTACCAAATTTTTTCCATCAACTTCTTCTTTTAACATTAGTAAATTTAAATTTTTAAGAATAAAGTACGATTACTTCTAATTTAAAATTGAAGTATGTGTTTTTCTCTTTACTATGGTATGTAGAAAGTGGTCATTTTTTCAATGTTTATTCAAGAAAACGCATAAAAGTTTCGCCCGATTTGAATTAAATTTTAAGAAATGTCAGTTTCAGGAGTGCTTTGGATTCCA
Organism: Salpingus planirostris; assembly: GCA_949788335.1. Taxonomy (NCBI): domain Eukaryota; kingdom Metazoa; phylum Arthropoda; class Insecta; order Coleoptera; family Salpingidae; genus Salpingus; species Salpingus planirostris. The sequence continues at coordinate 2,931,087 of OX460925.1, read as the reverse complement.
CAGCAAACGTAAAAATGACGTTTTTTGTTTAATCCGACCAAATCTGGCAAATCATTTTCTACGTTTTTCTGACGATTATTAGGGAAAATCAACTTTTTTATTGGCCGATGGTAAAGGAAAAAATATCTACTTCAACTTTGAATTGGAAATAATGGCGTTTTATTATTAAAAAAGTTAAATTTACCAATGTTGAAAAAAGAAGTTGAGGGAAAAAATTTGGCGGCAAGGCCTATTCGTAAAGCATGAAAAATAAATCATTTTTTGTTAATGGGTTTTTGAAATCGGATGACAACCAAAGAAACTGTGGCGTTCTGGAGTTTTTATCAAACAGCCTGTATGCAATAATTTCATGCTTGTTTGAATTTTTCTCAAATTTAATTCCCAAAGTCTTGGTCCCATTCAAATATCTTGATACTCTTTTCATATTGACTACATCTTGATTAGTAAATTTCTCAATTTTTCGACTTCCATAACTAACCGCAAACGCTATATCAGGTCATGTCTTGTTAGCTAGATAGAGAAGACTACCAATCAATTCTCGATAAGGAAATTTTTCATTTGAATCTTCATTTTCAAATTCTCTGTTAGTGGCTAGAGGTGTAGATACATTTTTTGAATTTTCCATTCCATATCGTTTAAATATTAAATCAATGAAACTAGTCTGCTTCAAAATTATACAATTCCTATTATCTTCAATTTCTATACCAAGAAATGAAGTTGGTCGATCATCACGAACCATTTGAAAATTTCTTTTTAAATCTTCCAATAATTCATCCATATCTTTTTCATCTGAGCCCACCAATAGCCCATCATCAACGTAGATTGCCAACATTAATGTTCCTTTTTCATTTTTGAAAATACATCTCTCTGTCTTTAACATTTTCAGTCCTTTCATCTTTAGAGAATCTGTAAACTTCTTATTCCATTCCCGCGGAGCTTGTTTTAGACCATACAACGATCTTTTTAACAGACAAACTTTGTTTTTGTCTGCATGATACCCTTCTGGAATATCCATGAAGATTTCTTCCGACAACTCACCATACAAAAAAGCGGTTTTGATGTCAAATTTCTTTATAATATAATTATGATGTGTAGCTAGTGCAAACATTATTCTTATAGAACTAACGTTTACTACTGGACTGTATGTTTCATTATAATCAACTCCATATTCATGCTCAAATCCTCTTATAACTAATCTTACCTTATAGCGTCCATCATCTTTAATTTTTAATATCCATTTACTCGTCAAAATTTTCCTGTCTTTTGCTTTTTCTTTATCAACTGTACCGTAATTTTAAGGCTAATTAATATACGGTGCTGTCGGTAGCTCGAAAAAATTTTGGAGAGCGGGGGCAGGTCCTTTTGGGCGCCAGTGAGCTTAGGATGATGGAAGAGGGCAATTGAATAGCTCACGAAATCAATTATTTTTTTATATATTAAAAAAACAGGAGGGGAAGAAACTTCAGAGAAAAAAAAAGCTATCAAACTACGCTAAAGAAGTTATGGGGTACTGATCAGTATCGCAAAAGTTAAAGGGCGCACTATAAATAAACTTATGAACTAAACTAATTCCTTTTTCATTATGGAATGAAATTATAAAAAAAGGAAATAACGGGCTGACCTTAGTAATTTCTGTAGGGCAGTACTTATCGTGAACGACCGGTAAAGATGATCTAGATGATGAGATGGCGGTGACGTACGGCAGTCGCAATGAAACCCAAGTGAGGGAGGAAAATCCAAACAAAAAAGGTAGCGAAAGTAGATGAGGAAAACCAAATGGAAATCCGTAGATTTTCGAAAGATAAAGATAGAACCCTATTTATGGAAAGAAAAGTTAGAATGTGTTCTGTTGTATGATCCAATACTGTACCTCTTTGGATGTTTGAGGGATTTTTCAAAAACGCGGGTGGAATAGAGGTGTGGTCCGAATTATATCACCGTGATTTTTGGTCCGGCCTTAATCGTCGAATTAAAATCACTTATATTATGCGGGACATCGACGTTATTCAAAATTAATGATAATAAGGCTTGAATTTTTCAAATCCGACAAAGGATGACCAAAATAAATTTTGATTTTTCCTTTAATGGCCGATCACCTTCGTGCACCACACTCTCTTCCCACTCTCTCGATACCCGAATTGACCAGGTCGGAGGTTTCCTTCCCCAGGTCGATAAGATAAGACCTAGTGAAATTGGTTGACTAACTAATAACTGGGATCGCGAAATTGGAAGGTGTAAATATTGTAATCGCTATGGATCAGCGAAATCGAAGAAAATTGTGAAGTAGAGATATTGGATCTTTTCAAAAAAAAAATGGTGATCTAGTTTAAATATTAGGATTAAGACATTATTCAAATTTAAATGAAATGTTCCCCTATTGCGATTTAGCCGAGGTATTATTCAGGATCGATCGATAACTAGAATCAATTGTTGTAGTCAATCTAATCACACACAGGTGTCGTTAAATTGGTGGCATTTTGAGTAAAGATATAGAATTCATTGTGTGAAAAGTTTATTTCATCGTCGTAGTGAGAATTTTTGATATTTCTCTAAGTAGTCGCCCTCGCAAAAGAGAATTACTAAAATCTAAAAAAAAAAAATCGTTACACAACATAGCACCAAGTTTCATTTTGTTCTAATGTATTTTTTTCCTCTTTTATCGCCTTTTCCCACTTTTCCTTATCCTTGCTACTCATTACTTATTCGTAAGATACCATTACATAATCTTCATATTTTTTCGGCATTTTTATCTTCCTCTTATTTCCAATTTCTTCTGTATTGTGATTATTTCCATCATTTTCTTCAATCAGTTCTTCGTTGTCAACATCATTTTCCATATTTACTCTTCCAACATTTTTATTTTCTCCAATTTTTACTTTTTCATTAAATAAGACGTCTCTTCTATTTTCTTTTTCACTTCAGAAAACAATCTGTACCCATTCAAAGAATATCCAACAAATATAAATTTTTCTGATCTGGAGTCTAACTTCTTCAAATAACCCAAACTTTTAGCATAAGCTTCACAACCGAAAATTTGTATATTTGACAAATCTGATTTTCTACTGGTCAATTTTTCAATTGGAGTTACATCAATGGTGTCCGATGGACTCCTGTTCAACAAATACGTAGAAACTTTAACAGCTTCACCCCAAAACAATTTCTCAATCCCAGAATCAAATATAAGAGCCCGCGCCTTCTCCATGATAGTTCGATTAAGTGTTTCTGCTTTACCATTTAATTGGGGGGCGTAAGGAATAGTGAAATCGAAAATAATTCCCTTCTTCTTTCCTCATACCTGCAACTCATTATTCAAGAACTCACCGCCATTGTCACATCTAATTTTTGAAACTTTCAAGTTTTTAAACGCTTCTACTTCTTGGACATAATTTTTAATTTCCTCTGTAACTTCAAACTTGTTTTCCAACAGGTATAATCATCCAAGAAAGTTAGCATGTACTTTTTGTTATCCCAAGTTAGTGGATCTATTGGTCCACATAAATCAGAGTGTATAATTTCCAACGGTCTTGTTGCTCGAGTTTTTATAATGTTAAAAGGTGATCTCGTTTGTTTCGCTTTAAGACAGATTTTACAAATTCCATTGGGTTCAAAATCTTCTACTTTCATTTTCATTCCAGTGGATAACTTTAGAAGTTTCTTCATGTTGTTTTTTCCTAAATGGCCTAGTTTACGGTGCCAAATAGACGCTTTCTTTTCATTACTTTGTGTCAGAAAAATTTCTTCATCCTTCATTATTTTATTAATTTCAACAGACCATAAACCATTCTCGCCTTTACGTCCTTCCAGAATTTTCTTACTATCTTTTGAGATTATTACTTTTTCTTTAGTAAATAGTACTTCCCCATTATTCCTCGTAATTTCATTTGTACTTAATTCGGAAATATAAAGAACATTTTTTAAAGCACATTCTTCGCCCTCAATATTACCAACTCCTTCTGCATCCAGTTTTACGTTTTTCTTAGCAACCAAAATTTCTTTTTTAACTTCAGTCAATTCTTCAAAAAGATTCATATTATTTGCCATGTGAGAGGTGCATCCTGAATCAACAACAAAAATATTTCCTCATGCTTCTCCATCGTCTTCTGTGGTGTTGAGCAATGCCAAAAATGATATTTTATTGTTGTCGTCCTTTTTCTTCCTGAAGTAGCAGTCTTTTTCGACGTGATTATTTTTCTCACAAATCGAACATTGCATTTGAGATTTTTTACAGTTGTTCGAGTATAATGTCCTTTAATTCCGCATTTATGACATGTAATTTCTTCAAAATTATTTGTGTATTCTTTCTTCTTTCGACAAAATTTTTCTATATGCCCAAAGCCTTTACAGTTGTAACACTGACGCTTCTCGACAGCACTAAAAGCTACCGCATTTTCTTTCCCATTATAATTTTTATTTTTCATCTCTTCAGAAATTAATCTTTAAATCAACTTTGTTAATGTTTTCTCAGTTCTCTGAGAAGAATCCCATGCAGTAGAAAAATATCTGAATTTTTCTAGTAAAGTCGCTAATATTTTCGACATTATCATATCATCATCGATGTTCTGATCAAGTCGAAATGCCAAATTTCCAATTTTACTTATATGCACGCTTATATCCGTCCTTTTATCATAGGAAATATTGAAGAATTTTTTTAATAAGTTGCACTTTTGTTCTTCACTATCTTTTTGAAATATTCCACATAATTTCACATACATTTCATTAGATGTTTCGCAATTAATAATATGTAGTAGAATTTTCTTCTCGATCGTCGTAATGATCAATTTTTGAGCTTTGGCATCATTCCGAATTCACTACTGTCTCTCATTCTCATTTTTAACTTCTTCAATCGTTGACTCTCCATTTACGATAGGCCATAAAGCTTGCGTTTTAAAGAAGATGCATATTTGAAAATTACATCCATTGAAATTTTCAACATTACTTAATTTTTCAATTTGTCCAGCATCTTCAACAGACGATCCCATTTTTACTTCCTTTTTACTTTTTAGTTTATTACTCGTTTTGTATTATTTATTTAATTGCTTTCTATTATTCATTTATTCTTTTTTACTCGCTTTTACTTTTCATTAGCTCCTTCTTATTCTTTATTTTCTGGGCCCATAACCTGATAGATTTACCAGAGGTAGAAGCATCAGACAAAGGATATAAGAAGGAGGGTTTTTAGAAAATATGTCAATCTATATTTTTTTATTTGACAAATTATTTTTACAACAATTATATTATTATTAATAAATTCTCCCATTCATACTTGACCAAAATAACAATTAACACATACAAAAAACTCAATCATTCAACAGGTGGTCTGTTGGTAAGTTTTTTTTGTTTCCATTTACTTCGATTATTAAATTGTTTTCTTTGTTTCAGATCAGACGTGCCGCTGTCGCTGATTTCAGTGAGTATTCAGCTAATAAGTCGTTTCTTTTGTTAATTGTCTTGTTTGTTCCAGATTTAAGTGTGTCCTGTCGTCTGGTAATTATGGTTTTTGCATTTCTGTTCCCCTGTCTGTTGTTTTTTTCAGATGCTGTTTTCCTGTCAGTCATGCGTTGTTCGGTAAGTACCGTCAGTGTAATCACCGTAGGTTTATTTTGCTTTCTTTGTTATAGGTTTCTTAGCCGTTACCCATTCATTTTTGGTGAGTATTCGATTATCATATCTTTGTTCACCAAATTTTTAATTGTTTGTTTGTTTCAGGAAGAATATTTTAACTTCCAGTTCTAGTCTACTACCCTCTTCCACCTACCTGTCTTCATCGCTACACAGATCTTTCATCACGACGTCATCAACCGAACCCTTGGATCATGCATTTGCTTTGTCGGTATGTAAGTCATTTGCTTTGTTTCCTACTCTTAGGGCCAACTGCACCGCTTTCACTTTAAAAGTTAAGCGGAGCTTAAGCCTTGACTACGATTGTTGACAACAATTGCTGCTAATTTTTGAGTTTCACTTAAATTTTAAAGTGAAAGCGGTTCAGTTGGCCCTTAGTATAATATTTGCACCTCCATATTCTTGTAAGACATCCATTCTTGCTTCTGCATGATTCCTGTCTTCTTCTTCTAGTGCAGATGTGCACATCCTGTATTTATCAGTCAAGTTAAACCTTTTCAAATATACGTTCATGCTATCATGATCCGTGACCACTCCAAAGGTATCCTGTCCATTCTTACTTCCTCGCAAAACTAATATCGTTTTCTACGCTTGTCCGACTCATCCCACATCTTTTACCACTCTCTTCCTACATTTTGCTCTTTTATCCCTACTACCTAATTAAACTGTATCTTTTTCCTCTTGGTTCGTTATTCTATTGCGTTCCAATATTTCCAAATTCAACGGAAGGACCTCGGTCATCACCTGGAGCGCCGCCGTAGAAGTGGGGTTTTTTGCCCTTGTGATAGACAATAAATAAATTCGTTGAGTGGAATTTAGTATTTTTATTATTCTTGTGTCGTTTATCAGCTTTCCCTGAATCTCCCAGCCATCGATAACTGCTCTTTCGCAAATGAGATTGATGATCTGATGTCCATTGTCTTTCCATCGGCGTTTTGCCATACTTAGTAGTTTCACTCCTGTCTCCGTACTTTCCTTGTCACCTCCTCAACGTGTGCTATAAAGTTCATCTTGTTGTATATCACTATTCTCTCAGTATTTGTTGTCCCCCTTTAGTTCTAATCCTGTCCTATCCTTATCGTCCGTGATCTGATGTGTCTCCCTGCAAGACCAACATGACTTCCGTCTTCCTTTCGCTGTATTTCATCTTGCTCTCCCTTTCCCATGCTTCGCATACTCCCCATATCACACTTTTCCCCTATGCGCTTGGCTGATAAGCCCTGTATAAGCAGGAGCTGATCGTCAGCGTACGCAGAAGTCACAGGCTTTCTATGTATCCGATGTCTCTGTTTTGTATTCCGCTTGTCTCCGTCTCCATCCCAATCCGCTTCTGGCAGTTTACTAAACCATCCTTCCATTACCATCAACAACAAAGTCGGTCCCGGGCAACCCCCATTTATTTTCCTCTTCGTCTTTCCCTATCCTATCGAACTTTTTTTTTTGAAGAGAGGAGGGGAAATGCCTACGCACTCTCGGTGTGATCCGGGGAGTGTGGGGCTCGCACCCACTAAAATTCCTCCTCTACTCCGATCTTCCCTGGGAACCGCCCTGAAGGCATTACTTCCAGGCAAGTCCAAACGACTCCGATAGAGAATAAGCATGCGGTCGAGAAGAAAAAAGAAGAAGAAGTCAACAACAAGCGAAGACCCATCAACGCCCATCCGGTGACCGCAGCAGCAACAGCCGCCGCAGAGCCCCAGCAGTCCCGGTGCATCCGCACAGGGGCCCCAGAAGAACCCTATTTGAAAAGCAGAAAAAAGAAGCAAAAAGAACATCAAGAATAAGCAAACGAAATACTCCTCGGCAGGCTCCCAGCCTGGAGAAAAACCTCCGAAGCCTCAGCATAAGCCAAAAAAAAAGAAAAACAAACTACTCACGAGCAATAAAAAACAACTTTAGAATTACAGGGATACCTACGACGGGCGCCGGGTCCCTCCGGGCACTTCCGCTGCGCGACCCTAGGTCGGGCCAATGAAGGACGCCCTGGTTTGGGCCGCGCGCTTACACTCCGGGGAGAATCCGGGACTGCAACAAAGAATCCACCAAACGAGGAACACAAGACAAAACTTGTGCGAAACACCATCAACAGTGAATAAACTATGAAAAACTTAACAATCATGGCCCGAGGTCCCAACAATAATATGTATAGGCTTTGACACCCAACGGGCATGTAACAATAAACATAAAATGGATGGGTATGTCCTGTAAAGGGGGACAGGGACACTTGTAAATAAAACGTCTATGCGCCAAAATGGCAAATAAATAACTATCGTATGTATAAGTACAGGGTGTCCTAAAAATGGTGGACCCGAGGTATATGGGCCGATTCTTCTTGTTAAAATAAAAGAAAAAGTGGCTATAAGCTATAGCTGGCGTTTTTTATCTCTGCCAACGGCCGCGCAGAATCCGAACGATTCTTCGGGCGAGTTCGGGATTTCGAGCTACAAACTGCACGAACAGTGGCGTAACACAGAAAGGGGTATAATTGAATAAAAACTCATAAATTGGAATAACGAACAACAATTTTGTAAATTTAATAAAATAACATAAGAATAACCAGATTCAAACGTGGTAGGTACATACATCAGCTTATTGTAGGTATATAATTGAGTTTTTTCTCATTTTTATAACCGCATTTCAATGCAATATCATAAGATACCGACGCTACTGAGCAAGTTTGAAAGCCGCGCGAGAGGCGTTTGATGTTTCCATGGTTACGGACGAGTGCGCTGCTTGGCCGTTGGCAGAGATAAAAAACGCCAGCTATATGATCCTCAAATGCCTAATAGATACAGGGTGTCCCATTCAAAACTTCCAGTACATTTTTGGGAGGCATGACAACGAAATTCGGGAAAAAAATTCGTTTAAGAAAGGAAGCCTATCTTACAAGCTTTCAGAAAAACTTTTGCTGATTCCTGTATCTTCATTAATTCCAGAGATATTGAGATTTTAGTATAGCTGATTCAAAATCAAAAAACTAAAGTTTGAGAATTACAGCAAAATTTCATTGACAAAAAAGATAGCACAGAGCAAGAGAAGTTTATTGTTCCAATAAATTTTTACTCGTCCTACTCTACTTTCGGAAGTATCACCTCTTTCGTTTCGAAAACTGTACAATTTCAAGTCGCGATTAGGGGTGGGCGATATTAGTAAATGGGTATCAAAGTTTGATAACCAAACCATATCAATATTTATCGATATATCAAAATTTGATAATTATCAAAGTATCAAATTATCGAAACACCGAAATATCAAAATATCATATTGGAATTTACCCTCTAGTAATGGTAACCAAAATAAATAAATGATAATAGTTATTTGTGCAACAAGTTGAGGAATAAGGCATTTTTCCGTTGAGGCGCACGTTTTTTAAACGAGGCGCAGCCGAGTTTAAAATGTGTCGCCGAGAACGGAAAAATGCAGTTTCCTTACGTGTTGCACACAACTTTTTTCCGCGTACTGAGGGAAAATGGGCCAATTTGAATAAAAATCACGTTAATGCATTTTCGTCAAAAATAAAATGAATAGAAAGCTTTGAACAAAACTACCTACATATCTATGGTTACGCTTTTCAAAATTGTAATCAGTCAGAAAAATACAGTGGAAATTGGTTGAAATTGGAGAAAATCTCTCGAAAAATCTCGAGAAAAGAGATTCTAAAAGCAGCTTTAGAAGCTTTGTCGCCTCTATTACCGTCCAAGTCAAGAGAAAAATACGAAAAATGCTACGCAGGGTGTATACCTATGAAAAGGTTGGTTCAAAATATGTCTAGTTTTACCGATATTTTACCATTTTTCTTCTCCTTACCAGCCTGAAACATTTAATTGGAAGTCATCCACGCTTTGGTCCTGTTACATAACATCATGTACCAATAAATATAGTGAATAAATAAAAATCATACAGTAATGAGTTGCTATGCAGGAATGAGTCGCTATGCAGGAATAGACCCCATTTCTAAACGATTTTTTCACCAACAATTTGCATATTTCCATCTAGTATGCGGAATAGTTATTTGTGCAACAAGTTAAGGAATGAGGCATTTTTCCGTTGAGGCGCACGTTTTTTAAACGAGGCGCAGCCGAGTTTAAAATGTGTCGCCGAGAACGGAAAAATGCAGTTTCCTTACGTGTTGCACACAACTTTTTTCCGCGTACTGAGGGAAAATGGGCCAATTTGAATAAAAATCACGTTAAAGCATTTTCGTCAAAAATAAAATGAATAGCAAGCTTTGAACAAAACTACCTACATATCTATGGTTACGCTTTTCAAAATTGTAATCAGTCAGAAAAATACAGTGGAAATTGGTTGAAATTGGAGAAAATCTCTCGAAAAATCTCGAGAAAAGAGATTCTAAAAGCAGCTTTAGAAGCTTTGTCGCCTCTATTACCGTCCAAGTCAAGAGAAAAATACAAAAAATGCTACGCAGGGTGTATATCTATGAAAAGGTTGGTTCAAAATATGTCTGTTTTTACCGATATTTTACCATTTTTCTTCTCCTTACCAGCCTGAAACATTTAATTGGAAGTCATCCACGCTTTGGTCCTGTTACATAACATCATGTACCAATAAATATAGTGAATAAATAAAAATCATACAGTAATGAGTTGCTATGCAGGAATGAGTCGCTATGCAGGAATAGACCCCATTTCTAAACGATTTTTTCACCAACAATTTGCATATTTCCATCTAGTATGCGGAAAAATTATTTTCCACTACTAGCTTGAGAAGACGTCATTTTTGACTGACTTTGAGGTAGTGAATTTGATTTTCACAACCTGTGTTGAAACGGGGAAATAATGGATTATTATTCACTAGTAAATAACATGACCAAAGCCACTATGTTTATGGATGGTTTGCGGTAATTTTTCATTATTATCAAAACTAAAAATCGCTAAATTACTCGTTTTTCTTTGCTAGTAGTGGAAAAAATTGTATATACACCACGGTAGAAAATTACCATCATCGCCTCGCGGCTCATATCTTGCCGCGAGGGAATAATGGTAAACTTCTCTATCTGGGTGTATAATGTACTATTACAAGTTATCTCTAAATCTCGAAAAGTTCCACCATGTAAGATTTTATCTTATCGATAATCTGCTGAAAGAGATGAACCATACTCTCTAGACCACTCCACATAGTATAAGTGGTTTTGGTGCTTGTCTCGGCATTAGGGGTTTTTCTATGTGTGTAAAATATTTTTAGTCTTACCGACACCGTTTTAGATTGAGGTTCTTCTGTGTGCTGAACAAAACTGATTAAAAACAATTAATTGAAAGACTTATAAATATCACCGATCCTACCATACCTTCAATAGGTAATGGGCCCAGGTATCGTAAAGTGATATAATCGCGAGCTCTTCATTTTGAGACTTTGTATAAATTGTGTAGCGGATCAATTAGTGATCTAAGTAAATAGTGTAATTAGTGATTTAAATTAAAAATACTGTAAAAATTAAAATCAAGAGTGAAAATGGAAAATTCACACTCCAAACGGAACATCAAGCCGTTCGCTGGAGAACATTACTCTATTTGGAAGTTTCATTTACGGGCATTACTCTCCGAAACAGTGTTCTCGATGAGAATCCTCGAGAGCCAATAACGGATGCATGGCGCAAGCTGGAAAAGATTGTGAAAAATTTCATCATCGAGTATCTTGGCGATACACTTATTGGTGTGGTTACCGAACAGCAGACTGCTAAAGCGATTTTGGGTAAACTAGACGTAATTTACGAACGCAAAAGTCTTGCTACTCATGTATCTGTTCAGAAGAAATTGCTAAGTTTCAAGTTGAACGCCGATACGCCCCTAATTAGTAATTTTCTCTCTTTTGATGAGATGATGATAGAATTGAAAGCGGCAGGAGGAACCCTTTCCGACATGGGAAAACTGGCACACCTTTTATTAACATTACTCTCTTCGTATGATGGTGTGGTCACGGCGATTCAGACTTTGTCTGAGGGTAATTTGAGTCTCGCATTCGTGAAGACAAGACTTCTGGATCACGAAATTAAATTATAGAATGACAATAAAGACACCTGTAAGAAAGTTCTACATGTGATGAAGACGCCCGAAAATCTGAATCGCTCATCGACTAGGAAATGGAAGAATAAGAATAAGTCGTCTTACAATAAACTATCGAAGCCGTACCGGCAACAACAGAGAAAAAATTCAAACCGCTCTTTCTATAAAGGCGGGTTTACATTGGTATAGTAAATGGGTTAGTTGCAAGCGCCAGTCACTTGCAAGACAGTTACTAACATAGTGTAACCACCTAGGAAAGTACTTGTACTAGTACTGGTACAAGTAGACAGGACAGGAAAGTGGATAGCCATCCAGGCTATTTACTTACCGCTTGCAACGCGACTGTCCTTCCCCTACCAGCGTATTCAACTATTGCCATGCCTACTACTCTGATGTGAACGCTCTGCACTGTAGGCAACTATAGCTGTGTCGAAAGCACAGATTACCTTCCCTATAGATGTGCAGGTAACCCGAGTTTTTCGTCCAGAATATTTATGTATGAGGACGCAGCTCAAAGATGGCGACAGGTGAAGATTTAAAACTTGGGTGTGGTTCCGTCAGAATTTATGAACTATGGTTTTCTTTAAATTTTTGAGAACGCCGTGAAAAAACTGATAAGAATGAAACTCCTCCCTTCGCAGATTTTTGCAAACCAAAACCCAATGCTAAGATCTTCAGTCACAATTTGCATTACTCGGCGAAAAAGTTTTCTCAACTTTTCCTTCTGCAATGTTCTAGAACGACAAGAACTAGAACAAAAAGGATTTACCCTAGCGTTGTGACTGCTCTACCTGTACTAGTGCACTTTCAAGTGTAGACATTCACTGTCTTCAAATATGCGACAGTAGAATACCAGGCTAGCTACAGGTGCAAGTAACTGGGCTTAGTAACTATACCAATGTAAACCCGCCTTTAGAATGATATGCAGCGAAAATGTCATTATTGTGGGCGAAACAATCATTATAAACGTGATTGTTACTATTACAATCACTCACTCCAAAAACAACCAGAATACACCGAACGAACGCTGCAAACAGTTCAGATTCATAGATAGATAGATGGATAGATAGATAAAGTCCATCAAGTTATGTAGTACCTACGGAGAAGAATTTGACGTTTTGGTAATTTCGTCATTGTAACACAACCTTTCTGTCACGAATTTTGGCATAATGTAAATAGAAATGCGGGCTTTTGAAAATAGGTTAGCTGTTTTTCTGTCTGCATCAAATAACGATGAATTTTTATTTATTCGGAAGTAATCAGTTCATTGTTCAATTAAGATAACTCCATGTCTCTATTTTCTTTAATATTTGATAGACTTACACAAATTCTCAGTCGTTAATTTGGTTAAAATTTAGTCCGAAACATTTTCTCAAGATTACTCCCTCCTTTGGAGCAGTATTCACTATTTTCTATTTCTGAGTCAACGTGCGTTTCTTTTATTTCTTTCTTGTGTCTTTTCCATTTGAAGATGGTTTAAATTACAGGGAATAAGTACACTTTGGGAAAACCGAAATCCCGATCCATAGATTAGGAATATAATTGCTATATAGATTGCGGACTCTGGCGAATTTTTCTAGAACTGCAATTTTAGTTCATACACCAAACACAGCATTACAGAGCGCTGATGTCGTGTTCTGTTTCAGGCGAGAAATATAAATTCCAATATTTTCATAAGTATTCAACCTGAGAAAACGATTTCACACACAACAAGACAACTTGTTCTGCATAAAGCAATACAAATCGTACAGTCGAATATAAAATTTATTCCATCAGGATGATTACTCATCATGATAAAATATCTATGTGCAAAATGAATTTATTGAAATAATAGGGAAAAATTCATGAAACAAAGAACAAGATCAGAAAAACACAATAGGGAGATTGATTTTTTAAAATTGAAATCAAATAAAATGAAATAATTTTCATCTGAAATTATCTTGAGTACCTCAGGATCTTTAGGGAATTATTCGGTGTACTTTACACGTTGCACTAGTTCAATATCTTTACAGCTTAGGTACACAACACACTAAAACCATTTTCTAGAAATTATTATATCCGAGAATTCTCAGAGAAGAGGGTGCACACCAAATTATCTTGAAACACAATCACAAATCATTACAAATATGAAATTTGACGATTTTTGAGTGACATCAACAAACGCCAACTTTAAAATAAAATTCAAAAAATTGCACACAGCGACGCACAGTGTTTGGTGTACGAACTAAAATTTCCCCCGTCCCGCTTCAGGTAGCGGATACCCCGACACAAGGATGGTATAGTAAATAGGATTGCTGGATCCGCTGATATGTTCGCCACGCGAGTGGTGGACGTGACGTCACTGCGGACCAGATTTGATGCCTTACCATAGCGCGTACATATGCGTTATCAATTTTTAGCATTTTACGACAGTTTTTTTTTATAAATAAGGAGTTTAATGAAACAATTGTAACATTAAGGAAATTATAAGTTTATTACAAATGTATAACAATTTATCACGTGCTATTAAATCATACCAAAATTTATTATTTGACAATTTTCTGTAACTTATTCTTTTATCTTTGTTCGTCATCGTTTCGGTTTTATAAGACCACCAAAAGATAATTGCTGAACCCATGATGGCAAACAATAGGAGTGATCAGATTTTATTTTATAGGTATAGTCACCTAACTCTGGATTTGTCGTTTTGAACTTTTTCGCGATGTAACCAGCAATATATTCTAGAGCATCAGCTGACGTTTCTTGTGCTGTTTCGTCAATTTTGTTGGAGACTGCTGATGTCCCCGATGAAAAAGAACTTCCACTTGAACTTTCTTGTTCTTCTACAGAAAAATGAACAGCAACATTAGCCTGTTCTATTACACGTGCGACCATATACTCCTCGGGTACAGTTTCAGCTGTGTTCACCATAAAAACAAAAGAATTCATAGAATTAATCAATTAATGATTATTGCAAAAAACCATCTCACCTGTGTATCCAAAATTCCAGGATTTTTACCCTCTTCATTGCTTCTAGAGGTGAAGGGTGCTCATTTGGTCCTCTACACCGGATTTGAAAAAAAAAATTCTCCAAGCAATCTTGGTTAATTTTATGAGTACATATATAATGTACCTCCTCGAATTGGGTTCTCATATCGTCTAGCAGTAATTTCAATGATCTTATCGACATTATCATGCCTTTCTGGAATAATTGAAAAGTATCACTCTTACCGATTACTCTCATATTCAAAATCATCTTTTCAACTTTATTCAAGTGCTCAATTTGAAGTTCCATTTGAAGTCCGAAAGGTGCCTTAAGTGGGTCTGGATCAGGTGAAGCGCTTATATGGCTGTTGAAAATGTCAAACCAGGAATTGATATCGTTAATGAAGTTTCCAACGTTTTCAGCAAGTTTTGGATCTGAGCCAGGTTTATAATGTAATAGAGCTTGTGCTGTATTACGAGACATTAATTCTGCTGCGACTCTCACGTTCTGTCTCTGACTTTTTTCGACAATAATATGCTTTTCTGATATTTTATAACACACATTCACTTCTGTATTAGTAAGTTCAATCAAACTTTTTAGGGATGCTTTATTGATAATCGTTCCATCTCCAAGGATAAACCCATAATCCAAAAGCCAATTCCTCACAAGTTTCAGCAAATGGGGGTGATCTGCGAAGACGTGAATTCACTTCCCAGTTTGTGGATGAGGAAAATTGGTATTGTCTATATCTATAGATAACTCCTTCCATAATCCGACATTCCCACCGCCACAATCACTCACCATTGCGACGCAATTGTAAGAAAAATTATGTAATTGTGTTATAATCGTCATTAGGGTATCTTTAGTCATTTTCTTATCAAAGTCTAAATAAATAGGTTGCTTCCAAGTGGAGAATAAACCCCTAACTAAGCAAACCTGCATTTGATTGTAATTACCCAAAACTTGATCTTCACCAACATCATATTCGAGCGTTGACTTCACTTTAACTTCATCAAACATTATTACGATTGTTCTCTCTCTTTCTATCATGTTCTCTGCAGCAACTTTCAAAAAAGTCATGACGTCTTCTAGAATGCCTGGCTTTATTCTTATTTTGGAAGCCCAGCTTCTTAATGTAGATAAAGCAGGCAGTGGAAAATTGAGTTTACTTCTCAAATAAAGATAAGCTTTCTTACTGAGGTATCGAAGGGTAAATGCCACTGAAATCTCTTCTGTATTCCAATTAACTCGTTTTTTTCTATTAGACAGAATTGCGATTTGATTATCAGTAAGTAATCTTTTCAGGAGATTCATTCCATCTTCTTGCTGCTGAGTCTTTTTTGGAGTTCTCATTTTCAACTTATAATATTGCAGTTGTCTTTCTTGTAAACGGAACTTATGTTTCATGGTTTTCATTTCAGATCGCAATTTTTTATGATTTTCCAAGAGTTTGTCATATTTTTTTCTCGATACTTTTCCGTCAGTTTGATTAATAGCTGGATCAATAACATCACAAACATCGTCATTAGTAGACAGTCCAAAACTGCATGATGGTTTGGGTTCTGATGACTGTGATGCAGAAGAACCGAGAGAAGAACTCACTGATGATGTATTCGCAGCAATGAGTCTATTTATTTCTTCCTTCCTCTGTATTACTTCCTCTGATTTTTTTTTCTTCAAATATCGCTCTTCACGTGCCGAGCATTGCACTTTCGATGTTTTTGAGGGGAGTTTTAGAGTCGGGACAGGACTCTTTTTCAATAACTTTCGTAGAGGTAAACCTAAATAAAGGTAAAAAATGATCTTAGAAAAGCATAAGCTAAAACTTTTCCAAAACTTACCCAAAACTTCATTTCGCATGTCGCGATCATAATCATTACTGGTAAAATGTTCAGAACAAATCTGACTAGTTGTTGGATTCCACTTATCCGCCCTTTTACAGCGTCGAATCCACTCTTTACGGATTGTATCAGACACGAAGTCGTTTTCTTTTGGAAAATTATGATACACTATCGTCGGGTTTGAAATCTTTTTGGAAATGCGGCTGTTATTACAGCCGTACACTGCACAACGGCGCCCCGGCATTTGTGTTCCAATTAAGGCCCTACATCCTACAATTTCAATTAAACCATCAAATAATGTTAAGATAATACGTACCATATAATTGACAAAACAGAAGAATCTAGTCAAAATTCACTTTTAATTAGAGTTTTTCCCAGCAACGACTCTCGCACAACGTACTAGAGAATGGTTATGGGTCCGCTGATGGTCCGCTGTGACGTCACGCAGGAGTGGGGACGCGAGTGAAATGCGCCAACGTTGCGAGGATAGGGATCTGGCAATCCTGTTTACTATACCATCCTTGGCCACCGTCCCCACGTTTTGGACGACCACGTCTCGGGACGCCAAGAGTTCCCCCAGCAGCCATCCCCTCCGGTCTTCCGTTCCCGAGCCCCACAGCGTTAAAGTCCCCTGTGACCACTCGGCCGCCACTTCCTCCCCTAATTGTCGCGTCCAGCCCGTCCAGAAACCGCTCGAACGCCGCAGCGGAGACGTTTGGGGACACCAGAGATAATGTTGAGATGAGCAAGTACTTGAGAATTTTTACTCCTTATAACTAAGCTGGTCGACTGTAAAGTGATCCTCAAAGTAGAGGGCGCTACCTGCATTATCGCGGGCGCGCCCGGGAAATTTAAAAACTGAGATTTGGTGGGATTTTGAGTAGTTGAAATTCTATGCTTGTTTTTCTGTAAAATTTAGTGAACTGAACCGAATTTGTTGACATTTCTGTACCAAATGCTTCAGTACACATTTTAATAACTATATTTAATTTTCATTTCTAATGTAATTATATCACGAATAGAGTCGTTGAATCCCGGAAGTGCCACCACGGTCAGGTGATCGGTGGCACCATCGGGAAAGTCGCTGAGTGTGCACCCCGGAGGTGACAATGGGGGGCTCCCGGTGAACTAGAGAGAGAGTCGTGTACGCGTCGGTAACGGGAGTGCTTGTGCCGATTATTACTAGGATCGTAAGTGAGTTGCCCTCAGAAGCCGAGACGTCATGACCCGGCCCTATAGGTACATGTGAGTTGACTTTCCAGTATACCAATATAAATGTGTCGGCCCTCACCATCTGAGTATTACTAACCCCCCCAGCAACCCTGGCTCGTCGGCTAATAAGCGGCCGTACGTGATAATCTGTACTTATTAAGGGAATTTCAAGAAACTCTTCAGAAAAATGTCACATAAAATTGTGAACACCCAAAGTTTCTTGGAATAACCTTATAAAATAAATTATATAAGCCAGTGAAAGACTTTTCCAAACTTCGGACAATTCAATCAAATACAAGAAAAAAACAAACACAGATTTTCGACTAATGAAGGAAGAATACGTAAATAAAACCTGACAATGTGTGAATTAACAATTTAATTTTCAATGTTTCATGATGGCGATTGTTCTTTTCGTTTCCCTTGATCCTTTCTTCTGCTCCTTTAAGGTTTGGTTCCGTCTCTTAACCCACCAAGGGATGCCAATGCGGCAAACTGCTAGCGCAATTCCTCTTTTCACCTCATCAATGTGAGTTTCACAAGTAATGGTTGTGAGTGAAAAGTTTTTCATGAGTCGTTGAATTGCCGCTTCCGTTATTCCGGGTTTTCCACCATAGATTGGAATAAACTCCTCTAGGTCGGTTATGGCGGTACCCACCAACACCACTAAATCCTCAGCGGGATACGCCAATTTGCTTTCTGTCTCCGACCACTCTTTAAAGGTGATGAAAGCATTGTGGAGCTCAGTGGGCTCGGACGTCAGCATATCACGACAAACGGCGCAGTTCAGTGTTTTCAGTAATTTTTTTACAATGAAGCCACTCACATATGCCACAGATAGAACCTTCATTTCCCCGAGCGACACAGATGCAGAAATATCACTGAGGTCTGATGAAGTTGTTGGACATTGAGGGATGTTGTCTGTGGGTATCTTGCCTTCTTCCAGCGAATGAGACAATTTTTTAGCAGACAAAAAAATCCTCAAATCATTCAATAATTCGCCGTCATCTGCTTCACAATTCCCAATAGAAATTTTCGGGGTTGTTAACCCGTTTAAAATTTGAGTTTTCAAACTCCCTTCAAATTGCACGGTTGTAGGATTATCTCCACATCCACACCCCCCCTTATACAACCAAATAGGTTCTCAAGGGCGTCTTGGTTGAGTGACCTAGGCCGCAAATGTGGAATTCTGCCCTCGACACTTCCCCAAATTCCTTGAATAGCCTGAAGTGACATCAGCCAAGCAACTTGGGAAGGAGGTTTGGTATCTCGCAGCGTCCCCGTTTTAGTAATCCTTTTATACCTCCAACTTTTGACCATCTCTGTGGCGTCCTTCCAGAAAGAATGGTGTGCTGACTGGGAAGTGATGACACACTTGACTTCCTTGTCCCCTGGACTGATTTGAGTTCCATTAAAACTGTCGAAGAGCTTATCCACTTGGATAACGAACGTCGCTGTTGCCATTGCGCGTTGTTCGATTTCACCTAGAAAATATATTACGATTTAAAATAAAGCAACCAATTTTATTATGGCATCAACATTACCTCCAGATAAAGATGGGTCGCCGGGTTTATTCCCAGTTCGGAAATATTCCGAAATTGGGAATAAACCCGGGAGGAATGATTGGGCCGAAGAATCATTAATCGGAATCATTCGAAACATTCCGGAAATATTCCCAAATTCCCGGGAATTTTCATAAATTGCCGGGAATATTCACAAACGTCATTATAAAACTGTGTGTGAACTTGTATTTTCTTGTAAATATCAGTGGAAACAACTGTTCCTATTGTACTTATGTGCGTTATGGTCTCAAGTTTTGACTGGAAACAGGATAATTACTGAAAATAATGAAAATATGTATGAGACCAAGTACGAGCTTGACCGTAGGACCGAGTACGAACTCAAATATGAGACCGAGTACGAGACCTATTTTAGGGAAAAGGGGCTTAAAGTCATATAATAGGTACTCAAAATCAAAAACGTAATTAACAAAAAAAAATTAAGTCAATTTGCTCTTTTTTCCCTTCATTTAAGTGGTTTTCAACAAAGTTTTCTTTTAACCGAAGAAATGATCATTAAATTATTGAATTGGTGTGCTTATAGTTTATCATTTTGAGATATACAGACTCAAATTTGTACTATTTCGAATTTTCCGCGATTTTATATATTTTTCATTTCTAGTGCCCCCGATTCTATATTTGTATAGGGTGTTTGGTATTAAATTGAAGCTCTTGATCCGACGGATCGAAATATCACAAAAAACAGTTTTCAAAATTTGAGAATTCAAAATTCCGGGAATATTTTCGAATCATTCCGGGAAGGAACGGAACAAATGAAACGTTCCGGGCCAAAACCCATCTCTACCTCCAGACAACAAACTGTACAGAAATGCCCCAACCGTTCGACTCATGACTTGGGCAGCTAGGCACACCTTCATCGCAAACCGCATGATTGGTGCCATATGCACCTCTTTCAGTTTATGCATAGAGCGGAACACGAGAGGTGAGTTCTTATCCAATTCATATGCAGCTCTTATATCACTAAATTTGACCTCCATTACGTGTTCCTGCTCTCCGACAGGTACCGACAAAAAAACATTATGCTTCCGGAACAAAGAAGCCGTACATTTTAGGAGGTGAGGTGGATCATGCATTGTGTATATTTTTCTGCCTTCGAATTCGAAATATGGGGTCTGAAGAGATGTGTTCATTTCCTTCAAAGCTTTCACATTACTACTTCCCATGTCGCAAATTGTCCCCACAACTTCTAATCCACCCACATTTATAGCGGCATGTAGTACCTCTTTTAGTAGCTTTATCAACGTTTCAGATTTGCAAGTGCTGCTACAAAAGTAATACGCGACGGGTTGCTTCCAATTCTTTGATAGCCCTTGGCACATGAATACTAACGCCTTGCTAGCAAGTTTTGTGCTGTTTGCAGAATCTCCACAATCCTCGTATCCCACAATCCGGTCGGCACCTTTCATGTAGCACAAGTTCTCTTTTATGTCCATTTCATCAAATGACAGTACACAAAGTCTACTTTCAGGTGTTGTCAGTGTCTGGCGCATGTGATGGAACAAATGCTCATTGATCCCGACAGAGAAGGG
Organism: Salpingus planirostris; assembly: GCA_949788335.1. Lineage (NCBI taxonomy): Eukaryota > Metazoa > Arthropoda > Insecta > Coleoptera > Salpingidae > Salpingus > Salpingus planirostris. Next base: position 2,910,324 of record OX460925.1, on the reverse strand, counting down.
TACTTTCTCCAATAAAAGCAACAATGCTCTTCTCGATGGTAGTGCAACAAGTTTGCTCAAAAATCTATAGCTGCGTGGTCCCCGTTTATAAATAGCCAACGCAACCATCTTATCATCCTCAGTCCACCTTCTTCCGTGAGGTGTACGGGTCGCACATCTGAACTGCGAGATGAGAAAATTAGCTGTTGTTTGAGACATACCCTTGAATAGATTTCTCACAACGTCCGAATCTGACAAATCTTGCAACGCTTTAATATCGTGCCCTCTTTTCTTGCTGATTTTCTTCAATTTTCGAATCTGATCTTCATTCTTGGTGACCCTGTCCATTAAAAACACCTTCCTAGGAGTGCTCTCGATGCGTGAAAGGGTTTCGATACCTTTAAAAAGGGAACGGCGCGATTTCCGTAATAAAGGCATCAGTGAAGGTGTTCGTGTTCTCGATGGAGTACTCGGCATTTCGGACGAGCTTCCGGGGATAAGGATCATTGTCGCAGATGAGGAAGTAGTTGATTCGGATGAGTTATCAGGAGAAACGGGCACGTTCGATGGCATTTCTGTAATGGATAATAAATGATGCACATTAGTGGGTGGTTGAAGAAATAAAACCAAAGTTACATATCGAGGTAGGGTTTTTCATCGTAAAAGTAGGAGAATTTTATTTAAAAACACTTTTGAGATTTTTTTTACACATTAAATGAGTATGTTAGTTGTTTAAAATTTAATGTCAATGATCCATGGACTTTAAAAGTTCTAAACTGCATCCCGACTCCGGTACATTACATGACAACCCATTCCTTCACTGCAACGACAGTACCTTCATTTCTTTTCGTTTGGTATCAAGTTTGTCTTTATGAAGAATGAGAGATTTATATTTCTTAATATCATAATACGCCATCATATGTCTGATTGAGCATATTTACCTGTAGCATCTGAGTTAACATTAGACGAAGGTGATGGTAGAACATGAGAACCCTCTGATGAACTGCAAGGGAATCGTGTAGGTACAGATCCTCGCTGAAGCCTTCCTCTGATGTAACGGGAGTCATCAAAATGTCGAGAGCATATCTGACGATTATGTAGCGTCTCGCCAGTGTATGTAATCCCCATGTTTTCTTGCCAAATCTTCGAACTGAAATATAATACAGTTACGTTTATGATGCGTTGTTTTAACATGATCTATATAATGGTAATACCTTTCCAGTTTTGATGGGAAGAAATGCATCTTGACTTCCTCCGAGTCACTGGATCCACAAATCAAACAAATTAATTTCAAAGACATGATGTTTTGGACCTTTGCACCTAAAATCCAAAAATTTTGAGGTTACAACTCACGTGTTTTTCGAAAATAAGCATTGAATTCATATTCACACGGAATATAGTAATTCAATGAATACATAGGCTTACTTACAAACTTTCAGTAGTGAAGAAATGTCCTGATTGTTGGGTTTAAAGCCAAAAAACACGAGACAGAAAGCAAACACGCGACAAAAACGAAACACACGTTTCAAATGTCAACTGTCTTTCAACTGTCAACAAACGGAAATGTAAAAGTTCCTAGACACAACCAAAAAATTTCATCCTTATTTGCACAATGTCAATCGTATATCAACATCTTTCTCTAATCGCAGAGTGTAGTTAATGAACATTCATTAGTGCTGCCCTCTACTTCAAGGATCACTACAGTAGACAGAGAGACACGTAATAGCCACATAACGTGTTAGAAAGAGATAAAAAACATTGCACAAATCGGACAATTTCGTACGCGAACTATCACATCTCAACATTATCTCTGGGGACACGTAGCAGCTATACAACGTGACCCCCCACGCCTCCGCCCACGCCACTCCCCCTCCCTTCCCGGACCTTCTTATGTCGACTTATAAAGAAGGTAATATAAGTACAACGCACTATTCGTTTTGTGTGAGACGTGAGAAATTTGATGAAAAATTATAAAATATAGTGATTTCCGCGTGAACAAAACGGCATTCAATCGTAGCGCTATGCGCCACACATACGAAGCTGTATATCTGTTTCAGCTACTTATCCAAGAGGTGGCGGCCTCGCGAATGAAGTGTTCTCTTGAATCTCACAATAAAAAGTATTCAACATTCGAATATTAAGGGAAACATCACCATGGAGTAATATTCACTGGGATATCTTCGTCACTGCGACGTCAGAAGGATGAAATAGATTATTGACCTTACTGGCAGTATTACCACAGAGTATTACAATTCCTTTATGCAGTTCCTGGCGCTCTCTAGTATCATTACTAGGTACTTTTAGTAGTAGCTACCTGTTCTAGAGTGGTTCGTACCCAAAGTGGGTGAACTTGTACCTTAATTATGTGAGAGAAACAACATGCTCTGCCTGTAGGGGATTTTCGGTTTATACTTCAGGACAACCAACTACGTTTTTTAGTGGCAAAAGTTGTGACGCACTTCCCGGTCGGGCGGAAGTCTCGGGCGCCAGCTTCGTTTAAAGAGGAAGCACTCTTACCGGGGTAGCAAACTTAAGCCGGAGAAACGGAAACACCAGGGGTCTGTGAACTAACTTTATTTCGCAATAGCGGCAGAATCGGACGGCACAGACGGAAACGGACGGAAACTTAAACTACCCTAGCCGGCTTAAACTAGACTTAAGAACTAAAGACGTAACGAAACAGAAATGCGGATCGGAGCTCGCCGGGGGCGAGTCACGACACCAGGCGGGAACGCCGGAACGGTGTCACGGGAGGCTTGTTACGGCCGTTCGGGAAACACCCGAAGGTGGCGGACTGTTCGGTGTGGGATGCGCCGGGCTATTTCCGACGACGCGGAACGCAGGATGGGGTTAGTCGAGAAGGCTTTTGACCGGGCTGTTACCGACGATCGGTTAGTAATTAAAAGACCGGACTGGACTGACTGGAACTTAGGACTACTGGGCTATTTCCGACAGCGGAGAACAGGTGGGAAATCTGACTCAAGCGTCTAACCTAGACTGGCGAAACCGGAACGGGGGCGACCTTTTATAGCCTCGGAGGCGGGAGAGGGAATCGAACATTCTAGAACAAACAGTGACGACAGAGGTGATAAGGAACTGGCGGGAAAACAAGACGAGCGCGGACTTTAAGTGACGGCGCTCGGGGAGCGTCGTTACACACCCCTCCCTCGTTACTAAAATTTTGTTTACAAAATTTCCTGAAAGAGAGCGGATTATCACATGAACATCACAGAACGTTTACCCTCGACTGAACATTTATCAACGGACGAGCCGGAACAAGACTAGTACACCCGGAGCTAAATGTACAAAAAAACTAAAAATAAATAAATGGGAATCAAAAATTCAATTATAAATTACAAACTCGAAACCCGAAGGTTCCAGAAACACCCGGACAATATTAAATAAATGGCGGAAAATAAACAATAAATTTGCGAGGCGAAGACGAAATTCACGGTCAAGACCGGAGCGGGGCAGGTAGTCGGTCAGGACTGGACTGCAAAAACTACAACGTAAACAAAACAGACGGACGATCTGCAGTATCGGCTTCGACGAACGCTGTGGTCGCAGAACGCAACGGGGAACAGTCTATGCGTCGAACAAAGATGACCGGCGCGTTGAACAAGGATGGCCGGCGCTTCGACGAAGACGGCACAATCACTTCAGTTTTAACGCGGATCACAACACGGCAGATTTTACGGACAACAACCGGACTGAACTTTCCGGACGGCACTTCTCACGTTTCCGGTGGTCGGGGGTACTTCCGGGCAGTCGGGGCACGTAGTGGCACGGGCAGTCCCGCGAGAGAACGTGGAGTACTCCACACCGGGAACAGAACAGGACTCGGGGTCGCTTACAGGTGGTCCGGTCGTGCCCCTGCTTCGCACACCGCCAGCACGCCGTCCTCACGGGCCCGGCGATGCGACTCTGGCCGGTGGCTGTCGTTTCCGGTGACGGAGCTGACGGGGTTCGGTGCCGAAGGGCCGGATGGGGTGGTTCTCCCGGTACGCCAACGAGAGGATTCTTCGGGGGCGCAATTCCGGGCGGTAACACAAATCCACGCGCGCGTGGCTGGCGGCGATCTCGGAGAGATAGCGCCTTCGCTGCATCCCATGACGTCATCGGTGGTGACGTAAACGGGCTCCCGGATCCAGGCTGGACTGGCTCCGGTGGCGCGGCCAATTTCGGACGTGCGGCATTTTTCCGGTGCCGGCGGCGGCGCTTCGGCGTCCGGCGACCGCGAGAGGAATTCCTCGTGTCCCGTGCCGACGTCACTGGTCGCCGTGGCGGCGTCGTGTAGCGTCGAATACCATCCTTGCCGGAAACTTCGGCCGAGTATTTCCGTTCGGTGTCGGTGAGGTTGGGACCAAACAAGAGCGGCCTGTTCTCACTAACCGGGGTGGCGATACTGGCGATTTCCGGGATGGGCACTGATGGCGACGGGACGGTCGTTCCGGCCGGTACACGGAGGTGAAGGATCTTTTCTTGCGCGAAGTCGATCACACACCCCGTGTGCTTTAGGTAATCGCTCCCCAACAGAAAATCGTGCGGTAATCCGGGCAGGTGGTGAAATTGGAAATCGACGGAGCCTTCGGAGACTACACACACTAGGCGGATACCGGAATGAATTTCCCGGCACCGGCCGTCGGCGAGTGTAACGGTCGTCTCATCAGGGGTGAAAACGGTTCCAACCCCGTGCTCTTTGCACCATAACATCACCTCTGCACTGACATAAGAGCGCGTAGCTCCGGTGTCTAGCAGGGCCGTAAATTGACGGTCGCTCACCCGGATTTTTAACTCGGGGCGGATGTCCTCGACGGATTTGGAGACCAAAGCGGTGTTGGAGGAGAGTCCGGCGGGTCTCCTGGGGACCGGACTCATCTTCAGTTTTCCGACCGGGGGCAGGGGCAATCCCGCGAGAAAACCCCTTTTCTCCCACACCGGGAACAAAACAGGACCGGACTGGATTGGCAGTCGGCCCGGCGGTGTGCAGTACTACCACATCGCCAACATGCCTCGCGCAGGTTCCCGACGCGCGAGTCGGTGCCGGTGGGAGGTGACAAGGACGGTGACGGGACCGCGTCGGCCGGCGTCTGGACGCGCGTCGGAGTGAAGGTCACCGGTCGGAGGCTCGCGTTATCCGCGCTTATCGGCGGCCGAGTTTTTGTTGTCCCGCTATCTCCGATAACGGCCTCGTACTCCTTGATACGACTGACCAAATCGCGTAGGCTAACAATCTCGGACCGGCGAATATACAGGCGATATTCCTGTCGGAGATTTCGGTGTGGCCAGAATAGCTCCTGGTCGAGCGGAACGTCCCCTAGTCGGCGGACTAGGGTGCGGAGGGCGGTTACGTACTCGGTGCCGGATTCATGCGGTTGCTGGAGTCGTTTCGTGATCTGCTCCTGAAGATGAATGCGGTAATCTGGCGGCAGGTAAAACGCGGAAAAGTCCTCCCGAAACTCGGACCACGTCTCCCATTCGGACACATTGTTCCGGTACCACAAAAGAGCGGATTCGGTCAACAAATCGGGCAAGACTAGGAGTAAACGATCGTCGGTGATCCGGTAACGGGTTTGAACGTCGGACAAACGTTCCAGGAACGCAACGGGGTCGGTTTTCCCGTTGAAGCGGACGTTCCATCGGGCGGTTTCCAACGGTTCGGACTGGCGGAAAGCCGGGAGCGTTTCGACGGAACGCGGAATGGCGGCCGATTGGGCGTCGGCCGCGGACGTGGCAATCCCGGGGTTCTCCCGGGGAACGGTGCCGACCGAGGTGGTTCCCTCCCTGAGGAAACGGACAATGCGGCGCCGGAGGTCGTCGACGGTGCCGACGGTGGCAAGGCCGAATTTCCCGGCTTCCTGCACTAGGTCCTCCTTGCGGAGGGTGTAGACCCAGCCGACGCGGATATCGGCAGCCTCCAGACCGACGGGCGAAACGGGGGCGGCTTTCCGGACCTCGGAAACGGGTGGCACGGGACCGGCGGCCTCGAACTCGAAATCGAGCGGCGACGGATCCATCTTCGTGGGCTTTGACATCCCTGTCCGTCAAAGTCCACAATAGTCCCTCTCGGTGATGAACGGATCGGACGGGGCGGGCTTCCTCCACGGTCCCTGCTCGGGCGCCAATTTGTGACGCACTTCCCGGTCGGGCGGAAGTCTCGGGCGCCAGCTTCGTTTAAAGAGGAAGCACTCTTACCAGGGTAGCAAACTTAAGCCGGAGAAACGGAAACACCAGGGGTCTGTGAACTAACTTTATTTCGCAATAGCGGCAGAATCGGACGGCACAGACGGAAACGGACGGAAACTTAAACTACCCTAGCCGGCTTAAACTAGACTTAAGAACTAAAGACGTAACGAAACAGAAATGCGGAACGGAGCTCGCCGGGGGCGAGTCACGACACCAGGCGGGAACGCCGGAACGGTGTCACGGGAGGCTTGTTACGGCCGTTCGGGAAACACCCGAAGGTGGCGGACTGTTCGGTGTGGGATGCGCCGGGCTATTTCCGACGACGCGGAACGCAGGATGGGGTTAGTCGAGAAGGCTTTTGACCGGGCTGTTACCGACGATCGGTTAGTAATTAAAAGACCGGACTGGACTGACTGGAACTTAGGACTACTGGGCTATTTCCGACAGCGGAGAACAGGTGGGAAATCTGACTCAAGCGTCTAACCTAGACTGGCGAAACCGGAGCGGGGGCGGCCTTTTATAGCCTCGGAGGCGGGAGAGGGAATCGAACATTCTAGAACAAACAGTGACGACAGAGGTGATAAGGAACTGGCGGGAAAACAAGACGAGAGCGGACTTTAAGTGACGGCGCTCGGGGAGCGTCGTTACAAAGTGCCAGCATAACAATCAAGCTAATTAGTTTTGAGTTTGGTTTTGATATTTGACTTTTAAGAGAGGGATTCGAAATCTCCGCAAGGAATGCTAGTAGTAGTAGTACGCCATTTTATTATTTTATTTAGTAGTTGCCTGTGAAAAAGATTTCTTCCAGTTTCTAGTACTCGTAGTCGTAAGTAGATAGAGCAAAATAAAACTTCAGTAGTTGTGAACACCTAAATCTGGCAACATGATGAAGTAATGGTATAGCAGAAGTTTTTTATCTGTGCCAACGGTCAAAGCTGCGCACTCGTCTGTAACCATGTATTTTGTATTTTCATGTAATCTTGGACAATAAGTAGGGCGCCAGGGTCACACTGTAATTGGTACCGATTTAATATCGATTTAGCATCGCATTCATTATCTCCGCTATCAGTATTTTCTCCATTTGTCAAAGTTCTGACATTCTGACGGGTGCTTGTGCTGGTGATGACTGACTGTTGTCAACTTCTGCGCCATGGTTTCGCTTACTGGTACTTCTATTAATTCTGGATAAAAATATTTCTAAGGCCCGATCTTTTCATCTCCCAGTTAATTAAGTTTATCTGGCAGTTAAATTGGTTGATTTTCATTGTTGCAACAATAGTAACCAAGGTATTTAACCGCCAGTTAAAATTAACCAGAGGTGAAAAGATCGGCCCTAAGTCCAAAATTTTCAAAAAAAATCAATAAAAAAATAGCTGTTAATGTTGAAATGAAAACGAAATGAGCTTTAGAGGTTTGAGAGCAAGCAGGCGATTTTATCAAGAATAATTTTTTTCTGTAAAATCAGAAATAATTTTTTTTTCCTCTTTTAAACCCCATCCGTGGACATACTGTATACCTCGCTGTATACACTGTGTAATATGAAAAGTTTCCATAGCTGTAACTTTTTTATTTTTTGACCGATTTCAAAGAATGAAACAATGGTAGAAAGAGATTTCAATGCTCTATAGAATGGTCTCATCAATTTTCTCCTTTCACGATTCCAATCTACGAGTATCTTTTTCTTTCAACATTTTTATTCTAATTTTCGTAAAATACCATCAAAATCATAATTTGGAGCAGTAAGAAATTCAGAAAAATATTCTCCGTCGATCGGAATAAAAATTAATTGATAAAAATAACGGTAACCGATGGTGAAATTACGATTTTTGTGAGAGAAAAAAAGTAATGAGGCCATTCTATAGAGCATTAAAAACTCTTTCTACCACTATTTCATTTTTTGAAATCCGCCAAAGTTACAGCTCTGGAAACTTTACATATTACACAGTGTATATGATTATCAAATTCAAAAAGTTCACCATGGTTAAATTTTTGGAGTGCTAATGGAAACTTGAAGTCAATACTGATTTACATTTTTCCTGTCGACATCTATTTCAGACTCGCGGAACTACGTTTTTTTTCGACGCCATTTTGAGAAACCATCTGATGAACATATTGATAATTTGCATCAAACTGATTTAAGCTAAAATTACTAATCTTTCAAGACTGATAATTCTGAGAATTCATTATCGCACATTATATCTACTAAATAAGATCATTTAAGTAGTTTTGGTGATATGTTTGTGAAAAAACATCACGTCGTTAAAAAGTTCACATCTTCCTTAATCGAGAGATTTAATCTTCCTTAACATATTCATTGTATTTCTACACATACAGGCTACACATTATTCTTGATAAAATGGCCTGCATGCTCTCAAACCTCTAAAACTCATTTCGTTTTCATTTCAACATAAACAGTTATTTTTTATTGAATTTTATTTGAAAATTTTGGACTTAGAAATATTTTCATCCAAAATTAATAGAAGTACCTACCATAGATAAACCTCACTACAGATTTGATGGATCCCCGATTTTTTTGTCCGGGCCAGGGGGTGAGGTGGGGTAGAGGGGGTAGATATTTTAGTTTATGCAGTAATTTTCAGAGGGCGGTAAGTACAATTCAAATTACATTAGTGGCGGTTTTGTTAAATTTTGTTTTGCTGGTTTTGATATGGTTTAAATTTACCTGACATAAAAAAACATGTCATCACTTTCGCGTTCTTGTGTAATTTGTAGTAAAACTAGGCAAGAAGTTGCCTCATTATACAATCTTCCCTTCAATGAAAATAAGTAAGTATTTTGAACATATTATTGACCCTCTGGATTTTTTTTTGCAAATTACTATATTTTCCATCCCCTACTCGTAGACCCAAGTATAGAGTTTTTATTCAAACGTAAAAATGATCATAGATTATTTATTATATACAATTCCCTCAATAAGTCCTCTCGTGTGTCTGATAATTGGAATTTCAATATCAGAAATATCATTGAGACTCTACCAGTTGATTGAATCCAAAATTTAATCAATTTTTTTTTAGACGCAAAGCATGGTTGGATGCAATGGGAATCAAGACAAATTTTACACGGAACAGTTTTATTTGTAATCGGCACTTTACACCGTCATGTTTTACGTTTATTAATTCTCGTAAGTTGGGGGGAACCGGAATGCGATACCATCTGTCTACCCTTATACCGACAAATCATCACCAACATTTCATTCTGCTCTCCCCAACACTATCGCTCAACCTTCTTTTGCTTCTCCTCAAACCTCAAACCTCATAAATTCTAACCCTCATACTTCTTTTGGTGCACTTCCTTCTATTTCTGGTTCGTCCCACGAGCCATCCGCTTCTACTTCTGTTTCCGCTTTTTCTTCTTCTGATCCCATCCCTCCAATCCATAGGAGTATTCGTTCGCTTTTTAAAAATGCGAACAGATCTTCTTCTGTGATGTCATCACAGGAGAAGACTCTGTGTCGTTTTATTAAAAAGAAGGAAAACCAATTGAGGAAGATAAAGGCATTGTGCATAGATTTGAAAAAGGTGATCAGTATTGTAAATGGGAGTGACGACCCTTTACAAACGATCAACTTTTTCAAAGATTTGCCCACTCCGACTGCCAATATCGTTCTATCTCAATTGCGTTGTGCCAGACGAGCTCCTACGGGTCGGAGGTGGAATAAAGAAGAAAAAATTCTATCGCTTGCGCTCTACAAACGTAGCCCTAAGTGTTACGCCTTGCTTCGCCGTCTTCTTGCTTTACCTTGCCCTCGCACTTTACAATCTTTGCTTTCTAACTTTTCCTTCAAGGCAGGGATTAACATCCATATTTTCCGACATCTCGACCAATCCCTCAATGGATTCGATGCAAAAGACCGTATGTGCACCCTCGTGTTTGACGAGATGTCCATAAGGGAGCACATTCAGTATAATCGTGGCACCGACACTATTGAGGGATTGGAGGACCATGGAAATCAGAGCAGATTGGTAAGCCTTAAGGACACTGCCAATCACGCAATGGTATTCATGACCCAAGGGATTAGGAAAATATGGAAACAGCCCGTTGCCTATTTCTTCTCGCACGGCCCTATGGAGGCGAGATGTATAGAATCCATCATCTTCAGAGTACTTGACGCCATGCATGATGCAAATCTGCATGTGGTGTCCCTTGTCTGTGACATGGGGACACCAAATGTCAAGGCTCTGAAGGGGATGGGTTCTAGCGTCCAATGTCCTTACATCCTCCATAGAAGCCGTAAAATCTTTACTATCTTTGACCCTCCCCATCTTCTGAAGTGCACCAGAAATCTCTTTATTAAACACAATGTTCTTTTTCCCGTTTCTGTAGGTGATGTTAATACGTCGGTGGAGGCTAGTTGGAACGACGTCAGAATGGCTTATGAGGCAGATAAAGAAAACCCGTTTCGGCTTCGCTGTTTGTTCAAAATTTCTGACCAACACATTATGCCCAAAATGCAATCTGCGATGAAGGTGAATTTGGCAGCGCAAATTTTCAGCCACACAATGGCCGCGTTTGTGAACGCAGAAGTCAGTCGGGGTGAGTGTTATATTAATTTGTTAAACTCAATAATCCTCACTTCTTTTTTTTCAGGTCATCTGCGTAGCCAGGCTTTTGCGACTGCCGAATTCCTATCGCAGATTGATAGCCTGTTTGATAGCTTTAATGGGAGTGCGAAGAATACCCATTTGGGAAAGGAGCTTCGGTCCTGGCTAACCGACAAATCGAAAAGATGAAATTTGTCGAGGGAAGGGGGGCCAAGTCTCCATCCCAAACTGGTTGGTTGCACTCCATTAAAGCTATCCAACAAATTTGGGCATATGTGAGGTCACTTGGTTTCGATTATCTGCGCGTTAGGTCATTCAATCAAGATGCTCTTGAGAATTTGTTTGGGATGATCCGCTCCTCTTGCGGAAACAATGTGAATCCCACTGCGGCCCAGTTCGTGAGTTCGTTAAAAACTCAAATCGTCAATCGCCTCGCAAGACAGGGATTGAAGGGTACCAACTTCGAGGATGACGATGGCGAGATTTTATCGGATTTACGAACTTTGGTTTTTGGAGAAAATGATCCTATGAGGAGGGAAAGCAATGCTGGCCCTTCTTTGGCAATTCAAACACCTAACATAAACACAGACTTACAGGTTTCTACAATTGCCGAAGAGATAGCTGCGGTTGTCTCTTTCGGTAATTCTGAAACTTTGTCAGTGGCTTATGTTGGAGGTTTCATTGTCAAAAGGCTTTTAGCAAGCCTCGACTGTGACGTATGTCGAAATGCTCTAACTTCAGAACCGGGAGCACCCTGTCATCTGTTCATTGAAAATAAAGAGTTCTCATGCCAAGGGCACAAACTAATTTATCCTTCGGAGAAATTGGTTTGTGTTGTTGGACATGGGTTCACTTTGTTGGAAAATGAGCTGAATAACACGAGTGGCTTTTCAGTTCTGAAGCGAGCGACAAGCGAGATACTTGCTAAAGTCGATTTCCAGTGGTTGTCTTGCCCTTCTCATTTTCATTTTGTCAGAAAGGCTATTACCGAAGGTGTATGCCGTATTGGAATTCCCTGGTTCTGCAAGAGGTTTGTGCGGAGCCTGAAATCCCAAAGAAATTCTTAAGCCGTCAGTCGTTCCAGAAAACTAGCGAACCTCCAGCACCGTTAATTTTAATAATATTAATATTAATAATGATATGGAAAACTTCATATTAAGTATTGTGTAATATCAAAATTATTATTATTAACGTCAAAATTTCTCCCTTTTTATCCTTTTCAAAATTATATATTTCTTAAATTTTTTATACAAGTACGACCGCATTTGATTTCGAGCTCAACTACAATAATTTCAATTTAAATTTAAATTGTTCTTATCCCATCATTCTCTTTCCCAAGTTAATTTCGAAACACAGTTTTACTGGTGCTTTTAACAAAGATTTTTAAAGTCAAAATTAAGAACTTGTTTTTCTAATTCAAATATTTTTTTGCGATTTCACATTTGCCGATTACAATAATTGCAAAAAATCCAAATTCAATTTCCAATACAAACAATTTTCTCCCCATGACACCATTTTTCGAGCCTGTTCTGCTGTTTCCTTTTTTCCTAATGCAAAAGTCTTCATGGCCGAGCACCTTTGTATGTTTTTGATCAACGAGTCTCATGCTGCAGTAAAACTTTCAAAAATGTCACCCAATAAAAAGTTGTGAGAAATTCAAACTTACGACCACCCCAAATTATACGCTAATGGATTCTCCCAAATCCGTTGAATGCATGCGATGATGCAAGATAATATTGTCAGGGCCTCGTAGCTCCCTTGATTTTTTTGTCCAGGGGAAAAGTTGCGTTTGCCGATCTTGTTAGATGGCGTGAGTAGTATTACGAAACTTCTGTTAAATATGGTCAGATGTCGGTAGTAGTAATTTTCGAATTTTCGCGATGGCGGCGACGTTCGAATATTATTTTTTGATTGTTATTCGAATAATAAAATTTCAAACGTCAAAAACACCTAAACTTGAAAATCCAACAAAATCACCGTGTTATTTTTGTAGCAAAAATGTGAGAAGCTGCAGTGCCGGGGTTGCATCACCTTCCAGGAAATGAATGTGAGTAAGTAGTGTTCCTTATGCTTTTTTGGTTATTTCAACAATTAATATCGTTCTTCCCTCTTTGCGCGTTTTTTCTTCATCCCCATTTTATAAAAAATTGCCACATCTTACACAACAAAATGATGCCAAAACAGTATGAAAAAGCGGCATAATTTGTGACTCGATCGCTTTGTCAGAATTCATTTCTTTTCATTTTTGTGTAAAATTGGACCAATAATGTATAATCTTTTTTGTACATTTATACTTCAGGGTGTGACTCCAAGTACCTACTTCCCGTGTTAACGAAAAAACTTCAGAAGAGATGGATGAACTCGATTTTTAAAGGATTAGAAGACTTAAAAGAAAAGAAATCGCCCAGTCCATCGCTAAGTTATGATATCGTTACTCGTTTCTGGTAATAAAATAATCTTTATCATTTAGAAAAATGTTAACATACAAATTTTGAAAATAAAAGGTCACAGTAAAATGTTGTTGAATTTATGCAACCCAATAATTAACAAAATGAATAAGACCACCCCGTCAAGGCGGCAGGTTTTGATTATGAGCGCCATCTAACTTCATCGGCAAACGCGGACAATTTTTTCCCTGATTAGTTGGCGGTCTTGAGTGAAGGTTGTCTATGATATTGTGTAACTCTCTGCCAAATTCAGTTTTACTACTGGGATTGGTTTTGGAGATATTCGAAAAAAATGTTTTTTTAGGGCCAACTTTGAGGACCGCTGGATCCGCAGGGAAGCATTTTAGGACCTATGACCATATGAACTTTTTTTCATATTTTTCGACGAAGAATCACCTCCTGAAATTCTCGACAGCAATTAAGATACAGCCTGTATTGTGAGACATTATTTCTACAGTTAAATAAGTTTGAATAATTATTAACAAAGTTTGAAATTTTGCAGATTATCATCAATTTCTTTAAGAATTTTCACAAAAAAAACATCAGATTTGTTGAAGAAAGAACACAATTTTGTTTGCACGAAGAAGATTAACGGCAAAGTGGCCCTTCCTACCAATTTGTCGCCATCGCTGTTCCCCGGTTTGAATCAAGAATATTACACGCCTGCATCTACATCCAACTGACTCGTTTGTTATGAATTATAATTTTCAACTGGTATTTGTAGAAAAAAGTAATAAAACGTAATAAGTGTGAAAATTTTGAGTTCATAATATAGGCAACTTTTAATACAATGAAAGGAAAAAATAATAATAAAGGATCCCGTCAAGGCGGCTGCGTGCTTACGAATGCGCCCTCTGAAAATTTCGGCAGTACTAATCCGATCATGGCCAACGTTTGTCTAGGGAGTATACCGTCTGTAGTGGTCTAGTCTGTGGAAGTACCAGTAAGCGAAACCATGGTGCGAAACCTTGTTAACAGTCACTGTCAGAGTGTCAGCATTGTTTGAATATGAGTTTTGGAGAGGGGTTCATCTATGGAATTTGAATTTTTGTCTTATTTTATTTTGTATTTTCATGTAATCTTGGACAATAAGTAGGGCGCCAGGGTCACACTGTAATTGGTACCGATTTAATATCGATTTAGCATCGCATTCATTATCTCCGCTATCAGTATTTTCTCCATTTGTCAAAGTTCTGACATTCTGACGGGTGCTTGTGCTGGTGATGACTGACTGTTGTCAACTTCTGCGCCATGGTTTCGCTTACTGGTACTTCTATTAATTCTGGATAAAAATATTTCTAAGGCCCGATCTTTTCATCTCCCAGTTAATTAAGTTTATCTGGCAGTTAAATTGGTTGATTTTCATTGTTGCAACAATAGTAACCAAGGTATTTAACCGCCAGTTAAAATTAACCAGAGGTGAAAAGATCGGCCCTAAGTCCAAAATTTTCAAAAAAAATCAATAAAAAAATAGCTGTTAATGTTGAAATGAAAACGAAATGAGCTTTAGAGGTTTGAGAGCAAGCAGGCGATTTTATCAAGAATAATTTTTTTCTGTAAAATCAGAAATAATTTTTTTTTCCTCTTTTAAACCCCATCCGTGGACATACTGTATACCTCGCTGTATACACTGTGTAATATGAAAAAGTTTCCATAGCTGTAACTTTTTTATTTTTTGACCGATTTCAAAGAATGAAACAATGGTAGAAAGAGATTTCAATGCTCTATAGAATGGTCTCATCAATTTTCTCCTTTCACGATTCCAATCTACGAGTATCTTTTTCTTTCAACATTTTTATTCTAATTTTCGTAAAATACCATCAAAATCATAATTTGGAGCAGTAAGAAATTCAGAAAAATATTCTCCGTCGATCGGAATAAAAATTAATTGATAAAAATAACGGTAACCGATGGTGAAATTACGATTTTTGTGAGAGAAAAAAAGTAATGAGGCCATTCTATAGAGCATTAAAAACTCTTTCTACCACTATTTCATTTTTTGAAATCCGCCAAAGTTACAGCTCTGGAAACTTTACATATTACACAGTGTATATGATTATCAAATTCAAAAAGTTCACCATGGTTAAATTTTTGGAGTGCTAATGGAAACTTGAAGTCAATACAGATTTACATTTTTCCTGTCGACATCTATTTCAGACTCGCGGAACTACGTTTTTTTTCGACGCCATTTTGAGAAACCATCTGATGAACATATTGATAATTTGCATCAAACTGATTTAAGCTAAAATTACTAATCTTTCAAGACTGATAATTCTGAGAATTCATTATCGCACATTATATCTACTAAATAAGATCATTTAAGTAGTTTTGGTGATATGTTTGTGAAAAAACATCACGTCGTTAAAAAGTTCACATCTTCCTTAATCGAGAGATTTAATCTTCCTTAACATATTCATTGTATTTCTACACATACAGGCTACACATTATTCTTGATAAAATGGCCTGCATGCTCTCAAACCTCTAAAACTCATTTCGTTTTCATTTCAACATAAACAGTTATTTTTTATTGAATTTTATTTGAAAATTTTGGACTTAGAAATATTTTCATCCAAAATTAATAGAAGTACCTACCATAGATAAACCTCACTACAGATTTGATGGATCCCCGATTTTTTTGTCCGGGCCAGGGGGTGAGGTGGGGTAGAGGGGGTAGATATTTTAGTTTATGCAGTAATTTTCAGAGGGCGGTAAGTACAATTCAAATTACATTAGTGGCGGTTTTGTTAAATTTTGTTTTGCTGGTTTTGATATGGTTTAAATTTACCTGACATAAAAAAACATGTCATCACTTTCGTGTTCTTGCGTAATTTGTAGTAAAACTAGGCAAGAAGTTGCCTCATTATACAATCTTCCCTTCAATGAAAATAAGTAAGTATTTTGAACATATTATTGACCCTCTGGATTTTTTTTTGCAAATTACTATATTTTCCATCCCCTACTCGTAGACCCAAGTATAGAGTTTTTATTCAAACGTAAAAATGATCATAGATTATTTATTATATACAATTCCCTCAATAAGTCCTCTCGTGTGTCTGATAATTGGAATTTCAATATCAGAAATATCATTGAGACTCTACCAGTTGATTGAATCCAAAATTTAATCAATTTTTTTTTAGACGCAAAGCATGGTTGGATGCAATGGGAATCAAGACAAATTTTACACGGAACAGTTTTATTTGTAATCGGCACTTTACACCGTCATGTTTTACGTTTATTAATTCTCGTAAGTTGGGGGGAACCGGAATGCGATACCATCTCTCTACCCTTATACCGACAAATCATCACCAACATTTCATTCTGCTCTCCCTAACACTATCGCTCAACCTTCTTTTGCTTCTCCTCAAACCTCAAACCTCATAAATTCTAACCCTCATACTTCTTTTGGTGCACTTCCTTCTATTTCTGGTTCGTCCCACGAGCCATCCGCTTCTACTTCTGTTTCCGCTTTTTCTTCTTCTGATCCCATCCCTCCAATCCATAGGAGTATTCGTTCGCTTTTTAAAAATGCGAACAGATCTTCTTCTGTGATGTCATCACAGGAGAAGACTCTGTGTCGTTTTATTAAAAAGAAGGAAAACCAATTGAGGAAGATAAAGGCATTGTGCATAGATTTGAAAAAGGTGATCAGTATTGTAAATGGGAGTGACGACCCTTTACAAACGATCAACTTTTTCAAAGATTTGCCCACTCCGACTGCCAATATCGTTCTATCTCAATTGCGTTGTGCCAGACGAGCTCCTACGGGTCGGAGGTGGAATAAAGAAGAAAAAATTCTATCGCTTGCGCTCTACAAACGTAGCCCTAAGTGTTACGCCTTGCTTCGCCGTCTTCTTGCTTTACCTTGCCCTCGCACTTTACAATCTTTGCTTTCTAACTTTTCCTTCAAGGCAGGGATTAACATCCATATTTTCCGACATCTCGACCAATCCCTCAATGGATTCGATGCAAAAGACCGTATGTGCACCCTCGTGTTTGACGAGATGTCCATAAGGGAGCACATTCAGTATAATCGTGGCACCGACACTATTGAGGGATTGGAGGACCATGGAAATCAGAGCAGATTGGTAAGCCTTAAGGACACTGCCAATCACGCAATGGTATTCATGACCCAAGGGATTAGGAAAATATGGAAACAGCCCGTTGCCTATTTCTTCTCGCACGGCCCTATGGAGGCGAGATGTATAGAATCCATCATCTTCAGAGTACTTGACGCCATGCATGATGCAAATCTGCATGTGGTGTCCCTTGTCTGTGACATGGGGACACCAAATGTCAAGGCTCTGAAGGGGATGGGTTCTAGCGTCCAATGTCCTTACATCCTCCATAGAAGCCGTAAAATCTTTACTATCTTTGACCCTCCCCATCTTCTGAAGTGCACCAGAAATCTCTTTATTAAACACAATGTTCTTTTTCCCGTTTCTGTAGGTGATGTTAATACGTCGGTGGAGGCTAGTTGGAACGACGTCAGAATGGCTTATGAGGCAGATAAAGAAAACCCGTTTCGGCTTCGCTGTTTGTTCAAAATTTCTGACCAACACATTATGCCCAAAATGCAATCTGCGATGAAGGTGAATTTGGCAGCGCAAATTTTCAGCCACACAATGGCCGCGTTTGTGAACGCAGAAGTCAGTCGGGGTGAGTGTTATATTAATTTGTTAAATTCAATAATCCTCACTTCTTTTTTTTTTCAGGTCATCTGCGTAGCCAGGCTTTTGCGACTGCCGAATTCCTATCGCAGATTGATAGCCTGTTTGATAGCTTTAATGGGAGTGCGAAGAATACCCATTTGGGAAAGGAGCTTCGGTCCTGGCTAACCGACAAATCTCCTCACCTCGATTTTTGGGAAAGTATTTTCCCAAAAATCGAAAAGATGAAATTTGTCGAGGGAAGGGGGGCCAAGTCTCCATCCCAAACTGGTTGGTTGCACTCCATTAAAGCTATCCAACAAATTTGGGCATATGTGAGGTCACTTGGTTTCGATTATCTGCGCGTTAGGTCATTCAATCAAGATGCTCTTGAGAATTTGTTTGGGATGATCCGCTCCTCTTGCGGAAACAATGTGAATCCCACTGCGGCCCAGTTCGTGAGTTCGTTAAAAACTCAAATCGTCAATCGCCTCGCAAGACAGGGATTGAAGGGTACCAACTTCGAGGATGACGATGGCGAGATTTTATCGGATTTACGAACTTTGGTTTTTGGAGAAAATGATCCTATGAGGAGGGAAAGCAATGCTGGCCCTTCTTTGGCAATTCAAACACCTAACATAAACACAGACTTACAGGTTTCTACAATTGCCGAAGAGATAGCTGCGGTTGTCTCTTTCGGTAATTCTGAAACTTTGTCAGTGGCTTATGTTGGAGGTTTCATTGTCAAAAGGCTTTTAGCAAGCCTCGACTGTGACGTATGTCGAAATGCTCTAACTTCAGAACCGGGAGCACCCTGTCATCTGTTCATTGAAAATAAAGAGTTCTCATGCCAAGGGCACAAACTAATTTATCCTTCGGAGAAATTGGTTTGTGTTGTTGGACATGGGTTCACTTTGTTGGAAAATGAGCTGAATAACACGAGTGGCTTTTCAGTTCTGAAGCGAGCGACAAGCGAGATACTTGCTAAAGTCGATTTCCAGTGGTTGTCTTGCCCTTCTCATTTTCATTTTGTCAGAAAGGCTATTACCGAAGGTGTATGCCGTATTGGAATTCTTTGGTTCTGCAAGAGGTTTGTGCGGAGCCTGAAATCCCAAAGAAATTCTTAAGCCGTCAGTCGTTCCAGAAAACTAGCGAACCTCCAGCACCGTTAATTTTAATAATATTAATATTAATAATGATATGGAAAACTTCATATTAAGTATTGTGTAATATCAAAATTATTATTATTAACGTCAAAATTTCTCCCTTTTTATCCTTTTCAAAATTATATATTTCTTAAATTTTTTATACAAGTACGACCGCATTTGATTTCGAGCTCAACTACAATAATTTCAATTTAAATTTAAATTGTTCTTATCCCATCATTCTCTTTCCCAAGTTAATTTCGAAACACAGTTTTACTGGTGCTTTTAACAAAGATTTTTAAAGTCAAAATTAAGAACTTGTTTTTCTAATTCAAATATTTTTTTGCGATTTCACATTTGCCGATTACAATAATTGCAAAAAATCCAAATTCAATTTCCAATACAAACAATTTTCTCCCCATGACACCATTTTTCGAGCCTGTTCTGCTGTTTCCTTTTTTCCTAATGCAAAAGTCTTCATGGCCGAGCACCTTTGTATGTTTTTGATCAACGAGTCTCATGCTGCAGTAAAACTTTCAAAAATGTCACCCAATAAAAAGTTGTGAGAAATTCAAACTTACGACCACCCCAAATTATACGCTAATGGATTCTCCCAAATCCGTTGAATGCATGCGATGATGCAAGATAATATTGTCAGGGCCTCGTAGCTCCCTTGATTTTTTTGTCCAGGGGAAAAGTTGCGTTTGCCGATCTTGTTAGATGGCGTGAGTAGTATTACGAAACTTCTGTTAAATATGGTCAGATGTCGGTAGTAGTAATTTTCGAATTTTCGCGATGGCGGCGACGTTCAAATATTATTTTTTGATTGTTATTCGAATAATAAAATTTCAAACGTCAAAAACACCTAAACTTGAAAATCCAACAAAATCACCGTGTTATTTTTGTAGCAAAAATGTGAGAAGCTGCAGTGCCGGGGTTGCATCACCTTCCAGGAAATGAATGTGAGTAAGTAGTGTTCCTTATGCTTTTTTGGTTATTTCAACAATTAATATCATTCTTCCCTCCTTGCGCGTTTTTTCTTCATCCCCATTTTATAAAAAAATCGTTCCGCACTTGTAATTGCCACATCTTACACAACAAAATGATGCCAAAACAGTATGAAAAAGCGGCATAATTTGTGACTCGATCGCTTTGTCAGAATTCATTTCTTTTCATTTTTGTGTAAAATTGGACCAATAATGTATAATCTTTTTTGTACATTTATACTTCAGGGTGTGACTCCAAGTACCTACTTCCCGTGTTAACGAAAAAACTTCAGAAGAGATGGATGAACTCGATTTTTAAAGGATTAGAAGACTTAAAAGAAAAGAAATCGCCCAGTCCATCGCTAAGTTATGATATCGTTACTCGTTTCTGGTAATAAAATAATCTTTATCATTTAGAAAAATGTTAACATACAAATTTTGAAAATAAAAGGTCACAGTAAAATGTTGTTGAATTTATGCAACCCAATAATTAACAAAATGAATAAGACCACCCCGTCAAGGCGGCAGGTTTTGATTATGAGCGCCATCTAACTTCATCGGCAAACGCGGACAATTTTTTCCCTGATTAGTTGGCGGTCTTGAGTGAAGGTTGTCTATGATATTGTGTAACTCTCTGCCAAATTCAGTTTTACTACTGGGATTGGTTTTGGAGATATTCGACAAAAATGTTTTTTTAGGGCCAACTTTGAGGACCGCTGGATCCGCAGGGAAGCATTTTAGGACCTATGACCATATGAACTTTTTTTCATATTTTTCGACGAAGAATCACCTCCTGAAATTCTCGACAGCAATTAAGATACAGCCTGTATTGTGAGACATTATTTCTACAGTTAAATAAGTTTGAATAATTATTAACAAAGTTTGAAATTTTGCAGATTATCATCAATTTCTTTAAGAATTTTCACAAAAAAAACATCAGATTTGTTGAAGAAAGAACACAATTTTGTTTGCACGAAGAAGATTAACGGCAAAGTGGCCCTTCCTACCAATTTGTCGCCATCGCTGTTCCCCGGTTTGAATCAAGAATATTACACGCCTGCATCTACATCCAACTGACTCGTTTGTTATGAATTATAATTTTCAACTGGTATTTGTAGAAAAAAGTAATAAAACGTAATAAGTGTGAAAATTTTGAGTTCATAATATAGGCAACTTTTAATACAATGAAAGGAAAAAATAATAATAAAGGATCCCGTCAAGGCGGCTGCGTGCTTACGAATGCGCCCTCTGAAAATTTCGGCAGTACTAATCCGATCATGGCCAACGTTTGTCTAGGGAGTATACCGTCTGTAGTGGTCTAGTCTGTGGAAGTACCAGTAAGCGAAACCATGGTGCGAAACCTTGTTAACAGTCACTGTCAGAGTGTCAGCATTGTTTGAATATGAGTTTTGGAGAGGGGTTCATCTATGGAATTTGAATTTTTGTCTTATTTTATTTTGTATTTTCATGTAATCTTGGACAATAAGTAGGGCGCCAGGGTCACACTGTAATTGGTACCGATTTAATATCGATTTAGCATCGCATTCATTATCTCCGCTATCAGTATTTTCTCCATTTGTCAAAGTTCTGACATTCTGACGGGTGCTTGTGCTGGTGATGACTGACTGTTGTCAACTTCTGCGCCATGGTTTCGCTTACTGGTACTTCTATTAATTCTGGATAAAAATATTTCTAAGGCCCGATCTTTTCATCTCCCAGTTAATTAAGTTTATCTGGCAGTTAAATTGGTTGATTTTCATTGTTGCAACAATAGTAACCAAGGTATTTAACCGCCAGTTAAAATTAACCAGAGGTGAAAAGATCGGCCCTAAGTCCAAAATTTTCAAAAAAAATCAATAAAAAAATAGCTGTTAATGTTGAAATGAAAACGAAATGAGCTTTAGAGGTTTGAGAGCAAGCAGGCGATTTTATCAAGAATAATTTTTTTCTGTAAAATCAGAAATAATTTTTTTTTCCTCTTTTAAACCCCATCCGTGGACATACTGTATACCTCGCTGTATACACTGTGTAATATGAAAAAGTTTCCATAGCTGTAACTTTTTTATTTTTTGACCGATTTCAAAGAATGAAACAATGGTAGAAAGAGATTTCAATGCTCTATAGAATGGTCTCATCAATTTTCTCCTTTCACGATTCCAATCTACGAGTATCTTTTTCTTTCAACATTTTTATTCTAATTTTCGTAAAATACCATCAAAATCATAATTTGGAGCAGTAAGAAATTCAGAAAAATATTCTCCGTCGATCGGAATAAAAATTAATTGATAAAAATAACGGTAACCGATGGTGAAATTACGATTTTTGTGAGAGAAAAAAAGTAATGAGGCCATTCTATAGAGCATTAAAAACTCTTTCTACCACTATTTCATTTTTTGAAATCCGCCAAAGTTACAGCTCTGGAAACTTTACATATTACACAGTGTATATGATTATCAAATTCAAAAAGTTCACCATGGTTAAATTTTTGGAGTGCTAATGGAAACTTGAAGTCAATACAGATTTACATTTTTCCTGTCGACATCTATTTCAGACTCGCGGAACTACGTTTTTTTTCGACGCCATTTTGAGAAACCATCTGATGAACATATTGATAATTTGCATCAAACTGATTTAAGCTAAAATTACTAATCTTTCAAGACTGATAATTCTGAGAATTCATTATCGCACATTATATCTACTAAATAAGATCATTTAAGTAGTTTTGGTGATATGTTTGTGAAAAAACATCACGTCGTTAAAATGTTCACATCTTCCTTAATCGAGAGATTTAATCTTCCTTAACATATTCATTGTATTTCTACACATACAGGCTGTCTTATAAAAAACGCCCCAAGCCATAACTTCTTTATTTGACGTCCGATTCAAAAAACTTGAAGAGCAAAAATAAATTGCTCGATGAGTACTACAATCTGACCTTGATTTGAATTTTTTTCAAAAGGGTCTTCATTGTTAATTAACGGTCAACTTCAAGTTTTCAAGTAGAAATGCAATTTTGCTTCAAAACAAATGTATAGGGTATTCTTTTCTGAGTTCAATGATGTACAATATTTTGAATTTTGAATAACATTTACTGGTGAAATAATGAACTATTTATCGGCATCAAATTGGCTTTTCCAAACTAAATTGTACAGTCGGCGGTGGGCAACAATCAACTTTCAACGTGTTGAGTTTATTGTTGCTGTCACATCCAGTTCTGTGATTGTTGTACACGGCACTCTCTCCAATTTTTTTGTGATTTAAAAAAACTTCTAATATTTTTTGCTGGTAAAAAGAACTCAGAATGGAAAAAAATACACATTACTCAATCTAGAAAAAATAATCCTGCTCATTTATGTTGAGAAAAGTATACATTACGTAGCGAACATTTCAAGTTGACCATTGATTGTCATCGAGGTCCATGGTATAAAAAATTCAAATTAGGATCAGTTTGTAGTACTCATTGAGCAATTTATTTTTCCAACTTAACTTTTTTGAATCGGACGTCAAATAAAGATGTTATGGCTTGGGGCCTGTATGTATCTTCTCGCTGCCATCAAATTTATTTACGAACTTTGTACTGTTCAACCTGAAATCAGTCTAGAAAATCAGTGATTATTTGATATTTTTCTGAATCCCCCTCTTAATTTAATTTCTTTTGTATGAGGTTTTACAATCTAAAAATCATGTCATGTAAGCGGGACATGACACTTTGTGGAAGTTAGGTTGTGTTTCGGTACTTCTTCTAATCGAGTTAGATGCCTTCTAGTCGCTTATGCGCTAATTGTGGACAATTCCGCGGAGGGAGGCCACCAGGACCTCCGCCGCCGCAACGGTGAAGAGGAAGAATACTCCACGAACTATTTACACATTGATAATTATACACTAATAAATTTTACTGATTTGCGATGCACACCCCGTATCATCCGGGTACATCCGGCCTGGTTACCGGCGTGAAGGATGGCGATAAAATTACTCATCAGTAAGGAAATAAGAGCAAGAAATACAGACGAAGAAAGTGTAGGGAAGGTCTGGAAAAGATAGGAGAAAAGATGAGAACCGTCGACAATTCGCGATGACTGGGATGGGAAAGGATTAACTCAAACCGCGTGTCAGAGGCGAGCGCGGCACGGACACGACGGTCCACTTCAAGACCTCGAACGGAACTCATGTTTTGGTATATTTGGCAATTTTGTCACCAAAAAATTAGAGATGGCTAACCTGAAAAATTAACGAAAATTCCCTACAGGCAGAGCATGTTGTCTCTTTTTACACTATTGCTATCCCCGAAAGGACTCCGCTATTCGATCTTCCGCGGCGTCTGCCTCGATCGGTACGGTGGCTGTTCTTCGTTGATAAATGTTGAAACAGAAATACAAATGATTCCCCTCTCTCTCTCCGTTTCTAATGATTATAGAATGAGTCACAGCAGATGGTCACAATAAAACGGCAGGAGATAGAAGTCAGTTGAGATTTCCGAACTGCCCACACTACATCGAGACGGATAATAATACTTTGTGTGATAACAGATTGTGGCCCTGAGAAGGGCCGATATGATGAGTCGAGTACCAGCTGGATCTCCTCTCCGCTGCCTCTCGGGAAAGGGGTGGGGAGGGGGTTTCTGCATGGAGAAGCACTCCCAAGTATAACAGCTCCAAGTAATTGGGGACTCTCGATCGGATGATCGGATCAGTGAACGAACAAATAAACAAACGGTTCTTTTCATAACCACGAAAACGAAACACGCATCAAACACAAAATGATACGAACAAAGAACGAAACGCAGGTGATTAGCAAGAGCAGGAACTCTAAGCAAGCACAACCTAGAACATACCATGCGGCTACTCGAGTGAGTCGAGTGCTCATGAATCGTACTTACAGCGTCGGCCGGTGGCGACGCCGGGCCAATAGCATGAGTCCGGCCAATGATTCACCGTCCGTTGGGCGGGGCAAAATGACGCAACGAGTGCACAATAAAAGAGGGCCGTTAGTCAGAAAATGTTCACCCACCTCGCGACTTCAGGAGGCCGTCGATCTTTTGGAGACGTGGTTACGTCTCTGGAGGATCGACGTAAATCCCGAGAAAAGTCAAGCTCTTTTGATAACCCGCCGTCGGGTCCAACCCGTCGGTCATGTCACCATGTTCGGCCAGGATATCCCCTGGGCGGACGAAGTCAAATACCTCGGTGTCAAAATTGACAAACGTCTAAATTTTTTGAAGCACGTCGATTACACCCTCTCGAAAGCGAAACGCGTTTCCGGGTCTCTCGCTTCGCTGACTTGTGGCAGGAGCAAGCTGTCAATTAAAAACAAGCTTCTCCTGTACAAGACAGTCTTGAGACCCACTCTGACTTACGCCTCGCCTGTTTGGGGTCATGTGTCCAACTCACAACTTCACAGGCTGCAGGTGTTTCAGAACAAAATCCTCCGATCCGCGTTCAATGCCCCGTGGTTTGTTCGCAACACTCAGTTGCACCGCGAAGCGGAACTCCCGCTCATCAAAGAATTCCTACGCGATTCCGCCGTGAAAACTTTTGGCAAAGCCGAGGTACATCCCAACCGTCTGGTCCGGGACGCCGTCGATTACGATGAACGCGGTCATCACCGCGTGAAGCGTGCAAAAATGGCCCTCTTATGACCGTAATGTACTCAGTCATGCTGTTCGTAACAGTTTCTCTCCCGGCATCTTTTGTATGTTCCAGGTCCCCAGACCATCTTCCAGCAGACGTGGCCGCCTCCATCATCGTCGGTAAGCCCCTTTTTGATTACTTATTATTCGTTCTCCCGAACCTTTCCCGATCCAACGCTAAACCCACGTCCCCCCCGTGTTTATATGTACCCTCCAATGAGATGACTCACAGTTCTTCGCAAAGCGGTGCCGTCTGCGTGTCTCTCAGGAATACATTAAATATGGTTTCTGTAACTTTTCTTACACTTACGTACTAAATACGTCTGTGTACTGTTCAGATGAAGGGAATTGACGGTCTCGGACCGGTTACCCACCAAAACCAAACAACGTTTAGCGTTTAGCGAAAATGTTCACTATTCCGTTCTCAGTCGACGTCGCATCATCTTATAATCTTTATCGTCATGCCACCGAAAACTAGCGGAAAGGCCGCCAAGAAAGCGGGCAAGGCCCAAAAGAACATCTCGAAAACCGACAAGAAGAAGAAGCGCAGGAGAAAGGAGAGTTACGCGATCTACATTTACAAGGTCCTGAAGCAAGTCCACCCCGACACGGGCATCTCCAGTAAGGCGATGAGCATCATGAACAGTTTCGTGAACGACATTTTCGAACGCATCGCCGCCGAGGCCTCCCGAGGCCCACTACAATAAACGCTCGACGATTACCAGCCGGGAGATCCAGACCGCCGTTCGTCTCTTGCTGCCCGGCGAATTGGCCAAGCACGCCGTCAGTGAAGGCACCAAAGCCGTCACCAAGTACACCAGCTCCAAGTAATTGGAGGGACTCTCGATCGGACGAGTGAACACACAAACACAAAAGGTTCTTTTCAGAACCACGATTTGCATTTTTACTTGGAATTTATCGTCTCAAATATTGTGCCGTTTCGACATTGATCTGTGTTGAGTTGTTCTGAAATAGTTATTTATGGTATAAATGTTAAAGTAACATTTTATTTTGTGAGAAAGGAAAAGGGAAGTTTGGGACACGACGAGCAGCGGAGTGGGTCAACCCCTTCGAACAAAATCAAATGTCACTTTTAACACGTATATCATACATTATTCCATCTACGAAACTATTGAGAGTGGATGTATACAGGGTGCCCCAAAATCACCACATGACCCGGTATTGGCGGATTCCTGACGACATTCCAAGACAAAAATGTTAATAAAATTTTGTCGAGGCCCCAACTTTCTCAACCATCTCTAGATTGTTTTCTAAATTGTGCGGTATTCAAATATTATGCAGGAAGTCACTAGGATAGGAACCACAGCTAGGAACTAGGAAAATATGAAAAAATTAGGTTGTTCCTACATTTATTTATTTTTGTACATGTCCTATGCGTACTTTATACATAGACTCTAAAATATTTCAATCAACTGACAATAAAGATATCACCAAACATTAATAATTAATAATAATAAATAACAATACTAAAGTTTTCTTTCAATTATCAACGAGAATATCCTAGGATGCATAATTTCTCTCTATCTTTCTTTAAATCACTACAATTTTATATAACTTAAGATAATATGTAGATTTCTTATTTTTTTATGTATTATTGTCTAAGTGCACAGATTTCACAAAAGTGGACCACTAAACGTGACTATAAATAGCATATAATTTATTAGTGTGGTAAGATATTGATTCTGAATATTTATATAAAATTGTAGTTTTTATGTGATCATCATAATATCATTCTATTTTATTCTTAAAGCACAAATACATCTTCAACGAACATTATAGTTTATAATTTTAATATGGAGGAACCGATATGTTTAATAACAATAAATAAATATCACACCTTTCTGTTGTTTCTTCTAAATACTCAATTGGAAGTAATAAATATTTATCTTATTTAATGAAATATTTAAGTAACCATTAACAATTATATATGTATGTATGTTTTATAATCTTCTTATAAGTTAATGCTCAAGCTATTGCTTTATATGTTCTATACATTTTTCTTTAATAATATAATCAGCTTTTTCATATCACAAATATTATTTTAGGAAATAATTTGAAAGTATATTGACTTATTTGAAATGATTGAGACAATGATGGCACAAATTATGATAAGACAGGAATTTACAAACCTAATTTAAAAAAATTGATTTATTTTCGGAGAGGCACGCAATTACCAATCACAATGTAAAATAATAAATTTCTAAAAATACTCGACTCTAAGTTACAAGAATAAATTACATAATTTCATTGATTTAATACTTACTCACGTTTTCTTATATTTTTTCTAAAAAGGGTAGTTTAAGTACTTCAGGAATTTCAATGTCCTCCAAACAAATCACCGAAGGATTAAACGGAAACCGTACGGGGAAGTGGTATTTGACATCCATCAGTAAAACCTGGAAAATTGATTCACAAACATTAATTTCAGAATTATAAAAGGAGTAAAACGTATTATAAAGGTTTTAGGACCATACAGCATGTTAGGATACAACTCCATGCCAATAATAATTCAGATTTTTTAATAATATCTATAATATTGCAAAAATATTAAAGGGATGCGGATTTCATTTCGATGAATAAAAGAACGCTTCTTTTATGACGAAACTATAGGAATTCGAAAATTTTCATCGAGGAGCACAAGATCAAAACAAGAAAAAGATACTTTGGAAATTGAGAGAATTTCTTACTTGTTGTTCTTGGGATTGTTGTCTTTCTTGCAGTTTGGCTTGAACTTTTCTAATGAAAGAAACAGGAACTCTTTGCTCAAATTCATCGACTGGCGTGTAAAGGTTCAAAATTTTACAAATTTGAAGTGGAGTTAAAGCGTTACACATTTCGCACACACTCGCTACATCTTCTTCAGTTTTGCGAGCCTGCAATAAATGAGCCGCTTGAATTATCGGTTGAAGAGTGGACTGAATAGAAGCCTCCTGTTGAGAAACACAAGAAAATTAATACGAGATTAGTGGAAAATCGACGAAATTACATCAAGTCCTTTCTCTCTAGTCCACATCTCAAAATGGGACAAATTGTGCCGAATTTGGAACCCTTTCGACCAGTGACACAATTCTTTCCGCAGGAGGAGATTGTTCAAACTCGAAGCGCACAAAAAGTAGAAGATTTGTTTGAATATTTGCGAAATTACTTCAGGATCAACCCCATAGAAAGTGAGTATCTGTACAAAAAAATTATTTCAATCAAAATTTATAAAACTTTGATGGGAAAATTTACTTTGTGGTGATTTCCAAGTTCTTGCAGTAAAATGGTCGTAGGTTTTTGGTTGGTCACCGGACTTTCTAAATCCGCCCTAGCTACACTACTAGATCTACCCCTGAATCCACTAGGTTTGCTCCCACTGATCCCGGGAATTTCCTCGTGCTCCAAAATCGCCGGAACGATGACCTGCTGCACTTTCTCAGCGAAATTCCGGATGAGTCCTTGATAAATCCAAACGGCGATATCGGACAAAACTTGCCGATATTCGGACAAATCGAAGTTTCGCAAACACTGTTCGTTCTGTTTCGCTGTATTCTTCTGCTGGAAGGCCCGATCGCCACTGTACTGTTTCATGTTATGCAGCAGTCTCAACGTGTTGGACAGCCAGAGTGCGGTCGTTTCGAAATCCTCATGTCTCTTCTTGATGACTTTCTTCACTGCATTGGTGAACGCGGACAAAAGCGTTTTCACATTGTCTTCGTTATTCATGTAATCGGTGTGTCTTATGCACATGAAAATTATATAAGCCGGCAGACCTGGTAGTAAAGTTACGGCAGTTCTAGGTTTCAACTCTATCACTAATTGTCTCATTATTGTGTTCTCTTCACCACTGGGATACGAAAACATCCCCAAATATTCACTACTCTTCTTCTTTACGGCCGGGGACGGTCTCGTATTATGTTTGGGATTCTTAGCGATTTCTGTATCGTTTTCCACGATTATCTCGTCGACATCTAAACCAGACTCTTTTAGCTTTTTCGCCATCAGTTTTATCTGCTTTTTCAATTTCCTCACAGTTTCCGTCAGAGAATCGTTCTTATCATGCAAATCTAGATTTTCTGTTGTGAGTCTCGTGATTTCGTGTTGCATGAACGCTTCAGTTTGAGTCTGAGGTGCTCCGGTTAAATTGGCAGAAAGTAATCGTTGTTGTCTTTCGTTATCTTCGCGCAACTTCTCAATCTCCAATTTATACTCGCGCTCGTGAGCCTTATACTTGGATTTTTCGTCTTGCAATTCCAATTCCAATTGTTTATTGATGGTCTTTTGAGTTTCGTAAGCCAATGCCAATTCGCCATCTTCGTTGATATAAGCACCTAATCGGTTGTTGGAATTCACCAGAGACTTCATGTTGTTGGTCTGGTTGGCTAAAACGCTCTTCAGTTGGATGATTTCTTCTGTTTTTCTGTCGAGTTCTTGTTGGTAGACTTGGAGTTGTTCGTGTAACTTCGAACTGCCAGTACCTTCGGTGATGCTAGTTTCAAGTTCAAGTAAATTCGCTTTCAAATTCGAATTTGCCAATTCCAGTTCGGAAATTTTGATGGAGTCTCGAGCGGCGTTGTCGGCGCGCTCCGTTTGCGGGGACATGTCGATTTCGTCCAGTCGCTTCTGCATGCGCATTTTCTCGCGTTCAATTTCCGCCAGTTTGTGTTGCAATTTCAACACCAATCCCACATCGACTTTGGTGTCGGATTCGTGTTTTGTGTCAGTACTGCTCGTTGTGCTGGGTGTTTGACTGTCGGCTGAAATCATCAAACACAATAAATTTCACAGATAAAGCAAATATTTTGATAAGACGTGATAAGGTTCAGGATAATGAACTCATTGGTAACTTTAGAATCGGTAAGGTAACAAGTGGATTACAAAGAGTTACAAGTTACTGCAAACTACATCATGACGTTATTTGTTACCTTACCGGTACTCATTCTTCATTTTGCATCACTCACCTTCCGCTTTCCAGTCGATATTTTCCAGTTTTTCCCTTTGGGAAGCCGTGGATCTCACCGAACCGTAGCCGTGATCTTCCGATAGAATTTCAGTACTTAGCATGCTCTCGCCAGCTGCTATGCTGCTAACGTCGCTTGTGTTCCTCTGATGGGATCCTCGCTTATTCTGAACGTTTACCTCTTTTTCCAGATTTTCGCAATACTGCTCCAGATCGTGATATTGCTCTACAAGTCTTTGATAGGCTTGAATGGCACTGTCTTGCTCGGTCATCATTAGCATCTTCTCTTCTTCGAATCGGGTCTTGAGGTTTTCTTCCGTTCCTTTTTGATTTGTCTTAACGATTTCGTTGATGTTATCGAGTTCTTTTCGTAATTTGTTCGTTTCTTGCATCATTAACTGCTGTTGCTTTTGAGTTTCTTCTCTGAATTTTTCCTGGTCGTTGATTAAATCCATTTTTTCGTCGCGTTCGTTTTTGAGTTCTTCGTCTAGTTTACTGATGTGTTTGTTCTTTTCCATAAGGAGGTTATTCAAGTTTTTAACTTCGATTTCTAATGCTTTGAATGTTGTTAATTTCTTCTTCAATTCTTGATTTTCGTTCTGTACATTTCGCAACTCGCCGGATTGTTTATTGATCTCATCTATTTTTTGTTGCAGACTTATGATTTTGTTTTCTAATCCTGTATTGAGCTTCTTGACGTGCTCTATAGATCTGGCTTCGATTCTGAGTTTTTTGTATTGCCTCCTGGCCAGGAAGCGCCGAATGGCAGCTTGGCAAATGACGATTCTCTTTCGTTTCTTGTTGCAATGTTTGCGAACCAAAAATCCTCGAACGTACTTTTGTATGATTACAGCTTTAGCGTTATACTTCATCTTCATGAATTTGATTCTAGCCAAATAACCACGAGCGTGACTTTGTAGGCCGATAACACATTTTCTGCTTCTTTGATATTGCACACGTTTGACCCACCCTCTGATATATTTCTGCAAAACTTTCGCTGCTCTTGCTCTTCGAATTCTAGTGGCCAATCTCCGGGCCAACAAACCACGTCCGTATCTTTGAATGTTAAGAACGGATTTCTTGAGTCTCAAGAATTTCTTTCGCCATATGAAAGCACGTACAGTTTTCTGCATCATGATACAGCACTGTCTCAGTTTATCCGCGCGCAATTTTTCTAGATACGCCACTTGTCCAGCCCTGAAGAATATTTTAGTCTTACCAAATTGGAATTTATCTTCATCTTTAATGTATTTTTGGAGGATGTTTTGACACGTTTTCTGCATATCGTTTCTGTTGATGTCACTGAATTTGCATAAGACGCGGTATCTGTAGAAGAAATCGACGTAAGTCCATCTACTGGGAAATCCGGCTGCAGAAATTCTCACAGTTTCTAGAACACCGCAAGCTCGTAATTGCTGGACTGCGCGTTTAGAATTATACTCGAATGCCGTTTTAGTATCGTTTGGTTTGATACACCGAACGTAATGCGGCGTGGTCGCATTCAGAGAGCCCATGAGCAGATTCAAAGAATCTCTGAACTGTGAACCGACCGATTTCTTGTGACTCTTTTGGGCAGTTGCCGCCGGCTTGGCCGCTACCACCTTGACTTTCGTACCGGGCGCTGCCAACTTGTGAGCATCGTCAGTGAAAAGTCTCCGCACTAAATCGTTTTTGCTCTTCCGTATCACGGAGATTTGTTCTTCTATTACCGTGTCGCGATTTTTCTCCAAAAATCCGTTACTTTCGTATTGGACTCTGTCGGCGAAATGGTTTATTATGAACGCGGAGCTGCCGAAACGGGCCTTGCCGAAATGCGAATACTTCACACATTTCGAGTACATTTTCTCGGTCCAGGACCCGTCGCTACCTTTGGGCATTCGGCACTCTTCATCAAGCAAATCCAAAATCCCTAGTTTAGTCTCGATCAGGTCTATACACGGTTGGTTATCGTAAAAATCGATCATCTTCCATTCGATCCCTTCTTTCAGATACTCCTCTTGCTCGAGCTTGAACACGTGCAAGTTGAATTGCTGTTGCAGCTTCTCGTTGGCGTAATTGATGCAGAACTGCTCGAACGAGTTGATTTCGAACGTTTCGAAGCCGTAAATGTCCAAGACTCCTATGAATTTGTGTCGGGGAACGTCGGATTCTAGGGCTTTGTTGATGACGAGCACGACCCAATTGAACAGCTCGGCGTAGATGTGCTTGGACAGAGCGTCTCTTGCGGAAGCAGCCACTTCTGTCGACATCGGTTTCAGAAAGATTTCACGCATCGAGACGATTTTCTTCGTGCACAACCACTGCTTCATCTCCTCTTCGTCGATCTCGAGCAGATCCGCGAGGACTCTCATGTGCTTGTCGCTTTCCGGAACGGTGCAACCTTCCTGATCTTGCTCGTTGTCTGACGAAATGATGCAATCGACGAAATCCAGATTACCCAGATGCAAAATCGCGCCTAGAATTTTAAACATGTTGCTTTGTTCCTCCCGCGAGAACCCCAACATGTTCAAGGCGTTCACCGTTTCCTGAAAGGTTAGGGCGTCGTCGACGTCGTCGACGGTCGGACTGTCTCCTTGGTTCAAATAGTGGAAACTGTTTTGGTGGTCCAATTGGAGATGGGGCAACTGACTTCGTGCCGAACACAACTGGTAGAAGATGTGGTAGTTCCGTTCGTCGGGCGCCTGGAAGACCACTCGCGATTTCTCCAGCAGGTAGGTGCGCATGGAGGCGCCGCTGATGTGGAACTGCTTGTTGAATTGCAGCTCGATGAATTTGCCGAATCGCGAGCTGTTGTCGTTGCGCGTGGTCTTGGCGTTGCCGATCGCCTCCATGATGGGGCTGCTGGCGAGTACCTTTTTCTCGATTTGGGTCTCGGTGGCGCTGCCGCCCACTGTGGCGAAGTAGCGCATCGCGTATTTCGCAGAGACGGTCTTGCCGGCGCCACTTTCGCCCGACACGATGATGCTCTGGTCGCGTCGCTCTCGTTCGAGTTTGGTGTAGGCCTCCTCGGCGACGGCGAAAATGTGGGGATCCAGGTCGCCCATCGCCTGACCTCTATAGGTCTGTATCGTGTCGACATCTGAAAAATTATAAATTATAACAGTGAACGATTTTGATTGATGGTGAATGGAAACAATGGCCGGTTACGGCTCAACTGGTTTCGTTTCAAGACGGAATTTCGAATGTTTTTTACACTCGTTGAATATTAAATCGACCATTAGTAAAGGAAGCGGGATATTGAGAATTATATCAAAGAAATGCAAAGAAACAGTATACGGATGGCGATTACTTTTATAACCATAATGTGCCGACCTGCCTCAATGAAAATTAAGTGAATTACCTAATACCATAGACCATAGAGCTAATACCTACTTAAACGCAACAACTTTTATGGCTTATCGGAAAGTAGAACTAAATGTAATGGGAATTTCAAACCGTAAGAATTTAACTATGTATCCATAACAATCCGATCATGTTAAATAGGTACGTATATTAAGAAAAAACTGAAAAAAATACGTTAAAAATACTAAGGTCTTGTTAGTGAAATGGGTGAAATGTAAGTATACCTACTTTGATGACATGTCTGATTGTGAGTAACGCATATTCGTGTTAAAAATTAAATTATATCCCTATTAAAACAGGATCAGTCATTTTTGAAAAGCAACGGATTTATGAACGAGACAATGATGGGTTACTCACAATATTTAAGTTTTTTCTTCGGATGTTATATTTAATATACAGGGTGTTCCATCACTTATGGCATAATGTTTCCTGCCGAAACGGTAAGAGTTATGGTTTTTGAAAATGGTGAATCCGTCTGGTATTGTATTATAAGGGATACCTATATCTGCAAAAATCAGCGAGTTTTTCACGTTAAAATGAAGCGGAAGGACGACAGACGGACTCGTTCCTCATAATAAAGGTTCTTTTTTATTGACACTATCTTTGAATTTAAATTCAATGACACTATATTGAAAAATAAAATATCTATTCGCCAATACATTGTTTTATCATTCCGAAGATCATAGTTATGAGTACATAATGTATGATAATTGGTGAATACGGTGAATATTCTACACAAAAAAACTATCCGGTGAATAAAAAGATTCATGATTCATACGATTATTATAAATCTGCGTTTTACAATCTGTCATCAAATAATCTCGAATGAAGAACATTTATGGTTTTAAACAATACCTACTTTTTAGTACGCCTGTATTATATGGATTTATCAACATTTAATTTTTTGTCATATATCTATTTAAAATAAATTACTCCATAATGTATTGATGTGGATAATAACGCACTTTCTAAAATTTCATAGTTCCCGAAGAATACGGTTTTCCCTTTCAAGGCGTTACATGATTTTTGAGAAGTTTTTATGAAATTAACATTACAGTAATGGAACCATACCTCAAGTAGGAAATTAATACATGATCAAGTATGATCAGTAGTGTAGTACCCTACATAAACACGTGAATATGAATCGTGAATCGTGTGACGACGGGAAAATATTTACATTAGATGAGATTAAAAACTGAAGCCAGTACTGTTCGTGATCTTAATGCAAACGCTTTCGTCTTAGAACTTTCGCATTAACTCAGCATTATTCTTGCAAAAGCACCTTTACTTCGTACCGCTTCGTACACTGCGGCTTTCAAAATCGTGCCACTATACATACCCACAATGCTCCAACATCCTTTCAGCAACGTGTGACTTTATATCTGTCTATTCCTACATGGTGCGCATAACAGGTATAAGATATTAGAAGAGAGAAGGATTTCTCACCGCAACATGAAAGTGAAATTCGAGTTAATATAACAAGAGATAGGATTATAATAAGTTTGAGAAATGTCGGTGTTAAAATAATTATTCCGGCTATCGTTATTATTATCGCGAAGAGAAAACTCACCGTAAATTGGAAGATCGTCGTACGGATTTATGGCGACTAGGACGATCCCACAGTACGTGTAAATGTATCGGTTCTGGACGAATCGGACTTGTAAATTGTAAAGCACGGCCGGTTCGTGCAGGTAAGATAACGAGGTGAGGTCATTTTCGCCGATTAAAATTTGAGGATTCCTCAGTAAAGGAAGATCGGATTCGGATTTGATTGGTAACGATTTAGTTTCCCCAGATTCCTTCGAGATTTGCAGGGTGCTTTTTCCGGGTTTATAGTCCTCCAGAAGCTCTACTCCCTCCCAGACCGTTTCCGGGTGCGGAATCCACACCCGAGTACCCTAGAAGAAAATTGCATAAACACAAAATGAGTCAGAAATAATAATTTTAACTATCTTATCAAGAGATAATCAAAAGTTACATGTATACTGCTTATTTTATTAGTCATGTTGAGTACAAAACATAAAACCGAAGTAATTTTTTATTCAGACAAGTAGTTTTAAGGTAATTTGTATTTCCGTGAGATTACTCAACAACTTTCAGGACAGCTAACGGTTAAATTCGGACTGAAATCTCGGTAAACCATTTTAGATTGTTCGCTCGATCGCCGCTGAATTTGAACTTTACCTCCTAATGTGAACGAACGAACATAATCAAAATTCGCCGAGAACTTTTTAAAAGTTACGTCTAGAAGTAGAAAAGTGACCATTCACGTCCGGACTTTATTCTCCAACCGGTTGAACGTATAACAAATTTATTACGACAATAAGAAATCAAGTATAATGTCGTCGTGAGATCGTGATTGCTCTCTGTTGGTTGTCAAAAACAGCCATAAATTATTGTTTCCCGAATCATTAAGAGACCACCTAGTCGAATTATTGAACCGATTAAAAACAGCCCACGACAATTTCTTTTTAATTCGTGCTGTACTTACGAGTGCGTATTTTATACTGGTTTCCTATTTAGGTAAAGCGAAGGTTATACGTTCCACTATTATAAATTACAGTGCATGCATGTTCGATTGTATTTAAAATACGTGCAGAGAATTAGATCAGATTCAAACCCACATCTCGGGAACTGGTTTCGCCCTTTATTGGTGATAAATCTTTGGGTCTTGAAATTGTATCCTAGAGCTTGATGGGATTATTGAGACATAAAAGTTTTATCGTAAACCGCGGAAATTTGATTACTTAATTAATCAAGAAAATCATTAGTCATGGATAGATGTTGCATTTCCACCAGGAAATGTGTAGGCACAATCAGCGGAGATTTTGGGTCGGTATTAAATGACAATATGAGTACTGGAGGTGCACGCATATCGCCAACAACACATTGCGTTTATCAGCTCTAATGTAATGTAAAATTAAAGCCACGTTTTCGCCCATATCTTCCCCCCACATACGAACGAATTTCTTATTGTCAATAAAAGTTCACCGAGTATTGAATTGTTCTCACCTTCGTGTACAACTCGAGCGTTGTCATCTTGCAGTTTTTAAATGCACGAAATATCGAAAACCATTTCCACTTTTTTTAAACCTCGATGGCAATTCTTAACCGAGCCCACAATGCAATAACATTCGTTAACACTTAATAATTTTGCTTTGTGTGCAGATTGGACAAAAAACGATAAGGTGGTTTAGTGATAAATATTGTAAATATTAAAACCGAAGGTAGTTGAGACTGGGAAAATCATGCGCGCTATCTCCATAGCTGTATCACTATCACTGCGTGGTGCGTGGCGCGTTGAACCAGCAAATGCCATGTGTAAAAGTATGGATTTTGATAAAGTTTTATCGAAAAGGCGCCATCTTTCCATAGGAATGTACAGAAGTCGAGCGAGGTTATAACCGGAATCTTGAACGCCCGGAGTCGCTTGCACGAAGCAGGCGCAGATGGCACCACGAGCGAACTCCGGAGTGCCAAGATACGAACACGCGGCAGAGGTAGTACCTGAAAATGAACATGTAACATTTTCCTTTCTACTCTCCAACACAGTTCAAGTCGTATTGAAATTTCATGATGTTCGTTCTACAGCTTTAGCCTTTGGCTAATCGATTTCTCATAAGTTTGTTGTTTTTCATACACATAAGTAATTAATTATCAGTTGTCGATTTTCATATCCGCAGAATTCGATTCTTGCGATGATTTCCAATATGTCAAGAATACCGTAATTTTCCGTATAGTGGATTATTAAATATTACATATACCATCCAAGAGGTACTTAGTTCTGTGAAATTTGTTTCCAGCGTTAAAATGGAAATGGAAATACTATGTAAAATGGAAATGAAATAATATGTACTATCGAGTGCAGTCGTTTTCCCCACCCTCTCGCTCTAGCACAACGGGGGAACCCGCGTGCTAGAGCGAGAAGATATGGGGAAAACTTTTGCACTCGGTAGTACGTCCCTGGATGAACGACCGTTTAAAACCTATTTGCCATTCGCAGAAAACGACATTTAAATAACATAAATAACATAAACAAAGCGCCCTTTAATGATGATGTCAGTTTTCAAAAATCGGCAAATGTTAAGACCAATTTCTCGATCTAGAATGAACAGTTTCTTACATGTTGAATAGTTTTCGGATGTTTGCAGGATTCAGCACCTGCTGACAAGTCACATAAGTGTGGCTTTAAATTTCAGGTTTAAGCGGTCATCGTTTGCTGAAAAAGATTATGTTGGGTTTCGGCGCTCAAAAGAATTTCTGAAACCCTGAAGCTGAGAACGAAACATTTTATGGTACTACTAGTAAAAGTTTAGTGGCATAATGGTGGCATATTTTCGATTACAATGTAGTCGCGATAATATGAAGAAATTACGGTCGGTCGAGTTCACCCTTGCGAGAGTTCACGTTCACGTTCGCATAATGGATGGAAGTAGTTCTGATAGAATAGAGGATAAAATTGATTATATTGAATAGACAAATTAAATTATAAGAACAGGAAGAAAATGAAATTTCCTTCTAAAAAAATTGTAGCGAGAACAAGTTTCTGTTATGTTCTAAAAGTACACATTCGGTACCTACACGTATAGCGTGCGTGCACAATACGTAATATCTGTAATATGTACTTACCTAGTAACTTTATGCTGACGATATGAAAGTTTAGAAAAGAATTAAGTAAATGCGAAATTTTGGTAAAATTTCTGCATGTCGGTTTTTCGAAAAAACGAGACAAATTTTTTTTGTCGGATTAAAAACAAAAGTTTTGGACTTGACCAGGTATTCATTTTCTTAGGAGATGTTTTGTGGATGACTAGGGAAATGGAAATAATAGTTTTACTTTACAAATTTCAGTAGAAAAATGAGATTTATTGAAAAACACGAAACATGTGGAATACATTTAAGAAAATTCACACGAGGCTATGATTATTATTCTGTCTGAAAACTACTAAAAGGGTAGAGAGAGAATGATAGTCACAGCCTCCCCTTATGTGAAATTTTCTCGATCGCTCTGTATTAGTTTATGTACAATTACATCATAACGGGCACCTTTTGACAAAGGTTTATACTTATGTGTGGCTTATTGTGAACAAGTGTATGCATAAAGTAGTTTTGTTTTTAATTTTATACAAGGTGATGATTGTAATTTTACCGGTGTCCGGTAAAAATTTTCTGATGAATTCAAGTTTCACAATTAATGCAGATAAAAATGTTTCCTAATAATGTAATCGAGCATAGAACGTCGTGTTACTAGCGTAAGTATAGGGGGTCAGAGGGGTGTAAATCAACTGAGTCCGCGACCCTCGGGGGCACAAAACCAATAATCAGACCCCTGTAGCGAGTTCATGTCCCCCGGACACAAAACTTGAAGTCTGATTTGACAAAAACCGTTCAAATTCTAATAACGCGTAGATGTTTTTTTATTATTCCACATCACTGAACCTTATAAGAATATAAGAACGGGTTTTTGTAATTAAAAATTTGATACAAAAGTCTTATGTGATGGACTACAATCATAGGATTGTTGGTAACAATAGTAGACATGGCCCAGTCGCAATAATGATGGAACCAACAATAAAAAAGATACTCAATCCAAAAACTTATTGGTAATTTTTGAATTGCATTTTTCTCTAACACGATGCAACATAGCGATATGGAACAATCATACCTTTCTTGTGTAAAATTGAACGTAGATTAAGATTTACCCAACAAATCATTGACGATTTTAGTGCTTATGTGAATTTTTTAACCAAAATTTCAAGACCCTCTCCTGTATACAGTGCGCGTCTAAAGTGTCCCCCCCCCACTAAAAATTTTTGAACGGGTAGAAATTTATGAAATCGCTCGGACAGGTCGATTTTTATTTTCAATGAAGCATCTTTTCACGCAATTTTTGTTTCTCTAACATTTCCGGTTTGACCGGAAATGACCGCAACTTTGTTTTTTTAAATGGACACACCTGATTTTTTTGCATTTTTGGATTCTACGATTTTTTCTAGGTAAGAAAATGTTATCACCGCTCAAAATTTTTGACATTTTTTATCTAGCGTGTGATTGGCCATTTTGAAAACGGCTGAAATTTTCGAAAAACGCTCGGACCCATCGATTTTGTTTTTCAATTCTGCATCGATTCCAGCAATTCTCATCCCTGTATCATTTTCGGTTTTACCGCAAATGGCCGTCAATTAAAATCAGGTGCATCCATCTAAAAGACAAAGTTACCGTCATTTGCGGGGCTGTAGCAGGCTACTAAGCCTTTTCGGGCATGACATCATAGGAAGTTTTTTTCATCGTTTTGACCCCTTGAAATTTTGGACAGCAATATGTACATATATTAAATAACGTTTTATAATTATAAAAAGCATCTTTAGCAAATATCATCATATTGGTCGAAGGGATTATGCCAGTCTATTCATAAATCCCGACAGAGACCTCCTACCGAGAGCCGGTATTCTTGCCTAATTTGTGGAAAAACCAGATTAATACATCGTATCCTAAAAATGATACATCCGAGGTATAAGGGTCAATTCCTCTCGTCAATGTAAGAGAACGTTCCTATAAACTATGGTCCGAAAACGCTAAATAGGTACCGGGTCGGATGTCATATTTAACATTTCTAATACTGTTTTCGAAGGCATGACAATATGACAACAAAATTCGGAAAAAAGTTTAATGTCAGAAAGGAAGCCTATCTTGCAAGCTTACAGAAAAACATTTATTAATTCCAGCGATATTGGTATTTTGATTTTAGTGCAGCTGATTGGAAAACAATGACTAAATCACTAAAATGTGAAAATTACAACAACATTCCTTAGACAAGAAAGATAGCATAGAACATAGAACAAGGAGGGACTATTGTTTGAATACATGTTTACTCCTACTACTCTACCTTCTGAAGTATTGCCTCTTTTGAATTTTGATTGTGAAACTGTGCAATTTCAAGTCGCGATATCTGGAGAACAGTAGACGTTAAACTGCAAAGGCATTGAAACATCTGAAAGCTTCCGATACGTTCTATCATATTCATCCGGGGTATTTTGTTCAAATTTTAATATTTTATTCTTCGATCAGCCGCTCCAAAATCGCAATATCTCTGAAACTAATGAAGATGCCAACACCGGCAAAAGCTTTTCTGAAAGTCGATAGGGTAGGTTTTCTTTCGCATTTGAAACATTTTTCCGTATGTGATTATCATACTGCTGAAAAATGTACTGGAAATGTTAAATGTGACATCCTGTAACTGTTGAGCATTTGCGAGCCATATTTCAGCGCCTCCATGCGTCAGATTTGCAGGAGTTTTTACATATTTTCTGATGTTTTAATAGTTGAGATTGTGCTTATTCAAGTGGCACGAATTTCTAACAAAACTTACGAAAATGTGGCGTTAGTTGCTCATTTGCACGGTCCTTATAATAGGAACGTGGTCTTTTAGTTTGAAGCAAGGAATGAACCCTCTCTTACGTCGGTGCGCCATTTTGAG
This sequence comes from Salpingus planirostris, assembly GCA_949788335.1. Taxonomy (NCBI): domain Eukaryota; kingdom Metazoa; phylum Arthropoda; class Insecta; order Coleoptera; family Salpingidae; genus Salpingus; species Salpingus planirostris. The sequence goes on along the minus strand of OX460925.1, from coordinate 2,868,968 downwards.
GACTAGCTGTACAGATATGAACTATGCACCGAAGATGGACGAAATATGTACTGTTCTCCAAAATATGCGTAGCGCATATGCATTTTCAACAATTCCCCAAAAAATATGCGAAACATGTAAAATGCATATTTCTAGTCTATATGTATAACTAACACAAAATTTTCTTCGTGCAGAATTTGAATTCGGCCTTGTCCGGAACGAAAACCTAAAGAATCCATTTCCGAGGATTCTCGGAGCACCGTCAAGACTGGCCCCTCGCCCAGCACCAGCAGGACGACCCGAAGGTCGTCTTCGTCGGTCTCCCGCGATGACGGTGATGCCGGCCGAAGAGTCTGCCGGGCCGCGCGCGCGCCCCGTCCGCCGCCGCCGCCGTCGTCGTCGTCGTCGATGACGTCGTCCGTACACACGGTCCTGTAAGCTAACTGCTCTTGTACCGCTAACCGGGCGTTCCGTTATTCACGGCGGTGTGTCAGTGACCTCTCCGTTGCCTCCTCACCTGGCCCGTAGCCGTTCAGTCACTGGCGCACCGCGCAACAACAGGTGCGTTCTTCTGCTCCGCGGCCGCGACGTGCACACCCCCGACCCACAGGGCGCCGACACCCCCCGACTTCCCACCCCCGAGGTTCGCGCTCGACTTTCCTTCGAATATCGGTGCCGACCCTGTACAGTGCTCGCCCGTGTCCGGTACTTCTTCGACATCCACCGGGAACTAAGTCAATTCGAGGACCCAGTGCGCCCCCTCACAGGTAAATCGCGTTTTTCGAAAGTTTCGAGTTTGGCGGGTTTTCCGGGTGCCGGAAAAAAAGATCCGGATGTCATTGACATTGAAAACGCTCGTATCTGCTGGCATCGTCCGTTTCTTGCGGTACTGTCGCAACCACCGTGAACGATCGATTTTGCACATTTTTGCCGAATGCACGATTAGCGCGAAAATTCTTTGTGCCGGACGGACAGACGGACCGGTAATTGATGAACTCAAGTTCAAAGTCGTTTACGAAAAACGAAACACACGCGAAGATTTTACATATGACCCTGTTAATAACCAAATTGGTTGATTAGGTAAACTGAAGGTTCCGTTAGGGACAATAAAGGCATTCCGCAACATTTAGGTATTTGTCGTTTATTGTGAGCAAGTTGGGATATGGAAATTTATGAATGTTTGATGGGATTTCAAACGTCTTTGATTTTGCAAATGAGAATATCTTATTAAGTGCCCCGAACATGGCTTTGTTACTAATAAATCTACAAACAATAAGGCCGAAATTGGGTCAATGAGAACCAAAATTCGCATGCTAATAGTTTTTTCATACAAAGTATCGCTGATTGTTTATTGCCTAAAAGTCTTGAACTTCCTGTAAAAAAAAACTCGGAAAGTTCAGGAAGCGTTCGATGAAAATCGAGCCCTCACTTTAATTAAGCGACGCAAAAGTACGTCGACGACCTACACGCAAATCTCGAAAGTTCAATGTCTCCTTTATGATAATCCCACCCTCGAATTAATTTTTACAAGATATAATAAAAATGTCGTGGGAACGAATTCGATCACTTGGTATTTTTAGAAAGAATCACCATAAACAAAGATGACTAATTCGCGAATGCAGATGTCATCTACACTTGCAAAAGTCATTGCACTTGATATAAAGTTAGATAGTTGGCGTTATTGCAATAAATTAATCTTTGCGTGTTTCTGTTCGCTCTGTTCCAGCAGCAGAGGATCGTCCCGTTTCCCCATGGAGGCCGGCAGTGGGACGTAGATAGCGCGCCAAAATGTTTCGCGAAATTTTCGGAACTTTCAAGAAGAAAAAATCGGTGGGATAGTATCCCCCCGATCGGTCCCGTTACCCGCGGAGTCTCGTTATTTTGAGTTCCATCAGAGAATTGTTATCATTAGTTATGTGCACTGTAATGAGTTACGGCACGTAAGTTCATTGAATTGACCGAAGTGTGCACAACAACGCGAGGACTAACTCCGGTCTGAGGATATGCTACGATGCCCAGCACCATCAGAGGTGAGTCCCACGGAAATTCGGCTAAAATCGTAACGGTACGAACGAAACTCGGATCCTCTTCATCTCGGAGTACCGCGATCACGATCATCATCTCCACGATGATGATGGAGAGAGGGAGGTACCGTTTCGGAATTTGGATAGCTGTAACTGGACACACCTTTGTATTACCGTTCAAGCCTGTTTTTAACACGTCTTTGGGCCCACAAGATCCGTGTGTTTAACCAAGAAAAATAAACCGGAGACGAAATTATTCCCCAAATAAACCGAGTACTCGATAATACGCGTCAATGTGATGCGTAATGAATGGCTTCGAGACGATATCGACCGAGGTGTCTTTGTCTCCAATTAAATATAAGGGTGCGAACGAACCTTTCGCTATTACGGTGGTATTGACCCTTCGCATCCGGGCGGCCCGTTTCTTCTTCCGGGTGGCGAAAATGATTACGATCGCGATAATATGCAAATCGACACGCGTTTATTACGGGAAATACTTCGACCGGAAGTGCGGGGCGAAATGTTCGCGAGTCGTGTTTGACATTCGGTGGATGCGCCACCGTCGGGGGGTTGGGCTGGAAATCGAAATGCGTGTTTGCCGAGTTGAAGTACCGAAAAAAAGCCGAGTGTGAAAGGTCAGCGACCGGCCACCAAACTGCCGAAATAACAGAGGAACCGTCACGCATACATCAGGTCAACCTCTCCGGGCTTGTAAAACGTGTAATAGTACGGGCGCATCATTAACGAGCTTTGCCTGTCCGAGCTTTTTACGGCCCTTTATTCGATCTCTCCGTATAAGGAAAAGTCATCGACTCGCTCGTACCTTTTGTTGCTGGAAACTCGAAACCATCAACCATAAACGTATTTCGTTCTGGAATTATTTCGTGTCCGATCGGGGTGGCCGATTGCCCGGCCTGAAATTTTGGCGAAACGCACTTGATATGTAAAAAGGTTAACATGAAAGTGTCGTCTGCACGAAATCGTCGGAGCAATCGATTTTTTCGTCTGGTCGTTTGCCCCCGGGTCTTTATCCCCCGATGGGGGCTCGACCTTTCCGCGGAATGGTAATATTTGGGTTAACATCCGAAAGCAAGAGTGAGGTCGAGATTGCGGAAAAGGAGAGCACATTGCAAAACGAAAACAAGGGCACGAGTTAGTTTTCACTGACGGTCGGCGTCACATTCGACCGGACTCTCCACGAAATTCGAATGAATCATGATGTGATAGACATCGATGCGCTCTCTTCGAGAACAAGAAGCGAACCCCCGATCCGTCTGAGATTTATTTTGGGATAAGCCGAACGGTTTTTTAAAGCCACCATACAATGTAACTTGCTTTATGGTCAATGCTCTATGTTAACGTCAAAAATGACATCATTTACCTTATTGGGTTAGCGGCCGAAATATGTCTCATTATGGACTCTGTTTAATAATGATAATGAAAATCGGCCGATTTTGGCTTCTCACCTAGGGTATTCGACAAATTATTTAAATTTGTTTTTTGTTAATAGACTTGTTCATTTATGCCTTTGACATCATGGCCGAAACATTTGACAGTAATAATCTTCACAACCAATCAAAAATGATAACGCTACATCATATCAAATAGAAATCGTAAAATTCGACCGAAAAATGAATCTCTCAGTCATAGAAAACTATTGAATTAATTAACCGAAGCAATACTTGGCTTGCAAGCTCGCTCTACAATAAACGTGGAATGTCCAATAATTACCTAAATTATGGACTAAGTTTTGGCCAATTTGAAGAGATCCCTCTTTTATTGGCTCCGAGTATAAATTCAGTATGGTTCGAATTAAATTTAAGGCCTTAATTGAGCTTCCAAAAGTGGGTGAATTTTCCTTGTTCTCATAATCTAAAACTCTCAAATAACAATAATTTTTTCAAACTTGAATTTATACTCAGTATCAGTACATATTTGGCGGATATTTCTACCCTACTCGCAATGTCGAAAGTTGCTTTTCAAACACCTGTCGTGTGTTTTTCTCAATTTTTGTTGCGAAGCCTGAAAATTTTAAATTCATGCAAGTTTCAAGTTTTTCGAAGTTTTTCCATCGCTGTTCCAATTCGAAACAACGTCCACTTTAGACCATTTGCGCATTACGCTTACAAGTTTGATAGATTCGAACGAATTGTTTGTTGACATTCGCCAAATCTTTGGCATCAAATTCGCAGACTCTATTTATAAGTCATTATTCCGAAATTTCTAACACCATTTCGTGTTATCTAGAGTTTCTTTTTAATATTCTAACTGCACATACCTATCTATGTATATTTTTTTCAAATTCCCGAACAATGTTATACCTATTGGTATAATTATTCCGCATTACTTTGTACTTCATTCACCCGCTCTATTGCGTCAAAAGAGCCCAAGTTCGGGTTTAATTCGGCTCTCCCACGCTCCATCCTCAGGTAGTACTCATGTGAGATACGCAGATGTCGAGGATCGTATGTCTATTACTTACAGTTAGGTCGCGACCCTGCACCCATCCCAGGTAAAACAACCGTCGAACATCTTTTATGTACCGTCGCGGTCTCGAATTCAAATTTTCACGAATTATTTCATGCGTCCACAGTTATAACTCGACCCTAAAAGGTCAGCTTTTGTACCTACCCATGCCATGTATGGCCAGATACACTTAAGAATATGATTGCGTGTTTCGGCCTTTGTGGTAACGGTAAACGAATAACCTTTTACCGAAAACTCCGAGACGTATTAGCAATAAATCTTCCAATCCAAAACATGGGCGCATATACTCGGTTTATTAATTGAGCTATCGACGAATTTCCATGTGGGTAGTAAATATCGCGGGCGCATGTACGGAACAGGATATCTCATCCTGTCATTAATTCTTTACAGTTTTTTTTATTTTTTTCCTGCGAATAATGCAGAGATGGGAAGCGACAGGCACAGCGCAAGATATGAAATTAGAGGTAAAACCACTTAAAACATCCCTAAAACTGCCTCGATAAACGGTAAAACGATACCAATAGGAGTATTCTTTATGAATATTCGTCTACAAATGAACTTTCGATCGTGTTTTCTCAGTTTTGAGGGCAACTGTTTAGGTACTGTAGTGGAATTTCAGGAACGACCCGACAATGGGCTGACCCCTTTCAGGAACACATTGAAATTGATGAGAGAGATTCAGCCCGATCGAAATAAGGATTCCCTACACGTCCCGAAATAGCGCAAGCGTACGGAAGGAGGAAAATTCACATTGACCGAAATCGCCTCGTAATGTTTACTACACGTGACACCCCCAAATTACCGCGTTATCCTGAAAATACCAACTCCTACCCTATAATGGATTCGTATGGCGATTTCAGGGAAGAATCTGTGAATTTTCGCAACTTGATATTTTCTTTTTCCCTTGGCTCGCGATTATCATGCAGGTTTCGGGGGGTCGAGGGTGGTTTTGCTGCGTGAACTCGGCGTGACGGTTTCCCCCTGGCGGCGTAGTATCGCACCATACTACGGCGCTTTACAAATAGACTCTGAATACAAAAACAATTTAGGCACGTAATAATAACCATAATCAGGTCAATAATTTCGAAACGAACCAGTGTACTAAACCGTCTGTTGATCCGTTTAAAAATCGCGTAAACAACATAATAACAATCACCGATAAGAAAAATCCGCTTCGTCTTCTCCACTAACCTGCATTTTAATCGATTGAAAAAATTATTGATCAGAGGCCTCAAAACATAAACTGAAAACTCGGCAGTGTTTACTACCACCCAAATAACCAACCATACCTTAAAACAATACATAAAATGAAGTTATTATGTCTTAGGACTGTCTAAACCCTAATGTGTTCTGCATTTTGTGATGTACAAAGTCGGTGTTTCGTCGTGTTCAAATTCGTTTGAGATTTATTAAAAGAGAGAAAAAAAAGTAAGAGATTTTAAGTAACGGAGTACCTTTCACTTGTTGTTAACCATTTTTGAATAGTTTATCAAATTTTTATATATGCGAAAGTTGATCACCTGCAGATTCTTTATTAATTGACTTATTATTAATTGGATTATTTATTATCGACTAGTCCCTATCACACGTTCCGTTTCGGTCACATTCTTAAAACAAGAACGTCTCACGTATTTTTCTATCCAGAGGCCTTTTATCGTACGTTTGATGCAAATCAACCTGATAATAATAATAATATTAATGAATATAATAATAATTCCGAATAAGCAATACGCCACAATTCCGTTTGCCGAAAAAAGACGTAATAATAAAAAATAAAACTCATCAAGACTGTCTCAAAACCAGACTGAAATCGACTGAAAACTAAAAACCATCTGATTCGACTGATCCAACACCAAATAAAAATAATTCGCATCATCGGAAGCACTACAACGTCGATTTTTTGGTGTCGCGCATATAATTGGATTCGACTGTACTTACTTAATTACTTGAATTTTTTCCAAAATTTCGGTGTTTACATTATTATGAATCATCTCTGATAAATATTAACCAACGTGTAACGACTAAGAACATCTTGATGTTAGGTGTTTTTGTAAATTCACTTAATCATTCGTCGTTTTTGTAAAATTTTTACCCGATACTACCGACGACAAAAACCGGCTTAAAACGTAAAACCCGAGATAAAATCGATCTCGTAAATTATCAAATCGAGTGACGTGCACCGACCCAAAACTGGCAGGACAGGACATCATCACGATAGACCTCCAGGAGGTAGAGGATGCCCCAACGCCCCCGCCGCGTCCAGCACAGCCGGAAACGAGGGCCGAAACCGCCCCCAGCTCCACCGCTCACCCGCCCCCGGCCACTTCGCCCTCGAATACCGTGATGACAGGTAAAATCGGCGCGCATTGTGCGATTTCGCAGCCCGGAACGGATCAAAAGCGCGATATTTCGGCCGCTCATTGTCGGATCCTAGCGGTGTGCGAATACTGTTATCCAACCTACTGAGAGCGGACGCTCGTATTTCATTAAGGTTGCCGTTTCGGATAGAGACGGTCAATTGAAGTCTCACATGAGAGTGACGAGGATGCAGATAGACCAATGTTTCCAATCAGCTCAAATATAGCAAATATTTTTTGATTAATTTTTGGGCAATCTGAAGAGAAACCACTTTTATTGGCTCTGAGTGAAAACTAAGTATGGTTCAATTGAATTTAAGGCCTAAATTAAGCTTCCAAAAGTGTGTGAATTTCGCTTCTTCTCACAATCTAAAAAATCTTAGACAGAAATCTTTTTTTTTTACTTAAATTTATACTCAGAGCCAGTAAAAGATGATCCTCTTCAGATTGTCGAAAATTTCATCAAAAAATATTGACTATCTTTTGAGCAGGATTGGAAACATGGGTCTATCTCCATCTTTGTCACTCTCATGTGAAACCTCAATGGACAGTCTCTATCCAAAATGGCCACCTTAAGGTGAGCATGTAGCATGAAACGGAAGATCGAGGTGCTACATGAGAGAGACAAGGATGGGGGTAGATTTAGTTTCGCAGATATCTCAAAAACTTGCGAATATTTTTCGATGCGGTTTTGGCCAATTTGAAGAGAGTCCTCTTTCGTTGGCTCTGAGTGTAAATTTACTTTTGAAAAGGCGATTTATGTTCAAGATTTTTAGATAATATGAAAACAAGCAAACCACCACATTTCAAAGCTCAATTTAGGCCTCAAATTCAATTACAACCATGCTGTATTTATATTCAGAGCCAACAGAAGAGGATTCTCTTCAAATTGGCCAAAACCGCATCGAAAAATATTCGCTAGTTTTTGTGATACCTGCGAAACTAAATCTACCCCATCCTTGTCTCTCTCATGTAGCGCCTCAATCTTCCGTCTCATGCGACGTGCTCACCTTAAATTACCGCACATGTCCGCATCTCTGCCTGCACGACCGCGCGTATTCATATGTATAGCTGGCGTTTTATATCTCTGCCAACGGCCGCGCAGAATCCGAACGATTCTTCGAGTGAGTTCGGGATTACGAGCTACAAACTGCACGAACAGTGGCGTAACACAGAAAGGGGTGTAATTGAATAAAAACTCATAAATTGGAATAACGAACAACAATTTTGTAAATTTGATAAAACAACATTAGAATAACCAGATTCAAACGTGGTAGGTACACTAAGCGTCAATGAAATCGGGACACCTCGAGTAGCTGCGCCGATATGTAGGCAACCGATCGTACACGAATTTGTGGGCTGGCGTGAACGGACTTTGTGCCAAAGCCGACTGGATATGTTCTGACAGCTCAAAAATTTGTCAAAATATCAACCTTTTTACTTGAGTTTTGTGGAAAAAATCGATTAAAAAGTGTTTATTTACAAATAATTCATGGATATATTAGCGTGCTTTAGTAATATTTGTGTCGATGAGTGCTTGAGTGCTTCAACTGTGATTGTATTGTGATTGATGGCGAAAATTGGTGTTATTCAATAAAGCATTAAGATCCGGCATCAACCAGATCTGAAGACACCAATATCTGCAGCCAAAACAGCTCCGGCAACACATATAAGATCAACCAAAATGTTACCATTATAAAATAAATACTACGAACAAATTTAATATTGCAATATTAACTGCTCTTTATTTTTACGATATGAGGGCATATGAGGGTGAAAAGGTGAGAGTGCCTCTATTCAGGGACCAATAGGCACTGGTATTGGCATTGGCACTGGTAATTATTCTCTTATCATTTCTCATGAATGATTTTTTTTTCCTTCGATCTTCAAAACATTACTTACATTTTTAATGAAAACATACATTAATATAAGTAAATGAATTGAGTTTACTTGCGTATCTGTTCTCACCTAAGAAAACGGTTGTGCTCAAATGTTAGACCGGAAGAGACGCCAAGACTGGTGTGGAGAATCCCCATATCTTGAAGACATTCACATAGCATGAATGTAGGTTTGTGATTGGATCCATGATATTTTGTAGCACTCTCAAAAACACTAACACTGCATTAATTATTCGTGAAAATACTTCTCAATCGAATATTTAATGGCACAAAACTCAAGTGAAGAAGTAGATAGTTTGACACATGTTTGACATATTTTTGAGCTGTCCGGACAATTCTAGGTAGCTTTGGCCAAGTCCGTTCACGCAGCACTAAAATTTCGTGTATGTTTGGTTGCCTACATATCGGCGCAGCTACTCGAGGTGTCCCGATTTCATTGACGCTTAGTGTACATACATCAGCTTATTGTAGGTATATAATTGAGTTTTTTCTTATTTTTATAACCACATTTCAATGCAATATCATAAGATACCGCCGCTACTGAGCAAGTTTGAAAGCCGCGCGAGAGGCGTTTCATGTTTCCATGGTTACGGACGAGTGCGCTGCTTGGCCGTTGGCAGAGATAAAAAACGCCAGCTATATCTGCGAGCGGCGGAAAAATTCGAAATTATCCTCTCGAAAGTTCAAGCGAGCGTCACTCCATTACGGGACGGGACGGAGGGAAGAGAGGTCTTAGGTCAATTTCTTTGTGTTTCGCGTCTGCGGGTCTGCGGCGTTCGTATTATTATACCGTTGCGGTAATTGACATAATGCCGCCGTCTCATCGGAATGGAAAGCGCCGGTTTGTTGTGTATATCCGTGGCGGAATAGCGGGATTTTATGTGCCCCAGCACTGGGTTACCGGCACTCCGGTGTACAGTTATCGCGTATTCAGGCCCGTTACTTCCAGCGCGTCTCGGCCGTGCCTTCTTCATCGGGTCCCCTCTCCTTCGCGGTCGAGCCGGAATCGTGCTCACTTTATGCCGTTATCCTGGAGGATTTTCCCCGGATTTTCCCGGTTTTCCACGTCGGAAACGTCGGGGAGGACGCGGGCTCTTCCGGGCGGATCGCGGCAGCTGCGCCCGTGACGTCACCGCTTCCGCGTACGTCACTTGGGTCAATAAACTGCCTTGAAAGGTCGCGAGGTTGCCGGCCGGGTTCGGCTACCGGCCGCCGGGCGGCGCCACCGTCGCGCGTTTTCCGCGGCGGCCGAGCGCGGGCAGAACGCTGCCGAGCGCGGGCAAGAGATGGCGCCACCGAAAAAGCCCGCCGGAACGTCGTTTTGCGTTTTGATGGTCGGATTCGAAAACGAAAGCCGCTAATCGGCCGAACGGATCGAACATTAACATAACGCTTTCAAAATTTCGCAATTCCGAACAACAATCAGATATCCGGCAAAAGATTAATGTCATAATTACAACCTCTCTTCGAGTTTTCGCCTATTGAAAATGCTGGAAACGTTGTTATTAGCGCACAATGGAACAATCACGGGCCATCCGCTAAATACGCTGTTTCGTTTTTTGCAGGTAAGACGGATAATCTTCGATCGATGACGGATTCAATCCGCGACCTACTGAAAAAATGCGAACCGTCATCTGGAGAGGTAAATAATAGGGTTGTTTTCTATGACTGACAGATGACAGATTCATTTTTCGGCCAAATCCTACAATTTCCATTGGTAGTGAATCAGCGTTACCATTTATGATTGGTTGTGAAGATAACTCTCGAATATTTCTGCCAATGTCAAAGGCATAAATGTCTATAAATCGTTTCCAGTTGGTACCTATCTTCACGGGACGCTTTCTTGTGAAAATCAAATGGAGCCGGTTTTTTTTGGCGTGTATATTTAAGTAGTTAGCCTGTCTTTGCTAATTACTCGGACGAGGTTTTTTAAAGAGATCAGGCTGTCGGATGGTAAATGCGTTCCCGTTTCGTTTATTACCGACCGGGAATTATTTCGGGACGGTGGTAAACGGACCCGGTCGACCTATTTCTGCTCCGAAATGTACAAATCGCGAATTGTATCTCCCTCGTCGCAATAATCGAAAGTGGCCTCGAGCTTGTACTCACTTAAGTACAGCGCCTAGGTCGAAAAATATAAACAACCTCTGAATAATATTTCGACCCCGATTCGCGAATATTATCCGCCAGTTGGTGGAGGCCGAAAAATACACTGATGTTTCTAGAATTTTTAATTCGTTGTCTATACTGCAGACTATGCTAGAAAATCAGGAGAAGGGCGTTCGATTTATGCAATTTTCTAGCGATAAAGTCTCAAAACAGCTCGATAAATAAAGCGTACACGTATGTATGTACGTACAAATCTCGTAGCGAATAAGTCTTGTTGGTAAGATAACTTTGCCCCATTTCTAGCAGTGGATGGATTCGATCGTAATCGTGAATTTCGCAATTCCCCGTCAGGATTCGCTGCAAAAGTGCACTGGAAACGCTCCACTGGAAGATCTCGTAACGATAATTTTTCGTACGCACTAAATCAAAATTAAATAGGCGAGTTGCACTGCAATTCGAGCCGTCGAGCCGTGAATCACCCGCAATTACCCGCGAAATCCGGTGCAATTTTCGGCGGCTTGCAATCTGCCGCATTTTTCAGCGCGGCAATCCATTACTGCGTATTTATAAAAGAAGCGGGTGTTTGTGTTCATCTCCTCTCTGCCCCCTGAAACACGCGTTATTTTTAAACCCGAAGTCCAGCGGGCACTAAAATCCGCCACTTTTATACGTCATTTTTTATAAAGGGATGTGGAGAGCTTTTCACTGAGAAAAAACGAACGCATTTCTTATTTATCGCGGGCGTTTTAGTTTTCGTCCCTCCAAGTGTGTACACACAAACCGTTTTAGGTTTCTTTCTCTTTTGGAATTTTTACGTAATATTAATATAAGAATAGTTTTCGATCCGGGGAGGCGAAGGGAGGCGTGCCGGTCGAATTTTCCGGATGTTTGAGCCGTCCGAAATGTATGTAATGTTTATAATTAGAAGGGAGGTAGTTAACCCAGGTAAAAGTGATTTTAATTTTAGTCTCTGACCTATATCAGCGCACAGACGTCTGCCTCTAACGATTGCACCATGTGTTTGGGAGATACGTCCGCGCACGATGTAATTCGGAGCCAAATTTATTGGCGAGAAATTCTTCGGCGTAAACAAAATTCTCCTGCGACGAAATTTCCCCGAGCGCGATTCGGCCCGATCGAATTTCGGCCTTTTCGCCGCCAATCTCGCGCGGATCCGCGCAAAATGGACACCTACAACTTTCACCGTGAGCAGACATAATACTCATATCGTATCGGAATAAGTGTTAGACCCACTTCCTAGTGTGGGATAACTCGACGTATAAGTACATACGTGCGGAGAGTGATAGAGGAATAGAAACGCACAGTAAGTAATTTCATCCGCGAGTACAAAGGTTCAAAAGCATGCAATTTATTTACTGCTAACGCGATGCATTACGCTGTTGCGACATCAATTTCTCAAAACGTTTCCATCAGTCTGAATATAAGCACAAAAATTACACCTGCAATTGCCTAAAACTAAACAGAAACCATCAAATCACATTTATTCACAATATCATATCATACCAACCACTAATTTCATTCAGTGTGTTATAATAAGATTCCCCTAGATTTTGAGTTTTCGCGATTCGCGAATTTCGAATAATTTGGCCCAATAAATTGTTGACGTCTCGAACAATGAATGGTCGCTTATTAGATATAGGATTGTAGTAAACATGATGCACACAAACATGCATAGTAAAACCGACCTTGAAGTTCTGTTACATTTCAGTCCCATCAATGTCAAGAGCCGTTCTCGGCAGTTTGCGCTAAATTAACCGGGCGCTTAATTGCGTTTATGTGTGTATCGAAACCGAACCGCATCAACATCGCGATAATCTCGCTCGAAAAACGTGTTCATGCAAAACGGGAGAGCGCCAGAGTAATGCGTACGTTCGAACGAAAGCACAAAGAAGCGAATCGCCGGGGGATGGGGGAAAAGGACGCCCGTTACGTCACACGTCAAAACATGGTGTCTCCTAGGCGACGGCATTGGCGCCGTCCGCGGGACGCTCGGAAACTAGAGAGGCGTCGGCGGCGTCACTCTTGTCTAATGCGATGCATATAATATCCTTTTATCCGGGACGGCTATTCACGGGCTGAATTCTGAAGCTTCCCGACGACGACATGGAAATGAATAGGGGCGGAGGGACGGATGAGAGAGAAGGAGACCAGCCGGCGACGCTGAATTATCATCCGTTTATATTAATAAAACCCGGAGAAGTGGAGAATATTAATAAAAGGACGAATGCGGGAGAGCGTGGAATGCGGCGGAAATTCAAATGCTCATACGCACCGCGCACGCCACTGGCCGACGACGGAATCCACCGATTTTTACTGAAATATTGTTTTCCGCTAGTTCCATACAGCCATCATGGTGTTACTGTGTGTATTTGGTCATTTTTATGTTTTAGGAAAAACCATATAGGTATCCAGCCTTTTGTTGTGATTTTTGACTGCTCAACAATAATGAAAGGCACAATATACTTTCTCATTTTGATATATTAAAAGTTCTCCAAAACTACCTTGAAAGAGAGTACGGATGAAAATACGGATCTTATTTTGATTTTAAGAGAACAATAAAATTTCATAAATTCTTAAAATCCTCTTAAATTATTGAGTAATTTATTAACACAGTTAATTATAATAAGATCATGCTTATTATCACATACAGAGTGCCTCACTTAAACTTGAGATACATGTATCTTATTTATGTTTAAGTGTAATAATTTGAGGTTTGGCACAATAGTTTTCAATGAGCGCACCCATCCAACATAAATGAGAAACCTGCTAATCTATGTTTTAAAAAGTCATCCGAATGTTTGAGGAAATTTGAAAATTCCCCACTTGTCTTGATTCTTGATCCATTGTTTTACAAGATTCTTTATAAATGTTAAATGTCCGCTTGCGATTTCTTATTTGATTTTCAAGATTATTACTTATGTTGTTTTCATGACAGTTCAAGATTTTTTCATGTATTGGGTACATAAAGATTCTTTTTCTACAGGGTTTTCATTTAAGTCGGGTCCCCACGTGACCTACCGAAAGTATGCAACCCAACTTACATCATTGGCGTAACAAGCAGATTCTGTGAACTATAATGTTTTGATAAATTCCTCTGACAAATAAAATCGGAAACAGCCAAATCAAACCATTAAAAGTGAAGAACACTGGTGGTTTTTGAGCAATCAAGTGTTGCTGCAGTTCTTCAATGGTGCGAGACCTAAAGCACTCAAAATTTTCCGTCTGACTGACACTGACAAATTATCGAAATATTCGAAAAATGACGCCACTGGTGACTTTGACACAAATATAACTAAAAGCAACCCAAAAACTACCCATAACCCCAAATATGTATAACAAGTTGCCTAACTAATGGTCACGTGGGGAGTCTTCGAACGACACTAAAATTGTCAAATTTCAAACAAATTTAAAGTCATTCATAAACATTTAATTTTTAAACAGCGTTTTTTTAGTGACAATTCACACACATATTGCAAATCCTTGGGAACTCACGGAAGATTATTTAGTCCGACAGCGTTCTGGATATTCCGAAGGGTTGACCAATATGTAAAACTGTGTACACCACATTATTTACATGAATATTTAATTTCAACTGATTACAACTAAGTATTTACTATACTTTTACTAAATTGATGAATAATTAATTAATTTTAACGGCAAATTAGTTATTTTTAACTGAATGTATAACATTTTTTCCATTTCCCATTAGTACTCCGGTTACATTGTTCAATGAGCCGAAGAAATTGAAAACTTCAGATCGCTATCTCGAAAGATTTGCATTTAAAATAAAAACCAAGTCTGGTTCTGGTTAGAAAGAAGCCAATTTCGCGATAAATTGAGAAGTCAATTGACATTTCCATCTATGGCCTGGCTCGTAAATATCGTAATCCTGTTAAAAGTCAAGTCCCGACCATAATACAAATGAACAGTAGTAAATATTTACTGCCCCTCCTTCTTAAGAGGATCTTAGCGCATTGTCCGGATGCTCGGAGCGAACAGAGGAACATCTTGTCGGTCTCTGCACGAACCCTGAAGTCTGAATGGGTCAAAAGTACCGTAACCTGGGGCAAAATCAAATTTCAGTGTTAGGGGCGGCCGATGGCACACAGGTAGATCGGTAGGAGGATGCGCATCTTTCTCCCATCGAAATTTACAGTTAGGCCCCGACCATATGCTCTGAAATTTTTTATGCGCCGAGAAAATATAAAGTGATGATATTGTAAGGCCGGTGCATAAAGCAGGTATCAGATGTACAATTTCGGGTATTGTGTACTCGGAAACTTTCCCGATAATAATTATTGGGCGTCGTGAGATTCAACATAACATACGAAAAATTCCGCGTGCGCATTTTTATTCCCATCCGGCTCCCTGCCTAACTAACGGTCCGCGATTTTTATTATACAGAGAGCTAATTACGGACCTAATCACGGTCCCAATTATTGCACAATATTATCTTTCGGCGGAAAAAAAACCGCCGGGTTTTATGTACTTGGCCCGTTCATCACCGTGAATCATCCAAATATATATTGGGTGGAGGAGGGTCAGCGACCTATACGTGAATTTTTAAGGCACGCATTCGCGCCTTTATTATCTACCGGCGAAAAAATACAACAGAATAAATCGATCCCTTAAAAGTGCGCGGGATTATTCGAGGGCTTCGAAAAGTTCGTTGACCGCTATCGACTCTATCGAAAAAATGTACTATTAAAATTGATACGATTCCGGACGATTATCACCTGCGTTGTGCAATTACAGAAATTTATTCCATTAGAGTGCAATGCGGCGTCCTAAATTCGATAATAATGCGTTTCGATTTTAATCGATTCTTGGCCGTCTCGTATACAGGGAGGAACGGTGAAAAACGGGATGCCCTATCGGAATCGTCGCATGCGGCACGCAGTGAGCTAGAGCACATAAAATCTTCCATTCATCCACATCCCAACAACTGTTAGTTTAATGACCCGCGGCAATAAAACGGCGGTTTAATTTTAAGAACACGCCGTGAGTGAGTTTACTTACTTACAGTACATTACGACAGTATATGGGGACTTTATTATAAAAATCCTGTTACAATAACTGTCGCGTTATTTCGCTTTACATGAGGAAAATGGACCGAATAAAAACGGTAGACCAAAAATGACCCGGAATTCGTACCCACGTTGTTATATCGGTCCAAGTCAGACCAAAAACGTACCACCGGGACGAGGGCTATAAACTGGGGGTTTTATGGGGGCAATTCCACGCTAAATGTCGGCCACTGTCGAATATTGTTATCAAGCCGTAAAATATGGTACGGATCGAACCGCATGAATATTTTGGAAATTTTGACCACGGAATAAATCAACGCCGGAATTTATGGACTCCCACTTTCACCATGTCCTTCGCCGATCGCAACCCCAATCTGAAGTAGTCGTAAGTTTGTAGATTTTGAAGTTTTAGTGACTTTTGCTTTGTAACAGTGACTTTTCACCCTGAAGTTTGGTGTAAGTTGGGCTTTTGAAAGTTGGGTTTCCTATCTCTTGTGTTATTTTTGAATAAGTTTGAATATTCACTTATTTGAGTCCTTTATGCAATGAAATAACTTTATTCTCTGCTTTATTCAAATTTAAATTTCATACGAAATTTTCACCGAAACTGTTTTGCAAATTTTTCCAGAAAAGCTATGCCTTAAAAGTGCCTGCAATTCAAGTTTTTTATTATTTTTCTACTCCCCTGCCCATGTAGTGATGCGTTTTTTCATTCATTGACTTGCTGTGCCTTGTTTTTTGAGAATATTTCAAAATTATAAGAAATTACTTAGATTTGGCAAGGAATTAAGTACGTGACGTTTACTATTTTGACAGCGGATACCTGTTTCTTTCATTTTGATCAATTTAGTAACAAAATCCTGAGGAAAACCCGAGGAAAAACCTAACAACATTAAAATTCCAGTCAGTTCCTCACTATAAAGATCATCCGTAACGAAATCTGGAATTTTCTGACGTTTACTATTTTGACAACGGGCACCTATTTCTTTCATTTTGATCAATTTAACATATTTAGTAACAAAATCCTGAGAAAAACCTAACAACATTAAAATTCCAGTTAGTTCCTCACTATAAAGGTCATACGTAACGAAATCTAGAATTTTCTGACGTTTACTATTTTGACAACGGCCACCTATTCCTTTTATTTTGATCAATTTATCATATTTAGTAAAAAAATGTTAACAAAAACCTAACAACATTAAAATTCCAATTAATTCCTCACTAGAACGTTAATCGGCCTTTGATAATCCGGATCGAAATCTAGAATTTTTTGACGTTTACTATTTTGACAACGGCCACCTATTTCTATTATTTTGATCAAATGAGCATATTCAGTAACAAAATCCTGATAAAAACCTAACAATCCTCCCTATTCACTAATTAATTGCTACGTAGCAAGTATTGTTGTTTATTGCTAGCAACAATATAAGTAATTGTTGATAGCAATAGCCAACAATACTTGCTACCTAACAATTCCCTTAGTGAATAAGGGGGATTATTAAACTTCCAGTTAGTTCGTCACTATAAAGATCATACGTAACGAAATCTAGCATTTTCGGACGTTTACTATTTTGACAACGGGCACCTATTCCTTTTATTTTGATCAATTCATCAAATTTAGTAACAAAATCCCAACAAAAACCGAACGACATTAAAATTCCAGTTCGTTCCTCAATACAAAGTTAATCGGCCTTTAGTGACCGTTTCGGGCTGTTTCGGAAAAATGATAATTTTCGAAAATCCAGCAGATTGCGTCTTAGTAATTACGGTTTCCAGGTTTCGGGAATGACTGGTCGATATTTGGATCTCTAGAGGCTCGGGGTTGTTTCCGGGTTGTCGTTCGGGCGTTTTTGGCCCATCCAGCATCATCTCTGAAAAAGTCCAGTTATAATACGGACCCGAAGCATGCGCCGCTCTAAACTTTATGCCTACTTTCTACTCTAGCACGATGATGGTGGTTGGAGTTTAGTGTTTGCCAAGACCTCGTAGCGGTATATGCCCGAAATCGGAACCACCGCGGCTACTCGAACACGGTGTCGCGTACACGCACCCCGCGAACCACCCCCGACCCGGACTCGCGAAATCGACGCGCGATCCGAATTTCGCCGCCCGATCGACACCATGGAAAATTCGCCACGGTGACGGCGACCCGGGGGCGGCCCGAAAGCACGTGCTTTCTCTCCTCATTTATCGCGGATCCGTCACAATATCGGACCGGCCGAAAACCGGCGAAATGGATATGCACAGGAAGTTCACCGTGAAATGTGTTATCTTGTGATAATGTGCCTCGAATAAGCCGAAACCAGGATTATTCTAACTCTAGTTACCTATTTACTCGAAATAAGGTGTGTAGATACTGGCTGATTGTGACTACCACCCCACTAATTCAATGATACGTATGTTATTGTCAAAATGCGGAAAGGTCTTATCACTTGTAGTTTACTTTGCGATTTTTTTAATTAGCGTCTTGTAATATCTCTAGTTTTTATTTATACGCGAATTATTTTTAAAATAGCTTCACTGGGAGAAGTCAATAACCTTACAGCACATCAAATATGTTTTGTTTCGAGCGTTCTCTTTGCATTTATGCATGGTATAATAACGACAGCGACTGTGTACGAGCAAAGTAATAATTTCCAGATCGGCTACTGGTTTTGACGGTGCAATTGCTCGACAGATAAACACGATTAGAATTGTCTCCTGCCGGTTACGCAACGATCCGCAAAGGTTGTCTTTTCGGCATCGGAACCGGCCAGTCATTATCATCGTCGTCATCAATGTGTTTCAAAATGCTCCGACTTATTTATTATCCACACGTTTCGCAAGCCATCAGCGAGCGAATATAATAACCCCGCGGCTGCCGTACGCTAACGATTTTTTCGGCCGAAAAGAAAGTTGTTTTAAAAATAAAATTCGCGCATATGATACCGTGCAAAATGCGGCGAAACCTCAAGTTTTGTCACCACCGCGAGAGGAGAGAGCATGGAGTGGATGCACATGCCGAGAGAGCACTGAATCAATACCATGCAGTTTAAAGACGATATGACGGAATCTTCGCGTTACGTAACGCGAAACGCGGCTTCAACCCTCGTTTTCGGCCGAAAAACCCCAGAAATTGAGATAGGTCGCATCGGAGTTGTTGTTCCATATTCCAGAGGTGTATCATGTACTCGGTCGTACGGAAAAAATGTCTATCTCTGTGCAAACAAACCTCCATTTTGATAATAATCTATCGTACGTTATAATTAGTGGAGGTGCAGTCACAACAATAATCTCGACTCCGTGACGGGGGAATTTTTGGTAATTTTTCGATTGGAAATGCAGGCCCCGTGCGCGTCGTTCGAATTCGTCCTTCTGATGGAGTCTCGGAAACCTAGTGCCCGAATGCAGCAACCACTTCCACTATTATGAAGAGATGGAAGGTTTACTGCACGAAACGTACCAAGAACAGGGATGATGCGGACCGGGATGGCCAAATCGCGTCGAGTTCGGTCGAATATTATCGCAGAAACAGACTTAGTCGTTTGACCGACACCAGAAGAAAGTGGATTAACAAAAGTGATAAGATGATGATGAGACTACAGAACACCAGTGAAGTTGCCGCATGTGCCGAAGCGTGCATATAGGATTTTTACTGTCAAAATGTTCGAAATGTGGAACAATGTTAGTTCCAAATTGGAACAGGTGCAGCAATCTCAAGCGCAAACCCAGCAGCCGCATACTTCCAGCGGGTCCATCAAAGGTACTACCTGATTATTTCGACGGGCGTTTACGTGAAACGGTTCATCTGGTTTGCGGATGTTATATCGATACGAAATTAATTGCGATTATTACATTCGTAATCACGGTAATCCCGAATGATCCGACATTATAATTACTGAACGAAATGGAGCAAACAGTTGGTAAACACAAATTTCCGGAAATTACACAGGGAAATCCTAGTGTGCTCCAAATTGGCGCGTTCGACTCGAAATTCAAGATTCGAACCCTTATTTTCGGCGAATAAACATTTTTTTATGACGGTATCATTTGTAAATATGATTATTTCACATAATAGTGAGTAAACAGACGTCGTCGAGTGTTTTTTCTTTGGTAATTTCTTATCTTTTCAGTTTATTGAACTTGTAAAATATGGGTCAGTAAGATAATTACTACTAGCGTCTCCCCATCCCGTAGATGAGAATTTCAGCGGGTAACTTTTCGGACGGCCGCGACAAAAAAACTTGCATTCACCAAAACTCCAATAAATTAATTTGCTAAATTACGTTTAACGGCTCGAATTGCCGCCCGAAGGGACGCACTCGAGGGATATCCGTTTTATTTAGTTGATTTGTTACGAAACGTTACCAAAGTACCGTCCGACCAGCCAACCAACCAACCGACCATCCGCAAAAAAGGATCCTTGAGGGGACCCAGCAAAGAAACCGATTTCAAATTTTCTAAATATTAGCAATACAGCCAATTCAATGAGGAAACAATTTCCTAATGACCGTCCGACATTTTCCGAAAAGCTCCAGAAATTTCGCCCTAAAAACCCGCGCACATGTCATTTTCACAACCTCAATCGAAATTCCACATGCGTATTAGAGTCCTAGAAGAATTTTAATTCACCATCATCGGCCGGCCGATCATTCATTTGCGGCGGTCATAGGAGCAGTGATATACGTGTGAAGGATTTTTGCTCTTGTTATGGTCTTTGAAAGTTTGTCACAGGCGCACAAGTCGTAAACATTTTTACCGGCCGTCGTCGGGGTTCATGAGAGTTCGTTCTCAATGATTTTTATGCAATTTCACCTTAAACTAACGCAACAGCGAAAAAACCGATAATAACCTGTAGGTACACCGTTTGAATTTATCCATATAAAGCGGCGCGTATAAGCGATTGCGGTATATATCGCCGAATGCGAGGAAAACGCCTGTAAAGGCGGATTAACTTTGTAGGAATTTAAGAGTTGTTAGGTTTTGTCACTAAATTTATCAAAATAAAATGAATAGTTGGCGGTTGGCATATAAAACTTCAAAAATGTCTAGATTTTGACATGCATTGTCACTTAAATCCTTTTCAAAACCAACTATAATTTCTAAAAATTCTCAAATATCCTTAATAAAACAATTTGAAACAGCACAATAAAAGAAAAGGCACATCACTGCATTACAGGGAAGTAGAAAATAAGGAAAAAATTCAATTAAAGGGCACTTGAGAAAAAGTTGAGGAGACATTTTTTAACGGAATTTGAATTTAAAAAAAAGCAGGAAATTAAGTATAGAGATGACGTTATTTCTTTGATCAAAAGACTGGATACTTTCGAAATTTAAGAAAATTACAGCAAACTTTTGAAAGCCCAACTCACACCATAATTTAGTGTAAAAAGTCAGTGTTACAAAGCAAAAATCACTAAAACTTCAAAATCTAGTTCCTCACTACAAAGTTGCGACTACTTTATCACGAGGCCCGGTATTCGCCCGGCTGGCCGTTTCAGTTACATAATTAACGGCCAGCTGGAGATAGTTCGAACGGATTTAATCACTTTCGTTTATACCGAAGTGTAGGTACGGCCTAAAGCGATCCGTACGACACGGACCGGACACCTTCATAATACGCGCACATATCTCTACATACGTGAAACGTATGTGCATATAATGCATAAGTGAGTGGGTACGTAATAACGTTATCGAATGTATTGATTTATTGGCGAGCGATTATGAATTAATTAAAAAAGCTTTCACCGCCCGCAACACACCGATCGGCTGATTCGGCCGATAAATCCGCCATAAAAATCACAAAAGCGCACTTTTACGGCCGCCGATGGATCCTCCCAAACGACTTTCACGATTCTGATACCCGAAGCTGCCATATTCGGGAAAATATGGTGAGTTTTGGCGAATGCGCCGGTTTTTCGGTTCTCTCGCCGCATCCTCGTGTGTGCATCCTTGTGTTTACGTGCGCACGATACGGTGTGTGCAGCGGTTACGTATGCGTTCTTATGTCACAATGCGCCGCGTGATTATCTCTCGGCGTGTTTATATTGAGCGGGTTTATAAATAAAACCGTGCAATTATGTTGTCGGCCGTGTTTGTGCGCGCGTTTTGCCGCTTGTCTCTCAGCCAGGGCCGGACTCTCTCGGGGCCCGCAACTAAGTAGGCCACAAGTTGAAAGACTTGTACCAAGGACATCGGGGTCCGCAAACGTACGATTCACCACGGTCTGAGAGATACAGTTCGGCGTGTAATTATGCGCCGAGTTAATTATTGTCAATGTTCGACAGGTTTCTCGCCTCTC
Source organism: Salpingus planirostris (assembly GCA_949788335.1). Classification (NCBI taxonomy): domain Eukaryota; kingdom Metazoa; phylum Arthropoda; class Insecta; order Coleoptera; family Salpingidae; genus Salpingus; species Salpingus planirostris. The sequence continues at coordinate 2,846,786 of OX460925.1, read as the reverse complement.
ATCCTCGCGGTCGGCTCGAAAATCGCGAGACGATCCTGGAATTGCGACATTCGCCGCATGATGTCACTTTTCGGCTGAAATTTCGTGCGCCTGAAAAATCTCTTATCACTTTATTAATGGCGTTACGTAATGGTAGAATATGTTCGGATTTTCGAGCTTTCACTTTTTTTTCTGCCGATCCCGGAGGATTATCCGCTCTTCGTTCTCTCGGTGCATTTCGGGTGCACTTTCGAATTACAAAATGTCGGGGTACATGAATTAATTAACGCGAATATTACGCAATAATCGGACAAGAGCCGCCATAAAAGTGATGGTTATGCCTAATCCACGTATCGATCAATTCACGTTGAACCCTTTCGCTTTTTGTCGGAGTTTGACACCGTATTAGGATTAAAAATTGCACAAGCTCAGTGTTTTTCGTTATAACCGAAATCGGACGCAATCGTTTGATATTATTCGATGATGGATTTCGGCCTTCGCCTCATCGAAAATCTCCCGATGGCCTGGTGGTAATTAAAAGCGCCTCGAGAGAAACCGGCCACATCTGCTCGGTAATTCTGAAATAATTGTCATTGAAAATATGCACGCCTCCATCACGAAAACGACTCCATTACTTATACTTGTACTTTTTAAAAAGAACCGCACCTCTCTATTGTGTTTTTAAAACGCATACCTTTCAAACTCATCGAGCGATGTTTGTTTAGAGCCCTCGCTGATTCCTATTGAAGATCAATTACTCGAATCAGTGCTAAACTCTAAAGTATTCAAATCTGGATACCACATGCATGAGGTACGCGTATAAAAACGAGCATTGGGTGAAAGCTGGTGGTTGTGTAATTATTATTGTGCCATTATTAAAACGTCTGGATATAAAAAAAAGTTAATTTTATTGGGCTTAATTGTCGACGAAAATTACCTGTGGTATTTTTTTTTTTCGGGATTATTCACGAAAATTTCATTTATTTTATTTTCATACCGGTTTTGAGACGACAGACTCTCCTCTTTCAACAATAACATGTTGATAATACGTATGTGTGTGTACGTATACCTACCTAAAGTAAAAGAAAGTTGCTCGAAGCTGTCGTTACGAAATTTGCAACTTATTATGCCTCTCTCATATATGAGTAGCTGACTTGAACAAATGTTTTTAACGATATCAATTTGAATTTATATTGTTGCGTAAAACAAATTGCCCGGAATTTTCCTTCTTTGTGTAATGTTAAAGGAAAACGCGGTGATGTTCTAGGATTCCGAGAATAAACGAGGGAATTTTTCGGATTTTCTGGTCGTGCGTTCGAAACGATGACGCAATTTTCATGAAATTAAGAGAACAACATGAATTAAGTACGCACTACGCATGTACCTATAAGTCAAATTGGACATCAACAGGTTGATTATTTGAGTCTTGTGTCTAGCGGCATTTCGACCTACTAACAGGTCATAAAACTCGCCGTTTTAATTCGTCTTGTAGCAGAAAATGTCACTTGCGGATGATGGTCGGTTGGAACGTTCTCAAAGTTTTTTCTAAACATACTTTGGATGTTACAAAAGACATCTTTCCTCCTCTTGTCAGAAAAAAATAAATAAAACACAGAACATCTTAATGTCGTCGCTTGTGTTTAAAAAGCGTTTATGTAATCGTCACTTTCTTTTTGCATCCTTTCAAATTTTGGCCACAACAAATCATGATCTTCCTATGAAAGTCGTAACTGCCGGCTTTTATTAGTTCCAACGAAAATTTGCCGCATTATCGTTTTTATTCAAGACACTTATTAAAAATATTGAAAATTTGTCTTGCAAAAATTAAAATAGACCGAGCGGAATCAACAAAATGCAAAGATTACGATTATTCAAAACAGACTATTTTAGGCCGGTATTGATGATTTTACTGACCCAAAAACGACAGTTTCCCGGATCACAACCAACCGGTCGTCGCCGGTTATTTTACGAATATACGCCTTCAATCACCTGTAACGTTGAAACGAATCGAGATATTCAAATGAGTCGACAACCATTCGAAAGCCGAGATCTCTCAACCCATGCAAATCTCGCGGAACCCATCTTGATCGCATGTCAAAAACTAATATAAGGTGCAAAATTAAGATTAATAACTCTACGCATACGGTAATTCAAACGCGAATTAGAGGCAGAGATGAAAAATATCACTTACTTAAAAAACACACGAGACATTAACTAATTATATGGTACAAATGCGAACAGGTTTTTTACAACTTACTTGGTAACAAATGTTAGACCGAGTCTCTGAATAAATCGTGAAAACGCGTACGGCGTACTAATTAGTCGATATTGGTCTGGGCGGCGACAATCGGGTAAATTGATTACGATTTGTGGTTACACACGACTTGTTACTAACTAGGTACCTAGTTAAAGTAGTCGTAATTTTGTAGTGGGGAACTAGATTTTGAAGTTTTAGTGACTTTTGCTTTGTAACACTGACTTTTCCCTGATGTTTGCTGTGAGTTGGGCTTTTGAAAGTTGGGTTAGCTATTTTTTCTATCATTTTTATATTACTTTGTATTTTCACCTATTCGAAAGTACCCAGGTCTTTGTTTAATGAAATAACGTCATCTCTATATCTTGCTTTATTAAAATTCAAATTCTTTTCACCGAAACTTTTTTCAAGATTTTCCGGAAAAAAACTCTGCCACAAGTGCCCGTAATTGAATTTTTTCATTATTTTCCACTACTTACCCTGTAATGCAGTGATGTGCCTTTTCTCTTATTGTGTTGTTTTACCTTGTTTTATTGAGAATATTTTAAAATGATCAGAAATCAGTTTGTTTTTGGATTTCAGTGATACGATGGTTCTGAAAGGACATTGAATTTGTTTGCCATTTCCGACTTTTTGTTAGCAATTCCGACATTTTTCTGGCAATAGGATTGTTCTCTATGACTGAGATGTTCATTTTTGCATTTTTCGGCCAAATTTTACGATGCCTATTGGATAGAAATAAGCGTCATCATTTCTGATTGGTTGTGAAGATAACTCTCAAATGTTTCGGCCAATGTCAAAGGCCAAAGAAAACAATCCTATTCTGACTTTTTCCAGCAAATTCGACTTTTTTCTGGCCATTCTGTCTTTTTTCTGGCAATTCTAACTTTTTCCTGTCAAATCTAACGATTCTAACTTTTTTCTGACAATTCCGACTTTTTTTATGGCAATTCTGACTTTTTTCCACACTTTTTTCTGACAATTTTAATTTTTTTGTGGCAATTCCGACTATTTTCTGACTTCACAAAAAGTATGAGTCCTAATCCCAATAATCAGTGCTAACAATATACTTCATAGATTCGTTACTGCGGTTTTACTACAATTTACGACTCAGCCAACAAGAAATTCTATTGTGTTTGACGTTGAATCATAAGTCGGAATTATCAGGAAAAGTCGGAATTGCCAGAAAAAAAGTCGGAAATGGCAAAATTAAATTCCGTTCAGAGCCTCCGTACCTAAGTGACGATCGAAATTAAAAATTTTCCGAAGTTTTATATTTTTGCCAACAACTCTGCAACAGTACACCTGTGCGATTAATTTAGTGACAAAACCATGACAAAACCCAACAACTCTTAAATTCCTAGTTAGTCTCTCACTACAAAGTTAATCCGCCTTCAACCGGTTTGAAATTTCCGAAGTTTATATCGTTCCGAATTTTCGCGTTTTCGGGTAAACTCTGCGCCTGGCCGTTCGGTAATCGCCGGTACACGTAAAGCGGGCATACGTGAGCGGGCAGAACCATACAAGTGGCGACTCAAAGTCCGTCAAGGCGACCACCAGGCAACGGGCCGGGCGGTGCAATGACCCAACTCGCGACTCAGCTTAGTGACCCAGTTACCGAACACATGGAGGATCGGCGTATGCCGACCGCAATCGTCACCACGATCATGTCTTCTCGCACCGTGGCTCCCCTTCCTTCCTCCACAAACTCTACGATGCACGCGCCGCAAACACCCAGAAGGACCGCGCGGATCCGCGAGCGGGACGCGATTTCGCCCAGCCAGAACGCGGAAGCGCTCGGCTCGTTACGGCAGCGCGAGGGGAGGGACTTATGGGACTCGGCCAAAACCGCTCCATCCGCGAAACGTCAAAAATCCGATCGAGATCGATTTCATTTCGCCCGAAAACGACCGAGGATGCGTCGGAATTAAGGCGATATGCATTGGAGGCGATCAATTCGCCGCGTTTTTTTCGTCGTCGGTGGCGAATCTCGTCGACCGATTGTTTCTTTATTCATTACTTTATCGCGGGGTTCATGACCGATAGTGTTGAGACTACACGGTTGGAAACAATTACTTTATCAGATGGTGTGGCGTGTTTATCTCCAGGTTCGAGAGGCGCGATGACATCAACCACCGAAATTCTTATGGAGATTTCGGTTATTTCCTGGGGCGGTTCTAGGGGCGGATTTGGGGTTTTCTGGGGCGTTTGGTAGTGGAGGTTTTCCCTGGGAGAAAAACTGGTTGTCCCATCGATATCGAGCGATAAAGTCCGAGGAGTACAATCGTAGTGTATACGGCGAGGTCGACGAACCCGCCATCCGAGTGGGGATACGGCTACGTCACGGAGCCGGCGCTAGGACGTACGTTCCGGCCGCGACGGGCGGCCGCGGAACGCGCCAGAGGAGGACGGCGATGCGGGCGGACCGTCGCGACGCCCAGTGCGTTCCCACATTACCGCACAGATACACGGACGATTTGCCGGGGCAGACTTTCTTAAAAAATACGACTCTACAGAGTGTCGAAAATAACGTGCCGCCGTCGAGGATCGCACCCCCGTCCGCGCGACTCCCGAGTGCGAAAAGTGCCCTTTTTCGGCCGCCAGTGCAGCCGTCATGTGCGGTCCGCGGAGTGCGTGCGGTTTTTCGTGAGTGCCCGCCGCCCGCAGGTCGCAGGTTCGCGCCGGGACTTCGCCCCGATTTTCCGACGTTTCCGCGTCCGATTTTCCGAAATTTTCGCCATCGCGACGAGCGAACGTGTTGTTGTTTAATCGCAATCGGTCGTTCACTCGGCGCGTAAAAATAGCGCCGGGATCAGCGGCCCGAGCGCTTTTCGCCTTTTCCGGGCGGCCGGGGTCGATTTCGCCCCCCGTTTCCCGGGCGTTTTTTCGGAATTTCACGTTATAACGATCGCATCTCGCTCAACCATATTCGGCGGTGAACAACCTAGAGTTCAACGGCTCGCCGCGCCTCCAAACACGGACCGTCGTACCGCACGCTGGTCCGGACTAAACACACAACACATGTGTGCCGCACGCGGGCGGGCTTCATTTCTGAAAATTCCCGAATTCGAGCGCTCTTCGGGGCGCCCGCAGTGCCCGCACCCGCCCGCGTTTTCGCATCGTGGTGCGATCGGCGGTCCGCGGCCCGCGAGTCGGAAAGTCGGGCGCGCTTTCAATTAGGAACCAATAGCGGCGGGTTGATGAACTCGCGCCGCGAATTTTTCGCTTTATCGCGGAGCAAACCGAGGCGGCTCTTCAGTTTCAGGTCCGGCGGTGAATGATGGAATTCGACGTGCACAAAATCGACCGGAAGATTGTGCACCGACCCTGCGTGACGTGAAAAGGGCCCGCGGCGTAATCGAAACCGCGCGGTGAATGATGTGACTGTGCCTTAAAACGATTCCGAAATTCGACAACTTTGTGAATTTTCGCGGATTTGTGTGCGCGCCCGGCCATGCTCCTCGGACCTTCCGGAGGTGTTCCGAGCGTCCGAACTTTTTCCTTCTTGGTGTGGTACGATAATGGACTCTTTCCAAGAGCTGTTCGCCGGCGGGGACACTTGGCCGCCCGGAGACGCGAGGGACAGTAGCGCCGTCAGGCCGGACAATATTTCGTCGACGGACTCGGCCACGCCGCCCCCGCAAATAGACGAGAAAGACGACCGAAAAAGTGCGAATTCTATCAGAGGTTCGTTCACCTCGCTGATACGTCATTGCGAGATTAGCCCGGCGCATCCACCATTTTTCGCCAAATTTTCCGCAATTCATTATCGCGCCGAATATCTACTAAAAATGTTACAGCGCCTCTCGGCGTGTCTGCGGCACTTAAATGAGGTGCTAAAATCACTTCCTGGGTTGATTTCATCTCGTAATTAATGATGAGAGAGCGCCAGGGGTGGGTAAATAGCGTCGCGCGAGTTCAACGAACGAACCTCGCAAGGTGACAACGTCTCTGACTAACTTATTGCGCCATTACCGCATCATTTACGAAGAATTTTCATGATCGCTGCTTATACGAAACGAAATTTTACGAGTTTTCACAATCTCCTTTTCCGACAGTCATCCTCATCTGCATAGATAATTGATAACGGCAATTGTTAGAATTAAAATTAACCGATAACAGCGTTTTTTCCAACAAAGGAACTTCTCGAAAAACGGACGAATTGGGAGAGCAACCAGCCTCTCACGCGTGAATCAGAAATTGCCTAATTTCGATTACCACCACCGAGTTTGTCGCTTGACCCATCATTGGGTCACCGCTATTTCAGCGATATTCCCGATAGGGCGATCGCGATATTCGAGATTTTTAATGAGCGACTTGGAGTAAATCGGTTTAGAGTCCTGAAATAACGATGGAAACGAAATGAGCGCCTCTGGAATTACACGCGACGTCGCTGCATGCATCAGTCATTAGTAATCTCGGCGGTAATACGGCGGTAATTAGTAGTTTCAAATGCACACACTTATTATTATGCTTGCGCTTCAGTTTGTTTGTAACTGGCTTCGAATTAGTGGTGCATAATAATAAGCGACAACTCCAGATCGCCAAGGCTGCAGCGTTCTGTTTGTTCTGTTTGTTCCACGGAAGCCACCTAAATAAAGTAGTCTCAACTTATTTGTAGTGAGGAACTAGATTTTGAAGTTCTAGTGGCTTTTACTTTGTAACAGTGACTTTTCACCCTGAAGTTTGCTGTGAGTTGGGCTTTCGAAAGTTATGTTTTAATAACTTTGAATTTTCACTTATTTGAGATTTGAGAGTAGCCCAGTCCTATATTCAATGAAATAACTTCTAGTAGGGATATCTCTGACTTATTTAAATTCAAATTGCATGAGAAATTTGCACTGAAACTTTTTTGAAAGATTTTCCGGGAAAGCAATATCAAAAAAGTGCCTGCAATTTAGTTTTTTTGTTATTTTTCTATATACTTTCCTGTACATGTAATGATATAGTCTATCCAAGATAAACTGAACATCACGTGACCTAAGTTGCTTAGCAAAATTTAAATGAAAAACATTGATAACCATTGACTAATGACAAGTATTTGTCAGGTACTTTGGGGTCACGTGATGTTCAGTTCATCTTGGATAGACTATGCGGTTTTTTTATTTATTGTCTTCTTGTGCCTTGTTTTGTTCAGGATATTTCAAAATTATAAGAAAATGTTTTGGCAAGGAATGACGGAGTTTTTTAATTCTTTGAGAGAGACAACATGCTCTGTCCTTTAGGGGATTTTCGGTTTATATTTCAGTATAATCAGGGTCAGTTAACATTTAACTAGAAGTTAAATTCCTAGGTTACCATTGTTGCAACAACTAACATCAACAAATTTAACTCTCAGACGACAACTGATCATTGATAAACAGGGTTTTTTAGTGACAAAAGTGTCAGCTAAACATTCAAGCAACTAGTTTTGACAGAGACATGTCAAAGTTTTGAGTTTGGTTTTCATTTTTGACAATCCAAAAGTCATAACGTGTAAGCGGGGCATGACACTTTGTAAAAGTTAGGTTAAGATTCAGTTATATTTGACAGTTTGTCACCAGAAAAACTAGAGATGACTAACCTGAAAAATCAATGAAAATCCCTCACAGGCAGAGCATGTTGTCTCTTTTAAGACTATTGCTATCCCGAAAGGACTTGACGAAATCTAGAATTTCCTGACGTTTACTATTTTATTTCAACAACGGCCACCTATTTCTTTTATTTCCATCAATTTAGTAACAAAATCCTGACAAAAACCTAACAACACCAAAATTCCAGTTGGTTCCTCACATACAAAGTTAATCGGCCTTTAATTCGGCATATTACTAATAGTGTTTTTCTCTCGCCCTTTGCAGCACAAATCGAGATAATCCCGTGCAAAGTATGTGGGGACAAGAGCAGCGGCGTGCACTACGGCGTGATCACGTGCGAGGGCTGCAAGGGGTTTTTCAGGAGGTCGCAGAGTTCGGTGGTGAACTACCAGTGTCCCAGGAACAAGAACTGCGTGGTCGACAGGGTGAACCGGAACCGATGCCAGTACTGCCGGCTGCAGAAATGTCTGCGGCTGGGGATGAGTCGAGACGGTAAGCCTTCCCCCTGTTTATTTTCCGTGTGGGTGCCGGAGGATCTGCATAATTGCGAGTCGCGCATTGTGCGATCAAGCAGACGCTTAATTTGAGGCAAACGACTCGCATGGATTACCGTAATATTAGATATTACGGCGTCCGCGTATACATGTTTGCATTGTTGGAGTCGGCTTCCCACATTGTGCAATTTTTAGTCCCCGCCGTTTTAACCTATAAACCGAAACGCTTTATGCCATTGTTCGGTCTTACCCGATTGCACACACGATTCTGGAAAAAGTACGATTTAGCTCTTTCGCAATTCCGGCGTCTTCATCACTTTGGCGCAGTAGAATGAATGCGTGTGGTTTTTAAACGGCCGAATTATAATAGACCGGAAAATTTCGTGATGTAGGTATTCATATAATCCGTCCTCATTTTTTTTCTTTATTCGAGCGATGAGTCGAAAACGTCCATTTCGGCGGGTTTGTTGACCCACGCAGGGGAAATTTACATTATCGCTTCGATGATAAGAATTAGGTGGATAATACAAAGCAAGATTGATAGTGTCCCGGCGCCTTCGCCATTTTCGCGCTAAGTGATTAGGTGCATCCAATCTCGGCCGCGTATGTCAATATTTATCGACGTTTGTTTACCGGGAGTATTTCCGTGACATTCTCATCCGGGCGGCGCACATTCGCGTTGCATGATAATCGATGTGTCTCACGAAAGCGCGCTTGGGTTTTTCAGCGGTGAAATTCGGCCGGATGTCGAAGAAGCAGAGGGAAAAGGTCGAGGACGAAGTGAGATTTCACAGGGCACAGCTGCGGGCGCAGAACGACTCGGCTCCGGACAGTTCCGTGTTCGAGCAGCAGACACCTTCGAGTAGCGACCAATTGCATCACGGCTACAACGGAGGGTGAGTGGAACGGTGAATTGTCGGCGGAGGAAAATGACCTTGACCCGAATCGTAATTATCATCTTTGGGGCAACGGGGAAGGGGAACGATTTTTTTTGCGGAGTCTAAGAATGTAAGGCGTACACACATAATGTAATTGATGCATGTTTTGATTCTTGTAATTCCTGCACCAAATTTAAAAACATTCCTGAAGATCCACACAATTGGAAATGGCTGGAAATGGCGCGAGTAGTGTACGTCACTGGTTACGGAGAGCATGCGCAGTTTAAAATACGTTTGTAAACTCGAGTCTTTTTTGAGAAGCCAATCGTTCAATTACAGGCTTAACCATTGGCGCATCACAGTTGTCTTAGGAGTTTGATATTATCGAACGCATTGTTTGTTGACGTTTGACAGCTCTTTGCGTGTCTCTGGCCATCAAATTGGATACTTGTAAATTCTGATTGTGTTCCGAGAAAAAAGAGTTTCCAGTAAACTGTAAAATGGCGCAGTGGAGGTGGCAATGAAGAAATTCATTCATGAGATTTTAGGAACTTTTGACCATTTTAGACAGGTTCAACGACAACAATAGTCAAATTGAGGAAATGCTAATTACAAACCCATTCATTTCTAAATTGTTATGATATCATCCGGAATGGAACCCAATTGTGTTTGACAGTACAGTGAAGCATCATATTTCTTAGCCCTAAACCAAGGGGTTGACCACCTACAAAAATCTTGTATGTATGAGATAGATTGCAAATCTCATGAATGAAATTATTTACTCTCCGTTGTCACTGGACCATTTGACAGTTGACCGTCCATCTGATTGGTTCATCACCGGTGTCGTCAGCGCCCATTGTTCTTTTCGCTATTTTCACTCTTTAAAACCCCATACATATTTCGAAAGAACTCTACACGATTTATATGTTAGTGATGTCAGTGTATTTGTCTGGTATTTTGATATTTTTTTAGCTTATTCATTGATATTAAATCAGCTACAAATTATCAAAATACCAGACAAATTCACGGAAACCATATTTAGGTACACCACTTTTATATCATTCGGAGTCATTTCAAGTGGAAACGGAGTATTCAAAACGCAATTTAATGGAAAAGTAGGTACAGTTTTAATATTATAATAATTGGACATATGCATTTTTCTACAAATAATAAGTAGGTTTTTTAACATTCAACAATGCGTTAGAATATTCAGATTCATCCTGTATGACCATACAATTACAAACCATTAAATATTGAACAGATACAACGTGTTCATATTGAACATTTCTTTGATTTCTGATAAGTACTTAATTTTTTTCACCGTTTTTATGAAACTGTAATTCAATCGATTGAAATTATTTTTCAATTTCCTGGCAAGCAACGGAAGCACTTAGAGCTGTCCCAAATTCTCTGTGCCTCGGCTCGCGCAGGTTCCGAACGAAATTTCGGGCAAGTTCGGAAATGGGAGATGGAAACTGCGTTCACAGTGGCGTAACCAAGTTGGGGTTGGAGCCGAAATCAAGATATTATTTATTAATTCATAAATAATGATGATATTAGATGGATAAATAATCAATAATTGACAGAAAATACTCAATTATCCATTAGACATTGAAATACCATCGAAATAATCGAATTATTATTTTCTTTATGTAAGTTCAACGCAAATGGGAAGTTTACTATCGGCGCTACTGACATTCTCCATATTGAGCCCAAAATTTGGTTTCACTTATTAGCGTTTTGTACGAATGCGCATCTGACCTTGGGGCACAGATAATTTGGGACAGCTCTACCTACTTCTAATTGAATATTGAACATAAGTGAATGACACTGTTGTTAGCTGTTTTCATGGAACTATTTGAAATAAAACAATAATCAGCTCCAAAATAAGCGACCACAGTTCAATAATGAGCCATTTCAATGGTCATACGGAATAAGCCTGTTTGTCCTATTTACAACAATGAGAAAATTAATGAAACAGTGTCCAAAGTAACTTTCTGATTATTGTTTTACGAATTTTCGATTCGTTTCAATGGGGCTGTTTTGGTATGTTTGAAGGGTGGTTGAAAAACCATCACACGCATGCGCAGACTGGAAATTGGACCGGTTTTTCGAATCTGTGCATGCGTCAGGTCGTTTTCGACGAACAGACCTATTGATATCTATAAAGAAATAGATATAGTCTATTCAAGATTAACTGAACATCACGTGACCTTAGTTGCTTAGCAAAATTTAAATGAAAAACATTGATAACCATTGACTAATGACAGGTATTTGGCAGGTACTTTGGGGTCACATGATGTTCAGTTTATCTTGAATAGACTATATTCACAACTGAAATAACTATTTCTAATGCCCAAAGAATGTTGCATCAATGACAACTCCCGATCCCGATCCCCCAATATATTTATTTCCTTATTAACTTATCGATATCTCATAAATTCAAGTCCTGAAACTTGATAGTCAGTAATGACTTATTTGGCAGTAATGGCAGTATTTGGCCATATTGGGCAGTAATGGTATTATTCGGCAGTATTTGGAAGTATTGACAGTAATTCAGTAATAATGCCAAAATCATGTGCGACATTATATCCATTTTCAATGGGAATAACTCGAGGAATAACTGCACAAAATTCAGCTCTCGAACCTCGAATTGACATGCTGCGGTATTTTGTAATTGGCATTTGGCACGATTCGACGCGATTGTTGTAGAACAGCGCCACCAACCGGCAAAACTGACAAGTTGAGAACAACTGCACATGCGCATTACCATGTAAAGTACTTCCGATACTGCCAATTACTGCCAAATACTGCCAGTACTGCCAGAAAAACGTACACCTACTGCCGTAGTGGATGACCCCTCGACAATTCCATTATTTCGTACTTCATTGACCTGCCCTACAGTTAAATAATCGAAATCAGTTTGCCAGATTTCTCAAAGATATTGTTAATAGAAAATGATGACACCCGTTTTGACGGTTTTTCAGTTATAACCGTTATAACTTTTTACTGGCTTAAGCTAGGCACTTGTAACTTGGAGTGGTCATACTTAGGACCATCGCATACATCACGCGAAAGCTGTGAATTCAGTTCAAATCGATCGAGCGGAAGTGTCATTTTCCCGCACCCCCATCTACTGCTTCTTCTTGAGAAACTTTTTTCTCCCGCAGGTACACTTACAACAGCGACGTCGGTACGTACACGCCCGCCTACTACACGAACACGACCCAGGTGCAGGCCAACTCGATGGGGTACGACATCTCGGCCGACTACGCCGTGGACAGCACGACGGCGTACGACCCGCGGCCCGGCGGCCTGGACGCCCTCAGCGACACCGGCAGCCTCATGGCGAGCGTCGTGACGACAGGTAACGGAGGCGGCGCGCACGCCCGACCGCGTCCTAATCGAATTGACGGTTTAGGCGATACTAACACGGGTGGCGGGGGCGGTGGCGGTGGCGGCGGCGGCAAGCAGGCCGCGGTCGCGCTGGGCGACGCGCGCACGTTCAAGCGGGTCAGCCAGACCTCGTCCGGTACGACCCTGTCGGGCGGCACGACGACGGTGGTGTCGGTGAAGCAGGAGGCGGCCGGCGACGGCCTGGTGCCCGGTTACGTAGATAGCACCACCTTTGTTAACTCTCCCGCGGTACCGCCAACACAGACTAACACTACTGTCAGGCAACAGACCAGTTCACAGGGTAGCGCGCTGCAGAGGAGCGGAGACGATTGTGAACCCGTCACATTGCCTAGTAAGTTCCTAGGTACCTATCACGATGAGCGAACTTACCGCATTTTCTGAATGTCGTTTCGTTGTCGTGCCGTTTTCATTGTGCTGTATGCTCGTGTGGCGGCTGGGAAATTCACCAAAATGTTGGATTGGGAAATGTATCGGCGAGGCGTACTACTTATACTTATTGGGGTATTTGTCTTGTTCAGGTGTTCAGTCGAAGTAAATGGGAAGTTGTAAAGTGGACAAGTGTCTTTCTAATAAAATCTTATTCTGGTTTTGGAGTGTTCTTGATCTGATCTAGAATCGAACATTTTTAAACAACCCTGTACTAGCAGGTAATTCAAATTTGAGAACCGATTTCAGCTAATAATTAGTTTTCTAGAAATCGCTCGGCTCTTGATGGTTAGATCAAAACGACTCGAAAACGTCATAACATCTATTATAGCGACTGATCCAATATCGAGATTAATATGTATGTATGTTGAAATGAATGATTGGACGTTTTTGAAAAATTTACCAACAAAATCTTATAGAGTCTGATAATTCTCTTTCTTCAATAAATAAGTAGGTATTTATTGAGGAAATACTAAAATTAAATTGGGAAATTTGTATATTGAAGAAAATAGATTAACTTCATATGTATTTTCATCAAGAATCTATTGAAAATGTTGATGTTTTGAATATATATTTCAAGGAAAAAAACTGCAAGCATTTCAAATCTCTTGAAATGGCAAACATAATTAATATGAACATATGAACAAAGTTTTGTGCGTAATTCGCTTCTTCCTTTTTATTTGTTATGGCTTCCATATTTATAATTTTATAAAGTAATGAATGTTTGGTAATTTCTATAAAAACTGGCAAATGTTTGGAATGGTAATACAAAGATAGCAAGATGAAAATCGAAATATAATTGTATGTTATGTTTTGAGAAGTTAACGAATATCTGGAGATATAACTTGACATTCGTGAGATTGTTTCAAGAGATCGAAAATCAGTGCACTGTATCTAATTTTAAATACAGGAAAAAATAATGCAATTTTTTAGAAAATACATTATCGGCATGTATTTTCATTTTCATCAAATTGTTTCTTGTGAACTTTTAGATTTTGAAGGAAATGTTAAAAAAGTTTGCAGATTCCAAATCTTTTTTTATGTCCAAATAAGAAGTCATTTGTTTTGTGCCTAATTCACTTTGTGTCACTCTTCATTTTGTTCTTTGGCAATCATAATTCGAAAGACATTTGCAAATGTGATAAACTTTCAGTTCGTTAGGTTTCGTGTTTCAAATTAGCAAAAATTGTATCCGATTTTTATGAGAAGTGAGGTAGGCCCTAATTTTTCAACGCCCATAGTTGTCGAATCTGCCTTCTGACACCGCGTGCAATAAATCGAATGGATCCTTAGTACACGTCTTAAAATAAAAACATGTTCATAATTTTGTACATTGTGGTTACATTAAATCAATTTGATTTTTTTTCAGAAATGATAATACTGTCTCGAGTACAATTGCATTTAGCCCTAAGCAAACGCTAACAGTTTCAATTCCGTTTTTTTTCATCTTCCAGTTAAAGTTATCTAAATTTATTAAATGTAACAATCATAACTCTTTCACATGGTAAAAATATCGGCTCTCACTTGCATAGGATACATTTACCCCTATTGGCGGGGCGAATTTGATAATACATATGTCGTAGTTGCATCTTTAAAACAAATACAACGAAAATTAGAACTACTTCTGCTACTTCCTGAATTTTCGGAGATTTTTCAAAAATCATGTATTTCGCACACTTTGACAAGTAAAATTTCCCCCTCAATCACCTCACTTATATTCACAATCAAACCAAAAATAATGTCTATAAAGTACATATTTTAAGTGGTTTACCCTCCAGTTTTAGTGACTTTTCTATCCGGTGTGGTTTTGTTGGTTTTCGGGTAAAACGCTTTCGAAAAGAATTATGTTTTTTGATGCTGCGCCTGTTTCAGATCCCAGTCAGATATCGGAACTGTTATCGAAGACAATATCAGACGCACACACACGTACTTGTTTATACTCCCTGGAACATATACACGAAATGTTCAGGAAACCTCATGATCTCTCCCGACTTTTGTACTATAAGAACATGGCCCACGAGGAGCTCTGGCTCGAATGCGCCCAAAAACTCACAACAATCATTCAGCAAATAATCGAATTTGCCAAAATGGTACCTGGATTTATGAAACTTTCACAAGACGATCAGATCGTTCTGCTGAAAGCAGGTAAGTATTCGAAAACCTTCACCCCTTGATAGGCACGATCCTAAAAATTCCATAACATTTTCAGGCAGTTTTGAGTTGGCGATAATTCGCATGTCCCGCTATTTGGATCTGTCACAAAACTGTGTTCTGTACGGGGACACGATGTTGCCCCAGGACGCCTTCTTCACGTCGGACACGGCCGAAATGAAGCTGGTCACGTGCGTTTTTGAGGTTTCCAAGAGCATAGCCGAGCTCAAGCTGACTGAAACCGAGCTCGCCCTCTACTCGGCCTGCGTTCTACTCTCGCCCGGTAAGACAACAATGCGAAAACCGGCGAAATTTTTCATACGATTCGTCTTTTCTGTCCCCAAGTAGATCGACCCGGTCTCAAAGGGATCGGCGAAATCGGGCGGTTGAGCCAGGCGGTCGTGAGGGCGCTCAGGTTGGAACTGGACAGGAACCACAGCATGCCCATCAAGGGAGACGTGACCGTCTGCGACGCCTTGCTTACGAAGATACCCACATTACGGTGAATAATTGACATGTTTTTTTTTCGTGATTGATTGTATTTACTGCTTTTGTTTTTGCAGAGAGATAAGTATGCTTCACATGGATGCATTAGGGAAACTCAAAAGATCTGCACCTCACCTCGAGTTTCCCGCCCTTCACAAGGAGCTTTTCAGCGTGGACAGTTGAGACGACCTGGCAGACTCTTCTGACCTGTAGCAGATTAGCTACTGTGAGTACAGTTCCTTGATCGAAATGGTTGTAAAATCACCGGTTGATTGATTCATGTTCCGTACAAATCATTTTCTTGCTTATTTGAAAACAGCTTAGGCATCCCAAGTAACAATTTAGTGGGTATTCTAGTTCCAAGAATGTTCACAGAACCATTGAGATGTTTATTCCTCACTCAGCTCCTGCAGTGTTCTTAGGACACTTATGAAAGTTGAATAGCACCCAAAAGACCAACGTATCGTACTGTCACATTTGCTTGGATCACTTCTAAATCTGATAACGATAGAGCATCTTTTGCTCTAATGTTAACGTCATAAAGATAACTCAACAACATTTTAATAGTTCACTACTAGAATATTTTTGCTAGTATTCCTGGTTTCTTTACAATAAAATTCACACAGCAATTATAAAAACGCTTGAAAACATTTTTAGAATCTCTGCAAGATCTTTTTCAGCTCGAACACATATTCCAAATGGTTACAAATATGAATCACTTTTTCTCTATATTGGTTATAGAGAGTATGATTGTTGTAGAAAGAACTAAATCCAAGTTATTGATGGTTCTCTCATGTTCCATAATCATCTAGTGTCCTCTAATTTAGACATTTAGGTATCAGTTATAAGGTGGTTATGATAGAATGGTCCATAATCTTTGACTTTTCATATTCTGTTATTTCAATATTTCTGTACTGAAAACGGCCTGCAAATGAAATTGCATTGCTAATATCCAATGAGTTACTTAATTACTTATGAAAATATCGAGGAAAATATGCTGCCCCCAATCAAAAAGACTTAAATTATGAAAAAAATATTGAATCTAATTGGAATATGTTGGAACTTTTGGCGCGGAAGGATTATTATAAGAAAATTATGAACGTTACTGTTATCAGTTCCTCGCATTATTTATTTCAGCTCATTCCGAAAGTACTTCTTGAATTCAGCGTTCTCCGTAATTTTGAAAAATTCTTGAAGGGAAAATCAGCGAAAATCCTCTGAATTACCAAAAATTCTGGTGTATAACCTTTTCGAATGTCATTATTCCCTCGTATGGTAGTACTTTATCAGAACATACGTATTTGTAATTTACAACCATTTACCGCTGCTACAGAATTATAATATTGAGTAACTTTTTCAATATTTTTTCAGATTCCTTCATACTGAATGTATCGGCCTTAATACATAAATAATATAAAATATAATTTCGTTATTATGAGATAAAAATTTATTGTTGTGACATAGAATTAAAGAAAAAAAATATGAAAAAAAATGAGAGGTGAACATATAAAACGCAGATCTCTACAACAAGAATAACGGGTTGTTTAAAAAACTGCAAAAATATCGCTCTAGAGCCGGGCCCTGATTTCAAAGTACAACTATTTGTTTGTTGTTATATCCTGTGCAGTTCGTGTGTGGTACGTCGTGTTTTTAAATATGGTTCTGAATCCTAGGTGCTGTTTTCGAATCGATTCGTTTTCTTGATGATGGAACATATTTTGCGGTTTTTTAAACGAGATCATTATTTACGTATATCGTAATCTGCCACTTAACGTAACACGCTATTACTACACGTAAGATTAAAGATATACACTATTGATATATAAAAATATATTAGCAGGACAGATTTTAAAACAGTAAAAGTGGGATTTTAGTTATACCTAAGACCTACCTACACAATAATAGCGACTATTACTTATGTACTATTATAACTTTACATAACTTATTACCTATAAAGTAAATAAAAATTAATTAAATACGTATAAGTATACCGGATCGAGATATGGATGATCACTTTAGACATTTAGGTGGAATTATACTATTACAAATTTTTTAGATATCTACTAAAGACTGTATGCTTATTACATATTTAAACACACGAGACCCGTATTAAGCGCGCTTTCGTCGCCTCTTACTGTTTTTCAATCTGGTGCTTTTTAGTTAAGTTTTACTTGGTGACACATGGTTTTATAAAAAAATATATAAAGAGATGTATATGTATAAAGTATATGAGATAGTATATAGAGTATTTATGAAATAGAACTATATCTGACTCTTATTTACACTTTATTATCATTAATAATAATATTTCGTTTCTTTATGGATTTGGTACAAGTCTAAAGGAAATGGAGAATCTGTAACGAAACTGAAATCTGCAGCAAATATTTGCAGAAATTACATGAATGCCCCGAATTTTGAGACTTTCAATAAGACCGATGCGACTGTTCTTGCAGCTAAATATTTCTAAATAATAATAATTATAATAATAACGCGCGCATGCTATGAATGGAAGCTATATTTCATCCTTTCCATGTAATTAACATAAAATCGTTTGTGTAATTTCTCTATGAAAAAATTCGATGAAGGAAAATGCCAGAATTTATATAGTTCTTCTAGTTTAACCTTTTTTTAGTTTTAACCGCTTAAGAGATGTTAACCATTGATGAAAATTGAACGAGTTGTTAATATTATTATAAATACAACCCAGTGTTATAAAACTATTTATAAATTAATTTTTGTTGAAATTATTATTTTAGAAATGTATGTAGATGAACATCACATGTTTATTTTTTATCATTATACATTATACATAGATATGATAATGAAGAAATGAGAGTTAATAATCGATTTTTTGTATAGAGATTTTTATATTATTATTAATTATTGCTATATATTATTATTTTTATAAGTGTTTAGATTTGTAAGTTTTTACAATTTTCGCAATGGTTAACATTGGATTCTTTTTTTTTATCATCATCGTCATCAACATGATCGTAACGAGACGAGAGGCTATTGGTTATTTTTGTATTTAACGAACCATGTAATTTTAGAAATACACACAACATTTTATTCAGAGAGATTGCTATAAAGACATGGCTGTGTTACATGCATAATAACACTACCTAATTATGTAATTTGCCTATTTATGTTAACTTTTTGTTAAATAAAGAAATAATTCAATCTCCACACCACTGTGTTATTTTTCTAATTTTTGAAATCTGGAATAATAATTCACAATTACATTACTATAATCCTTTATTTGACGTAAAAGTTAACAGTTTCGCAAGTTATACAATTTTGTTATGGATAAAAAATAGCCGATTTTGTAAATGAGGGTTGGCAGTTGGGTATTGGTAATAACTATTATTGTTATGATTTTATCAGAAAATATGGAAAAACGAGTACCTTATTATTCTTATTGGGGTACTACAAATTTGTACATTATTGTCTTAATTTATTAGAAAGGAAAAGTTTGTACAACTTTATAATAATATCTACTGGTGAAAATTATTAGTGTTGTAGTCGCTAACATTTTATTTATAGAAATATTTTATTTTGTTGGTTCCTTTAACAATATTATAATTATTATTACAGTTTTTGCTAATGTTTTCGTTGTCTTTTCATTCACATATTCATCATCATTTTCTACTTATAATATATTATCTACATAAATTAATGAAATAAAAGTGCAATTTTAAATGCGACGTTATATTGATACACCAGTAGTAGACATTATATTATATTTTTTGTATTTTAGTTCGATTTTTTTCGTTTTATCCCTTCAAAAATAACCTTTAATTCTAATCTAAGAGTCCCAGAGAAAGAGAGAGAGAAACACAAGTAGCGTATCTCAATTTCCGCTTTTCTTGGTACCATTTCAATTAGACAAAAGGTAGAACTGGTACTTTAGGATTTTGAACCACACATAAACGAATGTGAAAATCGACAGAGCGTGATACTTATTAATGTTACCTTGATTTTCCCACATCAAGAGACCATCAGAAACGAGTCTTTGTTCCAAAAGTCAAACACCCCGAGAACAGCATTCTGAGTCACGAAAAAAAGCCAAAGAGGCATAATCATCATTTCGTGATTAACAAAAATAATTAGTAAAGATTCAAATCGAAATTCGCTCAAGACAATTTGGGAACGCGAAGAAAGACCTTCACCGATTATAAAACTGGCGCAAATTGTTAACCCGAAGACCGCCTTAAGATGTTTCGAGATAGCCGGTTTTGATCATTCGTGGTTCTTCCACCGTCGTTGAGGCATCTACCGACCTTCTTTAGTCTTGGAAGAATCTCACAGCGGGCGAGGCACAGTCGCAACGGCTACTTAACAAGTGGAAAGTGATTAATTGAGTCATTATTCAAATCGGTCGTGCATATAAATACCATTCGGTAACCCGAAGAAGCACAACAAACCCAGCGAATTTTCGAATAGTCGAGTGATGTGCGAAAAAGCCGCAAAATGAGATTACCAAGGGTTAGGCGATTTTTATTCGACATGATTACCGGTTTAGCCCTCGTCGGAATGCTGCACGCGCTCACCATCGACTCGCAATTGACCGTCATCAAGAATGGTAAGCAACACATTATTTAAATTCCATATACGAGGTGAATAAGTAAAAATGAATTATGACGATATAAAAATTTGCTGAATTATCGTCCTACTTTACGATAGCTATAGCCTAAATTGGGATGTAATTATGCAGTAAATTGTTTGCCCGCAGATATACCTAAAGCGTAAATTCCAATATAAATTAGCGATACTCGACTAACTGTGAATTCGCAATTCAGGTCCTGATCTTTAATGTCAATCTCGAAAAAAGAGACTCGAGGCACACAGACCAACACGAAAATACACCGGATGATGCTTACATTTTTTTTCCTGTACGTTTTTATTCCATTTCAGATTGTTACGAGAGATTAGCCATTGGTCAACGACTCCGTCCGAAGGATGTGTACAAGACGGCGAAGGAAAACACTGTTAAAGACTGTCAAATGGCGTGCACCAAAGAAAAAGAGCTTTGCAAAGCCTTCAGTTTTGGGTAATTACGCGTGGACGTTTAAAAACGCATTAAAACGATCGGTGCAACCGCCGTTCATGGCTTAAATTGTAAAAAGCTGTTTTTGATAAAATACTGCAGAAATTATAATTCGTCCGTGTGAAAACCGGATGATGATAAACGCTGTCACAAGCATTACACGTTACTGATACAGGTTGCATATTGTACTTTCCAGAGTGGGACCGAAGGGAAATTCGACTTGCGAACTCAGCCCGACCGCCGTGAAAGAGTCGGAAGACTTGAAACCCGTGGGCACGATCGCTAACACAGATTTCGATCTGTACATAAAAAAACTCGGATGTTCTTTGGTGATCGAACCAAATGGCAATCAGAATGCCCACTCGTCTTCCGAGACACCTCATCCTATAGTAATCGGCCCACCGAATCGCCCTCACGATGAAAATCCGTACGATTCTCATCATTCCCAACAGGAAAATCGTCCAGTCAACTTCAAGCCACTGGAAAATCATTACAACAATCATCAAGGCGGTAACTCCAATGAGGAAGAGCATCATGTGCAGACACTGGTCAGCATAAGTCCTGGTCTGCATTCCGTCCTTCATCCGGTCCACGAAATTTTAGTCGGGGAAGGTCCCTACACCTACGGCTACCCTCGCCCTCACAACCAAAACAGACCCATGATGAACAATCATGGATATGGCGAAAATCCTCCTTTCAGACCTCAACACCATTACCTCAGACCCGAAATGGAGCGACCTGATTACGATTCCAGACCTTCCGGCAGTTACCACAGACCAATGAACGAGTATTTATACGACGATGTCGATCGGTACGACCAGAGACCAGTAAGACCCCAGCAAAGACCTCCTAGGCCCGAAAACGGCTATGAAGGACCTCAGCAGATGCCCGAAAGACCTCAGGAGCATTACGGCACTAGACCTCAAATCTTCGAAAGACCTCAGGAGAATTACGGCACTAGACCTCAAATGCCTGAGAGACCTCAGCAGCATTACGGCACTAAACCTCAAATCCCCGAGAGACCTCAGGAGCATTACGGCACTAGACCTCAAATGCCAGAAGTTGGCTACAATTACGATAGACCCGATCAGGAGTTTTACGGAGGAAGACCTCAATCGCAGAGTACTCAGAATTTTGAGGGTTCTTACGGGAATAAGCCCGAGCGACCTCAGGGTGGTACTCAGAAACCTGAGGGGTCCTATGGAATTTCTGGTAGTTCTTATGGCCGTCCTTCCATTCATAACGGCAAGCCGGGCTATGGGAATAACGATAACGATATCAAAGGAACTTCGAAACCCAAGGACCCTCACGCGAAACCGATAGTGACCCAAAGTGTCGGTTCTCATGGAGAAGCCATCACCTCGATCATAACGGAACTCAAAGACGGTGAGATTTTGGTGCTTTTTCTGGAGTTATGATTCATGTTTTCGGTGGAAGAGTTATGTTGCTTACATCACATGATAGAGATCTTTTGAAAATTGAGTTACCTCTACCAGTAAGAGCGAAGGTTGCGATTAACGGCTACAACAATGGTCACTTATTGTTGTTTGCATGCATAACTAATTATTCGGTCGTTTATTCTTGGCTTTTGCGTATGATGGATAGTTTTTTGAACTGTTTCGCGTCCACTGACGAAATGGACTAGGTATGTGAAATTGATTTGTTTGGTGGTCGTTTCGTAGAATTTTTTAAATATTTTTTCGATTAAATCTATCCGCGTTGGTTCTTTATAATCACACCTGATGGCTGGAAAGAGCTCAGTCTCAAGGTTGATGGGATCATCTTGAGGCAAATTGGTCAATTATTCGTCGGAGCATCAGATTCCGTGTGGACTCTGACAAATTCTCTATTTTCAACGATTCAAAGCTTTTCTTGGCTTTTGCCTACGGTATGCTGTAAACAGGATGTTCCATTTTCAACGGAATCTTTGACGAACAATTGGATAATTTCATATGAAATAAAATCAAATTTCGTACATCAGCATTTCCAAAACATATTAATTTCAATTGACGACATTGACTGTGTTATTTTAATTGATCCCCCGATTCTCATTGGCAGACGAATACTTAATTCAATTTTGAATAATCCGGAACAATATTAAGATTTAATATGCGTGCCTTCTTAGTACTGTAGCACAGTATTTCACCCGGTTTCCAAAAATCTGACTTATGAAGTGAAAATTTTTTAGGGACACGAAGTGAGAAAATTCTTCTATGGAATTTCTTTATTGTTCACAACCATTATAATCGCTAGCATTGTTTATTTATCTAATAATACCTATAACAGAAGTGCACCATGAAATTCCTAATACCTACCTCACACCAAGCCAGGTAATTATAGTAATCACCACTCATTATTCATGTTACATAAATTAATTTTTTTCTCTTTGATAATAACTGGTATTAAGACCGAATTTTGGAAAATCACGACCCATATAAAAATTTAAAAACCCATATAATTAGATTAAATTACAATAAACACTCTAGAGACCCACTTCCTGATTTTGTTCAATTTAAAAGCACTTAAAAACTGTATCTTCATTATCCGCCTTCACCTTGAATTCGCTTATTTTGTTAAAATGAGATGATGATTTCAACAAATATATTTTAATTACATCACGATGACTCAAAGTATGTACATTTGGGTGTCCAGTGGAGTCGGAAAAATCGCGCATATTTGATACTTTCATGAAGAAATTTGAGTTTCCCAGTCAACGTACCGTCAACAGTTTCCATTATTCGTTCAAGTTCGATTGTTCATTCTAAATAACAGTCATAGAAATCTTTTTGGAAAAGCTCAAATGACCCATGAAATTGCCCCGACTTCCGTATTTCCCACAGCGATCAAAATAAAAACTCAAAAACGTCAATTGTGTTCAAACTATGACCGTTTTTAATAGTACTACTACGTCCCCTCTTCGTATTTTGGCGGTGAGAGAGAAAAAGAGGCGGGCATGCAGACCACAAAAGAGCGCCGTTCACAGATCGCAAATTGTGTATAACATCCTTGGGTAAAAATGCATATATTCACACACATCCTACCACCGATTCCCAGTTGGTACCGAAACTTTTCAAAATACTTGCCGGATCTCGTTTTTCGCTTTTAGTCGCAGTAGTAGTACGGCACTTGATGCACAGAAACATCATTTGAGTGCAATATCGGGACGATATTATACAAGAAGAACTCCTTTAATTGTATGTAAATTACGCGTCTCTTGCAACAAAAGATTTCGTTGAGACATGGTCAAATTAAAATCTCGCTTCTAATTACTGCCGTCATAAATCCTCAAGTTATGTTGACTTAATTGAAAGTGTTAAATAATGGTACATGTTGGTTGGTGCTTCCTATAAGAAAACATGACAGTGTTCAGCCTTTCTGTGATATTTTTGGTTATAATAAGTCAAGTTTTCCACTCAATTTCCGGGAGTATCATCGTAGTGGAAGATGCTAAAGGTACTTTATACACTATTTTTTTCGTATGAGAAACTGATAAAAATCAAACAATTTTCGGATTGAGGATGACTGAATTATTTACAGATGAGCTATTCTTCCTTCCTTGCATAAATTTCCATCCGAATGAAGTGCTTACCGGAAATCTCTTGTATAACAATCGCCCTGTAAATAACGCAATTGGCGCGATACAAATTCGTATTGTTTTTGCAAATTCGTCTCTCGACTTTAAAGTTTAATATAATCGGCAGATAATTCACGATATTACGCGCTTTATGTGGGCACCTATGTAACTTTTTTCATTTCGAAATGGAGATAGTCATCAATTTCTGTTTTATTTCTTAACGATTCTATTGTTTGTTTTAAATTAGTTGAGTCTGAAGGTGAGCCGTACGTTTTGAATTCATGATTAGTCCCAATTTGCAGACTATTTCACTTGGATGGATGAAACGTAATCTGATCTCGGCGGGTTTTCAGCGTGTTTCAGGCGAGTTTTGGCCGGAAAGCGGATCTCTCGCGCTTTCGTTCAGCGATCGCTGATTTGCGAACGGATCGAAGATTGCCAACGGGAGTGTGCCGACGAGAAACGTTTCGCTTGTGAAGGATTCAACTACAGGTAAAAACCTCTTAATTGCTTTACTGATATCGCTGCAGGGTACAATAATTGGAAAAAAATTGCGTTTCGAATAAATTACCACGCAAAATACATTGAAGATATTTTGATATTATAATAAGAATGTAAAATCACGATAAATTAGCTACTTCCTTTTTGCAGGCTTCCGAATTGCAATTTAAAAACCGTGACTTTTTATGTAAAATTTTACACTGCACACGTTACAGTTACATTTGTGAAGTGATGATGTCCCGACCTTCACACTAAGTTGAACATTGCACGGTTTATTAAATAAATAAAAAATGCAACATTTCAAGGTTTCATTCGTGAAGTTGACTAATGCTTCGTTGTCATATGATAGCTACGATAGTGCGCAAATTTTACGTGTGAAAAAATAAAAATCGGGTGAACCCAGAAAATTGTGGAATGTTTTTGGTCTTCATGTAATTGTTGACGTCTATAAACTGCCTCTTTATGTAACTATTGTAACTGTAAAATGAACATCATCATTATTGTACTGTTCAGCATATAAGTCAAATTGAACGACTTACCCCCGTTTTCATAATAGAATTTAAAGTCACTTTAGTAAAAGTGATGTTTAGAATGTGACAAATTCAAGAGTTGATTTGTCACATTCTCATTTCATTTTTTTAAAGGAAACTTTAAAGTTCGATTATGAAATTGGGGGTTAAGTTTAGTTTTTGATATTCATAAACTGTCAGAATTAAACTGACTTTAAGTATACTATGAAATATTCGAAATGAATGTTTCTCGATTAATGTTTGAAGAATAAGTAATTTCCAGCAAATTGCATATGAAAATCTTCCCTGTTCAATAGATCAACTTGTTCATTTATGCCTTTGACATCGGTCGAAACATTGTATAGAGTTATCTTCACAACTAATCAGAAGTGATAACGGGGATAACGCTAATTTCTATCCAATAGAAATCGTAGAATTTGACCAAAAAATGAATCTCTCAGTCATAGAAAACATGAGCGCCTCAATAATGTTACACACTATTACGTAACTTTCCGCACTTGTTAACAATACTTCTATTTTGTGGGTATTTTCTTAATAACTTCTTGTAAAGTTATTGTAAATACTACCATATAGTTTATGGGTAATTTAAGGGTACCCAAGTAAAAAAAAAAGACTATTAGTGACCTTTTGTACTGTTTTTATGTGAGCTAAACGTTAAGCAACGAGATGATTTTCCTAAAGGATTCAAGGAAATCTATAGAAATAACCTGACGTTAACTCATGTTTTGTTTAAAGAAAATGAGAAGTGAGATTTTTGTGTCAAACGCGCTCAACACTATCCTAAATAGTTAGGTTCAGAACCTTGACCAACTTTTCTCGACAATAACAAAGCATGTAAAAAGTGTCCCATTCATACATAATGTAATCAAAATAAACGGGCGCGCTTACCTGTAGGCATTTACATACATATAACAATATGGTTTAAAAATGACGTTTTGGCTTTCTTTTATCTTCTACCTATCGTGGTTACGAAATGATAATAGTTATTTTCGATATAAGTGTTAAAAGTGGGTTTTTGTTTGTGAGAAGGAATTTGAGGGACAACGCGCAGCGGAATGTCTCAATCCTTCGAACAAAAAAAACGCTTACAAGATGAATATCGAACACTATTTTTTCTACAGACTTTATTAAAAATATGTAAAAACGAGTAAAACGGATGAAACCGCGGTTCAATTTATTATACGCAATTAAAGCTAAGAGCCATGGCTGTCTAATGAGTATGTTTTTTGGTAAAAATGCCTAGCAATGAACTGGTTGCTATGTAATTGATGCTAGTTGCTAGGCATTTTCAATAAAAATATACTCATTAGCCAGCCATTGCTCTCAACTTTAATCGCCTATTCAGTAGTAGGTGCTTCTGAACCATTGTTTACATAGTTACCGGGTATACGTATTGTTACCGATTGCTACTTTACGCACTGTCATTTACTTCATGCGCTGCCATCACGATAGCTGCCATTCATATTACGCGCTGTCAATTCATTTAACACATTGGGTATAAAATAAGACGCTTTTTTCAATAAGCTGTCAGAAACGTTGAAATAAGCATTTTTTAGAGGATGAATTTGTTGTGATATAGTTTCAATAAAATGGATGGAATATTGTTATTTATTCAAAATTTGAATCCATCTCACGGGTGAACTATACTGGGGAAAATATGTTAAAAAATTATCGACTGAGGCTTAGGCAGGATCACAATCCGATCTCAAACACATTTTCCATTACCTAATTATTACAATACAGAGTGTCCCAGAAATCGTACTCAAAAGCTTATTAAATAAGTAGGCTGTCATCACTCCATTAGAGAATATCGGAAAAAAGTAAGAAAGAATTCTTTTGGTAACTTAATTGTGAGCCTATTGAAGCGTTTGAGCGCCATTCCTGAGACGCGCGTGTCTTATGCACAGAGTGGCCCAATAAGAAGTTTGTTTGATTTTGGGTTTTTCATTCTTATTACCAAAAAATAAAATTTCTTCAGTTTGTCTTATAAAAAAGTTGAAGCCCTTTCAATTCTCTAACCGACTACCTTTAGGCAACAATAATCGAGCATCTTTTTCGTCCCATTCAATTATTCACAATGGCGTAGCAAGGGGGGCGGAGGGGGCGGCGCCTTCGGGGGGCGGC
Source organism: Salpingus planirostris (assembly GCA_949788335.1). Taxonomy (NCBI): domain Eukaryota; kingdom Metazoa; phylum Arthropoda; class Insecta; order Coleoptera; family Salpingidae; genus Salpingus; species Salpingus planirostris. The sequence continues at coordinate 2,819,352 of OX460925.1, read as the reverse complement.
ATTTTTGAGGCAAAAGCGAATAAGTAAAAGTAAAAAATTTGATTCAGTAAAAATTTCTGGGGGGGCAAAGTTTTTGCCCGCCCCGGGCCACAAAAGCTCCAGCTACGCCACTGATTATTCACCACTATACCGGGTGTCCCAGAACGCGTGAAACAACACTTTACTGTGACTTTATTAATTTACTACACTTCCCAAGTTGAAAAACGAAAGAATCAGGCTGAGTTGACTTGCGAGTTCTAGGTCCCCTGTGTGCATGGGTCAATATTTTGTTCCAGATTCAATTGAACCTACGATTTTCCTTATTTACCCTCTCGCGTTGGCGGAAAATATTGAATCACGTTGTATGGTGAACCATAAAATTTGATTTACTTTTTAATGTGATAATCCAACTGCAACGAACGAACTATTCGTTTTTCTCCTTACTTTAGAGACCAGTTTTAATTGCTAACTTTTATAAAGAATAATGATTCAATGAAATAAATCGCAGAAATATTTAGAGCTGGATTTTGTATACATACAGGGTGAACCAGTTCACATATAACAACGCTAGAGGCTCGATTCCTTTCGCCAAAGTAAGAAAATAAGTTCGTTTAGTATACTATAGTCTGTACTGAATGTACCGAAACTATGGAACTTTCTAGATCCAAGGTACTTTTTTTATTTGGGGTATTTGGTTAAAATTCTTAGATTCATTTTGTCTTCCGTCAGCCTACAACAAACTCGCAATATCTCTGTAATAAATGAGTATACCTACATGAATTGGTAGAAGCTTTTCTTAAACTTTATAGGAAAGGCTTTTTTTAGTCGGAAACATTCGCCCGATTATGAATAGTTGTCGAGCCGCTGAAAAACCAAGAGAAAATTTAAAATCTGACATCTTGTACGTGTTGATGAGAGGAATCGACCTACAAGCGTTGTCAGCCACATGCGAACGGGATCACCCTGCCATGTAGAAATTCAGTTGATTCTAGGATTCGTTCTTGCATAATTCCCAGGAGTAATCTTCTTATAAAAATCATTAACTCTGTCTGCGTTCAAAAAGCGGAAAGCCATTACGGAAAATGACCTCACCCGACTACAAAAATCGTAAAACACGAATCCTTGAGACCTGCAAAGCGCCATTTTTCCAGGCTGGACCCGACGGGACGCGCCAAAGGCGAATGCGAACTGCTCGACCTGCCATTGGCCCGCCTGGACCTCAGACGGGACGTGTACCCGGACCCCGACTACGATTACTACGAGCGGGACCGAAATTCCGCCATCGTCAACTGCCACCAGGGATGGGGCGGCGGCGCGAGCCCCTGGTACGAACAGGGCGGCGGTGGCGGCGGGTACGACCGCCCCCCACCCGGCTACTACGACCGGCGGCTGCCGCGCCCTCGGCCGCCTCCGCCGAACGACTTCTACTACCCGATGAGGCCCGACGTGCGCCCCGACTACGACCGACCCGATCCGGACTGGTACGACCGCAAGAGACCCCCCGGAAACAACCGACGCGGAGGTAAATATCTATCGTCCAACGTTATATGGGACGTCTTATGCCTTCGCTTCGTCTGACAGAACTTTTACCGTAATTATCTTGTATTATAATAAGCTTAAGCTGCCTTATCCTCTAACATATGATAATACAGAGAAATACAGAATTGAGAAATACTCGTTTGATTTCTTTTGCAGACTTCGCCTCTTCTTATCATCATTCACACCATTCTCAGCAGAGTTTCGAGCACTCTCAAAGTCATTTCAGTCAAGGACCCAGTCATTATTTACCACCACTACCACCACCACCACCAGTAAATAATCACAGATTTCCGCTTGCGCCGTACGACTATAAATCGTACGAGCCGTACTTGCCACCGGATCATAAGTACTATCAGGAGCGCGAAAGAGACCGCGATTATTGGGGGTTGAAGAATCACAAGTTCGGGTCGTACGGCCAAAGCAATTGGTTGGGTTATAACGATAGGGCGGATTACGATTACGATCGGAAATATTTGCCGCCGAAATTGGGGGGTACTAAAGACTGGGGGCAGTATGGGGGTTCGTACGGGAACGGGGGGTACGATAAGTTCGAGGGTGGCGAAAACGGGATTTTGCTCCCGCCTCGTAAAAACGGCGGGGGGTATTTGCCCGAAAAACCCTTTCGCCCGCTCGGGCACTATTTGCCGGTACCTGTCAAGCCGCTCGGTACTCCGGGAGGTTACTTACCGGAAAATCCGGGGAGTTACCTGCCGAAACCCGGATTTCACGATGACGTCCCGAATGCGATTTTACCAGCAGAACCCAGATTCCCCCCTTATAATTATATGAAAGATGGTAAATAAATGATGATTTTTCGATGATATGCGATTTGGTTTTGATTGTATTCCATTTTAGAATGTTCCTTGAGGACTGCGTCAGGATTTCGATTGCATAAAGGAATCGTTAAGAAATTCTACGCGGTTCCTAGTTTATACGAATGCGAAATTCTGTGTTTCAAAGAGAGAGACTTTCCCTGTGCGTCTTACGCCTACCGATACACGGTCACTTTGAGCTCGCCAACTGATAATTGCTATCTGAGTAACAGGAACTATAAAGAACTCGATTTTTACACCGACTTACAACCCGATCGAGATTTCGACATTTACACGATGAATAGTCAACAAGGATGTGAACAACCGCTAATAATCAGTAGAGAGAACAGCGGTAATTATAAAATTCGTTCAAATTTCATAAATCCACTTCGATATTTTCCATTTTTAGAATGTTTTTGGAGGGTGAGGAGCGCTCAAAGGTTGCACGACGTGGTTGTACGAGATTCCCTCTCAGTCAAGTCGATCGTGGAATGTCAATTGGAATGCTTGAAATCCAATCGATTCACGTGCAGGGCTTTCAGTTTTAGGTGATTTCAGTAGTGGACCATGAGTGGACCTAATTGGTTTTATTCAATTTGTTGCGACCTTCATCGTTTTTCAGATATGGTTCACCCACAATCGGCGGAATAATAGATAACTGTCAGTTGACCGATTGGCCTTATTATGAATTAGATCCGAGAAATCATTTCGTCCCTGAGCCCGGATTCGAAGTTTATGACAGAGGAAGTTACGGACATGGTTGCGAACCCAATCATTTTGGTATCAGAGGAAAACCGTGGCAAATGGAACCAACTAAAGCCGACCAACGTAAAAATTCCGTTTCATAATTTTTTTATAATGAAATTTTCCAGTACAGTGCTTACTGTAATCCAAAATTTTCAGTTTGCTATATTGGATTCGGTTCCCCTGCTCGACTGCTAACTCAGGCTGCTAAGAAAATTCTGCTTTTAAAGACGGAGCTCGAGTGCAAGACTGAATGCTCGAAATACAGAAAAGGAAGCTTATTTCAATGCATGTCTTTCAGTTTCACGTATTTATTGTCAATTGTTATCGAATAAAACCAATGCCGATACTGTTTTTTTTTCAGGAATAATCGAGATTATGGGCCCAATTGCTATCTCTCTGATATCTTACAAAGGGATTTACTGCCAAATATCGATTATGTCCCGGATCGGGACTATTGGCTTTTCGCGTGGGATAATTACAATCCTGAATGCGTGGCATTAGTAAAAGACCCACACCACAACTCCATAGGAGGCCCGCATCCAGGTCATCCGGGACTAGAGCCCAAATATGGATATGGTATGAATTTTAATTGTGAATTAGGTACCAATTAGCACTATCGCATTAGTGCTTCAATCAATCAATCACCCCAAGGGTGATTATTAGAGTAATGACTGTAGTCATAGACTATAAGACAAGTCTACATATGCTGTGATATGACTGTGGAAAAAACTCAATTTTAATTTCAAATTCGTGAACCAATACTATATGAGTTTTCTGTACTACTTTCTGAGTCTGAGAATGACAGACTCAAGCTCTCTAAGCTTCGGCGATATTAGGCTTTGGATTTGCAGGTAATTATTTGCAATATTCAGACTTTGATAGGTAAAAGAATTGAACATGATGGTTCATCATGCTCAACACAGTTGACAACGAGAAAGTTTTCATTTTTTCTCATCTAGGAACTGAATTCTGAAATTCACTGTTCATAATTGTTTCACTTCAATGTGTAATGATTCCAAAACTATAAGATAGTCTGGTGCCTGATGATTCTTTCATTTCCTAACTCAGAAAGGTAGTAGTTAGTGACTTCGAACCCACAGTTCTGAGACATAGATATTTTGTTCTACGATTTTAAATTTACCACACGCGCGCTCATTTAGGGCCATATTTTTAGAGTTGATTTTAATAACATCAGTCCGTAAGATTATTAAATTCCATGTAGCCAACCCTCAAACTTATTCAAAATTTTATGGAACATTTCAAAAACCCAATGCAAAATTTAATTATTCAAGTAGATACATTCAGATATGATTGGGATCCTACTGCATGTTATAATTGCATGATGATATACACAGCGTGATAATAAAGGAGGATCAGAATTTTTTTAAATGGTTTCAGATCCACCAACCGCCCTAGACACTTGGCGAGTGTACAGCGTTAGCGGTTGGCCCTGTAGGAGGGGGAGCGTCTGCAGGGAAAACAAAGAAGCCGGATTTTGGTTCTGCGAACTCGAAGGAAGCGACAAGAACAGTTGGGACTACTGCTGCCGTCCCAATCATCAATGCGGCTATTCCGAAGGCTTCTCCTACCCCTGGTAACGTTTTCGAAACAATTAAAGAAATTAATACCTACATATAGCTGGCGTTTTTTATCTCTGCCAACGGCCAAGCAGCGCACTCGTCCGTAACCATGGAAACATGAAACGCCTCTCGCGCGGCTTTCAAACTTGCTCAGTAGCGGCGGTATCTTATGATATTGCATTGAAATGTGGTTATAAAAATAAGAAAAAACTCAATTATATACCTACAATAAGCTGATGTATGTACACTAAGCGTCAATGAAATCGGGACACCTCGAGTAGCTGCGCCGATATGTAGGCAACCAAACATACACGAAATTTTAGTGCTGCGTGAACGGACTTGGCCAAAGCTACCTAGAATTGTCCGGACAGCTCAAAAATATGTCAAACATGTGTCAAACTATCTACTTCTTCACTTGAGTTTTGTGCCATTAAATATTCGATTGAGAAGTATTTTCACGAATAATTAATGCAGTGTTAGTGTTTTTGAGAGTGCTACAAAATATCATGGATCCAATCACAAACCTACATTCATGCTATGTGAATGTCTTCAAGATATGGGGATTCTCCACACCAGTCTTGGCGTCTCTTCCGGTCTAACATTTGAGCACAACCGTTTTCTTAGGTGAGAACAGATACGCAAGTAAACTCAATTCATTTACTTATATTAATGTATGTTTTCATTAAAAATGTAAGTAATGTTTTGAAGATCGAAGGAAAAAAAAATCATTCATGAGAAATGATAAGAGAATAATTACCAGTGCCAATGCCAATACCAGTGCCTATTGGTCCCTGAATAGAGGCACTCTCACCTTTTCACCCTCATATGCCCTCATATCGTAAAAATAAAGAGCAGTTAATATTGCAATATTAAATTTGTTCGTAGTATTTATTTTATAATGGTAACATTTTGGTTGATCTTATATGTGTTGCCGGAGCTGTTTTGGCTGCAGATATTGGTGTCTTCAGATCTGGTTGATGCCGGATCTTAATGCTTTATTGAATAACACCAATTTTCGCCATCAATCACAATACAATCACAGTTGAAGCACTCAAGCACTCATCGACACAAATATTACTAAAGCACGCTAATATATCCATGAATTATTTGTAAATAAACACTTTTTAATCGATTTTTTCCACAAAACTCAAGTAAAAAGGTTGATATTTTGACAAATTTTTGAGCTGTCAGAACATATCCAGTCGGCTTTGGCACAAAGTCCGTTCACGCCAGCCCACAAATTCGTGTACGATCGGTTGCCTACATATCGGCGCAGCTACTCGAGGTGTCCCGATTTCATTGACGCTTAGTGTACCTACCACGTTTGAATCTGGTTATTCTAATGTTGTTTTATCAAATTTACAAAATTGTTGTTCGTTATTCCAATTTATGAGTTTTTATTCAATTACACCCCTTTCTGTGTTACGCCACTGTTCGTGCAGTTTGTAGCTCGTAATCCCGAACTCACTCGAAGAATCGTTCGGATTCTGCGCGGCCGTTGGCAGAGATATAAAACGCCAGCTATAATATTCTCAAAAGACAGATTCACAAATTCCGTTGAATGATTTTAATGTTTTTCACCATTATCTGGGTCCATCTTCAGCCTGAAAATTTGAAAAACCTCTATTTCTCGAAATAAAATTTATAGGTTTCGACCTTCGACTAAGGGTGGCGGATAAATCCGGATATTTGGATATCCGAAACCATCGACTTGAAGAAAAAATAACAAAAACAAAGGCTTTTTCTTAATTTTATCAATTTAATAACATCTTGATGGTCAGTATTTACCACTTTCTGGTGAATAGATTTCATTCATATTGGTGATATGTGGACGGACACCCTAACGAAAAAAAGTATGTCCTGTATAAAATATTTGCTATACCTAACTGTTTTTAAAGAAATGCTGAATAACAATTAAAAAATCCCAATTTTGGTAACTCCCCGTTACCGTGCAAAATCAGCCATATGTAAATTAGCTTGTTTCTTACTCATTTTAAACCAGAAATGTACCTTCGCAAAGTATTTTGGTCGAATATTGGGACACGCGTGTTTAGATAACGATTTCATCACTAGCTCTTTAGTGTTTTTCAATTGGACGTAAAATAAGGAAGTTATGAGGTACCTAAGAAAGTTTTCGCCAAACAGCCTGTATACATAGTTGCCGTCTGGATTTTGTGAATATTGACTTTTGAGAGGACAACCTCTTTTATGGCTCAGTAATAAGTTGACAATGGGGAATGGACCTAGCCTAGGGCTACAATATGCGGCAGGTATACGCAGGTATACGCAGGTAGCCGTAAGCTAGGTCCATTCCCCATTGTCAACTTATTACTGAGCCATAAGAGGTTGTCCTCTCAAAAGTCAATATTCACAAAATCCAGACGGCAACTATACAGTGCTAGATTCGCTTCCCCAGAAATCCAAAACGTCTCTACTAGAAGGAATACGCATACTCGTATGCAGAATTCAAAGAGTGGAGTAGAGAAAATGACCTAATGAAATAATCCCATAAAGAGGAATTTTACGGACTAAAAAGAATCCGGCCTCTTTACGGGACTGCATAACACCATACCATGCAATTTGGGTATTTCACTTTGAAAGCATTAATTTCTTTAATTAACATCATTCAATTTCGTATTATGGATCACTTTGTTGAAAATTTCGAAATAAATTCTAAACTGTGAAAAAGCTCAACGAAAAATACTTCCCTCAGGTGTCACGTCGGCCCCGCCGGCTCCCAGTGGCGCAAATGCAGCGACCGCTACTACCCGTACCACAACCACTACGCCGACGACCGACTGGACCACTCGCACGGTTCCGGCTCGCCGTTCGGCCCAATCCGCCCTCCCCACCCGACCTGGGCCGAGCGGCCCCGACCAGCGGGCAGACCGGATCGGCCGCCCGCCCCGCCCACCCGGCCGCCGCCTCGGCCGAGCCTGGACGAGTACGAGGCCGAGTTCGACAGCCAGTTCCTCGAGCCGCCGCGGCCGGGCGGCTTCGGCCAGCCGCGCCGCTGGCCCGTCTCCTACCTGCACAAGGAGCGGCCGCCCGGCCAGTCGAACGCGTCCGACGCCAACCCCAAGTACGCCGCTATCCAGAATTTGATCGACGTGATCAAGGCGAACGACCTCGAGAATTTGCAGTACCAGATCACCAACGACTCGAACAAGGAGGACGACATTCTGTTCGTCAGGATTCCGCTGCCGACTAATTTCACTCAAGAGACGGCCCGAAATGATACCATTATTCCTGCTGCTTTTTCGATAGATGACACGATTGGTAGAAATTCTACTTCCACGACGGCTCCTGTTACTGCTGCTGCTACTAGTAAAAGTAACAATAAAAGATCTCAAAAATCGATTCCGTTTGGAAATGACGATACGCGCCCAACTCCGGTTTATAGACGGAGTTTTATCACTAGAGCTAACGTGACTAAGGTTAGATCGCGAAGAGATGATTCGATTTTTCACGCAAGTACTAAATAAATGAAAAACACCCCGATTTAGTTTATGGATTATTTTGTTTATTTGTGATCATCATTATTATTAATATAATAAAAATATTAACATCCAGTTGTACTAATTTTATTTCTATTTATAGATTATTTATGGCACACTTATATTATGTACAGGGTAATCACCTAACGCATAATTCTTTCCGACTAAACGGTCGAAGTAATTATTTTGCAAAATTGTATGATTTTCTCAATGAAATAACGAAAGCCGATTTTTGAAATATTACTTATTCAGCTGGTAATCCCCCCTATTCACTAATAGCGTAGCAAGTGTGGTTGTCTATTGCTACCAACAATTACTTACATTGTTGTAAGTTGTAGCAATCTAATTAGTGAATAGGAGGGATTCATTGGTAAAAAAAAATCTCAATCATAAAATCAGGCCTCAGCTGGAAAAATTTAACAACTATACCACAGACTTTACGGATTACAACAAACTTCAATTAGCAATGAGCAACCCTAAATTGAAAAAATCAGTCACATGTCAAGTGGTGACTTTTGGGGGTGGCTTAATTATCATTTATTTTAGCAATTCTCCTAATTGCTAGTTGACTCATAAAATGAGTACCTGCGATAATAACAACTAGTATGGCATTATTCCAGTTGAGGAATGATTTTATTTAGAAATAATTATTGAAAAATTACCAGTTTAATAATTAATCTTCCAAAATCGGATTTCACTATTCCTTAATTCAATGGTGTGAATAAAACGGTACCTTTATTTATTATGGAAAACGGGTCCGGCAGTCATACTTTGTGCTCAATTTTTGACGTGAAAAACTCCGACTGTTTAGCCAGGAAAAATTATGCCATAAGTGATGGATCACTGTGTATAATAAGACGGAAAGGCACATCTCTTGATTATGGTTTTTGTTTCATAGCAGAGGAATATCAAATCTGGTTATAGTCTTAAAAACTAATAAAGATTGAATTTTAGGTTTATACTTATACTTTATAACTTAAATTTGTCTTATTTCAACGAAAACAGTAAATTCATTTTAATATGCACCACTTTGATAACAGCAAAATTGTTTCATTTATACAATAAACTAACAACGAAAACATTATCTACTAATTAACATTTTTAGCGTTTAACGTTACCGTTTGGCAAAGGAAAACGTTGAATTATCTAATAATATTGCCCACGCCCATTAATTGAAACAGATATAATATTTTTACTCAACTGCATCCTGAGATATTTTTCAAAGGGCATCCCTGCCGCATTAACTGAAAGAAACGAAACACAAAACACATTTCATCTATACAAACTTATCATCTACTAACAAAGCGTTTAAGCTAATTCACAAGCAATTCCTACGAAAAATTTAATAAAGCACATAACCCTTACAAAAATATCGTTTATGTATTCAATGTATAGTTTCTTATCATTAATATAGGATTATAATGTAATTATTACTATAATAGTGCATATATGGTTAGTTAGTATGTAGGTATGTAAGGCAGATATTTGAAGACACTAATTTCATAAAACATTGATAAAATTTCCAAGACACTTTTTGCTTGAAAGGTCACTTTTCACAAATTACAAAACCGTATTTTTGAGCAGGAAAACGACGTGTCCGTTATCCTGCAGGACGTCGACGGAGAACATGGTCTCCTCTTTGATGTGACTGATCAGGTCGCTGTTCAATTGCACGTGGATCGACTGCGGTCCCTCCACCAGGATCTCGCGGACGCGTTCCCTGGCGACGCCCATCAACGGGGCCAATCTCTCGATCAGTTCCGAGTGATTGTGGGACGACAAAAACACCGCGTTGAAGACCGAAGTGTTTTGGCGGCACACGTAAATCTTCAATTTCGGGGCAATAGCTCTAGAGAAACAAAGAAAAAAAACACCGATAGATAATTAATTCCATGGTTGTGAATGATTTGGATATCGTACTTTTGATGCAGCGAATTGCAGAGTCGTATCCCATCGGCGTGGCCGCAAATCTGGATCAAATCGTCACGGGACATGCGCAGCATGTCCGCACCGGAGAAATTTTCGAAAACTTTCAGATATTTCTCGAAGCGGTTTTTGGTCAACCAAGCCTTGGTTTCATCGGGGGACGAGTACGAAGACAAATTATTATTGATGTCCTGTAATGAATGAAAATATTTATTATGCTGCCTGTGAAATCCAAGGGTATTACGGGGAAAAATATTGTGCTTTATTGCAATAATTTCATTATTTCTTTAAATTATTTATGAAAACAAAACTTTCCAATCCAATCTGAGGGGTTAACCACTTAGTTGTTTAGGTGTAATAATTTTTTTGAGAATGTTAGTAATTTCCCGTAATCTTCGTAAATATTTAAATACTTTTTATAATTGCATGGTGTATGATGTAGAAGATTTTTGGGGGTGGTGAATCCCTCGGTCCAATCCAACAAAGTTATATGTAAGCGGGTATGTATTACATATTTGAGAAAGGTCATATTATGTACAATTTTGACAGTATAAAATGAAAGATGGCAAATAAAAGAAAGGTGGTCAACTAAAATCCCCTGCAGCTCAGGCAATCTTTTCTCTCTTTAATGACTAAAAGGATTCCGATATGTCCAAATTAATTTGATTTCATTCTATTTTTCACCTAATTCTTCTCAAAATCCTCTAACTACAATAATTCAGATTTTTTCCCTTTCGTACTTAATTTGCGCATCAATTCCCCAATGCACATCTTATACATTATAACTACTTTTAGATTCTCAATCCTCTCTGAATACTTGAATACTAATTTTACTAATCAAAGTTTTTTTTACTAATTCCTATGTATAATTCCGAGGGGCAAACACACCTGACTGAAATTGTGTATACATACAGCGTGTCACACTTAACATGAAGACAGCTCTGTAACTTTTTAGTTTCTGGGAGCAGAGCTTTGAATTTTTCTTTAGTCCTAGCTCTTCATGAGGGACATCTATTGGGGTTATACACCTTATCAAAAATTGTTAACTCTGCCTACTGGGATCACGCGAATGGAGCGATTTTTCGAAATGTTGCTTCGCGATCAAGATATCGAAAAATTTCATTCGAAGAAGTTGTTCTGAATCAAATTTTGACCCTAAATACCGAGTTTTGTGACATAATTCGCATTTTGAGTATCTTGCAATTTTCACATTTAGTCCCAAAAAATCTGTCTTTTTAGATTCTGATCTGATGAATTTGATTGACATGAAAAATGAATACTTGAAGTACCTGTTCCTAATGTTTGTCATCTGAATCACTGCTTTCCAGCTAATATGGAACATGAGATTTTTCGGGACTAAATGTGAAAATTGCAAAATGCGAATTCTGTCACAAAACTTGGTATTTAGGGTCAAAATTTGATTTAGAACAACTTCTTCGAATGAAATTTTTCGATACCTTGATCCCGAAGCTATATATTGAAAAATCGCTCCATTCGCGTGATCCCAGTATAGGCAGAGCTTACAATTTTTGATGAGATGTATAACCACAATAGATGCCCCTCATGAAGAGCTACGACTGTAGAAAAATTCAAAGCTCTGCTCCCAGAAACTAAAAAGTTATAGGGCTGTCTTCATGTTAAGTGTGACACGCTGTATACTACCCATAAATCTCTTTTTTCCAATAAATCCCAACAATCCCAATAAATCCTCGGGAATTCCAATAAATCCCCATAAATCCTAATGAATCTTCATAAATTCCTATAAATCCTTGGAAATACCCGAAGGTATACACCATAAATTTCCAGGTATGCCTGTTTCAATATAATTTCTTATACCATGCATATTACCTTAATTATTAGTCGCCGTTTGTGAAACATTCAATTAGTTTTCCAATACACAATTTTTATTGAATTATTAGTAATTTCTACTGAATCCTCAAACAATTTTCCGTTTCATTCTCCTAATTATTCATGAATTTTGTACCCATTTCAGCCTAATGCCCGGGAGGCAAATATCTTGTGCACCAATTACAAAAATTAGAAAAATTACTAGAAATATTACAAAAAAACACTAAAACATTACTAGAGGATGTCAACCCTTTGCTAATTCCAGAAACGTATACACACGAACGTATACCCTTAACCATGCCTTAACCCCTTAGATACAATTATCTAATAAAATAGTCATAATATACCTTAAAGCAATGTTATTGAAATTAAATTCAATGTCAATACGCATGAAACCTCAAACGGTACATACGATCTATCACATATTAATTTTTCTTTCATAAAAAGAACTTGAGAATGTAAAAGTTTCTAGTTGAAAAAGTTTTCTTCCTCAAAGGTGATTTCGATTTCACCCCTATTTCCCTGCCCTTGTATTGATCAACTCATTATTATAAAGAGTGGAATGAAGTGGAGTAATTACTAATCAATATATCAATCTAAACTACCACTATTTGAAATGATATCTGTAATCAAAGAGCATTACGATTTCCGGGTCTGGTTTCTTCTCAATCTGGAGCGGTTGAATCGGCACGGAGATGGGGGTGAACTGCGGTTCGCACGGCTGCTGAGCGACGACATTTTCGGGAACGCTGTTGGACTCATTTTTGTGCATCGACTGATTGGGCGACCCGCTGGAAAAAAAACACCACAAAATTCAGAACTCGACAAACGGAAATCCAAAGCTCGACCAACGATAAGAGAGATTAGCGTAGGTCGCGGCTCTAATCGCATCGCGGTTTCGTGCATGTGGTAATAACAACAATATACCGGAGATCGCGGGCTGACATTGGATTCAGCCGGTTTTATTTTCGTCGTTTCGAAACGCATGTTTTTTTCCTGCTCACTTTCGTCGATTGTTAGGCGCAAACCAAGTAGCTACTGATTTCATTTATATCTCTGTCCCTTTCTAATTTCCGAACCAAAGCATTCAACAAATGAATTCAATTGTGTTATCTGTCGAAATGTTACGAAAAAAAGGATGCCAGATTTATCGTCTACTGGAAGTGAAACTTCATCATTAACTAGAAGCCTGTGCTTGAAGCCGGGCTCTGACAGCTTGCCCTCCCGGGTTGTCATTTGGTCGTTATGGTAACAATTTTGTTTTGATTGATGATTCTTGCGAAATTTAAACATTTTTCCATTTTTATAACTGATTTACACTTTCACGGGAATTTCTGATATTTTCCTAATGAAGTTTCACTCGGTTTTCGTTTTACAAAATGCTGCAAACGTGTTTCAGTGCCTAGTATGCGAAAATTGCTCAATTTCAAGAGAGGCGCTAATCATATTTTCCCCTCAGTTCATAGTCACAACATAAATTAATAACTTCTTACTAGATTGTACGCCTAAAAACATCCAATGAATCACCAAATTACCATTTGTAACAATTCATTCACTTTTCACATCAGTACGGCCCGGTTATTTATCATTATTCAGTTATCGTTCACCTGTAAGCTAATTTTATTTATTTTGATTGCTGTAACCCGGGAATTTAGCTTGTGGTTAAACGTTAACTGAGCGTTAAAATTGTTAAATTCAATTGTTGCAATATTGGTAACCTAGGAATGTAACTTCAAGTTGAACGTTAACCGGGCCTGAGGGACAATTTATCAATGCTTACGCGCTTATGGTTACAAAATCAATAAAATTTGCTTTCAACCTAATTTAAATAAAAAACGCAGAATGGCGAGAAAAATCAGAAGAGCCCAAAATGGCAGCAAAAGTTAAAAAAAGGGAAAATGAGAACAAACGTCGAAAAATCTTGAAATTACGAGAAAAGTAAAAATTCTGAAAATGGCGACAAACGTCAAGAATAGCAAAATGAGGGCAAATAACGAAAAGTCGCAAGATTTGTCTAGAAATCGAAAAAAAAGGCGAAAAAGCAGGAAAATCGCAAAAGGGGGGCATCCGTCAAAAAAATCTTAAAATGGCGATAAACGTCGAAAAATCGCTAAATAACGTCATAATTTTCATTTTCCATGAATAAAATGAATCAGAATGAATGCATTTTTGACAGTTCTTCCAACGGTCTTTACAAAACACGGCTAGGTAAAGGGGTAGTCTAGAACTCTTTGCTTTCAACTAAAAGATAACTGAGCATAAACCGAGCCAAAAATAAGTTTCCGTATAATTTTCGGCTGAACTTAACTCAGGAATCACTCAAAATACGAGTCAATACGAGTGTTACGAAATGTCAAAGTGACAGCTCAACCTCCCTACTTGTCAAAACCCGGGTTCGCATGTCAACATCAAAACCGGCCAAATTTCACTTTGTGCGGTTGTAGCGAACCTACATTCTGATCGTCCTCAGGTGGTGTCTGACGTTGCTCGACCTCCTCTTCATCAGACTCTTGAGGGACGGCGCGTTCGACCGCAATTTACCGCGTCCGCCCGCCCCGCGGCCGGCCCGCTGCACCCTCATCCGCCTGCAGACCAGCCTGGCGTCGCTCAGCCCCGACCCGTCCGGGAACGCGTGCAGGAACTGCGCCTGCACGACGTAATCGCGCTCGGTGACGGTCATCGTGTGCACCAGCAGGAACATCCCGTTGTCATCGACGATCATGTCGATACGAATTGGTTCATCGATCCAACGAGTCTCTTCTCTTTACGGCCCTCGCGACGAATAGGCGGAAACTGTCGTCATCTGACGTAGAACCCGTGCAGGACCATGCGGACTGCTCGAACGGCAAAGACCGTCTCCTCGGTTTCATCAACACCGAACGGCAGGTTTTTGACGGCTTCTGCTTCAACCATTCCAGAGTGTTCGTTTCGGATTTCGACGAACTGACCATAAATCAGTTTGATTCAACCGATAGGAGTTGATAGTTGATCGACACGCACTATTGCCGATGAGGAGAGATCAACGATAAATCATATCGTGTCGTCACTTTTGTTGATCGAGACGGAACGACACCGAATGGAGTACCGTTGCTGCCGATGCACTAGTGGTTCTTAAAATAGAACGATTTAGAGATTGACGGTCTTCTGCGGACACTATTAGCGGATCGCCACTGTGCGGGCAACTGAATCGCGTACGTGCGGCGGTGCGGCCGAGAAAGGTCTGGTTTGAAGCGACTTTGATGCTAGATACGGCTTGTAACCGGATGGAACCGGTTGCGCCAGGAACGAGCGGTTTAATTCGGTGCGGAGCGCAGTTTCGAGCGAATGAAAATGTTCACAACGGACGGAACTCCGATTGCGAGTACCGAAATGCAGTCAAAAGACCGTCAAACGTACTGCACTGGCAATGTTTACGGATAAGCCACGAATCGTGACGTAGTAGACGTATGGAGTCGGCGAAATTCCCTGTTGAACTTTCGAAAAACAAACAGAAATATCCTAAACCGACTCTACTGGCGTATGGTTGATGTTTTTATCGCGGCGTGCGGGAACCGTTTTATTAACGTTAATTGCGTCAATTGCTTTCGTCGCATGGTCTCGTCTCCACTACACACATTCTCGACTTGAGCGATGATTATTTGAAGATTTCTCCTTCTCTCGTTCTCGGTTCTCGTGTTTATTTATTAAGTGTATTCCTGCTACTCGGTTGGTTATCGATTGGAATTCCGATCTTGCAGAATTTTCTCTTATTGTTGCGATTTACTGCGAAAATTGTCGATTCGGTCGGTAAAATCCTATCAAAAACTACAACATTCAGTGGGAAGTGGGATATGTGTAACATGAAATTGTCGCAACTGGTGTAAACTGGTACGCGTTATTCAAACTACATACGCGTATGATACATACATATGTAGGTAGAGGTCTATGATATCCAGAATTTATTCCACGAATTATTGTGCGTACCTATGCGTTATCATGTTTATTTATTTATCAACATATAAAAGTTGGATGTATAGGATGGCTCGCCGATAACCGATACGCAGTTTTTTTCAATCCCTCGCGCAAGTCAATTTTCTTTATTCACAATCACTGTAGTAATTTGACAATGTCATCCGATAGGGCGGGAAGTGCGATTTCCCGCCCTCATTTTCCGCCCACGGGCGGGAAGTAAAACAGGTGCTACTTGTATTAATTGACGTCTTTAATTGTTGATACTTGCTTTAAATACAAACGATAATCATAAGTATCAACATTTTATTTCGAATTCAAACAGCTTTTTAGCTTTTTAGACCATAATGTTGAAGCTTTCTTCGTTTTAGCTAGTTCACTAAGGCTCGATGGCACCATCGTCACTTAAAATGTGAGCCGAGCTTAAACAACGTTAGTTGACAACAATTGTAGTTAAGGTTTAAGCTCGGCTTAAATTTTAAGTGACAATGGTGCAATCGATCCTAAAAGTAGCACATTTTTCAGAGGTCCTTTTAGCTTTTTTGCAATCACGGCAATTTTTAAACGTTGAATTGGCATCTTATACCGCGCTCTATTTACTATTCTCAGGCCTCAACCCGGGCTTATAACTTCTTGGGGCACTTCTTCAAGGTCTGCGGGTGTACAATCCAAACTTTCTTCGAACATTTTCAAATATTAAGGGCCAACTGCACCGCTTTCACTTGAAAGTTAAGCGAAGTTTAAGCCTTGACTACGATTGTTGACAACAATTGTTACTAAGGTTTAAGTTCCACCTTCTTCTCCTACATTCTGTGCGGGGTCCTTTGAATATTTTCCGTCATATGACGAATAAATAAAAAGGTAAATATTTACGTTTCGCTCGTTGTAAACTTAAAGGTGACGTGTGTATTTCGGATTTAGCGCAAACGGAGGTCGGCGTTTAAAGATTTTGGCAGCATTTTTGTAACAACTTTTGATATTGATAGTGTAATTTTTCAACCCACCAATATTACATCTACATTATTTACGTACGAAAACGCCATTAGATTCTTGTATAAAGTTATTGCTGGCACATTGGGTTTTTGTTAGACTGAAAAAAAATGTGGGGGATGCACACAATATTTTGGTTTCATGAGATCATAGAAAATTTTGAACATTTTTACATTGACTCATTGAAATACGTGTACCTACGTGCTACCACATATCCCTGAGGTCAAAATAGAACGATTTAACCAAAACGGTCTTAAGTAGTCCAAATTACAGGGTGTTGGAATGAAAATTTTGATTTCAATTTTTTCAATTAAAGTTTTGGGAATATTGATTCAAAAATTGGCACACAAGGGTTTTTTGGACTATGGGGAATATTTATGCGGACTCAGTTTTGCTGTATTTCCTAGAAGGCGCAACGTACGCTATACCTTCAAGAATTTGCTAATGAGTTTTGATTTTTTCAAAATAGCGACTGCCTGATGATTTTACGCAATCGGAAAAATTTAAAGTTGTACTGCATATTACAGCGTGTTTCATGAAGAAATAAGGTCCAGGTTTTCAGGATGCCCTCCTTGAGTGATTGCCAACAAAATTTCTTGATAAATACATGTAGACCCGTAAACGCCCTTAGATACAGGGTGTCACATTTAATACACCCACTAAGTTTTCCAGAGACATAACAACCAAAATCGGTAAAAAGTTTCAAACGAAGAAGAGAGCCTATGATGTCAGCTTTCAGAAAAGCTTTTGTCGATTCCTGTATCTTCAATAGTTCCAAACATATCGCCCCAAAAAGAAGTGAACACGACTGTAACAACGGTTTGTTTGACTATATTATGTCAAAACTTGCGCATGCGCACAATCGAAAACGCATCGTGAACAAACCTATTGCAAATGCAGATATTTCTTGAAAATATTTGGAAAATTACAGAAAACAACATCGATATCATCAATATTGGTTCCATATACTTTTGAAGCAGCTCCTCTATGGAAAAAGTGGCGTAAGTTTAGGGGCCACAGGCGTTTTTGTCTTGAAAGGGCCCTTTACAAAAGGCTGTGGAATTTTTTGAAGATAAAAAAGTCGTCGTAAGCGACCCCTTTTTAGCTACTTTATTACGAAAATGTTCGCTAGAACAGAACAGAACAGAATTCTAGAATACCTACACACTTATTCAGAAAATGGCCTGAAAATTTCCGGGGGAAAAGCTTACTTTCTGATGTGGTCGTAAGTAAAGACTTTTTTGTTACCAGGTACTTAATTACAGAATAAGTTTGCAGAAATATTTTTTGTCATGTCATGTTTGGGATCGATAGATAGATAAAGTAAGAAACTGGACACGACTCCTGTCAACTCCATGTTTAGTCCAAAAACCCAAAGAGGTTCATTTTCATCACGCCATCTCTTTCTTTTAAACGAATTGACGTTTATAGATACTTTTGATCAGTCTTTTGATTGATCAATTCAAACATTTTGACTTATCATGGCGAGGGTCTCTAGTTTGAGACATGGATGAGCAGATTTCGGTATCACTATGGCGGCCGTCTGATGTTATTTTACCGTTATAAGCAGTAGGTTATAAGTAAACCGAAAATATAAATTTTGATTTTATCAGGATCGTAGTGAAATTAGGGAAATACATACGTCAAATATGCGGCTTGATTAATAATTTGCCTCGCGCAAGAATAAGTGGATTCAACTGGATATCACAACCTCCAAAAATAATCGTAGAAATTAAGATTGTTCTCATTTACATACCTTTCAGTTGAAGAAGCGATCGGTGCAATCGGTGGTGAATTCAGGACGGCGTCGCTCGGAATCTGCAAACATATCGAAAAATAGAGTTCTAGAATGGGCGAAGTTTATCTCTCGCGCCGATTGATTATTATGACTCCGATTTGAGAAAATCTACACTATTCCAGTAATTAGACAATAACCGGAAAGTGAATCTAACCTTACAGAATAAATGTATACTTTGGAAGCGGTACGATCTGGTTCAAACGGCAATGACAAAAAACACACTTTGCTCGAGTTCACGACGAAACCTAACGTGAATACCTGTGCAGTCAAGAACAGGATGTAAAAGTTGAAACATCTCAAGAAATCAAAATTTACACGTAAGTCTTTTTATTCTTAAACGATAATTCATAAAAATCATATTATTGTTTCAACTTTGTAGTGCGGAACTAGGTATATCAAAATTTAATTTTTTTAGATTTTGACGTTAATTTAGAACTAAGTAAATCATGTGAAATAAAATAAAAAGCCGTTTGCTAGTACAAAATATTAAACAATAAGGATATTTGCATTGTAACATTAATTCCCACTTTGTCAAAATCTACTTAATTTCCGTAATTTCAATCTCTATAAAAAATTACTATCGTATTTCTTATAAAAAATTGAATTTAGACAAATAGTTGGTCGAAAACACAAAAGTTGCTCATTCCCAACCAATAAAAAAATTTACAAATTTTTTGATATTTTTCGAAAATTTTTCACTCGATTCTCTTTTTAAGAAATTGTGTGTACAAACGGATTTTCTGACTCATAGGTTTAATCGAGGGTATAATAACCTTTAGATAAAAAGTGACAGAAAAATCGGTTTGTACACACGGTCGGTAAGAAAATGTACAATTCTATCTTGCAGGTGAAATTTCAAAAGAAATACTGAATTTCTAAAATATTTATCAGCGTTATTCGCCGCTATATCATCTTTCTGTAGTATTTTTAAAGGAGTGGTAACCTCGCCTCCATCAAACTTCATCAGGAATCACTTCTCTTTTGTAGTATAATTATAAATTATCATAAAGCAACTTTTATTTAATACATTTTCAATTTACAACAGTTCTATTAGCATACGCGCCTGTGGCAGAAGACCTCTCTATTTGTCAAATCCTGACTTCACGTTTTTACGTCAAAAACGGCCATGTTTCACTTCCAGTTATACGGTGCGGTGAAGAAAATTTCACATAAAGGGAGGCTATGACTATCATCCTGTCTCATCTGAAAACTACTAAAAGGGTAGAGAGAGAATGATAGTCACAGTCTTCCCTTATGTGAAATTTTCTCGATCGCTCTGTAGCAGTTCCTTGTTTGATTACAGTGCAAACGTCATCAAAACCTCAAATCCAGTTCTGCGCTACGAAATCGAAAATGAAATACGTACGTCACTCAAAACGGTGCATTCGTAACTGGGCTGGAACTTCTCCTGCTCGGAGACGGGACGCTTCATAATTTTCTCCCGGTCCTGCTTGTGCTTCCGGTCGGCTCCTTTCAACTTGAACACCTTGATCTGGCAAGCGGCCGCGTGCAGTCTCACCGACGAATCCAAATTGTCACCGTTCTGATAGGTCTCCACCTGGATGCGAAACGGGACGCCCTTCTCACCGCCGTGCTTCTTCGGCGTAAACTCCGTGCTGATGCAGTTCACCTGCGAATCCAAGAAAATCGATCAAAACCCTAATCAGATCGAGAGTGAAGGCATCGGACAAAACCGTTTTCCCGAGATAATCATACTGGCGCATGCGCCAATTTTGGGAAGGTACCTATTCGACAGTTGATATGTAAGTCACTATGTCAGTTCAGTACTAAATTTGGTGTGTCATTACATAACTCATAAACAAGTGCGTATTTGTGAAATTCTTCATTTGTTATACTCTTTCCAAGATAAACTGGCCATCACGTGATACCCAAAGTACTTGACAAATACCTGTCAATAGTCAATGGTTATCAATGTTTTTCAATTAAATTTTGCTAAGCAACTTAGGTCACGTGATGGACAGTTTATCTTGGAAAGAGTATAGTGAGATCTGATAATCGTTTAAGACCTACAAACGTTTGACCAAACTCATTTTGTGGTGTCCAGAGAAATTCGCCTCTGATATCCAGATGCGCTAAAAAACATAGTATTTTGAAGGTAATAATATGGAAATAGTAAAATAAATTATCTACTATCCATGAAAGTCAGCAATACTTCACACCACAATCACAAGGCACAACCAAAACGAACTCGAATCCATGTAGGTAATAAAGATTAAGGACACCAAAATGTTCTTAATTTTAATGAGGTCCTATCAACTGTTATTTCATACCATGATAGACAACTGCGTTTGCGTCTCTAGTAACATATGGGTTGAAAAGGGATGCTTATTTCGAGAACTTATGTTCGATCTTATAAAGACAAAAGACAAGTGTAACACAGCAAAGAATATTAGGGAATCGCACCATAGAATAGC
This sequence comes from Salpingus planirostris, assembly GCA_949788335.1. Classification (NCBI taxonomy): domain Eukaryota; kingdom Metazoa; phylum Arthropoda; class Insecta; order Coleoptera; family Salpingidae; genus Salpingus; species Salpingus planirostris. The sequence goes on along the minus strand of OX460925.1, from coordinate 2,798,253 downwards.
AACCTTTGACATTTTGGCGCATGCGCATGTTACGCCAATTGCAATTCCTACAGGACGAAGAGTTATTAACCTTTATGTAAACTCCGACTTCTTTCGTGGGATCCCAATTGAAGTGAATGATGTTCAAGGCATTGGTCGGCTGGACGATCTCCATGGCCCCGTACGACAAAGGGACGTCAACTTCCAGGATGCGATCACCCGGCCGAGACTTTTGCCAGGAGATCATCTGCTCCTTCTCCATGTACTGCAGGCGCCTCTCGTGGAAACAGATCCGGATGACCGATTTGAGCAGTTTGCCGCGGTACATCGACAGGTCCCCGAGTTTCTTCAGCTTGATCTCGTAGCTCTGGCCCTGGTTCAGGTAGGTGAGCGTGTCCTCGTTGACCTTGGTCGCGATGCTCGTGGCGGCCGCCAGGACGTACTGGAAGCGGCAGTCCTCGGCGAAGCTGTAGTTCGAGGAGGAGACGTGGTAGGCCTCCTGGGCGGCGGGCGAGTTGGCCAAGTTGGCGTCGATCGCGTTCTGGAGGTTCGAGTAGGCGGCGCTCTGGTTGAGCAGCTGGTTCAGGGTGTTGTTGAGGAGCGCCTGGTTGCTGACCGAGTCGTCCAGATGGCCGCCGTTGTTGGCGATCTGCTGGGTCGAGGTCGGACTTTCGCGACATTGGCGCAGGTGGTGGACAGAAACGTCGTTTGATGTCGGCGAGTGCGCCTCCTGCTTGAAGACCGTCAGACCGGAAATCGACAAGATGGAGTCTCTGGAAGTGAACACGATTCGTTAGCGTTTCGCAGGATGCTTTCAGATTAGAACGAAATCGGGCTGAGCTGTGAAAATGTCGGTTCCTTGTACATACGTGCTTGTAATGATTTCCCGTAATTTAAAACATCTTCAATAAAAAAAGATACAGGAAGAATATAAGAGGAACGCACGGGGACTGAGAAGTAGAAAATAGTGTATTACTGCTCCAATAGAGGAATAATCTTAAGAAAATATTTCGGACTAACTTTTAACCAAATTTACAACGGAAAATAACGGATTCCAATATTCCATGCAATTAAATAAGAATTCAACGTTTTTTGAAGCTGACAGAAGAACTGCTAAGGGCCGAGTGTATAAAGAAATTGAACCGGGTATGAATCGGGTTCAAGCTTGAACTTGGTTCAATTTCCGGTGTTACAATTGTTACAACAATCATTTCTACGGAAATGCTAGCAATAGACAACATTACTTTTGCTACGTAGCAATTAATTAGTGAATAGCAAAAATGATTCTACGGCATTTACAAATGATGACTTGATGATTTTTCTCATTTCAATATTCAATATACCAGTCCGAATTCCACCAAAGCAATGACTTTTTCCACAATCTTATCCATCATTGTTAATGACTAAATTAATTCAATTCAATTTTAACATCAAATGGTTTTTCTGTTAATGGGATTGTTTGCCCCAATGTTAGTGTGATTACTTAGGTCCAGTATTTCCACCTATGGTTAACCTCCAGTTAGCTAACTGGAACATTAGACTGTAACAATTCAGGTTAAAGTGAATAATAAAGGCTCACATTCAAAGTTACAGTTAACTAACCTGGGTGTTAACCAGAGGTGGAAATACCGGGCGTTACACTCTGAAAACGGTTTACAAATATTTTCTTGAGTCGTAATCAATAATGTTGTTGAGTTTTTGAATTTCATTAATTCCAAATAAGCAAATAAGCTGTCACGAGATAATATTAAGTAAAGTCTAGTTTTCCATCATACTACATATATATTCATATTTCTGTACGTAATTCGCTTGAGGTGGGACACCCTGTCTTATTATATGAACCTAAAACTTGTTGAACTCACCCCACGTTGTAGGTGTTGTTGGCCAGATCCGATCCCAGACTCAAAGAACTGTCGATGTCGCCGTTCAGTTCCGTGATATCGTCCACTTGCCATGTCGGCAATCTCACGGAACCTGGAATACAATCGAAAGAGAATTTTCAACACGGTTTTCCTACCGAAAAGCTTACTAATGGAAAATTCGAGAGGACTTCCGAGAGTCATGTTAATATCGACGAATGTCTTTGCATGCGTTAGTCCAATTTAGCAATTCCTCAGCCGGAGACGCTCGTTACTCTTTTTCCTGTTGCTCTAAATAAATGGTCACTTGACCAAGCAAGATCAAGCCCTCTAATAATTGGTACACTCATCCATCTATGCCTTCGACTTTGTTATTGGCGGAATATTCCACGAAAAATATTTAATAAATTTGGCGGAATCGCTGACGCGTTCGTTATCATTTTCGCAAATCTCTCTTGTTATCAACAACAAATATATACAAGTACAACTTGGCAAAAATCACGGATAAAACTCGTTTTTCTTTGTGTAAGCATATCTCTGGTGTGCATATTTGTGTTCGGAGTGTACTCTCTGGGGCCTATCTAATTGAAAAGGTCGTGTCATAATGACTATTGACGTCACAAAGCAATTTTCTGCCTACCAATTCCGACGAGGATATATTTTCAATTTCTATAAAGACTCGAATAATAAAACGCCTATTCTGCCTAAAACTTGTGAGTTGTGGGAACAATAACGATGCTCGATTATTGCTGTTTGATGATTTTCTTACCGCTCATTACATTATTTTTAACGGAAACACACAAGTCGTTCGTTCCTTTATAACGACTTTATTATTATCATTGATCGATAAAGATTTTTTCGTCAATCTATCATTATTGCAGTTGAAGACTGAACGTCGTGTGTATGATACGTCTTATCTAAAAACACCTCTACATAGTAACAGAGAGAGTTAGATACCGAGGTTATACTTATAACAGGAATAAGGAAGTTGAATTATCATTATGAACTTGTACTCGAGTAATTGCGTATTTGTGTTTATCTCGTGTCTAATACATTTATAGTCCGTTTCATATAAGAATATTGCCGGTGATAAAATTGTTGGGGCTTCATCATTGGCCAATTTTTATGTCATACTATTACTAATAGGCGTAATAATGTAATCTCAGTTTTTCCATCAGACTTTCAGAGTCGCATCTCGGAAAGGATAGCATTTACATTCGTAGTTGCACTAATTCCATTGGCCGGATTTTGAACATTCATTTCGTCTATGAAATTTGGTTTTAGATGACCAAATTCTCGCGATATAATTAGATGAGTGAATCTAAAAACGACAATTACAGATTCACCTCTTAAAAGTGACGCGTATATTACATATTGCCCAGTGTGAAACGTACTTTTTCTACAGACTCTGTTAAGTTGCCTTTTTAACATTTGACAGCTTCTTGAAAAATTAAAAGGTCTTTTTCATTTTATGAAATAAAACGAATTAACAGCGCGTAAAATGAATTGACAGTGCGTAAAATAATACGTTGAATAAGTTTCTCGTTTTTGCCTACTTTTAATAGTCTGTAGAAAAAATAGTGTTTGATATTCATGGTAAAAGCCTTTATTATTGTTCAAAGGACAAGAAGCCACTTTCAACACTTTTATATCGAAAATAACTGTTTCTACTCTACAGATGTTCAGATAGAAGTAGGCTTTTCAAAATTCCTAATAGCTGTTTACTTTTTTGTCACCAGGGGCCAATTCATGAATCTACAATGAATTGTAATTGTAAATACTGCGCACACGTAAAATGAATGACAGGGCATAAAATTAATGACCAGTGCGTGAAAACATTGTTGTCCTATTTACAACAATAAAAAAATAATTGACAGGAGTGTGTAAAGTAACTCGCTAGCTATTCTATTAAATAGCTAATTTCCACACATTTTAATAATATCTGTAGAAAAATAGTGTTTGATATTTATGTTAAAAGTGTTTTTATTTGTTCGAAGGATTGGGACACTCTGTTGCGCATCGTGTACCAAACGGTCCCAAATTCAGCCTTCACACAATAAATTCAACCTTTTCAACCCTTATATCGAAAGTTACTATCATTTCAGCACCGCCAATTGCTGCTTCCTCACACGACACTCACATATTTGGTCTAAAAAAGTATTAAGACCGGGTTATCGCCAAAGGTTATCGATTGCATTTCCATTCGTGCGCGACTACTATTACATTTTAAAATGAACTCCAAAATAACGCCACCAAGAACAATTTTCGTCCGAACGAAACTCGTTAGTCTAATGGACGCAAAATTACCGGGATGAAATGATGATTTTGTTTGTTCGCCGGTCGTCGTGTGTTATGCCTACCGTTCGCGTTGACCAGGGCGACTTTTTTGATTTCGGTTTGACCGATTTTCGCGTGGTTGCCGTCCTGGTGGTGGTGCTGCTGCTCGCCCTCCTGCGCGCTCTTGAACGCCCTGACTTTGCCCTGACCGCTATGGGGGTTAGTGGCGGCCGCCTCCCCCGTCGGCAGTTTCCGCTTGCGAGACGGCCTGGTCGCGGCGGCCGTCTCGCCGCCCTCGTCGATTTTGAGCGTGCTCCAATTGAAGTACTCGGCGTCGTTGTCCATGCTACCGTTCCACGAGTGGCTCGAGCGAGTGTTGTTCGGGCTGTCCTGTAGCAAAACGTCCGCACCGTCGTACAGTTGGTAATCCATAATAGGACGGGGCGGGACGCTCCCCCTTTGGCCCTTCTCGCCAAAAGCGCGCTCTATTTTCGGGGGCGAACCGTCCCTTATCTAAACAAAAACTAACAGGTATCTCTCCACTACTGGTACTGCCAAGAGCGGGGCTTTATCTTGCTAAAAATTGAGTCCGGTCGTCTCGCTGGTCGAGGTGCACGCAAACGATTTTTAGAACATAACAAAGAAGGAGTTGTACAACTTCTTAATGCCGGTGGTCTCTCTCTGGCGATGGTTTTGCAACAGGCTATTGTCGATCGTTAACATCTTACGTTGCAAGTGGTACGATTCAAAATCCATTTAAGTCACACGTTTTTGATTTTTTTTTAGTGGGGTGGTGGTCCGAGTCTCTCGAGGGAGGACTCGCGTCCCTTCGGTCCAAAAGGGTTCGGCGGCGCGAACACGACCAATTTATCAAGGGATTGCCGAACTTAGAGCCGTCTTGGCGAATCCGCACCGGGAAGCGTCTAGTTCTTGTGTGGGGTTGCAATTCATTCGGTTCTTTCTCCACTCGATGGTCGGATTTTAGTGCACGCACGACAACTCAAAAATACCGTTCGCCAGTTGACCGAATCGACAGCAGTGCAGCGCCGTTACGAGACGACTCAAACTGACTGAGAGACTGTTGGAACGGCTTGTTCCATCGGTTGTTGAATTACTTTAAATTAGGCTTAATTTACACAATGGAGATGATAGTTTCGACGGTTATCAACGTCTTACAATGTTTTATGTTATACGAAAAGTACGAAGACTATTATTTGCGATGATTGCGTGTGTGTGTGTTTTTTTGAAGATTCGAGTTATTATTTGATCAAACGGAGAATATTTCGATCGGCTGATTTATCGTTATAATTCGTTCCCTTTTCTTTTCCCTTTTCGGTATCCAAAAGCCGAATCTTTTTGGTAAATGAAACGAATTTGTTGACGGAGGTTTCAAAAATTGCAAGTCCTTGGCGTTGTTGTGCTCAAATCTTGAATGCATTCAGACTCTGTAAAAAAAATTAATCTTGTTACAAAGTGGCCGGATAATGGTGCTTTTGCTTCATACATATGATGTGAAATCAAATAACAAATCTTAAATAGGTATACAAGGTGTCCCGGAGTTCCACCGACAAACTATAACCAATACATATCGTCAGAAAATATGAAGATTTGACTATTTTACTTAGGTAAAAGTTGTTGGTGTGAGAAGCTAGACGGCTTCAAAGTTGAGGTAGTAAACTCGGATTTTATTGAAAAACTCCAAAACCGCATCTTCAACAATTATGAAACTAACTCTAATGTCTCCCCTTCATGATAGCCCGCAAGCGTTTATGAAATGAAGAAAATAAGGTTGAAGTTTGTCGGTGGAATTCTGGGGCACCCTGTATGGAGCATATGAAAAATTCAAGAAACGTACAATTTGGCAATGTCGTCCATTTGAAATTTTTTTTTTCATTTCAAACAAGCAACCACATAATTCAACAATCAACTTAATTATCAACTCATTGAAAATCATTTAGCAACATTACCAAATCGTACTGTTCCAAACAGTTTGAACGAGCTTGTAGAACGTTTCAAAAATTAATTATTTGCCAATAAATAATACACCATCGAGAAAATGTGCCATTAACTTGGTAGGTACCGCTTTATGTATTATCAGTAAATTATTAGGTAATTTTAATTTTATTTATTGCAGATGGAGTAAAGTCCTTGAAGAGGACGTATCGATCACTATATGCTGACGTAAAATACTACAAACACAATCGATAAAAAATATTTATTGCAAATATTTGTATTACAATTGACACATTTTATTAGAGAATAAAAGATACAATGGATTTTCAAGAAATAGGTAAAGCAGTTGTCGATAATTATTTGAGCAAATTTTCATCATGTTCGATCTAAATAATACATCAGTATCTTGCTCACCGCAAGTGAGTAAATACATGTTAGGTACGTTACCTTGAGGGATAATCAAATTATTACACTAATAAATTATTTGATGCAGTATTTATTAAGAGTAATTATTTGTATAAGAGTGTGATCAATTGAATTTTTTTCATCGAAGGTGTGTTTAGAAACACATAATTTGATATCTGGAACATATTAAAACAGGGCCGTTTCATACTCGCGTTCGATCTGAATTAATCGTCAAACACAGTGAAATGCCTCAATTTACTCATTTGAACATTTCATTTTTTAACATTTTCCAGTACTGCTTAACATGTGTTTCCAAAGCCATATTTGATAAAGAATCCAATAATTGATCACTCTGTATGTGAAGTGTGTCTTTTTGTAGTGGTTTTTGCTGTACAAAACACTGCTGTCGTATAAAATAATAACGGATAAAAAAGAATCACATCACATACAATATACAGGGTGTCCCATAATTCGATCGACGTTTTACTATGAATTCCCTACTACATCTTGAGTTGAAATACCTAAGAATCAGGGAATAGCGAGGGCGTTAGGCTATCTTAGTTTTGAAGTTATTCTACTTTGAAGTGAACCAAATGAGGCATTTATTGCAAGAGTTACACATAACAATTTTACAGATTTCAGAGGTGCTAGGCCAGCTAGTTCAAAAAAATTAAAGCATGTCTCGAATTTGTTGTCAACTTCTTGAGGCATGTTTTATTTTTCGCCTAGCAACATTGAAAATTGTAAAATTGTTAACTGCAACCAATGCTGCTTTATTTGTTCACATCAAAGTCTCCAAAACTCAGACAGCCTGATTCTCTCGTTTTCCAATTCAGGACCTAGTAGGAAACTCACAGTAAAGCGTTGATACTCGAGCTATGGGACACCCTGTATACATATACAAAAATGTTTTTATGTACATTCGTGGAGGAACACCAAACAAACAAATTAGGAAGTACACTTTTTCACAGACGTAGAATTTTTTATTGAGACTATTGGGAATCGATTAACTCTAGGTGCTAAACAATTGCTAGTGTCACATCGGCTCTTGGTCCCATAATGCTAACCTACTGGCAAATCTACACGTTTGGGTCTTTTATATGTAATGAATAAGTTGGATGCAGGCCTACCTACGTTATTACATACGTTTTTAGACTAGCGTCACACATCTACGTAACTTCATCCGTGAGCGAAACTCTTTTAGAAATAGTCTGTCTAGTGACGTTTGTTTCGCTCTAAATTTACACCGATTCATATTTTACACTCACCCGTACCGACATACAGAGAAGCGATGAACTCGAAACACTTCAGAAAAATTAAGTGCAACATTTCCGTTCGAACCGTTCGTTCTGATATCTCTAATCGTACAACAATAATACAATCAGATTAAATACGCCGTAATAATAAAATCTTACTGGCGGATTAATTTGGCGCATTCCTCTCGCAAAAGCCCGGCGAAGGCCTCGTAGTGGTGGTTCAGATTGGGCACGACGTGGATTTTGCAAAAACTCCCCAGACCGCCATTGGGCGACCTGATCCCGTAAAAGACCCTCTTAACTCTGCTGTGTATCAAAGCCATGGCGCATGTAATACAAGGTTCACGAGTAGTGTAAACAACGTAATCCGTACACAAATAAGGTCCGTCGTTCGATGTACCAGCGAAGCCGAACTCGATGTGAGGGAAGTCGGCTTGGACTTTTCGTAAAACCTCGTCCTCAAGCGGATTTTTACTCCAGACGCCTCCACCTTGGGTTTTGGCAACGTTATCGATTGCCACCATCACGGAATGTTGGGTTGGGTAATAATCGGTCGTCTGATCATAACCAACTGCCACCACGGAGTTTCTGCTCGGATCTGTCACGACTGTGGCGGTTTTGCTTTCAGCGATTTTGCAAATTTTTACGGCGATTTTCATAAACTCGCAGTGACTTTTCAAATCTTCCTCGGTTAACAAGGTGTTGGTGACCAGTTTTTCTAAATACGGATTCGAGTGAAAATTGCACGGCCACAATTTATGCACAAATTCATACTGTTTGCGAATTTTTGGCGGAATTCTTGCCACTTTCACTCTCCTCAGTTTGTCTTCTAAATTGTTATAGTCGAAATTTTTCTTTCTTAGAATATCGAAAATGTCTTTTTCGGTATAATCTTCGGCGAAAGATATTAAAACTTCCTTTTGTTTGACTCTTTTCAGATGCATCAATTCGGGAATCGGTAGCTTGGCGTTTAGTTCGAGTACGATTTTCGAAATGGTCTTTGGGTTTCTGATCGTTCCCGCATAAGCTTCAATTAAAGGTGTTTCTTCCATGAGCTCATCGGGTAAAATTGGTTCTAATTGGATGTCCAGCTTGATCCTCTTCGGTTCACTCATGTTTTTTCATAATAAATTGGTTGTTTATTGGATATATTAGTCCGTTTATGGACACTTCTCCGCCACTGGTTTGAGTCCCACAGGTATAGCGGATCCTCTTCGTGAATGACCTGATACAATTTCGCACATTACACTTTTTACTGTCGGCAAATAAATTGCAAGTAATTATTTGAAACACAAAACCAAGAAAACGTGTAAGTTTAAATTCTACACTATGTAATATGAAAAGTTTCCAGAGCTCTAACTTTTTTATTTTTTGGCCGATTTCAAAAAATGAAATAGTGCATGGTGTAAACTCGCGGTTACAATTGTTATCTCGATTGTTACAACAATGAAAATCAACAAATTCAACAGACAGATAACTTAAAATGTATGTACGGAGGGATCGAATAAATTCTACATAAGACGTGGCTATGACTATCAATTGTCTCTTTTACAACTATTGGAAGAATAGGGACAGAACTAAAGCCATGGCCTCCCTCTATGTAAAATGTATTCGATCGCTTCGTATAAGCACAGTAGGTCTAAATCTTTCCAGAAATCATGACACTTGACTCGAAAATGTGAAAATCAAAAATTTTTGCCAAAATCCGAGCAAAAATCCTACAGAAAACTTCGGAAGCAGACTCTTTAGGGTGCTAAATCTGAAATACGCATGGTCCTTATACCTATTATTATTCCCATACGTTCATTGGATCATGTTGTTTTTAGCGGTTTTAGGCTTATTCTTGGTGATGATCAAATTCGATGTTTCTATAGATATTTAATTGAAATTGTCAGTTACTCTTCATATCCCCAAAACAAACGACACAAATACACGAAATTAACGTAATTACTGTTTTTCCAATATTCTGATTATTTAGGAATGAGGGCGTTAAAAATATTGCGGTTAGTATACGAACAAACTTTTGACCCAAATTCTGAGCTTTGAAATTTGTATCGAAAGAGATGTCTAATAACGATTTAACTTTGATGAGAATTGAAAAATTGCGATATTCCCTCTTATTATTTTACAGTACCTATGTACATAACCCAATTATATCAATTCAAGTATTTGATAGAAAAGGAAAACAAGCGCGTTAGTCGGTTATTATTTACTATTTTCGTTAATCTTTTCATTTTCAGAAATGTTTACCATCATGACGTACGTAGTCTAATTAGTGAGAACATGCAAATGAACAAAAAGCAGACATCGTGCCCAACGGATCCTAAGGTATTATTAAAATAGACTCTCATCCTTTTAATTAGCGATTTAACACGAGTGATGTAGATATTAATTCATCCACGTGCGGATTTACTTTTTATCTGATAAATTTCTTCAGCAAGATTTGAGATCGGTCTACTTTATTATTATTTATTAGAGATCGCCAGCACATACGACCGTGTGTACAAACGGGTTTTCTGTCGAGTTACCCATGACCATTAGATAAACAGTGACAGAGAAGATATAGAAAAAGCGTTTTCCGCGTACTAGATGGAAATATGCAAATTGTTGGTGAAAAAATCGTTTAGAAATGGGGTCTATTCCTGCATAGCGACTCATTCCTGCATAGCAACTCATTACTGTATGATTTTTATTTATTCACTATATTTATTGGTACATGATGTTATGTAACAGGACCGAAGCGTGGATGACTTCCAATTCAATGTTTCAGGCTGGTAAGGAGAAGAAAAATGGTAAAATATCGGTAAAAACAGACTTATTTTGAACCAACCTTTTTAATAGGTATACACTCTGCGGAGCGTTTTTCGTATTTTTCTCTTGACTTGGACGGTAATAAAGGCGTCGAAGCTTCTAAAGCTGCTTTTAGAATCTCTTCCATCGGGATTTTTCGAGAGATTTTCACCAATTTCAACCATTTTCCACAGTTTTTTCTGACTGATTACAATTTTGAAAAGCGTAACCATAGATATGTAGGTAGTTTTGTTCAAAGCTTTCTATTCATTTTATATTTGACGAAAATGCATTAACGTGATTTTTATTCAAATTTGCACATTTTCCCCCAGTACGCGGAAAAAAGTTGTGTGCAACACGTAAGGAAACTGCATTTTTCCGTTCTCGGCGACACATTTAAACTCGGCTGCGCCTCGTTTAAAAAACGTGTGCCTCAACGGAAAAATGCCTCATTCCTTAACTTGTTGCACAAATAACTATTGTACACACGGTACTCAAAATATGTAACCCGGCGCCACTTTTGGCGGAAAATTTTGACGTTTCAAAAATCAGATCACTTGATTTTTGATCTTCAATATCTTTTTCAACTTTTATTGGTAGCCGCATTCCTTGGGTTGGAATAGCGACTTCAAAATTCAATTATACTTTTATCGCGGCTATCAGAGAATCTGGTTATGCAAATTCTGATTTGTTTGTAAAATGATGAGAGCTGTGTCGTATACACGCATGTATTACGCCCAAAAAATTTTCGAGGAAATACGAAAAAGTGTCATCGGTAGTAATTATGGGAAGCATGTATACCGCTTTATTAAAAGCGTAATTATTGTGTCCTCGAATTAATCAAAATCGTTTAACCTTCGCTAACTAATGTCAACACGTCCAAAGCCATTATTTTTCTTTTTAAAAATTCCGTTCGCATAATACCATGTCTCAGCGCTATGGTGTTATGTAGTTGATGGCAATTCGCAAACTTGATCTTCTCTACAGTAAACTCTAACTCACCCATAATACGCTATACCTACAATAAATAAATATGGATCACGATCCGAGATCCACAGACGATTTGTGTACAATATTAGTCTACTGCTTACCTTATGAGATTGAAGGGCTGTATCCGATCAGGTGAGACTTCTTGGCGATCACTTTGGTTTACATCAGAAAAAGCACGAAATTCTTGTAGGGGTCGAACACTTATTCAACATCGGATAATGGTGTAACGAGGCGAAATGTGTTGATTCAGGTGGATTGAATGCGACAAAATTTTAGAAATGTATGTGCAGTGTGTAGTGTTTTTAGACGTCTGTGGTATCGAACAAGAGGGGACTTCCTTGCTATCAATACAACAAGCTCCATCTACCGAAAGTTTCTCGTACTAGCATAATCAGCTGAAATGTGTTCATAAAATTTTCTGGACGTCACCATGCGTAAAGTGTAAGAGAGAAGGATTCATGAGCTAAAATGTGTAATAGGGTAATAGAGAGACATACGTTACCTGGGTACGCCTTGCTCATTTTATGAACGTGCTTTTGCTAGATAAGAGGGAACAGAGGGAACTTTAAAATGAACGTTCACTTTTTGATCTTCATTATGCAATTTTATTCTCGATTTTATTATATTTTACGTCAGTCACATTGATAATTACAATAATTCGTAAATAACCGCTCATTACAGTAAAAAAGTTCATAAAATATTATGTTACAGTAAAATATAAATATTTTATTAAGATAATAAGGCTGGTGAGCTGATGCTTTATTCACGCCTAATAAATCTAATCAATCACACATCACATATCAGATAAATAGGTACGTATTTTACAACTAAAATTAAGAAATCAACGAAAAATTAAGGAAAATTTAAAACTCAAAGAATACTGAACTTATCATTAGGAATTATGCTCGGAAATATGTATTAAAGCATTAGCGTTATTAATTATCCCTAATAATTATTTTAATGTAATTATGTATTTAGTTACTATTGTATCAAATTTAGACCGGATTAGGTTATACTATCTACATTACAAAATGTATAAAACATTTTGTGCATACAATAAATAATAGAAATATTTCGTTTATACACACCTACCAAATATGTACAAAAGTGGCAACAAAAGTTATCGAAAAAAAAAAACAACAAATCAGCTGCTAGTTCTAGCTGCTCTCATTAATGAAATAGGTACATTAAAGAATAGAATAAAAACGAGGCATGTGGGAGCTTGACTAATCTGACACTTTTACGATTGATGATAATCACAGTGCGCCAAGATCGCGAACATGAAGACATTGTGTTCCACGACCATGAATCACTTATTTATTAACTTGTTCTGTATAAAAGACAGGTGCTGGTTCCATATGTGTGACACATTTTTAATAAAAGTATAGTAAGTATAGTCTTTCAAAATGAGCCACAAAATGGTGTAATAATCAATGCGATAAATTATTATTTCGTGAATAAGGTGGAGTCTATAGTGGATAGGTATAGTAGTCGAGGCAAGACTGCAAAATACTGGGATTAAAAATTGCTATCACATCAGATTTTATAAAAATGCAGATAGGTTTCATACCGTACATTTGTACCAATTTTGTTAATAATCCTCAAAAATCATAAAATAGTCCTACATACATACGTACATACGTATTTTGCACGTGGATTTGTTATACGTATAATACGAATGATAACGATAATAGTAAAAATAAGATGACAGAATAAAATGAGATCGTGTGTACAATAATGAGGCTGATGCGCTGCGTTGGGCAATAAATATCAATAAAATCCTTATGTAGATGCCTAAGATTGCCCGGAATCGACGATGATGATAAAAGTGGGTGCTTGAATTGAGCACGATATAAAAACCCTGAAGAGTCTTCAGCACTCGAACTCGTTCGCGGTGATGGCGTTCAGGGTCATCATGAGCCCCTCCAGGTTGGCCATCTCCTGGTTGAGCTCCTCGGTCGAGTGCGACGGCTGCAGCCTCTGCACCTCCTCGGCCGTGTGGGGCGGCGGGTTCGACGGATTTATCCTGGACGGCGGCGTGCCCGTCGGGGGGGCCGGCCCGCCCGCCGGCGGCGCCTTCTTGAACGGCGACGAGCTCGGCCGGACTGTAACTGGAGGTGTCGATAAAGTCAATCCATGTACCGACAAGTGAGAGACTGGACACGACTCACGTCAACGCCATGTTTGGTCTCAAAACCAAAAACTCAAAGAGAGACAGGATATTATCACGCCATCTCTTTCTTTTAAACGCATTGTGATTAGTCATTTCAAACATTTTGACTAGAGATGGGTTTTGGCCCGGAACGTTTCATTTGTTCCGTTCCTTCCCGGAATGATTCGGAAATATTCCCGGAATTTTGAATTCTCAAATTTTGAAAACTGTTTTTTGTGATATTTCGATCCGTCGGATCAAGAGCTTCAATTTAATACCAAACACCCTATACAAATACAGGCTGTATCTTAATTGCTGTCGAGAATTTCAGGGGGTGATTCTTCGTCGAAAAATATGAAAAAAAGTTCGTATTGGCATAGGTCCTAAAATGCTTCCCTGCGGAACCAGCGGTCCTCAAAGTTGGCCCTAAAAAAACTTTTTTTTCGAATATCTCCAAAACCATCATTTCAGGAATAACAAATTCAAAAACAATCAGTTCCAAAAAACAATAACTTGTTCTGCACAAAAAACGCTGGATCAAAAATGATCAATTTATGTAAAACGAAAACTTCATGGAAGATTAGGTAATGATTGTAAATACTTATGTCCGAAATGACCATAATTCATCATGAAATAATGATTCTTGAATTCCTGATTGAATTTTACACGTGAATCCTAGTCGACTATGATGAGAGTTGCTGAATGCTCATACACGTACGCAATCGGAAAAATCGATTTTTCGCGGAAACGGTCGATCCTAGCGCTATGACTCATGAGCACCTTTTTTGCATGTTTTTGACCAACGAGTCTCACGCTGCAGTAAAACTTCCAAAAATGTCACCCAATAAAAAGTTGTGAGAAATTCAAACTTACGACTCCCCCAAATTGTAAGCTAATGGATTCTCCCAAATTCGTCGAATGCATGAGATGATGCAAGATAATATTGTGTAACTCTCTGCCAAATTCAGTTTTTCTACTAGGATTGGTTTTGGAGATATTCGAAAAAAAAGTTTTTTTAGGGCCAACTTTGAGGGCCGCTGTTTCCGCAGGGAAGCATTTTAGGACCTATGCCCATATGAACTTTTTTTCATATTTTTCGACGAAGAATCACCCCCTGAAATTCTCGACAGCAATTAAGATACAGCCTGTATAGAATCGGGGGCACTAGAAATGAAAAATATATAAAATCGCGGAAAATTCGAAATAGTACAAATTTGAGTCTGTATATCTCAAAATGATAAACTATAAGCACACCAATTCAATAATTTAATGATCATTTCTTCGGTTGAAAGAAAACTTTGTTGAGAACCACTTAAATGAAGGGAAAAAAGAGCAAATTGACCTAATTTTTTTTTGTTAATTACGTTTTTGATTTTGAGTAGCTACTATATGACTTTAAGTCCCTTTTCCCTAAAATAGGTCTCGTACTCGGTCTCATATTTGAGTTCGTACTCGGTCCTACGGTCAAGCTCGTACTTGGTCTCATACATATTTTCATTATTTTCAGTAATTAACCTGTTTCCAGTCAAAACTTGAGACCATAACGCACATAAGTACAATAGGAACAGTTGTTTCCACTGATATTTACAAGAAAATACAAGTTCACACACAGTTTTATAATGACGTTTGTGAAAATTCCCGGCAATTTATGAAAATTCCCGGGAATTTGGGAATATTTCCGGAATGTTTCGAATGATTCCGATTAATGATTCTTCGGCCCAATCATTCCTCCCGGGTTTATTCCCAAATTCGGAATATTTCCGAACTGGGAATAAACCCGGCGACCCATCTCTAATTTTGACCAAACATGACGGACCAATCAAAATTAGTGTCCAGTCTCTTACTTGAGGGTCTCTAAATCCCTGCGGTCTTGACAGAGACGAGAGGAAAATTGATTTGTTCGTGCACCTCAAATGTGGACCGGTCCGTGACCTGTCACTGACTGGTTTCGGATAATTTTTTGCGCAGAATCGACTTCGGATAAGTTCGTGATCGGTCAGAAAGTAATAACGAGAAGTTCTGACCGTATCCATATCACAGTCGGTCCGATTTCTTCAGTAGCGGCCAAAATACCAAAATAAGACCTTTCTCGAGGAGATTTGTAATTAAATTTTGATTGTTTTGTCCATAAAAAATTTCCAGCAGTTAGAAAAAAAGTGAGCGTGTTGACTGTTCTTCGACAGAACGTTTCTAGCAGTGGTCGATTGAGCTGTGATTCAAGTGATTTTTTTTGAGTTTTTCACTTTATGCGGATATGATCGAACGACATAATAGGTTTTAAGATTATTGATGTAAACATTGTAAAAATTTTCAACTGTCAACTTTTGTAACTGCGCATGACATACTATCGATCAGTGAAATCGAGCGTCGTGTCCATGGTGAATGAATATTAGGTTGCATACGTGGGCCTGCAGTTTTCATGTGAGACTAAAAGTACTCAAACTATACATTCACCCCAAAGAAATCACTTCCCGTCATAAGGAGGTTGAATTATCTATGAATCCAAAATTTCACATTTTTTTACTCGGCGATTTGACTTACACTTTCCGATACCACCCCAATTCAAGGGGAGGATGAACCATGAGACGGAAGATTGAGGTGCTACATGAGAGACAAGGATGGGGGTAGATTTAGTTTCCAGAGTTTCTCAAAAACTCGCGAAATTTTTTTGATGCGGCTTTGGCTCTGAATATAAATACAGCATGGTTGTAATTGAATTTGAGGCCCAAATTGAGCTTTGAAATGTGGTGGTTATTGGTTGTTCTCATAATGTAAAAATTTCAAACATAAATCGCCTTTTCAAAGGTAAATTTACATTCAGAGCCAACAGAACAATCCTCTTTCAATTGGCCAAAACCGCATCGAAAAATTTTCGCTAGTTTTCGAGAAACTCTGAAAACTAAATCTACCCCCACCATCCTTGTCTCTCTCATGTAGCACCTTAATCTTCCGTCTCATGGTAAATGCCCCCCTTAACAATAAGTTTTTTTTTCAAGATTCCTTTCCTAGGTTTCTGAATTTCAACCACAAAATTCTTAATCGGGCCCACTGTGTATTTTAACGGTTTGCAAACAGTCAGAAACTAACCAGAAGGTTCCTGCAAGAACACCGGACTGTCAGTCAGAGACTGGTCAGAAAGCAGTCCGTGCCCTTGCCAGAACTGCTCCAAGACTGTGCGCATGCGCTGTACTACCGAGTGCATCCTCTCGCTCTAGCGCGCGGGTTCCCCGTTGTGCGAGAGTGAGAGGGTGGGGAAAAGGACTGCACTCGATAGTACCACAATAGTACATTGTGGACCGGTCCGAAACTGCTGCACGAACAAACCCGATTATAGACTTACCGATGTGTTTCGGTTGCGGGGTCCCCGGCGCCGATATGGGCGGAGGCGCCGGCACAGTGAAACTCTTCAGCGGGTGGCCCTGGGCCTGGACGCGTTTGCCTCCCTGAGATTCGGCCAGTACGCTCATGCCGGGAGCGTAAGCGCTTCCCGGGGGGATGTGTGCCGCCGCAGGCGGCTGACTACGATAAAAATAAAAACATTCACGAAATCCGATTGGGGATTTTTTTATACTGTTTTCGATGCGTTGTTACGGCTGAAGTGGAACTTGATTGTTTGCAAACGAACTACAGGGTGCCCCACAATTACCGGATGTCCCGATAATGGTGGATTCCGTAGCTCATTTGAAGACGAAGACCTTTATTCAATTTTTCCAAGGCCCTAATATTGATTAGCAAATGAGGCGTTATTAAATTCCAGCAAGAATCTACTCCTTCAATCTAGGTTTTTATCATGCTCAACTAAAATTCCGGTCATAGAAGGAGAATGAACTGCTCTAACAATTCGAAGTTGATACAATGTGCCAGTTTTTGCAGTCAAACTGAATTTCCAAAAAAATGTTCAGCATTCACTTGTTTTTTCAATTTTTGACAACTCGACAAAAATGTATTGAGGTTTTCGTCATTAAATGAGCTAAGGAATAATATAAAAACTAATAGAATGAAATGGTTTGAGATCAAGCAGATCATTTTAATATGTAAGTACGGTGCGATCGAGAAAATTTCACATAAAGGGAGGCTAAGAGTATCATTCTGTCTCATCTGAAAGCTACTAAACGGGTAGCGAGACAATTATAATCACAGCCTCCCCTTATGTGAAATTTTCTCGATCGCTCTGTATGAATTTTCTTTGCAATCCCATCCGTAGACATACTTCATAAAAAAATAAGTGGACCAACCTTAGTGTATTGTGAACAAGAGATTCATTCCATCCTGACGGATTTAAGGCATAAGGATTCTCGACATTTTGATTGGGAACAGGCATCGACGAACCGACGACACAAGCAGGATCAACTGTCACGTGAGCACGTGGCATGTTGTACTGAGTTCGCGGATAGGACGGCCTACTCGACGGCGTGGAATCCGAACTGGACTGACTCATGGAGGTCGCAGTCATCGGCGTGGCTATGGCTGCAACAGAAGCACGAATTCAACGGTACGTCATTACAGAAAACTGCACGATCGACAGCACGTATGGTAGTATGATAATCGGAATGTGAAACATCGATATAAAGCACAAGCACAAGTGATAAAGCTGGGTACTCACGTTCCCTGGGCGGCTTAGACTCGACCGGTAAGGAAATTATTGGCTTTGTTTTGACAGTGGGTCTTTTGCATGACTTATCGTCTGGCGGGGAAACACCTAAGTGCGGCATAAAGCAGTGAGTAATAAAAGTGCGTAAATTAAATTATTAAAAAAAAACAACGAAAATAACATGCGAAAATAAAAAATAGTATATTTCTATGCGCAAGAGAAAGTTGGCGATTTTTTCACGAGAATCATGTTTGCGTCATGAGCAGCAAGCTAATAGTTTGTATAATCATATTTTCCGACGTCCACATTGTAAAGTGTCACTTTTCATAAAAATCTTGTGATTTCGTTATCCAACTTGGTTATTTCATTATCGCACATTAGATTTCACTCAATCTAAGCATGAAAATCGATTTCAAATTCTTACAGTTATCATTTTTATTGTTAATTCATCCATGTTCATCGCATATTTGGTCCAAATCGTTGAATATTGTGTGGTTTGCCATTTTTAACACAACTAAGCAATTTTTCTTTTTTATGTACATTTAGGTTGCCACTTCAACTTCAAAATTAATTATGACAGTAGTAAATTTTCTTTCGTTTGTATTTATGAATTTTTGAACGTAATATTGGTGTTAAATGTTGTGGACGTCGGAAAAATTGTATACGCAACTTGTCGGAAAAGTTTATTTCGCGGCTTGTGGGATCTAGCGCGAAATATTGCATTTTTCCGACACGTTGCCTAATTCACTATTTCGATATCAGTGTTAAAAGTGGCGTTTTTCGTGAGAAGGAATCCTTTGAATAAAGAACACTTTTGACATGATTGAATATCGGACACTATTTTTTTACAGACTCTATTAAACGTAGGTAAAAACGAGTAAAACGGGTAACAATTTACGCGACTTACTTTACGGACTGTCAATTCATTTGACGCATTGGTAATAAAATACAAGTTTTTTAACGGCTGTTAGAAAGGTTAAAAAGACTACTTTCAATAGAGTGGATAATAAAATACAAGGTGTCTCGTAAATGTGTGTACAACGCGCTACCACATATTCATGAGGTCAAAATACGACGATTGGGCCAAACTTACCTCTATACAAAGTTGCTTCCTTAGGGAACTAGAGGGCGTCAAAGTTCTTGCGAAAAAAAATTATTTTTGCAATATCTCTAGAACACTTTCATGAATCGCCATGAAATTTGGTATGTGTATATGCATTGGTAAACGGGTGTTTTGGATATGATTTGCATGTCTGTCAACATTGCGGAAGTGGTCAAAAGTGGGTCATCCAGTTACAAAAAGGTCCAGAATTTTTTATCCGCTTAATCCACACACTCAAGTTTTTTTCATGAGGAAGCCACACTTCTTTCCAATTTTTTTCGTGTCTTATAAAATTTTGATAACTGTAATGGTTTAGGCAGAAAAAAATAATCTTCAAGACAACATCAGCGATAAGAGCCATTTTTGTTACAAAATTTAGGAGGCCGTAAAGAGCGGGTGGCTATTATTAGAGTTGTCATTATTGATTTTGACAAAATCATCTCACGAAACTTTCTTTTAACAAGTCAGAAGACCGGTTGTCATCAGTTTCTAAGACCGTGATGTCCTTCTGCATACCGGCCGGATGCAGGATAAATGTTAAAAAAAAGTTTTGTGAGATAATTTTGACAAAACCAATAATGACAACTCTAATGACAGTTTTAATAATTGCCACCCGCTCTGTACCGCCTCCTGAATTTGAAAAAAAAAATGGATCTTATCGCTGATGTTATCTTCAAGATTATTTTTTTCTGTCTAAGCCATTACAGTTATCAAAATTTTATAAGACACGAAAAAAATTGGAAAGAAGTGTCGCTTTCTCATGAAAAAAACTTGAGTGTGTGGATTAAGCGAATAAAAAATTCTGGACCTTTTTGTAACTGGATGACCCACTTTTGACCACTTCCGCAATGCTGACAGACATGCAAATCATATCCAAAACACCCGTTTACCAATGCAAATACACATACCAGATTTCATGGCGATTCATGAAAGTGTTCTAGAGATATTGCAAAAATAATTTTTTTTCGCAAGAACTTTGACGCCCTCTAGTTCCCTAAGGAAGCAACTTTGTATAAAGGTAAGTTTGGCCCAATCGTCATATTTTGACCTCATGAATATGTGGTAGCGCGTTGTACACACATTTACGAGACACCTTGTATATGTGGAAAATCCGATATTTCCCTCTGTGTAAAAAAATGACACATTTGTAATTTTCAGCCAAATTTTCGAATTTTTCGTATCATGGCAAAGCAAAGAATTCTAAAATAGTGAAAATCGCCAATATTAATTAGGTTAAGTTATTAGAGCTATGTTTTTTCCAATCGTATTGAACCAAAAATTTCAAATTACAAGAAAATAACTGGAATTTTATTTCCTACCGGATAGAATCCAGCGAAACAGATAAAAAGCAAAATAAAAAACCGAGGCATAAATCAGTCCGTGAAAATTTGTACCCGTATTGCATTATTGCCGAAAGATCTCGATTTATTGCCAGTATTGCGTAAGGTTCAGGATAAAACAGGAATCTAGTTTACCGATTATTGCCCAACCTATTGTCGAAAATGCCTGTTATTGCCCTGTATTGTCCAAAATTGACACGTACGATTGGAAAAATAAAAAATATGTAAAATTCTATTGTCGACCGGAGTTATGATTGTATTTAACTCTTGAACTCACCAACATAATTAGGAACGTAGGTGCGCTTATCTAAAGAGTTGGAATGGTGGGGCTCGTGCGTGTCGTACTCGTTCCCGCCGACGCTCCGCGGCAACGTCATCACCCCGCTGCTGCTGGCGCCATCTGTGTTAGATTGGCTCTTCTCCAGCGCCTTCAGCTCCATCTGGTCGTGATGGATCCACAGGTCGGGCGGCTGCTTGATGTTCTGGGTGCCCTTCTGGTAGCCCTTCTTGCTGCGGTCGGGCGACGTGGTCGTGTCCTGCCGTCGGCAGCACAGGATCGCCGTCACCGCCGATATCGTTATGACGGCAATCACGCACCCCCCGATCAGGAGGTACAGCATCGTGGGGCCGGAGAAAATCCCTTTACCGTCTACAAATAATTCCATAACTTTATGAAGAAATCGAACATCATTTTAATGTAAATAAAATTCTATAATAAATAAATAAATTAAAAATGATTACCTAAATTGTCCCCAACACTAGTCCTGGCATTACTCAAAACTAGTAAAATAAAATAAAAAGAAAGAAAATTAAAAAGTTCAACTAAAAATCGAAGAGTTGACCACTCAATTGTAAAACGTACAAGACTCAAGAATTCCAAAAGAACTTCTAGAAGCCTCCAATTCAACTAACGAAAAGTTTCAGCCACTGATCAATTCCTACATACTGGGTGAGTAAAAAAATCATGTCACTACTTCAGGGACGAATTCTCCTATCTAAATAAAGAAGAAATAACCTAAAAGTTGTAAGTCGAAAATGTATAATAGATACAGGGTGTCCCATTGAACATTTTCACTGCATTTTTCACCAAGATGACGTTTCAAATCGAAAATAAGTTTCAAATAAAAAATTAAGCCTATGATTTTTAGCTTTCAAAAAAGCTTTTGTCGATTCCTGTATCTTTGGTAATTCCCCGTATTACAATTTTTATTAGAGAGAATGATGTGTTTTAGGGTGTCCCTAAACTTCACCGACAAACTTTAACCGTATACAGATCCTCAGAAAATATGACGAATTGACCAATTTTACTTAGGTAGAAGCAGTCGGTGTGAGGAGCTAGACGGCTTTGAGGTAGTAAGTACGGTTTTTATTGAAAAACTTCAAGACCGCATCATCAAAAAACATGAAACTGTATTACTTTCTCATCATGGTAGCCCTCAAGTGTTTGCGATAAGAAGAAAATACACTGAGGGGAGGATGGTAGGATGGGGTCCTCCTAATGTTGAATTGAGTAAATTTTCATTTTTTGGTAACAAACTGCAAAAGATAAAAGAAAATCAACAAAAACTTTTCTGAGAGCTGTTACAAGCTCGCAGCTTCATTTCTTATCTGAAACTTTTTCTCGAATGTTGTTGTTATGCATCCGAAAAATGTACTGGAAATGTTAAATGTGACACCCTGTATCTATGAAGCATTTGCGGATCATAGTTTATAGGAATTTTTTCTCTTATATTGAGCGCGCCATTTTTGTGACACCCTGTATGTATACCTATAACTAAATTATTATGACAGTTTCAGTGAAATTGGAGGAGTGAGAGAATGATGAACTTTTCTTAGGAATACCATCTGACAATTCTCAAGAATAACTCTTGGACTCTGAATACCAAAAAATTTCATGTCAATTCTCAACAATTCTTTTGAAATTCTTCTTAGAGACTTCTTAGAGAATATACACAAGAGTTCCCTCGAGAAATTCCGATTGGGTTCTCGTGGAAACCCAACTGCATAGAACCCCCATTAACGTTATTGGTGGTCAGCCCTTTCCGAACAAAAAATCAAAATATCTTGAAGAAATCAATATACTTAATAATAGATAATCAATACTCACTTTGGCCGGTTCTAAATATCACCACATTGGAAAAAGGTCCATAGCCTCGACTATTTCTAGCCTGCACTTTAAAATAATACTCGGTGAACGGTTTAAGATTAGTCAAAACGCTCGAGTGTTTGTCTCCTTTAGCTGCCTGAGCGGACCATTCTCTATCACTTTTAGTTTTGTTGTCTGTATACAAAATTACATATCCTGCAACAGAGAAAAAATGGAGTAAATCCACAATTCATCCGAATATACACCCAATATTGCATCAAATGAGACTTAAGCTTTTACCGCAAGTTATAGAAAAAATGTTCTAATGAAAGTTTACCAGTCTGTAAGGTGTGCTCTTGGGGATACCCAACTTCAAAAGTTGGTTTTCATTCGTTAAAATAGAGATTTTGAATTTATGATTCTTCGCTAAAAAATGTCACGCGCTTCAAATCGAAATATTTTTTAAACTGAAGGAGCTAGCGTAAAAGTTTCTGATAACGTCTTGTAGAGCGTGAATGTAACTTCAAGAGCTGAATATCAAACCGGAATCCACTTCCAAATGTGCAGATGAATTTGTCATTTAGAAAATGTGCAAAACTTTGAAAACATCAAATGACACCAATATCATATTTCTCCAGGTCAAGGAATGCAAAATTTAAAGCTCTACCACATTGCTGCGTGTTTGTTTTCGCTAAAATGGACCGTTTACGAATTACATTAGACGCGGTACTGTAATGTAGACTTTCCTAACGTATTGTTATTCATTAATCTGAAAAAACTTCGTTAACGTAAAATTGATGCGGAAATCAAGTGGTATATCAAGTTTTGTTGAGTGAGACAATGAGTGAAACCAAGAGTGGAACCAATAAAGGACGATAATCAGTATATTATGTAGCTCGTGGACAAAGAAGTATGCTTTGGTCAGTTAATTCTGACACTTTATCAATTATTAACCAAGGTAGAGAAGTTTGCTCTTATTGCCAAACGGCACGTTCATATCCCGAGGGGCAATCTCTACCGTGGTTAATATACTATGTTCGAGACTATTTTATTCACTATAATGAATACTAGAACATTAATTCTCTTCTTCGTTTGGCATTTTATATGCTCAGCAGGCGCACACCACTGAATTGACACCGTTGACAGCAAATATTATTGACCAAGGTAGCACAAAGGTCAACTTCACTCAGTCAATGATAACATCTTCTCGAGCTATTAGTGAATAAAAACATTCAACATTTTAAAGTTTATCAGAATAATGTGTTGAATAACCTATGTGAGAAACCTAAGCGGTCGATTTTTATCATCATTATTGAACAGTACATAATAAGCCATGTTATGGTCGCTGAACCAAGGTAAATGATGCCATTTTTGACATTATTATATACAGTGGACCATAAAACTACTTTTTCTACAAATACTATGAAAAGTCAAACTTTGCGATCAATTTTTAGGGCGCAAAGGAGGTGATTCGCGCCCTAGGGCGCAAAGTTAATTTTTGCGCCCTAGGGCATGGTGATTCGAGTAAGATTTTTCTGAAAATCTGTGTTCTACTAGAAAATTGATTCATTAACCAACCATTTATTTTCAAAATTGAACGTATAATTGGAAACTTCACAACCATTAAAATTAAATGCAGGAGATCATTGTCATTATCGTCACTTTCATCACCCACTTTAACAGATTTTAAGCGATTTTCCGAAGATACACGGCTTTTTGGCACAATTTTTTAACGGCGCACAAAAATTGACGTGAAATGCAAATACAAATTTTGTTGACAACTTCTCCATGGATTCGAATAAATTATTCACAATGCCGCCTGCTCAAAAAATTATAATTTCTTTGAAAATGAATGCGTGGTAACTTTTTCATAGTATTTGTAGAAAAAATATTGTGTGCACCTCTGGCGCAAAGTATCATTGGCGCTCTCGTCGAGATGCAGCCCTCGGCTGCGCCTCAGGCTGCAACTTCTCTCCTCGAGCGCCAATGATACACTTTCCGCCCTAGATACACAAATAACTATTATACACTTGTTTCTTATGATCCAGGAACTTTTGTCAAAAAGGAATCATAGACATAAACAAGGTTCATACGTTCAAACGCTTTGTTTACATTTGGTCATTTGCGTACTTAAGACACTAAGGGCCGATCTTTTCATCTCCCAGTTAAGTTTATCCGGCAGTTAAATTGGTTGATTTTCATTGTTGCAACAATAGTAACCAAGGTATTTAACCGCCAGTTAAACTTAACCAGAGGTGAAAAGATCGGCCCTAAGGGTCAAAAACACCGCTCTCACTAAAAATTTAAGTGAAACTTAAACCTTAGCAACAATTGTTGTCAAAAAACGTAGTCAAGGCTTAAGCTCCGCTTAGGCCCAGTATTTCTACCTATGGTTAACCTCCAGTTAGCTGACTGGAACCTTAGACTGAATAATAGAGGCTCAGATTTAAAGTTACAGTTAGCTAATCTGGGGGTTAACCAGAGGTGGAAATGCCGGGCGCTACACAACACTAATAAAAATTCAACATTGCACAGGCTGCCAATTTTAAATATTATGTCAAATCGCCAAGCGTTGTGATCCTGTTAGGTACGCAAAGGCCCAAATGTAAACAGAAAGCTCATGCGTAAACCATGATTCTCTGTAGACTAATTTAATTTCGGTCGACGTAAACGATCCCCAATTCCCAGTCGACGCAAAAACTAAATATTAGCGATCGCTGTAGAGTCGGCAAGAGACCTACCTGTAATCCGTCCAGTACTGACGTTGGGCGGCTGCCACGTCAACTCGACCAGGTCCGAGTCGCCGTCCTTCAGATGCACGTCCAAGTTGCGCGGCGCCACGTTCGGCGCCGACTCCCACGTCGAGTTCTGCACGACCATGCTCCACGGACTCTCCTTGCCGCCCCTGACCAGCTTGACGGCGAACTCGTACACCGTGTTCGGCCGCAAATCGTCGAACATGACGTTCGTCACGCTCACGTTGACGTGCCGGCTCTTGGGCGCGTTCTCGGCCGTGTACTTGACGACGTAGTGGCGCCCGTCGCGCACCTGCTGGCTCTTGCTCAGCGTGTTGTCCGTCCAGTAGAGGATCATCGACGTCGAGCTCAGCACCTGCGCCTGAAGGTGAAAGTTCACCGCCGTTAGAAAAAAACTGTGAATGGGGGAGAAAGACCGCGCGCTCTGCCTGTAGGGGATTTTCGGTTTATACTTCAGCAACTAGTTTTCAGTTTGGTTTTCATTTTTGAAAATCCAAAAAGCATATCGTGCAAGCGGGGCATGAAACCTTTCGAAAGTTAGGTTAAGATTCGGTTATCAAAATCTATGGCTTTGAGCAGCTTTGAGTTTGCGGTGACAGATCGTAAGAATGACATTTGATGGAAAAGATGCTTCATTGTCTGAGCAATTTCAAAAATGTCTACCCGTTCCAAAATTTTTAGGGGGGCAAGCACTTTACAAGCGCACTTCAAGCAGTTTCTGGCGCTCTCCAGTATCACTAATGGGTACTTTTAGTATCCCGGTAGCACAGTGAGGTGAAAATCACGTCATTTTATGTTCATTGACTAGAGAGGACACCGCGCTGCCGCTGCCGCGCGGTGTCCGTAGTTTCTTAGTTATTGTGCATATCTATATTCTATACAGTATGTCCACGGATGGGGTTTAAAAGAGGAAAAAAATTTTTATTTCTGATTTTAGAGAAAAAAATATTCTTGATAAAATCGCCTGCTTGCTCTCAAACCTCTAAAACCCATTTCGTTTTTATTTCAACATGAACAGTTATTTTTTTATTGAATTTTATTTGAAAATTTTGGACTTAGAAATATTTTTATCTAGAATTAATAGAAGTACCAGTAAGCGAAACCATAGCGCAGAAGTTGACAACAGTCAGTCATCACCAGCACAAGCTCCCGTCAGAATGTCAGAACTTTGACAAATGGAGAAAATACTGATAGCGAAGATAATAAATGCGATGCTAAATCGATATTAAATCGGTACCAATTACGGTGTGACCCTGGCGCCCTACTTATTGTCCAAGATTACATGAAAATATAAAATAAAATAAGAAAAAATTCAAATCCATAGATGAACCCCTCTTCAAATCTCATATTCAAACAATGCTGACACTCTGACAGTGACTGTTACAAGATTTTGCACCATGGTTTCGCTTACTGGTACTTCTATTAATTTTGGATAAAAATATTTCTAAGTCCAAAATTTTCAAATAAAATTCAATAAAAAAATAACTGTTCATGTTGAAATGAAAACGAAATGGGTTTTAGAGGTTTGAGAGCAAGCAGGCGATTTTATCAAGAATAATTTTTTCTGTAAAATCAGAAATAAAAATTTTTTTCCTCTTTTAAACCCCATCCGTGGACATACTGTATATTTCTATGAAACTATAAACTGATAATGACAACAGCCAGGGTCTACTAACAGCTGATTGACGCGGGACCGTGATATTCCGCAACGCCGAAACCTCAAGCGGTGGAATGGAACTTTTGGTTTGGAATGTACGGAGGTGAAAAGGGATAATGTTACAAATGAGTGCAAGTGAGATATCGTGCAACTCGCTAGTGTATCTGATCATCAGCGACCAGCGTAAAGGGGGGGACTTCCTTCGTGGGCTCACCAATCAGAATACGTTTTAGGACCTTACGCCGCTAATTTCATGGAGTTACGGTTTACGAGTTACAGACATCAACTTTATTAAAATGGATATACGGGGTGTCTTTGAAATACGTGTACAACGCGCTACCACATACTCCTGAGGTCAAAAAAGAACGATTTAACCACAATGACCTTAGTCCAAAAGTTAATAATAAAAAAGTTACAGGGGGTTGAAATGAAGATTTTTTATTCCATTTTTTTGAATAATTTGTCAAGTTCTGGGAATAATAATTCAAAAATTTGTACACGAGGGTTTTTTGGTACGGGGAATACTTATTTAGACTCGGTTTAGCTGTATTTCCTAGGGGGCGCTACGTACGCTACAAGCATTTGCAAATGACAGTCTCAACTTTTTCTCTCTTCAAATACCGATGTTCCAATAAATGGAATCGACTGCTTGATGATTTTACTCAATAAAAGTTCTCTTGTTTGATGTCGCTACGGTCCACCGTTTTGGTATAATTTATTCTTGAATGGTCAATTTCACTCAAAAATCGCACCAATTTTTGGGGTAATTTTTCATTTTTCTATTTTGACTTCAGGAGTATGTGGTAGCGCGTTGTACACGCATTTCAAAGACACCCTGTATGTCCCGATTGCGTCATTTTCAATTTCAGCATCTTTTCACGTCAAAAATGACGTCCTATTGTCACACCACAAAGACGTAATCCTAAGACATCATTTTAACGTCATTTAAAGACTATTAAATTTAAAATCTTCAAGTATTGTACTTCTTGCGTTGTATCACAGCTTAGGTAGAGACAGTTGAATCATGTACGTGCGAAAAAGTTTACCCAAAGTGGATGTAATATCTGGACGTTTTTGACGTGTATACGTCTTATAAATCGGTAGAGAGGGGATGGCTCCGTATAGAGGTGCATTTGTTGAAACCTTCGGCCGTGCCGCGTCACGAAAAGCGTGAGCGGCAGCGCACCGCGTCTACAATCGACAAGCGGCTGGCGCATGGGTTGTTAGTGTGTTAGTCGACTACCACCAGTATTAGAAGGATTTTAAATACGCTACCATCGGCAAGCGAGTTTAGTAACCGACGTATACACGTCGAAACCTTGCGGTTCAGTCTCTTGATCTGAACCTAGTTTTTTTTTCGTTCCACAGAAATCCGCATGGCAATTGATAGATGTCACCACTTTATGTGTTGGTAAGAGGAGAGGTGGGGTACACAAAACACAGGTTAAACTTTTTCCCATAAGGATGTTTCAACTGTATTTACCCAAACTGTGGTTGTATTGAATATATTTTTGTTGTTTGTGCTAGAGGTCTCAAACCCAGTTAGCTAGAAACCCATTCACCATAATCCTTGTGATTGCAGATGAGACCATTGGACTTTGGTCATCGAGATCAAGAAAGATGATCCAAATTGCATTTTGTAGAATATATCAGCTTTATTCTGATGATCTCAGTCAAAGAAAGCGAGATGCGAGATATAATTTGTAGCGCCACCCACGCCACCTCTTGTCTGATCGACGTCATAATACTGTCATATTCCGGTCATAATTATGACGTCATTTACTTGGTGATTTTTGGTAAAATGACCAAAAAATGACGTGAAATCGACGTGACTGTGCTACCTGGATAGCGGCTACCTGTTCTGGAATGGTTCGTCTATTATTTGAGGTTTTTTTCAAAAAACGGATCCAAATGTGCTCAAAACCGAATAATGATCCAAAATAAAGATTCGAATGGACCATCTACCCCAAATCAGTGCTACTGAACATCTTGAACAACAACATTTTTTTGTCCTAATGTCGATTCTCACCTTCACGAAAAGCGCCATCTCATGAATAAATCCTAAACTAGCTCGATTTCCTCCTCTCCTTGTGTGTCTTAATAATCATAGTTTTTGCTTGTACATACCTTAAGGCCGACCGGCGTGACGAGGGGCGCCTGCGGTTCGGGCGGCGGCTCGTGCTGGGCGGTGGTGCGGACGGTCGCGTAGATCGGCGCGCCGGCGCCCATCTCGTTGCTGGCGCGCACGCTCAGCACGTACTCCGAGTTCGGCTCCAGCCGTTCGATGATGTAGTTGCGCGTCTTCTCGTCAAGCTCCTGCGAGTACATGTCCGGGATGCCCTTGCCCCAGCCGAGGATGTAGTTGCGCACCTTGATGTTCTGGTTCTTCGGGGGCGTCCACAGGACGTACAGTTTGTCCGATCTCGGACGGACTATACGGAAACGACAGTTGTGTTATGTAAAACTTTTCAATTCCAAATTGGGACTAAATGATAAGCCATCTATGGTCAATTTGAGAATGATTTGTCCCAATTTCAAATTGAGAAGGTATAGAGACTGGAAAATATGCACAAAAAATAGATGGAATATCGAGTGAAATATGCATGTGGCATATATGTATATTGGTGTACGAAAAAATACGAACATACAGGGTGTTTAAAAATAGGCGACCCTCGCGGTCGCTGTGATGTCTGTTAGCTCGCGGAGAGCCCGAAAGTCTTTTTTTAGAAATCTCGCGAATAACTGCCATTGAGGCGTTTGCGAATTTCACTCGCATTTTTTTCGGATACCAACTTAAAATTTGATTTTTTCAAATTCAATAAAAATGGTACATTACGGAACGTGCCGGAAAAGTGCGATATTTCCTTTTCACTGTATTGCACCGGAAAATGTCTGGGAAAAAAGTTGTTCGTCTTCCAGGGGAGAATCGTTTCCACACAAAACTTTCTCTAACCACTCACCCCCTAAGCAGGGGTTGGGGGTAAGGTGGAATTTTTAAATGACAACCCCCATTTTTTATTGGCTATTCGAGTTTCCCGATTGGAAAAAGACATCTTTTGTCTAAAACATTTTTTTGTTCGGTCCCGTTCTTCGCGAGTCATGGAAGGGAAAAACTTGAAATCGAGACTGCGAAATTCACCTATCATCCCCGAATTAACGCTTTTTCTCTGAATTGCACCAGAAAACGTCTGAAGAAACAGTGGTTTGTCCCCAGACATTTTCTGGTGCGATGCAGAGATATAAAGTTATTGCGGGGTACCGGGGTCTTTTCAACACCTTGTATAACTTTAACTAGTTACGAAAAGAAGGTGTTTTCCGCACCAGTCATGGAAGTTATTGAACGAGGCGAAAGCCGAGTTCGATAACACGACGTGTGCGGAAACACCGTTTTCGTACGTGTTATTTACAAGATTTTATCTACAACCATTGAAAAAGTTGACTTTTAGACTTGTTTTTGGGAGCCCTTTGCATTTTCCGTTTGGAAATTCAACATAGTAGGTTGGAGGCAATTAACGCCAATTACTTTGGATATGTGTATAAATAAATCAAAAATTAAAACTGAAACGTCGTCATTTCGATATCCGATATCGAAAAGAAATGTCAGTGTCATTTTACCGCACCGAGTGCGATAAAGAACATCATTTCGATATCACTTTGACAATCGAAAAGTAAACTTTAAACAATCGTTGTAGATAAACGATTTTTCCGACGTCCACATCACTTTAACACCAATATTACTTGTAAAAACCATGTAAAAACTCATAAATGCCAAAGAAAGAAAATTGACAACTGTCGCATAAATCCGCCATAATTAATTTAGAAGTTTGGTATTGCCAAACTAATTTTCATAGAAATAAAAATGCCTCAATTGCTAAAAATGTGAAATCACACAATTATTCAACGATTCGAACCAATTAAACGATTAACATGAAAAAATCAACGATAAAAATGATAAGTGTAACAATTTCAAATCGGTTTCATGCTTAGATTCAATGAAATTGACGAATTGTGCGATATTTAAATCACCAAATATATTATGTAACTAGTTTAATAATGAGTAACGTTTCAGGCACCTTGATTGTAATGAAAAGTGTCACTTTTCAATGTGGACGTCAGAAATCTCAATTTTTTCAAATGGAAACCTACATTTTGCTAATTTCAATGGATTCACTGTGAAGAATCAAGATGCCAAAGCATATCTATTCGGTTTATCTATCGAAATTAGGCAGCCCTCAAAAATTTTGGAAAAATGTCTCTCATGTTTGAAAAGAGTTACAGAGGTCTGTAACTTTCAACTATATCGTCCAAAGAATAAACAGTTGATATTGCTATGGAGGAATATTTCTGGTGTATGAATCCAGCATCAGCATTAACGGAAAATGATGTTTTCCAACTTAATTTTTCGACCACGGTCGAGAAGTGGCACAATAGGCGGTTTTCTTAGCTTTATTCTTTATTCGACTTTACAGTCACCATCATTGAGCAAAAACTCAATATGTACGACTATTCTGATTGGTAAGGAAGTGACACTGAACTGAGATTTGTCAATATTTCTGCCAAAGAGAAAGCGACAATTGACAGTTACATGTCACTTTGAGTAAATGCCTACTTAATAACATTGCTTAAAAAGGCAACGTCAATAATAATCACGAACCAACGAATTCTTCTGTACGATTTCAAATAAAACTGTATGTAACCTAAAAACACAAGTTTTACCTTGCAAAGAATTTGGCTTCTCCGGCACACTGCTCTCATCCAGATCGTTTTCGTAGGTTTCAGTCTCGACCCACTCCGTCGGCGGACTGACCCCCATCGCGTTCATGGCCCAAATCCTCACTTGATAAACCGACCCGCGATCCAGATCGTTCATGGTGTACCACCTCTCATTCGCGGGCGTCGTAATCGTTTGGCCCCTTTTCCCGGGTTTCTTGTACCGCAGCTTGTAGCCGGTTATTATACCGTTTTGGGATTCGACCGGTGGAGGTTCCCATCTCGCTATAATACTCTGAAAGAAAAATTAAATGATTGAATTGAATATGCTTTATGAAGTTTGTAGAGGAAATCAGTACTCACAGTGCTTGAAGCTTCTAATGAGACGTTTGTCGGCGGTTCCGACGGTTCCATTCCCAGCGTCTTGACGACCTTTTCTTCGGTCGCGGCCCCCGGGCCGTTGTGGTTGACCGCGACCACCCATATGCTGTACTCGGTGAAAACGGACAGTCCGATCAAGTCGTACTTGGAATCTTGCGTATCGATATTGTGCTCGACCGACGAACTCGTCTGAAACACAAAAATTCACCGTTTTTTAACTGGAACAAAAGAAGGTACACATATTTATTTATAGTACATTTTTAGCGGTATGGTAACCGCATGCGGGAAAATGTTTCAAATGAAAAAGAAAACCCACCCTATAGACTTTCAGAGATATCGCGATTTTTGTGCGGCTGATCAAAAGAGAAAATATTGAAATTTGAGGGTTAGAATGGTAGATCGTATCTAGAGCTCTCAGATGTTTCAATAGGTTTTTAGTCTAACGTCTACTGTTCCACAGATATCGCGACTTAAAATTGCAGTTTTCCAGGCAATACTTCCGAAAGTAGAGAGTAGTAAGAGTAAAAATGTATTGAAACAATAAACCCCCCTTGTTCTATGCTATCTTTTTTTCTGAGTAATTTTGTAGTTTTCAAATTTTAGTTTTCTGTTTTCCAATTGGCTGCACTAAAAACTCATTGTTTCTGGATTCAATAAAGATACAGAAATAGACAGAAGTTTTTCTGAAGACTTTTTCTCAAATTTTGTTGTCATGCCTACGAAAAAAAGTATTGGAAATGTTAAATGTGACACCTTGTATCTTATTAAGGGTTTGTAGACCACAGTTTATAGGAACGTTCTCTTATATGTATGTATGTATGTATGTACTTGAGAGTGAAATCGGGCCTCTGATGCGCCATTTTTAAGACACCCTGTACATAATTTTAGTGATTTTCATGAATTTTACGTGCCACGAAATTGTTCGCAAAGTTTTAGAGGTTGTGATCTCAAAAATAATATATACTTTTTGGCAACAAATTTTTAAAAATTAATGGTTCATTATTGACCATACATACCTATGTATTGTTCCTCATACTCGTACATACTTTTAAGTTTCAAATAATTTCGATGTAGGATTCGGTACAAGGATTGCAAAAGTTTTTTGGTGTCTTTTAATAAATTTGTGCAATGTTATAGCTGGCGTTTTTTATCTCTGCCAACGGCCGCGCAGAATCCGATCGATTCTTCGGGTGAGTTCGGGATTTCGAGCTACAAACTGCACGAACAGTGGCGTAACACAGTGAATAAAAAATCATAAATTGGAATAACGAAGAACAATTTTATAAATTTAATAAAACAACATAAGAATAATTAGATTCAAACGTGGTAGATACATACATCAGCTTATTGTAGGTATATAATTGAGTTTTTCTTATTTTTATAACCGCATTTCAATGCAATATAATAAGATACCGCCGCTACTGAGCAAGTTTGAAAGCCGCGCGAGAGGCGTTTCATGTTTCCATGGTTACGGACGAGTGCGCTGCTTGGCCGTTGGCAGAGATAAAAAACGCCAGCTATAATTTTCTGTTTTCAGTTAGTTCCTCCTTGTAACACACATAAAATTTGTCGAAAACTGGTGAATCGAGAGGAACTCATCAATTTATACAGAATTTCTAGAAATATCTCCTCGAAATTCTAGACCATTAATTATTCTCAGACAATGGCAACTAGGGCTGTCAATCCCGGGATCCCGGAAATCAGAAAGAGAGAACACTTGGGGCCTCGACAAAATTTTACTAATATTTTTGTCTTGGAATGCCGTCAGGAATTCGCCATTACCGGGTCATGCGGTGATTTTGGGACACCCTGTATCTATACCACACATATTATAATATCAATATTCTTATACGTTCAATAAAAAAAATATAATACATAACCTCGATATTGCATATTTCCGTAGCAACCGATCCCGGGATTGGAATATTCCTCCGGGATTGACTGACAGCCCTAATGGCAACGTATAACGTATGTCAGCAAGTGCAAAAATGTTGAGAATTTCCAGGTCAATTTATGATATTTGTGATAGAGGAATCATCAATGAGTTGTGTGTACAGGAAAAAGACCAGTGGTTATTCATCCCGTGCGTTGTTTTCTTACCTCCATGTAATAGACCGTATATCTGAGTATCTCCCCGTTGGGCACTTCTGGTGCTTTCCAACTGACGTGGATCGTCCGGGGACTAGTCGCATCCGCCGTAAATTGTTGAGGCGGACTGGCGACGTGCTCTTCGGGCTGGGTGGTCACCGTCAGACTTTCGGACGAGTTCCCCAACCCCTCGGCGTTTATTGCCACGACGCGAAAATGATAAACCCTGTTCGGCGATAAATTCCCAATGTTTATCTCCTCTAGGCGTGATCTGGTCGTGTTTTGGACCCGCTCCCTGTGAACAAAACAGCGTCAAATACAATTTTCGGACGAACATAAGATCTGTGGTATAATAGAGAACAGAAAATATTCAAATATGTATACATTATAATAATAATAATAATAATAATAATGCTTGAAAAAGTGAGATTCATTCGAATTTTAGAACTGTTTCCTTTTTTCCTAATTTCCGTTTCATCTTGCCACATTCAACAAGGACAAAAATTGTGAACATCTTTCAAATTGAAAAGAACGTCCGTCATATACCTAATCTTTTTTAAAGGATTTTTAGAATCTTGCATGTTTGATACAATTTTAATCATTTTGAAATATTAACAAAATAGTTTAGATGAAAAATACTCTGGAATTAAGCGGTTTTTATTGTTTCAAGACATCTATTGTGTACTTTCGGAAATACAAAGGTCTCGACAAAGGTCATAGTGTTCATAAGGTTTTTTTTCTGAGTGCACATTTTTGAATGTTTAGTGATTGTTCTTTTACGGGGTGTCTTTGAAATACGTGTACAACGCGCTACCACATATTCCTGAGGTCAAAATAGAACGATTTAACCGAAATGACCTTAGTCCAAAAGTTGATTATAAAAAAGTTACAAGGTGTTGAACTGAAAATTTTTATTTCAATTTTCTTGAATAATTTTTGTCCAGTTTTGGGAATAATTGTTCAAAAATTGGTACACGAGGGTTTTTTTTGGTACGGGGAATACTTATCTGGACTCAGTTTTGTTGTAAATTTTAAGGGTGCGCCACGTACGCTACAAGAATTTGCAAATGACGATCCTAACTTTTCCTCCCTCAAAATTACCGATGTTCCAATAAGTGGAATCGTCTGCCTGATGATTTTACTCAATAAAAGTTTTCTTGTTTGATGTCGCTACGTTACACCGTTTTGGAACTATTTACTCTTGAATGGTCGATTTCACCCAAAATTCGCACCAATTTATGGGATCATTTTTCATGAAAAACACATTAGGTTGAAAAAAAGTTAATTTCATTACTGTTTTGCTAAGAACAAATCATCTGACGAAAAAAGTGATGAAACTTCCTTTTTTAAGGGTTCATTTGTTTTTCTTGAAAAATTTCCCCAAAAATTAGAGCGAATTTTGGGTGAAATCGACCATTTAAGTGTGAATAATTCCAAAACGGTGGACCGTAGGGACATCAAACAGGAAAACGTTTATTGAGCAAAATCATCGGGCAGTCGATTCCATTTAATGGAACATCGGTAATTTGAAGGAAGAAAAAGTTAAGACGGTCAGTCGGAAATTCTTGTAGGGTACGTGGCGCCCCCTAGGAAATACAGTAAAACCGAGTCCAGATAAATATTTCTCGTACCGAAGAACCCTCGCGCACCAATTTTTGAATTATTATTCCCAAAACTTGACAGATTATTCAAAAAGATTGAAATGAAAATTTTCATTTCAACACCCTGTAACTTTTTTATTATTAACTTTTGGACTAAGGTCATTTTGGTTAAATCGTTCTAGTTTGACCCCAGGAGTATGTGGTAGCGCGTTGTACACGTATTTCGAAGACACGATAATCGATTTTGAATTCATTCTGATAAAAATAATAGAATATTATTAGGTGAGCGTGTTTTGGTAGCTTTTATTCGCGAGTTTGAAAAACTTACGCCACGAGCGCTAGCGAGTGGCGTAATTCAAACGAGCGAATAAAAGCCAAAACACGCGAGCTTAATACTATGCTTTATCCACTCCAAAACAGTTAAAACGGCTCTCAAAAATTCGCTCAACTTTCAAATTTCATTCAAAACAGCTGTGACGGACAGAATGTAGTGTTGTCAGATCGGCGCGGATTTGTGAGCTGCGAACAGTGCGAAGGGAACTGTTATAAGTGTCATACCTTCATTCATAGCTCTTTCTGGATATTTCAGGTATCTGGTATCTCCGGAGCCGTTCCTATAAGCTCGTCTCCATTTTCACTATCACTTATATCATTCATATACATATTTTCAATTAAACGATCAAGTAATTTTCGACACTCCACCACTCGTAACAATTATTCAAACAAATTGTCGCCATTTTTGAATGTCAATTTCGCGATTGTTGCGCTGTTGGCAATTGTACCTGAAAATCGCTCTATTCTGATTGGCCACAGCCAATGCAATAATGATCCCGTTAATCGCTGGAAATGTCACTTTATTTCATCGAACTGTGATCTATATCAATAACGCCACCCATTATTACCAAAAATTTCTAATAATAATAGTATGATTATTATCTAGGAGTGGATAAAAGGTAGTTGAATGGTAGTTGATAAGTACTTCGTTATGTAATAGCATGAACAGAGAGAGAGAGAGAGAGAGAGAGAGAGAGATAGAGAGAGAGTAACCATATTTTACATTAGGGGTGGCTATATCATTATCGTTCTGTCTTGATTGATAACTAATGGAAGAATAGAGACAGAACGATGATCATCATAACCACCCCTTCTACAAGATTTATTCGCTTTCTCCGTATGATAAAATTAGATGAGTCTTCAAGTGTTATAGTATCTTCCATGTGCGAAACGAACTAATTGTTCAATCCCCCTTATTCACTAAGGGAATTGTTACGTAACAAGTATTGTTCGCTATTGCTATCAACAATTACTTACATTGTTGCTAGCAATAGACAACAATGCTTGCTACGTAGCAATTAATTAGTGAATAGGGGCAAAACGGAAAAACATAGGTATTTGTGACATAGGTACCAGAACCGACCTCTCCATCTTCTAGTTATTTATCTGCGTATTTAATTATCGACTCGCGAAAATTAATCCGCGCGCGATTTCATCGCTTGTGAATTAATATTTGCGCTACAAAACCATTTTATCGTTTCATTCAATGACGCGCATAAATAAGCTGTGGATGCGAAATCTGACGCATGAAATTGACGTAGAACGATTGTTGTAATTAGCACTTTTCAGAGCCTGCTCTAATTATGCGTATAAATATGGTCGGTGTGAAAAATATTCGACTTTGTAGTGAGGAACTAAATCGAATTTCAGTTCTAGTAGATTTTCACATGGTTGGCTGTTGGACACAAAATTTTGAATGTCTACTATTCTGCAACTCATTTCATACTTTTCGATGTCGTATCTCGTTACGTAGCGTTGATCATTTTCATCGTTTTCACCTACTTTTAATAAAGTCTGTAGAAAAATGGTTATTTTCGATATATGAGTGTTAAAAGTGGCTTTTTCCACTGCCAATTTACTTTTCCCACTGGAGATAAAATATGCCGTTTTAAACAGCTCTCAGAAACGTTAAGAAGCCTATTTTTGATAGAGTCTGTAGAAAAAATAGTGTTCGATGTTCATGCTAAAAGTGTTTTTTTTTGTTCGAAGGATTGAGACACTCCGCTGCGCGTCGTGTCTCAAATTGCCTCCCACAAAAAAGCCACTTTTAACACTTATATAAAAAATAACTATTATCTACGATTGTATAAAGTTGACTTTTCGATTGTCAATGTGATTTCGAAATGACGTTCTTTATCCTACTCGGTGCGGTAAAATGACACTGACACATGGCCAAAACCGCAACGAAAAATATTTTGAGATATCTGCAAAACTAAATCTACCCCATTCTTGTCTCTCTCATGTAGCACCTCAATCTTCCGTCTCATGCGACATGCTCACCTTTAATCCATACTACAGGGTGTCCCAAATTTCGATACCGATATTTTAAGGGTGCATTTGTGGGTGAAAATGAGTGAAAATAAAATAACCCAATTTACCTATGTCCGATTTTGCACGGTAACGGATGAGTTACAGGAAATCTATTCATCAGGAAGTGGTAAATACTGACCACCGTCACGTTAAATTGACAAAATTTCACGTTTTCGGTATCAAAACTGAAAATCTGTTTTTTTTTCGGCCTTCATGTTCAAGTCGATGTTGTAAAAGTTATTTAGTAAATAATTCACTTTTCAACTTTTACTTGAAAACAATAATCACGACCTCTATTATAATTTATAGGTGATAGGTGGTGATAGGTGTCTGCCACGTTTTCTGCTAATAAAAGTGTAATCTGCCCACCAGAAAATCTGCCCCAAAAAATCCTAGACATTTTCCGAGGGGTATGAATAGGTTGAGGATTTCGGTGTACAGACTGAAGGGTGTCTGAGGATTTCTGAGGATTTATTTGACAAAAAGGATGTCGGTGTACAGAATTCCGGGACATGATCAGAAATTCCTTAAAATTCTCAAGGATTGTTCCAGTTACCTCTTTATCGACCGACTCGTGCAACTGTCAAACTGTCATACCTTTCGCTCCCTTCCTGTCGATAGTACACCGAGTACGTGTGGATGTTGTCGGCGCGGACCTGCGGCGGCTTCCACCCCAGCACCACGAACCGCGCCTTCACGATCAGCGCCCTGAGGTCCTTCGGCGAGCCGGGCAGCGCGTCCATCTGCCGGCCGGACGAGTAGTGGTCGCCTATGAAAGGTTTGGGAGATGACGGGGAGAAAGCAGTTTGGGTGTCACCCAAGTTAATGTTATCGCCGGCCTCGCTGCTCTTCAGCGACGTGAACGCGCTGTGCGGGTCGTACAGATTGGCGCCGTCCTGCAGGTACTTCTTGCGGGACGACAGCAGGTGCCCGAAGTTCACGTCGCCCAGCTTGGCCGACGTTTCCGGTTTCAGGTGCGAGAAGAGCGCTATCGATTGCTCCTTGTCGAGCGGCACTTTCGGCAATTTCTTGCGACGCTTATTATTATCTAACATGCGCACAACGATTTTCGACAAAAACATGCGGTTAATTTTTACGAGGAAAAATTATAGAAGAGGGCACACGAACACACCAGAAATTATTGCAGAGGGAGTTTCGGTAACGGGAGCAAAAAGATCGGGGTGAAAAGAACAAAATCATCATGAGTAAATTAAATAAAAATAATCCAAATAATAGAAAAAAATTTAATAAAAAACTCGTACTAACCGGATATGACTTTCAAACTGGCAGCTGCTTGGATGTTTCCGGCTTCGTTGGAAGCGAAGCATTGAAATAATCCAGAATCTGAGGGCATGAGTCCCATGATCTTCAAATTGTGACTGTATCCGGGAAAGAAAAAGTCGAGTAATAAAACAAGAGACCTGATTTCGAATTTAATTACCCGTTAACGATTTGGTAGTATTCGTTGAAAATGATCAGTTCGCCGTTTTTGAACCACAAAATTTTAGGTTCTGGAACACCGTACACGCTGCACTTCAGTTCCACGTCCTTATTAGGTACTTCTGTAATGTCTTCGGGTCTAGTTTGGAATTTCGGAGGCACCTGAAATATCACAATCATGAGAAAAAATTACAAAACAACAGAGGAGAGACAATTTAAAAGCGCACAGTAAATTAAGATTTTGTCCAATAATAATTTACAAGTATCAAATGTACTGGAATGACGATCATTTGAAAATAGTTACTTATAATATTTCAAGGAGGAAAAGCGCCACTTTTCCGGCGAAACTAAAAGTTTGAGGGGTTGACCACCACCATCGCCTGATTTGGGGTGCAAAATTCCACAAAATTCCAGAAAAATTGACAAAAACACCTCAAAACTACTCTCAGATGGGACGAACAATTTAATCTCTCAAAGCGTTGTCAGCAGATGAGTAATGAAAAGTAGCTTCATACCGAGGGGTTGACCACTAACTCCCGGTATTTCCACCTCTGGTTAACCTACAGACAAGCTAACTGTAACTTTGAATGTGAGCCTTTATATTCATTTTAACCGGAATTAATTGTTACAGTCTAAGGTTCCAGTTAGCTAACTGGAGGTTAACCATAGGTGGAAATACTGGGCCTTAGTGATTTTGGTGTATGTAATTTTAGTAATTTGTTTTGTAATTATAGTAATTTGTCAGTAATTTTACTATTTTGTTTAGTAATTATAGTAATAATTTAGGAATTATTAGTAAATTTTGTAATTTATAGAAGTTTTTGGTAATTGGTGCACAATATTTCTAGGGGTAGTCAACCAATCC
This sequence comes from Salpingus planirostris, assembly GCA_949788335.1. NCBI lineage: Eukaryota > Metazoa > Arthropoda > Insecta > Coleoptera > Salpingidae > Salpingus > Salpingus planirostris. The sequence continues at coordinate 2,757,611 of OX460925.1, read as the reverse complement.
CTCGCTAAATACTATTTTTCCTTCAACATTGAAAAGGACCCCGTACGACTTCGGTGTGTCATATTTTATAGTTCATTCAATCCCGAATGGCAAAATTTCGAAGTTCCAATACAAATTTGGGTATGAACTGAAGAAATGACTATTTGTACACGTCATAAACAAAATTATGTTATTAGTTCGAACATTCGGGTTTTGAATAATATGAAAAAACTGAACGAGATGACTGATTTATATAAATAAATCGGAGTAATAAATTCGAAGGAGACACGGGTGAATGACAGTGTGAAATAAATATGCGAGTGAACTTTTTCAATTAATCAAGAAAATAATCAAATATTAATTGTGTGCTTCAATAATAATAATAATAATAAGACAGACTTATATGAGAGCCCAAAAGCAACATTAAAAAAAGAAGAGATTTACTGGATTTACTGGCAAAGTACGAAAATCTTCCAATTAAGCTGAAATAAAACGATACTTACTTGAACCATTATCGTAACAGAGGCGTCCAAACTATCTTCGCGATTCTCGGCTCGACACTGATAGGTCCCCGCGTCCTCTTCTTTAATTTTGGTCATCCTCAGGGAGCTGGTCGAACCGACTTTACTGAATCTGCTATCCAGATCGCTAGAAAAATTGATCAAATTAAATTCCAGTGAGAGTTCTTTTTCTTCGATTCCAAGACGCACTTCAAATCGATCGGGTATCCGTCTTTCAGCCACGTTATCGTGGGGTTGGGGTTGCCGTTGGCCGCGCAGTCCAACGACAAGTTCTGTCCTTCGATGACGATGGCGGGCTTCGGCTGGGCGATGAATGTCGGCGGCGCGACGTGAGCCGCCTGATCGTGGTCGACGTTCACCACCAACGTCGCCTTGTTGCTCAGTTTGAACGAACTCAAACCGGAAGTGTTGCACCTGAATCGATCAACAATATCGAAATGAAAAATCACCGTTAATGACCTGTTCTTACGAAGCAATTTGAATTGAACAACCGCCAAAAATCCAGTCGAATGAAAATGGTGTGAACATATCTGATCAAGTAAAGTTGACTTATACAGGGTGTCTTTGAAAAACGCGTACAACCATGAACGTACATACTTACATTAGTACAAAAGTTGATATTGAAAAAGTTGATTTGTTAAGTTTTGGGAATACTGATTGATTCATAAATTGATACACGAGGGTTTTTTCTTTTTGGTATGAGGCATGTATGGGGAATAGTAACCCGGAGTTTTGCAGTATTTCCTAGGGTCGCCACGTCCGCTACAAGAATTTGCAAATGACAGTCTCTTCTCTTTCTCCCTGGAAATTACCAAGGTTCCAATAAATGATGATTCTACTCAATGCCGTTATGATCATTGTTTAACTGTACAGTTCAACAGAAAAAAATTCTGCCTGTAAATTCAATGTTGGTAGACTGTTCTCTACCCGAATCCGACAAAGATGGCATGAGAAATGTTGCGCATTGCCATTGCGCAACTATACGGATAAACAATGCTACGATGCACTGTTTGGAACTATTTACTCTTGAATGGTCGATTTCACACAAAAATTGCACTACTTTTTGGCAACATTTTCCAAGAAAAACATTTCAGCCTTGCAAAAATAGGTGTTTTATTCTTAGCAAAACAGTGATAATAGTAACTTTTTGCCATGCTCATTTTGTTTTTCTTTGAAAAATTACGCCAAAAATTTGTTTGATTTTTGGGAAGAAAAAGTTAAGACTAGCATGGCGCCTTATAAAATACAGGAAGCTCGAGTTCGGATAAATATTTCCCATACCAAAAAACCATCGTGTTATCAATTTTTGAATCAATATTCCCAAAACTCAACAAATTATTTTAAGGAATTGAAATAAAAAAATTCATAGCAACACCCTGTTACATTTTATCATCAACTTTTGAACGGAGGTCTTTTTAGTTCAATAGTTCTATTTTGACCTCAGGAGAATGATGGTAGCGCATTATACTGGTATTTCAAAGACACCCTGTATAAATGGATTCTAATCAATGAATTCAATTTAAAATTGTCAGGTCAGCTTAATAGATTTTTCGGCACCAAAATTCGGTCCAGTTTTTAATTCACACGTTTCAAATAATTTCGTTATCAACTCGTAAAAACTGATTAAACAGTCTGAACGCTGAAAGATACGGTGCGATCGACAAAAAATCACATAAAGGTTGGCTATGCTATCAATTTGTCTCATCTGAAACCTACTAAAAGGGTAGAAAGAGAATGATATAGTCACAACATGGTCACAACCTCCCCTTATGGGAAATTTTCTCGATCGCCCTGTACAACATCAGAACGATTCAAGTTGACGAACACTTGATCTCACGCGATTCAACCGAGATTAATTCAACTCGTTTGAAAATACTTGATAACTTGAACGATAAAAGTGGAATCAGATGTTTACACAGCAGTTTTATTCATTTTTTGATTCACTAATGTTGAACAAAAAAATCATCTAAGTTTTTGGTCCACACAATCATATCGAAGTCATTTTCTTGGCAGTTATCGAATTGGAAAATACAACATCGAACGCCATTCAAGTTGTAGAAACAGTGTTTCTCACGCGATTTAACCAAGGTTCATTTCGTTTGAAAGGACGGACGTCTCATTATTTGAACGATAAAGTTTGAATCAACCTTTTGTGGAATCAATTGAAGTTGACCGATAAAAATGTAATTATATCACACAACAATTGTCATTCGTTATTTTTGTTGCCTCTTTAAATGTTGAGGATGCGTTTTTAAGCTCAAGAGGAAATTCCCCATTAAAAATACCTGTAGGAGCCCTGATCCGATTCGATCACGTCGTCGATTTCCAGCGAACCGGACGGCAATAAAGTCATGCGGAGTTCGTCGATTTGCAACGGCCTTTCGTCTTTCAGCCAGCGGATTTTCGGGGGCGGCGACGCGTCCACGTGGCATGCGAAATGCGCCTTCTGGCCTTCGTAGACGCTCGTGTCGCGGGGCTCCTCGTGGAATCCTGATAATCCTTGAAGAGAAAAAATGGCACGGAAATAATGGAGAGGCCTGCAATTACTCAACGTCATACCGATCGTGATTTTCTTTTTTACGTCGTATTATAACACGACAATCATAAATCTGAAGTGATGTCAGCGAGATGATAAGATAATATTTGCAATTTGACGAGGATCAATATTGGTCCAAGGAGATGGGCACATTTCGGCCGACTACCGTTATTACGGGACGAGGATTTTAGTCACGACTCGTTGAGATTTCATTAAAAGTTCTCTGGCTTTTTCTAATTTCATCAAGCGTGGAAAAAATCGTCTTAATCCTTTGAAATGTGCGATTGCGCGATGCGAGAGAGCAAATGAGGCTTTGGCCTGTTCGTACAATTTCATTTATTAGAATTTTCCTTCGGTACGGAAAATCGGATAAATCTCGGAGGTCTGCAGCTTAATTAAAAACTTTTCGGAGCAAAAAGAGAGCCTGGAGCACGACCGGAGGCTCAAATGTGCTCACAGGGTGGTTCAATTTAAATGACCGTTTTTGGACCAAGAAGAAGAAAAAATTGACTTCCGATACGGGCCCACAAATCTGTTTACACGATGTCAAAATTCGCGGCAGAAAGGTGGTGTTACAAAGCAAAAGTCAGAAAAACGCTCGGAAAAACGTCAAAATCTAGTTCTGCACTACAAAACTGAATTGACATCGACTGATGTTACTTATAAATGAAAATAAAATGGTTTTCAGAGGAGAGCAAGCAGACGATTTAATCAATAATTTTTGCTGTAAAATCAAAACTAACCCTATTCGCGGAGATTGCTGATCTTCTGCAGAATGAAGACGGTTTGTGAAAGGCATATTAAACGATGCGAAGAGGTGGTTAGCAAAAATTGGATAGTTTCTGAGCAGTGACAAAAATGCGTTTGAATAGAATGAATCAACTTTTAGGCTCTGATGGGCTCTGTCAAGTTTGAATACAGACACTTTCGATAACACTTTTTGAGCAGTAACGTTTTTATTTTGAGCGTAAAACCGCCCCAATGTAGAGCTACATTTTTTTGGATCACCTTGTATTCGCTTTTCGATCTTTTCATAACCTTACAACTGCAAATCGAGACCTCGAGGGAATAAAATATTGTTCAAAGAATTCTCAATTTGTTAACCCCTCGCTAGAAGAAAAGTGGGAAAATACTCACTGGCCACGGTAAGTTTGGCAGTTTTGCTAATTATGGACCCGACGTTGGGCAACGTCGCCATGCATTGATAAGTGCCCGTCAGTCTTTGCTCCTCAACCACACTATTTATGTACAGAGATCCGTTGGTAAGTTGAGACCTGCCAAAGAGGAAAATGCGAGATTAGAAAAAGCGATTTCGCACTTTCCGCACATCCGCCGAACCTATAAGAGTCACCGATGAAGGTGAGTTTTTGCTGATCCTGGTCCAGCCATTGGATCAGAACGCTGGCCTGGTGATGCGCGGCCTGGACTACGCAATCCAAAACGGCCGATTGCCCGCTTTCCACCACCGTATCCGCAGGTTCCACCGTGAATTCCAATACATGACCTGCAACGACAATTCGAGAAATGAAAAATCCGCAATCGAGAAGAAAAAACGCACACATGGTACTACCAGATAGGAAATTGAGTTATCGTGAGACCATTAGCAATTTAGCAAATCTAAAGTAATTAATACTAGATGGCAATAATCTTTCGAAGTAATTACACAGAGAGAAACATCTTAATGCAACTTCATCACCATGGGAGATTGATAGATTGGACATGATGACTAAAGGGATTAGAATACTACGATAAGGGAAAGTGCATTATTATCACGGTATATCAGTCATGTCGAAAATGTATCTACTTATGCAACGCTGTTATACGGTGTATTTGAATTCCAATCGATCGAGGGATAAATAAATCGAAGCGGTTATTATACTTTAATGCACCAATCGACGTATTGTGAAACGCCGTACACCGTATGGTAATAACGCTCAATTAGCATCACGTCGATGCAGGATCGTAATTATTACGAAATGAACGTAATAAATCTCGCGTCTCTCGATATCAAATTTATTCCACGTTTTAATCCGCGATAATAAAAGCGAGGCCGCTTGTGTTCTGTATTGTATGTACCATTTACAACAGATGTTCGTACCGAAACCATTATACACAAAAGAAAGGGGGCAACTATCGTATTTCTGTTATATTATCCGAAAACTGTCGATCGACTGCAATTTCGACACGGAAACTCGTACGTCACTCCATTTCGGAATTTCATTCGACCAGATGGCTTCAAATTCGTCGAAAGAATATTGCAAATGCTTTATACATTGTACACAGGTACATGACAAGCTATAATCATTTTGGATTTATAATATAAACACACAATGGGATTAGATTACCGTTAACTTTCGACTACCACAAGACAGCACACAACAAGAGATTCCCAAAATGGTCAAGACCGGTACAAATATTTTCGTCATTAACTGAAATAACTGCCCGATCATCATCATCTCACGCGTGTCTTCATATATGGGTGACTGAAATAAATGATGGATTTCCATCCAGAGAGGGTTGATGAATGTTGTTTTTCCATCCCCCATCGGATTCCAGATGACGCATCATGAGGATTGATCGTTTCTAATTTTTGTTTTCACCCGATATAAAACTAAAACGTGGGTGTTGGAGATTGATTTCGGTCAACTCTTGAACCTCCCTCCATACATAATGTGCATAGCTACAATGTAAACACACAAGTTCCAATGGGAAATGGAAATCGCAAAGCCTCAATTTCGGAAAACAAAAAACCGCCGGCTTTGCACCGTTTCACTATCGAGGTTTGCCAAAAGTATAATCTCCGCAAATCCCAAACCCAAACCTTATCAAATATTGATGAGGAACATCACGTCAAGTCTCCTTTTTGGCCATTCTCCAATGGAAATTATGCAGCCCCATCTTTCGAAAAATTATCCGCATTTTTTATGGTGGAAAAGGTCAAATCGATAAAGATTATTCACCCAAACAACTTACATAATCACAATTTTTTCAATAATATTATATGCAGCCAATTGAAACGTCTTGTGTTATCAAAACTTAAGTGAACCTCCACAGAAGAAACGAATAATGATCGATTTTATACGAACGATTGAACGTAAAATAAGATCATTTGAACGTACAGGGTGATCCAAGAAAAACGCTCTAAGCGTGGCATATCACGCTTGTTCGCATTATGAAACTTAAAATATCAATTAAACTGAACAAAGAACGGAAGAATGGAAAATACCTGTAGATGCTTAAATTTTTGGTTATGTCGATCGTTGCATCCAAACAAACACTAAATCAATAACGAAAATCTCTTCAGGCAAAAGTGATTTCTGTTTCTATAAGTCAAAGATTATATCGAGGATAATATGTAATCGCGGACCTGTTAGCTGTTTCCCTATAAGGTTTAAAATTTGCCTCAATGTGATTATTATTTTATTATGGCTTAAAATGCAATCATTTCAGCAACCTGCAAAGAAACAACTGAACGGAAAACGCTTTCGATTTTTCGAATTTACACTGAAATCCATTCTGAACAAATACAAATTAGGGTCAGATTGTAGTATGTACTCATGGAGAGATTTATTTTTTTGAATATGGGACGTCATCAAAGAAGTTATGGCTTGAGGCGTTCTTTATGTATTTTTCCTCAAAATATAAAATTTTGACAAAATATATATAGCCCTCGATATAGCCTAAATAGGTAACCACGGAGACGAATGTGGAAATATCTGCAAATGTTCAAGAATGTTGAGAAATATGCTCAAAAATATTTTACAGTAGTTTGCTCGACAAGACTAGAATATGTAGAATTTTTGTAACAATAAAGTTTTAATGATCTTAATTCACCCGATATTGAAATCGTCACTAAAACTAAATAACATCATGCACAGTTTACCTAAATGACGAATAACTTTTTCAAAGACAAAGTTTAAAAATAATGAAGTAACATAAACCGGAAATGACCAGTGATATACACTGTGACAAGGCAATATGCAGAATCTTTTTTATAGAATTTTTATGTGATCTGTTGGCACTTTAAACCGTAACAGATATGCGTTCTGAATCACCCTGTAGATAAGTTACATTACTATACCCCGGAACAGAGAGGAACCTGACGGGGGAGGAATTCCGAGTTGGGGGACGATCGTAAAAGACCAAAACTTCGTCGCCCCTCATTTTATACATGGGACGCGTCCTACAAATGTAACTTTCAGTCGTTAAACTTTCGGAGCCCTTGATGGAACTATGGAGAATAAGCGATGCGAGGGTGAGCGAACGCCACTACATTTTCAAATAAAACGATGCAGCTGATATAATAAATTATACCGACCCACATAGTCATCAGAATGTCTGAATTGAGATTTCATTTTGTATACCTACATCTCGATTACAAATTCAATCTACGATCATCTCTTTTATTCATTTTTAATATTATCAAATCTTCCACAAAGCCCACATACAATCACACAATGGTATAGAAGCAGAAGAATGTGGCAAAAGTGTTAGGGGGACATATGAATATGGACTGCATGTTCCTGAAACAACAATAGTTTTGTTCTATTGATACCATCTCAGTCTTTCAAATGCCCTTTCAACAATAGAATCTCCAACAGGTGGTTAATTCCTTCTAATCTTGGGATCTCTTGAATACCTGCATTGAATTGTTTATCAATTAACGATAAAAAGTGCTTTCAGTACTGGTTGCGTTGGAAGAAATTAAGGCTCCTTCAGTGGACATGGGAAAGGAAGAGGATTTCGCGGCAAGGATGTTGGAAATATTAAATATTTATCTCGGTACTTATCACATATTAGTTGTATGAGATATGATAATAATAGCGATCGTTCAATACATAAGATAACAACAAAGGTACTAAGCGGAGAACAATCCATTTAAACGTTTAGGGATTTCAGCACATTCTTGAGCTTTTTCTTAACACCGTCAAGTTTCCATTAAACATAAACTCTTCCAAAAAGTGAACGAAAACGAGTCGCATGATGTTGAAGCTCCAAGTGTGAAACCGCACAATATGCCATTGAGAATACCGCAAAAGATCAAAACGATAAATTACCCCCTCGTGTTGTAACTTACACATTATACGAGCAGTGCGGTAGCATTGGTGGGTTAATTTATGAGGGCTGTATATGAACCAGAGAGATTGAAAATTAAAATTGCAAAGATAGGAGAGGACGATCCACCAGAGTCCGTTGGCTTCATTATCAAGTCCACCCTTTCGCGCTCTTCCAATTTTTTTTCTTTCGCCGGAAATTCCGGAAAGTGGCATTAATTCGAGTCCTTTCAGGGAAACTGCAAGTGGGGGGCAGACGGCTTCAAACGGGGGATGAAAGCGACTCGCCGTTCCGTTTGCATCATCAAAGTCTGATTGAATTAATGAAGGTATGACGCCCATAATCGGATTCGGACCTGATTGATAATAAGGGAGAAAATAGGAAAAAACGAAAATTTCATTACGGCTAAATTGGCAAACTTTCCCTTTTATATCGGCTCGTAAAAACGGAGGCTCGTGTGTTTACCGAATCCCTAAAAAGGCCATTCCGCACATTTATCGAGCTCGACTCGCCGATCATTAGAGCAGATCGCGTCTGTTTTATTTCGTTTATCTTCATCCATTATTGAAACCGGGGAGATCTTAACGAGAGGCCTTATTAAACCTGAACCTGATGTAAATATCGCCACCGGAGTCAACGCACTCGGCCTCATTTTTCATATTTTCCTCCTAGATCTACAATGGTGTTCAGAAAATAATCGCATTCCTCCTAACCGATCGAGTGGCATTTGAAGATGACACCCGTTTGACGATTTTTCCTTAAAAACTTTTTACTGGTTCAAGCTAGAAACTTGTAATTTGGGGTGATCATGGGACTATAAAAGACACATAAAATCTGTAAATTTGAATCAAATCGATTAAGTGGAAGTGTTATTTCCCGGTGCCCTCTTCTACTTCTTCTTGAGAAACTTTTTTTTCCTGCTGGTAAAGTGATTTTGGATTGACTCATTAGTTAGTGAAATTTTTGATAGAAGCAATTTTTGTCATAGACCTTACGGTTTGACGAAAAAAAAATTGACGAAATGTACGTCAAAATATGGTCAAAAACTGCTAATGTCGTCACGGTGAAAATCGAAAATTGAACAGCAAAGCTATCAAAAATCCATTGTTCAGAAATATGAATTTTCTCCATTTCGCAGCTCTGCTAGTTAAATTTTAGATTTCCACCACAACAAATTTAGCAATTTTGACCATTGTCTTGACGTACATTTTGTCGGTTTCTTTCCAAATCATAAATTCTAGAACAAAAAAAAAGAATCGAAAATGTTACTTATTAATGTGACAATCAATTGCCGTTATTTTCATGATCACTTTACCCGCAAGAAACAAAGTTCATGAAGAAGAAGATTGATTTCAGTCATATTGACATTTTTCATGGGTCATGACCTATAACCACTCCAAATTGCAAATTCTTAGCTTGAGTCAGTCAAACGGGTGCCATCTTCAATAGGGTTGTTTTCCATGACTGAGATATTAATTTTTCGGCCAAATTCTACGAAATTAGCGGTATAATTTCTGATAGGTTGTGAAGATAACTCTAAAAAATGTTTCGACCAATGTCAAAGGCATAAGTGAACCAGTCTATTGAGAATATCTCGATCATTTTTGAGAGATACGAAAAAATGCCCACGCCGATCATCATCATCACGTATTATGCCGATTTATCGGTTAGGAGAAATTTTATCATTTTCTGGACACATTGTAGACGACAGCCTCGGAGATTAAACTGCATCACGAGAAAAACGCTGTGTATTGTAAATATTATGCGAAAGGGGGACTTGCGAAAGAGGAAGGGTTTTGTATTCAAATTTTGTCATTACATTCGTTATCGCAGGCTGCAATTTGCTTTGCAAATTTACTTTTCGCTTACGGAATAAGATTTAGTACAGCGACACTGATGTAGAGAGTGGGCAAACATCCGAAGACACTAATGAAAGAGCGAATCGAAAAATGATCGACGAACGTAAAGTTTACAGTCAAGTCTGGTCGAGTCTCTTGAACTGTGCGATCAGACGTTGCGTCTTGACATTTACGAAATGTCGGATTTCACGCATTATCGGCGGCGCCTTCGCCACTTTTTGCTTTTGCCCCGTCGTCTCGAGCAAATTAGCACCTGATGAAAGGGCGTTTGCCCCGTAAATTCCTCATCTTCCTCAGTGTGCTCTCGGATCGCGTCATCTATTTCCGTTCCGAAAACCCGAGCATTTCACTTAACTACTTAGCGCGCGACTAAATTTACAACGTTATCTCGGCTGGGTGGAAGCGGAGGAAAACTCCTGAAATGAATCGCTGCACTATTTCAACGCGGCACAAATCGTCATCGTCCACATAAATTTCCATAAATTTAAAAGCCCTTCCTTTCCGTTCGTTCGTCGATAATTTATTTCAACTCCTTCTTGTCGTTATAACTCATGATGAGCATGTTTTTCTAAGCAGTGCGGGGCTGGTGAAAATACACCAAAATTATGTGAACGGGATCGTCTGCAAGGTCTGCACCTTAAACAAGAGTTCAAATAGGGGGAATTGGATATGCACAAGGAAAGTTGCTCTTTTAACGAAAACTGTCCTTTTGATAATAGGTTGCATGAAGTTTGTTTCAAAATATCCTTAGAATCAAATTTACGACAAATTTACTTCATAGGAACATAATCTCGAACATACCTATGTATTAGGTACAATTCAAATAACGGACTGCATTAAAAATTTGCTTGACGGCGTCTCAACATTGTCAACATTTGGGCATAAGTAAATACTCGCAATTCAGGAACTAAAGTGAACACTTTCTAAAAATTACGAATAATAGCTTATGTATTAAAACTAAACTCACCTGTTTCCCTTTTATCCACAGGAAAATAGTATCACTTTAGTCCTTACATACGTAACATACTACTTAATACTTTCTGCTTCTCAAAGTCGTTTTACGCCAATGAGGCTCATCGAACGATTTCAGCTAATGAATGATAAATATGATAAAAAAATTGCAGATTGTTACAGAGTCATCGCGTGACTGCATTTCCTTATTCATATCATTCATTTGGTGGCTACCGTAAAGGGAAGACATAGAAGTTAGTACGAAAATACAGCGTCCGCCAATAGTGCGGTAAATGAGAATTACGCCTTTACCTTTAGAGTTATGAAAAAAATTTCTCCATGAAAAATGTATAGACGAGGATAGTCTACAACCCTAAAATATGGGCCACTCTACAGAGTGTCCTCATTAGCCTGTACGGCACTCAACTTTTGAATTTCAAATGGAACCTACTATTTTTTGTTCGATTTTCGTATTCAACGACTTAAAATAAGGTCACTTTATCAAAGGTCTTTATCGGTTAAAATGGAGAGCTTTCGAGATATTTACTGTTTTTCCTAAAAAATCGCAAAAAACACCCTACGATTTTAGTGGGAATATTTTCAAAACGAAAAGAGCTGGCGCTGAACTTTGTTATCATGTATTGTAGAGGGTGAATGTAGCTTCATTTCGATATACGCGAAAGTTGAATAATCCAACAAATTCTATTCGGAATGTTTAAATCGAACTCACGTTTAGAAAACCTGCGATATTTTGACTATTTCAAATGGCACCAATATGATTTTTCTACATCAAAAGACGCCAAATTAATTGTTCTTTCAAATTTGTCTGATGTTCATTTTGGAGAAAATGATCCGTTAAAGAGGTATTGCGGAAAAACCTAATTCTGGGAGGAATACATTGTTGAGGAGACTGGTATGTCATGATTTGACGGCGATAACAATACTCCTATTAAGTAGTTTTGCATTATTATTTTGAGTAGTCTGGTACCGATTATTACTAGAAGTATTGTTATCGCCGTCAAATCGTGACGTACCAGTCTCCTCAACAATGTATTCCTCCAAGAATTAGGTTTTTCCGCAATAACTCTTTAACGGATCATTTTCTCCAAAATAGACATCAGACAAATTTGAAAGAGCAATTAATTTGGCGTCTTTTGATGTAGAAAAATCATATTGGTGCCATTTGAAATAATCAAAATATCGCAGATTTTCTAAACGCGAATTTGATTCAAACATTTCGAATAGAATTTGGTAGATTATTCAACTTTCGCGTATATCAAAATGAAGCTACATTCACCCTCTACAATAAATGATGAAAAAGTTCCGCGCCAGCTCTTTTCGTTTTGGAAATATTTCAACTAAAATCGGAGGATGTTTTTTTGGGAAAAACAGTGATTATCTCGAAATCTCTTCATTTTAACCGATGAAGACCTCCAATAAAGTGACCTTATTTTAAGCCGATGAATGCGAAAATCGAACAAAAAATAGTAGGTTCCATTTGAAATTCAAAAGTTGAGTGTCGTCCAGGCTTAAGAGGACACTCTGTAGAGTGGCCAATATTTTAGGGTTGTAGACTATCCTCGTATAAACATTTTTCATTGAGAAGTCTTTTTCATAACTTTAAAGGTAAAGGCGCAATTCTCATTTACCGCACTATTGGCGGACGCTGTATACTTTAAACTTTGAGCCATTACACCGACAAAACTTACCCAACTAAAAAATGTCTAATCCAGAGATATGCAGTATGCCCACTTATGGGGTTACAAAATAGAATAACTTTTTTATTCTTGATTTTATACTAAAATGATTATTTCCGATAAAATCGTTTTCATTTTAACACAAAATGTTATTTACCTACAACACTACTAACAAAGCTTCAATTTTGGCCGAAAATATTTCAAGAGTTATCAACCGTCATTTTTTTCTGAAAAATCCGAGGAAAAATCAAAAACAGTTTTTCCTTTTTCTAACCCCATACGTGAACATACTGTAGAGGACTGCATACGATTAAAGTTTGTCGGTGGAAGTGCATGTTTGTACATACATATACCGAGAGTTTAATTTAAAGCGAAATTTAGAAAACAAAGTTTAACGTCTTCAGAAAAAAAAATAGTTATTTTCGATATAAGTGTTAAAAATGGCTTTTTTTGTGAGAAGGAATATGAGACACGACGCGCAGCGGAGTGTCTCAATCCTTTGAACAAAAAAACACTTTTAACATGAAATCGAACACTATTTTTTCTACAGACTTTATTAAAAGTAGGTAAAAACGAGTAAAACGGATGAAAATGCGTTTCAATTCAGTATTCAGTAGTAGGTGCTTCTGAACCATCGTTTACATAGTTACCGGGTTTGCGTATTGTTACCGCAGGTTGCCAATTGTTACTTGCCTTTTCTTTACGCACTGTCAGAAACTTTACGCACTGTCAATAACTTTACGCGCTGTCAGTGAATTTTACGCACTGAGAATAAAATATGACGTTTTTAACAGCTGTCAGAACCGTTAAAAAGACTACTTTTAATAGAGTTTGCAGAAAAAAACATTATTATGCAGAATTATGAGAAATTTTTGAAAACCTTATATTTTTCACGGCTTTTTCGAGTTCGTGAACAATGACAATGACTTTCAATGATATCATCCAGAAGACTCGTTCCAGAAAAGTTATTCCGGAAAAACTGTTGCTCTGTTATTATAAGACATCGGACAGAGGTTTTCCTCATCATATTAGTCGGGGAATACGTCATTGAAAGTCTGCTAAAGAACTTGGGAACATCCAGTAGAAAACCGAGAAAAATTAGCGGGTGTTAATATGCTAAAAAGCGAGTGCCGAAGGCACGATTCCATTTCTTGCATACCAAAAATTTTTCAAAAACCAAGTCAAAAACACACCAATCAAGCATATTAGTGGTTTTTATTTTCGACAGATTTCATACCAATTAACCTCGAATTTGACACAATCTGAACTACTCGAATCAAAGTAGTGACAACATGATTTTCTTTCCAGTGAATGTAAACACAGAGGTGGACATTTTTCTTTCAATATTGCCCAACAATTTGTACACTAAGCGTCAATGAAATCGGGACACCTCGATTAGCTGCGCCGAATGCAGGCAACCAAACATACATCAAATTTTAGTGCCGGCGTGAACGGGCTCTGCCACAGGCGCCTGGATATTTGCTGATATCTCAAAAATATGTCACAATGTCAAACTATTCACCTGAGTTTTGTGACAAAAATCGAGTAAAAAGTGTTTCTTTACAAATAATTCACGGAAAATCGAGTTAATTCTAGCGATCTTTGTGTTGATAAGTGCTGTACAATATGAAGGATTCAATCACAAGTCCATACTTATGGTGTGTATGTTTGCAAGATACTGGGGGTTTTTAAGCCTCTTTTGGTGCCTCTTCCTTTTCAAATTTCTGCGCAAGCGTGTGAGGAAAGTTAAGCAAGTAAACTTGTATCATTTACTTACATAAAAATTTCTTTTTCACAGATTATTGAAATGAAACTGTATTGAAGATCGAAGGAAAATCTTTTCAATTCATAAGAAATTATAAGAGAATAATTACCAGTGCCGATGCTATTGATCCCTGAATAGAGGCACTCTCACCTTTTCACCCTCATATGCCCTCAAATTGTAAAAATAAAGAGAAGTTATTATTTCAATATTAAATTTGTTCGTAGTATTTATTTTATAATGGTAACATTTTGGTTGCTCTTATATGTGTTGCCGAAGCTGTTTTGGCTGCAGATATTGGTGTCTTCAGATCTGGTTGCTGCCGGATCCTAATACTTTTTTGTATAACACTAATTTTTGCCATCAATCACAACACAATCACTGTTGAAGCACTCAAACACTCATCGACACAAATATTACTAAAGCACGCTAATATATCCATGAATTAATTGAAAATAAACACTTTTAAACGATTTTTTCCACAAAACTCAAGTGAAACGGTTGATATTTTGACAAATTTTTGAGCTGTCAGAACATATCCAGTCGGCTTCGCCAAAGTCCGTTCACGCCAGCACACAAATTGGTGTATGATCGGTTGCCTACATATCGGCGCAGCTACTCGAGGTGTCCCGATTTCATTGACGCTTAGTGTACTAAGTACCAAGTATTGTGATCCATTCCCCTCGTCTCAGTCGTAGGAGAGAATTAACGATGGATGTCCGTTTGAGTTCAAACCAAACAAAAGATCCCTTTATTAAGCGGTGGAGCATTGTAAATCGAGTGCTCTTTGAGGAGCTTCTAACTAAAGAGTGAAGACCGCGACATATCGCACTGCCAGAAAGCCGTGGCGTGGGAGATCAGACCTATTTTTAATGGGACCGGGAGGGGAGGAATTATAAGGGTAGAAAAAAAATTCAAGGGAATTCAATTTAAATACGAGGACGGTGATGGGGGCGAGGGGCGATTTACGAGATGGCGTCGAAAACTTTCATATACCAGACGATTAACCACCGCAAGTTCAAAATTAAGCAATTTATACATTTCCAGTATTATGCAAGCACGAGCAAGAAAAGAACGAGGAGAAAAATCATAGACCAACGCAATACAATACGACGCAATTTCGGTTTTTCCTAGTACACGTGGAAATTGTCACACGAACCTAAAACTTATCTATCAATCAATAGAATGATATTGATGGGTAAATAATGATTGCGTACTTTATGACTTACCCACTTAAATACAGAGCGATCGAATAAATATTACATGCTATGACTATCATTCTGTCTCATCTGAAAACGACTAAAAGGATAGAGACAGAACCATGGTCATGGCCTCCCGTTATATGAAATTTATTCGATCGCTCTGTACCACATCATAAATCAGGACGCTTGCCATGCATAAGACTTACAATGTGGTCCAAATTCTGTTGTCGCCAGTGTAGAGTACAGAGATAGGCAAAAATCTTTCGAGTACAAACTAAATTTTGAAACTTTATTCACTCATGCATGAGTCTCTAATGCATGAGGGTGATTCAGACTGACTTCTCGAACATTGAAAATGTTTTCCATAGATTTTCATTCAATACGATAAGTGATAAATCACATAGGTTTGTTCCTAGGTATTAGGAAATACAGAAACTTACTCATATTACGCTCCTATGTTCTAGTTTATTCACAGGACAGAGGTCAAGTTCATAAGCCACGGTCTAAATTTTACATGACAAAAATCACGAAATTATTGCAGTTAGAAGTTCGTATGCGCAAACAAATTCTAGAAATCGTCATAACACACGTTACGTTTCCACTGGGGAACCCCTACGTAAGTACTTGAAATAATTTTCCCACTAGACTGATTGGTTCCACAAAAATAGCACTGTTTACATAATAAAAGATTATGATAATAGAGGCATTGACACCTCGGATGGTTGGAAAAACAGTGATTTCAGGTCTCGATCTAATTTAATGAGGGACTTAATTAGCCTAATCAGAAGAGTTTCCAGTCCTAGACGTCGGGGGAACTCATCAAAAATAAACAACCGAGTAAAACTAAACGGCCGACATCCTTATAATCTGGGAAGTGTAACGTTGTACAGAACAAATATTACGTTAATTTCGACCTTTCCCAACAAGGTTTCATACATGAAATCGGTTAGAACGGCGCCGGTAATTAGAAATAAGTGTTTTAAAAACCATTCTGTTCATTACCTTGTGTGTATGTCAAAACAGAAGCAGCCACTGCTGTAAATAATACCAAACTATATTTACAAATGCACACACGGTTTAATCCACTCATTGTCTTTACACCGGGCAATCCAAATAAAATCGTTATTTACGTTACATAACATCCATTTTCAATTATTTATAAACGTAAATATCAACGGTGCTCCGCTTGTCAAACACACTCATGACAGTTCACCGCCATTTTGAATGCACTAGTGTTTGATTTTTCAACAATGAAAATAAAAAAAAGATGGAGGGGGTGAAAATAAACAACAACGTTTAGCACTAGTGACATCTATCGTTGGTTCTTCTAACATACTTACAGATTTCTATTTTCTATAGTGGTCGATTGAAACGTCACAGAACTGTCGAAACTTGAATCATAATTTCTGCTTCTGTCAGTGTTTTAATTGAATGGTGTTATCATCTAAAACATGAAATTTTAGGTAATTTAATCCCGCATTAGTTAAAACGCAGTCCAAGTACAATGATTAAAGCAATTCTAGTGTTTAATAATCATGGAAAACCAAGACTTTCCAAATTTTATCAATATTTTGTAAGTATTGAGGTTAAGTACCCCGTTAATTCCGTTAATTGACTTCTATTTGCTGTTAGCCTGAAGATATGCAGCAACAAATAATCAAAGAAACGTTCCAACTAGTGTCGAAACGTGATGATAACGTGTGCAACTTTTTGGAAGGCGGAAGGTACGGGTATAAATTGATTTGTGTTCTCCATAAACTTTGAACTTTAACTTGCTCAATTTTAGCCTAATCGGCGGCAGCGATTACAAGCTGATTTATCGCCATTACGCCACTCTGTATTTCGTTTTTTGTGTGGACTCATCCGAAAGCGAACTGGGCATTCTTGATCTAATTCAAGTTTTTGTCGAGACTCTAGATAAATGCTTTGAAAACGTATGTGAACTCGACTTGATATTTCACGTAGATAAAGTCCATTATATCCTCAACGAATTAGTGATGGGCGGTATGGTGCTTGAGACCAATATGACTGAAATTCTCACGAGAATAGAGGACCAAAATAAACTGGAGAAACAGGAGGTCAGTATAACAAATATAGAGGCATGTTTTAGGTATGGTCTTTTTATTTTACTTATAGAATCTCGTTACATTCAGTTCGTTGGATAGCGACTTTCAGGAAAAATTGTATTTGTATTGGTCACAACCTGATTTTTGACAAATAGTGTAAGTTATTGCTGATGAGGGGCTTCCTGTCTTGTCCTTAATTTAATTTTGAGATACAGTTTGTGACTAAATTCAAATTTGAATGTGGTGTTTGGGTTATTTTTGTTGTTGAACAGTCTTTAATGTAAAGGCCAATTAACTTTGTAGTGAGAAACTAACTGGAATTTTAATGTTGTTAGGTTTTTGTCAGGGTTTTGTTACTAAATTGATGAAAATTAAAGAAATAGTTGGCCGTTGTCAAAATAGTAAACGTCAGAAAATTCTAGATTTCTTTACGGATTGTTACCTAGAGCGTTTTTGACTGGTACAAAAAGTGCGACTTTTCTTCTAATCTGTGCTTTTCTTGCACTTTTTGCTTTGTCAAAAACGCTATTCCCTGCCAAAACAAAGTAATTTCTTATAATTTTTAAATATTCTCAACGAAACAATTTAAGACAATAAATGAAAAAAAATCGCATTTCATGATGTTCAGTTTATCTTGAATAGACTATACGTGGACAGGGAAGTAGAAAAATAACAAAATGAAATTGCAGGCACTTTTTTTGGCATAGCTTCCCGGGAAATTTTGCAAAAGAGTTTCGGTGAAAATTTGTCATTCAATTTTAATAAGGCAGAGAATATAGAAATACAGTAATTTCATTGAATAAAGGACACATAAGTGAAAATTCAGAATGATTAAAAAATGACAAAAGTGATAACTAACCCAACTTTCAAAAGCCCAACTCACAGCAAACTCCAGAGCGAAAAGTCACTGTTACAAAGTAAAGGTCACTAAAACTTCAAAATCTAGTTCCTCACTATAAAGTTACAACTACTTTAGGTATAAATCATTGAATTTAAAGCATGGTGTTTTAAATTCAATAGTATAAATTCAAGTATAAATGTTCTTTTAGGCGGGAATTGCGGCTGCGCCCGCCCGTGCCGTTTCGGCGGTGAAAAACATGAATATTCCCCAACAAATCAAAGACATCAAACTGCCTGACCTGCCGCAGGCCATAAAAGATCTCAAATTCTGACCTCCAGTCGTGCATCAGTCGCAATTTCAAAACATCGGTCTACCGACCGTTCATTTGCCAGCCGATTGTAAATCTCTGTTGGAGGAACCGACCACGGCGAAATACACATAACGCATCATCTTAATAATAGATTTTTTTTTGTATTTTCACATACATTTATTTATTCATTTTTACTTCTTACGATAATCGATATAATAATACGAGTTCGTTTATTATTATTGTGTTTAAATTGTAAATAATATTGAATATATGCCTATATAAGTCCTAAAAGATTATTTAACAAGATTTCATTGATTTTTTGTAATAAACAGTATCAGGAGATACCATGTTTTTCATATTAATATTAATAATAATAATAATAATAATGATAAAGCCTTGGTAGAAGCTGAGGGAGAAGATATAATGCGATGAACAATGCACTCCTTTATTTCGAATACAAAATATTTACTGATGGCTGCTTTACTATACCCGTAAGAACGATGCCCTTTTTTAATTATCCTCGGGCTCGATTTCTTTATTATCCTGGAAAAAATACCAACTTTGAAATAAATATTAGGGAGGATTTTAGGGGTTTTACCTTGTTCTTTTTTCCAAACAATGAATAAAATGTGGTGGTTACAGTAGATTTTTGACCCGTGTTTTGGTTGAAAATTTGACATCTGGTATAAGGAGGGCAATACAAGTGTAAACTGATGGCCGTGTCCACGTTAGACGCGTTCTCTACACGATGCAAGCCCAAAGAATCTAAACAATTTAAATTAGGAATATTTCATTCTTTATTAAAAAAAACCGGTAGGGGCTGTATTATTAGTCATTAGCCCTACTGGTAAATTCAAGTTTCCTTCTATCAATACAGGTAATTTTCGAGTTAAAAAAAGTATATTCAGTCAATAGACATTGATTGAGACATTTATGCCCTTGACATTGGCCGAAACATATTTGAGAGTTATCTTTTATCTTCATAACCAATCAGAAATGATAACGCTAATTTCTAATCTATCCAATAGAAATCGTAGAATTTTTCCGAAAAATTAATCTCTCATTGATAGAAAACAACCCTATTATGTAACGGATAAATATATTTTGAATTCTCGAGAATCCTTTTGGAATCCAGAGTTCCTGTGAATTTCCCAGTTGGACTTTTTTGGAAAGTGTACACATTTGGTGCTTCTCACATGAACGTTATCATTTTTATATAGCCCCTCTTTCGGTATTTAGCAAAGGGTTGAACACGCACAAAAATTATTAAAAAACTACAAAATCAACTACAATTACTTACTAAGAAAATTCTAGAGGATATACATCAAAATTACTGTGTGGTCAACCCTTATGGGCATTTAGAAATGTATTTTATATTGTATGATATGCGAGTTCATTGCATTTTTATCGAGATTTTTATAGTTACCGTTGATGTAACAAATTTCGTCGAGGTTCAGTTTAGATCTTCTGATTTCCTTAAGTTCCTGTCCTTCGTTTTCCGGCCATGCGAATCGCACCTCTTGCAAAGTTCCTTGCAACATTTTCATGAAACAGTGAGAGTTGGCATGATCGTGGATGGCGGAACCGTGCCCTTCACCCCAACAAACAATCATCAAATTGTAGCGCCCATTTCCTTCATCAACTAAATTTCTCGTATACCTACAAAGAAATTCATAAAGAATTCGCTAAAATAATAAATAATAATTAAATAATCGTTGCGTTCATTTTCATGAAAAATTGTAGTTTTTCTACTATCTATAAGTATTTCTCTGTAATTTTTAATTTGAATGTATGAATTTATCAAGAATGACCATCAGGAAGTACCTCTATAAGAAGAGTTCTTGGGTCTTACAAGTGCAATAGCCTTTTCGTTTTCTCGATAAATATTCAACTCACACGTATAAACTCAAGTACACAGCGTTTTATAATCTAAGACATTCCTAGTTTCCCGTATTTTCGAGAATTTAATTGTTGAACGTTCGTATTTTAGAAAAATTTCACACCAATTAGCAATATATTACGCAAAAAGGTGATGACATCGAAATACGAAGATAAAAGCTCTTTTTCATTACCACAACACGAATTTATCAAAACACATGATACTTGTGCTTTTCCATCAAAATATTTCTGTATTTATTATTTTGCAATACGTATAGATAATTTATAAAGCAAATGTTAGGTACATCATTACCTATGGACTCCGCAGAAAACTTGAACCGAATTATCGCTATCAAATTGCCTAGAGAGTCCAGAAATATTATCTAAAGATGTTGCATTATTACGTTATAATAAAGACTGACCTGTATCTGTCGAATTTTGCGTATTTTTTCCACTCCACCGGATTAGACTTGTAGGATTTCATAAGATACTCGACGAATTCAACGTTGACTTCTTCATTTTCAAAAGCGCCTCTCAATTCCGTGATCAGGTCGTCCAAAGAAGAGATTACCGGTAGGCTTCTTCCCAGGTGCTTGTGCAATTTCGCTTTGCAGTACTCTTCCTTGTCGGCGTCGACCGCGTTATTGTTATTCTTGTATTCGCACAAAGACATAATTCCCATTTATTTTGTAACAATAATATAAATTGGCACACGACGTTTATTGTTCCTAACCGGAATACGAAATGATCTGTGCTTTACGAGAGAAGCGCCATTATTGATGTTTGTCAATTCTTATCGCGGGTCAAGAGTTGAATCAAAAAGATTTCAGAATGTTTTATTTTGCGTACCAGAGACACTAAACGGCTACATGAACACGTCATCGGATGAGAGAGTGGTGGTGATGAAGTCTTGGCGAAATCCGATTGCAAACTGAACTCAAAAGTACCCTTTCTATGGACGTCTTTTTATATCGTGCCTGTGTGCCGAGCGGAGCCAAAGAAAATTGCAAAAATCTATTGATGGGTATTAAAATTCACGTCATATACGATGTGTGACACTTTTGAATGTGGTATACTAAATAAAAATAGGTAATTAGTTCAATGGACATGTCGTTTTCTCGACTCTCCATATGTTCCTTTTATTGTTTTATTCGTTCGATTTCAACTATATGCCCCATTATTTCCACGAAGAAGCCGATGAGCACCGCTTGATGTCCATAAACGAAATGCACCTGTGAATTGTGCGTGCAGGTGCTCTACACGGAAATCCTAGATGCAAATCATGACCAAATATAAAAAATTTACATCAAAATCCTCGAGATTTGACCAAACTGGCGTAACAAACCTTGAAACCCTATAAATTTATCTCTTATAAAAGTATCCCGATTACACATTAAGCCCGTTTTTCATTGTTCAAATTATAACATTGCAAAAACACTGCTAGGTGAGGTATACTCAATTAAAGCACAGAGTTTAGAGGTATTAGATGTTTAGGTATCTACCTAAACTACCTATCTGTGCTCAAAACTTAATACACAGGGTGACCCATCACTTATGGCATATTTTTTCCTGACTACACGTGTGAAGTTATTGCGCATCAGACTGGTATAACAAGGGCTATGTCTGAAACAATCAACGATGTTTTTCCTTCGAAAAATGAAGGGCTGGGACGTCAGAGGTATACATATAATTTTCATAACAATGATGGTTACTATTTTGTTGACACCATTGGATGCAGAAAAAAATTCTCAATGAAATAATGAAAGCCGATTTTCGAAATATTCCTTCTACAGCTGGTAATTATTCTTGTTGTTCATAAAATCAAGCCTCAGCTGAAAAAATTACATAAATGCGGGCACCAAACAAACGTCAATCAACAACAGCCCTGAAATGAAAAAAACAGTCACATGTCAAGGTGTGCCTTTTGAGGGTTGCTTATTTATTTCAGCAATTCAATGACATAAAATGAGTACCTGCGGTGATAACAATAACAACTGTATAGTTTGGCTTGGCATATTATTGAATTATTACCATCAGGCAAACCATCATTAGGTTAATAATAGGGTTGTTTTCTATGACTGAGATTCATTTTTTGGAATTCTACGATTTCTATTGGATGGATATTAGACTTATCATTTCTGATTGGTTGTGAAGATAACTCTCAAATGTTTCGGCCAATGTCAAAGGTATAAATAAACAAGTCTATTAATCTCTATCCAGAATTTTTTTCTGAATTATTCAATAATGGTGTCAATAAAACGGTACTTTATTATTATGAAAAACTAGTCCGTCTGTCATCCCTGCGCTTCATTTTTAATGTAAAAAACTTTTTGAATTTCCATTTTCAAAAACCATTAAGTGGTACTGTTTAGTCAAAAAAATATACTTGATTGATCACTCTCTGTACTTAAATGTGCTACGACATATTGATGAGGATTGTCGGTGACCTATTTATCATATATCATAACCCAGTTACACCTTACCTGAACTTTCCTTTACTCATAACTTATTATGGTACTACCATAGATGTATGTATACAGGGTGATTCAAAATTGTTGGACCAACGCTTCAGGGCAGATTCCTCTCGTCAAAATAATGATAAAAGTTCCTATAAAGGGGGGTCCGCAAGTGGTCAATAAGGGAGTTATTAGGCCTCAAAGTCTGCTGGTGGCCAATTTATTCTCGCTTTTAACTCGCTTAATTCATGGTTTAGAACTTTCAGATTTGGAATATGAGGAAAACAATTGAAAAACTAAACGATGAATCCTTTGGTGATCCATGAATACCGTGGTAAGTGATTAAACGAACCAAAAAAGAGGTCATCGGCTAATAAAAATCAGGATTATTTTGTGACGGAAAGTATTTTGTCTGTTTTTACTGATTTTTCAGCGTTAGTGTACTTTTTGAATTTTAAAAATGTAGGGGTACCTTAGTGCAAATGTGAGTAGTTTTCGAGATATTCGTTATTTTATGAGCTTTTGCATGTAGGGTGTCGGTAGCCGGAGCGGCCGACAAGAATGAGACCAACAATCGTTTCTAAATAAACAGAAATATTAAAAATTTTGTACATTCGTCGTCAAAAAAAAATTACTTTTGATTTCGGAAAGTTCGAAAATAACAGAGGGCCTTCCATGTAATCAGTATTTGTTTTGATGTAAAAACTCAACGTGGACCTAATTTTCAAATTTAAAATTACCTCCGATTTTCGGTTCTGTGGCATTTTTCTCCGAGCGGTCGTTAATTAATTTGAACTTTTTACGATGAATGTACAAAAATTTAAATAAGGTTTGTTTATTTAGAAACGATTGTTGGTCTCATTCTTGTCGACCGCTCCGGCTACCGACACCCTTCCTGCAGAAGTTGATAAAATAATGAATATCTCGAAAACTACTCACATTTGCACTAAGGTACCCCTACATTTTTAAAATTCAAAAAGTACACTAACGCTGAAAAATCAGTAAAAACAGACAAAATACTTTCCGTCACAAAATAATCCTGATTTTTATTAGCCGATGACCTCTTTTTTGGTTCGTTTAATCACTTACCACGGTATTCATGGATCACCAAAGGATTCATCGTCTAGTTTTTCAATTGTTTTCCTCATATACCAAATCTGAAAGTTCTAAACCATGAATTAAGCGAGTTATAAGCGAAAATAAATTGGCCACTAGCAGACTTTGAGGCCTAATAACTCCCTTATTGACCACTTGCGGACCCCCCTTTATAGGAACTTTTATCATTATTTTGACGAGAGGAATCTGCCCTGAAGCGTTGGTCCAACAATTTTGAATCACCCTGTATAGTACTCATTAGAAATGTTGCGAAATTTAAATGAGGATATTTGTATGATTTTCCATAGAAACATTTCTTATTCTGACTAGAAACGAACCAGAGATGAGTGAAATCTTTATTGACTCAAAATCGCCCATGCCGCCGACAATGCTCTTTCCTGCAACAGGAAGAAGGCCCGTCAAGTTTCGGCCCGTTCGGCGCCATCTTGGAGCACCCGCTCCCGGCAAACCCGTCATCCCCTTCTATAAACGAAGCGACCTTCACCCACTCCCCCGACCGAGGGTCCAGTTGCCACCTGCTCCCCTTCAAAGACCTCCCCTCCTGCAAACGATTCCCCCGTTTCTGGGGGAGAGTCAGTCGACGGCATTCCCAAACCCGCTCGTTCTGAAAAATGTCCGAATCGGCTCGGGTCGTTTTGGGCCGGCAACAAGGGCACTTGCCCTTGTTCGGACTCAACCTGCTCAAGATCGGCTCTTCTTCGTCGAAGATCGGCTTGTCCAGGTTCATGTTCAACCGACTTCGGTACTCAAACTCCCTCATGGTCCTTCGAACTCTCTCCTTGTTACGAGCGAGCAATTTGTCCTCCAATTCGCTCAAAAGCTTCAAGTACTCTTCGTTGTTTTGGTAAGGCAAGTCGACGTAATCGCAAGCGCAATCGGATTGGTCGCTCAGATCGTCTTCTAAAGTGTCCCAGTGATTGCAACAACACCTGCAGCAAGCTCTTCCGGCATTGGTACTGTTGTTGCAGAAAGCTAGAGAAGTTTGAGTGGTCGATTCGCTAAACTCGTCGAATGGTTGACTCGTGGTTTCGTCCAAAACCAAAGTTGAATCGTCGTCGTTATAGGAAGAACCGCAACCGCAATTTTGAATGTTGCAGCACGTCTGCCACATGCAGCATTTGCATTTGTGGTCCATCACGAATTCTCCTGCAGATTCCGTTGAACTCAGGTCAGTAGTTTGGGTTTCTGCTGCCACGTAGTAAATTGGTGTATTGTCAACGTTATTACTAGTTAAAATATTTGAGCTAGTTTTTCTGTCTTGATTTTGAAGATTCTCGGGTACTAATTTCGCAACAATCGGCTCTTCTGAAATCAACTTCCCTTTGGATTCAACAGTTCGACCACTTCCGCTATTCGTCTTCGGCAATGACGAGTTTTGATTCACTGACGGTTTCGACGAGTTGTTGGCTTTGTTCGGTTCGATTTCCAAAATCGTTTCGATTTTTGGCGCGGAACTCGCCGATAATTTCTCGTCCGCGATTCTGTTGCTTCCCGAGATGATTTGGTCGTAGAGGAGCGATCGCGTCTTGAGCGGAATAACCGGGTTTTTCGGTTTCCTGGCGCGGCTGTACGGTCTTCCCAAAATTTGGTCCCTCAGACTGTCGCTCAACTCACTGCTGGTCGTACTCAGAACGTCGACGGCCTTATCATCCATAATACGGGCATCCTTCACTGGCACCTCTTCCCAATAAATTTGAAACCCGGACACCGCGAACTCCCTAAAGGTCATTGACGATCGAAATTTGGCACCGCAATTTTTATGACATTTGAGGTGGGGACGGGTGGAAATAAACAATGGGCCACTTGCGAGGTGGCCATCTTGAAGGGTTTTCGAGAGATGCGTGGTGGCAAGGCACCTGCGGTTAAAATATTGGCTACACATCCGAATAAAACCTAAAATTCAGTAGAAATGTGTGTAATGAAATTCATCAAGATTATTTTTTTCCCTAGTGCAAAATACCTCGAAAAATATTAGATACCTATTGTATTCTTTGGAAACCATGTCTAATTTTATTAGCCTCGAAAGTATATGATGGAACTATCTTGCATTTAATTTTGTGAAACTATTGAAAATTGTAGAAAAGATTTCCACTGAATTCAAGAATTTTCGGGGATTCGTAGACTTCAAAGAATTTCACAAAAACTTCTTGAATAACCCCAAAAATTGCCCTTCCCAAATAAAAAAAAATCACAACAGTTCCTAGGGAATTTTTCAGAATTGTGGTTGATTAACCAACATCGAAAAGATTTATTCAAAACATTAATACCTCCTAAATCTTCGCCATACTTTTACCTACTTGGTGTCCTAACTAGGTGAAAAAGAAAATAAATATTCCAAAGTCTAAATCATAGTGTCTAAATTTAAAAATAATAGGTTTGCCGCAGTTCTAGCAAGTACACGCACTGTTTTCTAACCAGTTCATGACTGATAGTCTGGTGTTCTTGCAGGAACTATGGCAGAAACCTTTGGATTTAGTTTCTGACTGATTGAAAGTTGGTTTTTGCCGTTTATTACATGCGCATCCAATGAGCTATTTTCACGAGGAATCAAATTTAAACTTTATGACTGATACATATTCGCATATGGCGTAAAATGAGTCCTGCGCAAGAATTTGGTTGGAAAAATTGTTTTCAATTATAGTTGTTGCAGTTAAAAAGTGACGTCAGCGATTACAAAATTTGGTACTCAGCTCGTCTGCAGATGGCACTGATGAAGAATTAATAATAGTCGCTGTATTACCGATTACCGACATTTTGAGGTTATGTTAGTGTCGATAACGATTTCGTGTTATCAGTAAAATTGTGCGATTATGCCTTCAAAAATAAGAGAAAACCCCGCTGATCACACAGCACGGATCAACACTGTAACTGCGCGTGGCGCCATCTACTGGATCATAGAAAACTCGTAGTAGCTGACGTCATCAGAAAAAAAATACGTTCTATTCCGAGTTCTATTCTATGCCTTCTATGTTGAAAATTCCTCATCCCGATTAGTTTCCGAAACGCATTTTTGCAACACTGATCACTTTCTGACCGACCCCAAAACAGTTTGTCTCGAAATACGACGTAGGTATTTGGTATTAAATTTATTTGAAAATTTTCGGATACATTTAGACGTTCTTGCGAATTATCCAAAATTCCCAGGAAATAACTCTGCATAATTAAATTTCTCTTCACCTAATTTGAAATTTGGACTCAACGACAACAGACCTCAGACAACAGACACATAGATGTTGAAAGTACCCAAGATGGCCGCCTCAAAAGTCTCCATCAATCCCATCCGCACAGTGGTACATTACAGTACGACCTGTTTATTTTAAACAAATTAAGTTATACTAGTAGTAGTAGTAGTAGTAGTGTGAAGTGAAGTTGACCACCGTACATTCCAGTCTTTATACAATAATCAATAGTAATAATAATAATAATATGCAGGTATTATTAGGACCGACCATCACAAAAATAAAAATCACTGAAAGTTCGAAAATCATGAACCGATTATTGTGTAGTACCATCAGTGGCGGCTCGCTCTGCCCCATCCCCTTCTCCGGCCGCGCTCTCGAACCGCCTCAACCTGCGCCTCCGGAACTCCTCCAAGTTGACCGGCTGGTCCCCGGCGTCGTCCCCTGTCATTTCTTCCGGATCGATCGCGTCGTTGCCGTCCGCGTCGTTGCTGTTTGCCGGATCCTCGACGGCGCCCGGAGGACTCTTGCCGCTTGATGGGCCGGCCGCGGTCGCCGCTGGGGATGACGAAGTCCCGTTGCAGCCCGGATTGCCCTCGGCGGCGCTTGAGGCGTTCGGGGCGGCCGGCCGGCTCGGCTCCTGCCTGGAAAGCGTCGCCGCCGCGCTGTACTGCTGCATCATCACGACGGCCGCGTCCAGCATGACCTGGGGATCACAGGTACGAAACGTTAGAAGGCTGAGGGAGGTAACCGCGAATCTAGGGACAATTGGATTTGGACGAAGGGGGAAAAATCTCGGGTCGGAACTAGATGGATCAATGAGAAAAAAGAGATGGATAGATGACTTTGAAATACACCACATATTCCTGCGGTCAAAATAGAACGATTTAACCTCAATGACCTCAGTCCCAAAGTTGGGTGTTGGATAAAAATTCTGATTCAATTTATTCAATTTGTTAAGTTTGGCGAATATTCAAAAATTGATACACGAGAGTGTTCTTCTTTTGGGACCCGGATTCAGTTTTGCTGTATTTCCTAGGGGGCGCCACGTACGCTACAAGAACTTCCAAATGACAGTCTTAACTATTTCTCTCTCCAATAAATGCAAAATCTAAAACCACCATACCTTTGCACCAGACGTTTTACTCAAAAAAAGGTTTACTTCTTTAATGTCGCTACGATGTACCGTTTTGGAACTATATTCGCTCTTGAATGATCGATTGCACCCAAAAATCGCATGGATTCTTGCCAGAATTAAAAAAATAACAAATGACAATGATTCCCCTGTCCAAAAAACCCTCCTGTAACAATTTTCGAATCAATATTCCCAAAACTTAACAAATTATTTTAAAAAAATGAAATCAGAATGTTTATTTCAACACCTTGTAGCTTTTTTAATATCAACTTTTGGACTGTGGTCTTTTTGGTTAAATCTTTTTATGTTGACCTCAGGAATATGTGGTAGAGATTTGTACACGTGTTTCAAAGATACACGACACGGCATGTCACGGCATTCGCACTTCAACTCCAGTAAAACCGAGGGTAAAAATAAATTAATGAAAATCCCTCTAATTCAAGCTATTTACTTGAAGTAGAAAATCACGTTAGTCCTGCATATGCAAACCATACTCAAAAGAAAGGCCCAATTTACAATAAGATAAGTTGCGAGTGCATGTTCTTATCGAGGTTCTTATGAATTTTCAATTTTCTAATAATAATTCAAATAATTGTAATGATAGTAAACCAGTTTGATGAACCTGATATTTGTTGAATTTTAGTTTTTACAACCGAATTTAAAGGATAATAGGAAATCTATAGGGAAGTGGCGTAAGGATGGTCCCATAATCGTAACCGATTTGAGAAGTTTTCCGCTCACCCGAGATTTATGTGTACAGACTACACACTTTATGACATAATTTTTCCTGACTAAACGCTCAAAGTTATCGTTTTAAAAAATAAAGATTTTTTCTAGTATAGAGCTGTCCCAAATTCCCTGTGCCTCGGCTCGCGCAGGTTCCGAACGAAATTTCGGGCAAGTCCGGAAATGGGAGATAGAAACTACGTTGACAGTGGCGTAACCAAGTTGGGGTTGGGGCCGAAATCAAGATATTATTTATTGATTCATGAATAATGAGGATATTAGATGGATAACGAATCAATAATTGACAGAAAATATTCAATATTATCCATTAGACATTCAAATACCATCGAAATAATCGAATTATTATTTTCTTTATGTAATTTCAACGCAAAGGAAAAGTTTACTATCGGCGCTACTGACGTTCTCCATATTGAGCCCAAGATTTGGTTTCATTTATTAGCGTTTTGTACGAATGCGCATCTGACCTTGGGGCACAGATAATTTGGGACAGTTCTAACAAGAGCTACATACACTATGTAATATGAAAAGTTTCCAACGCAGTAATTTTTTATTTCTTCTGTTCCAGAGATATCGCGACTTGAAATTGTACAGTTTTCAAAACGAAAGAGGTAATACTTCCGTAAGTAGAGTAGAACGAGTAAAAATTTATTGAAACAATAAACTTCTCTTGCTCTATGCTATCTTTTCTGTCTATCAAATTTTGCTGTAATTTTCAAATTTTAGTTTTTTATTCTCGAGTCAGCTATACTAAAATCTCAATATCTCTGGAATTAATGAAGATACAGGAATCGCAAAAGTTTCTCTGGAAGCTTGTAAGATAGGCTTCCTTTATTAAATGAATCTTTCTCCCGAATTTCGTTGACATGCCTCCCGAAAATGTACTGGAAATTTTGAATGGGACACCCTGTATCTCAAGTGTTTGGAGACAGTTGGAGATCATAGTTCATAGGAACTTTTTCTTTTATTTTGACGAAAAGAACCGCCCCTTATACCTCGGGTCCACCATTTTTAGGACAACCTGTATGTCTAAAATCAACGATTTTTTTCTCGAAAAATGAAGAACTGGAATGTCAGCAGTCACAATGGTACCATTTTGATGATACCGTTAGGTACTGTTTAGTCAGGAAAATTATACTATAAGTACCAGAAGCCACCATTTTTCAACACACAGACACTCCCATCCCCCTGACCTGTATGTTGCGCAGGCACTGTATCCGCGCCTCCACGTTATCCCTCTCATCCCCCTCGAGCCGCCTCAGCTCCTCCGCCGACAGCGTCCTCAAATTCGGCGGCGGCATAGGCGGCGGCGCCATGAACGGCATAAACGGAAACGGCGGAAAAACAAACGGCGGCACGTTCTGCCCCTGTTGCTGCGGCGGCTGTCCCTGCTGCTGCGCCCCTTGCTGCTGCACCCCCTGCTGCGCCTGCGCCTGATTATTAAACATCTGGAACGGATTAGGCGCCGCGAACCCATTATAGAGCGGGTTCGCCTGATTATTCGGCACCCCCGGCGCCCTACCACGCGCCTCCTGCCTCGCCTCGCCCCCAGGCGTGCGCAGGATGTTAAGGCGGCACGTGGGGCACGTCTGCTGCCGCTGGAACCAAGAGCGCAAACACGAAGTGTGGAAGATGTGGTTGCATGGCAACTTCTTCGAGGCAGTCGTCATCTCCTCCCGGCAGATGATGCACACGTTATCTGCCGCCCTAAGCTCCTCAGGAGTTGCATCCGGGTACAGCGTGTTCATATTGTGAATAGCCCTTCTGGACAAAATCACATCGCTGAACGCCTTTTTAAAGTTCCGAATAGTGTAGTACATTGGTCGGAAAGCGAACAGGGGTAAGGTGTAAATCCGGACCATTATCGCTACAAAAGCAACGTATAGGATGACCTTAATCAGGCCCATGACAAGTTCGGTGTACAGGAGGAACACTGCTTTGTTGTCCCAAGGGGTTTCGCTGTTCAGGTCGACTGAGTGGAGGGCGTACTTGATCGCGATGTTGATGACGACGGTGATCAGGATGGCGTACTCGAAGCCGAAGACGAGTTGAACGGAGGCGCCTTTGGAGACGGTCGATTGGTAGGCGTGCTGGATGAAGTGCAGGTCGAGCGATCCCAGGAGGAGTAAGAGGGAGAGGACTCTTATGTGGAAGAGCAGGCTGATTACCGGGCTCCGTTCCATCTGTGGAATGTCATGATCAGATGTTTGGCCAATGTGCAGGGGTGATTCGAAATTGTGGCAGCAACGCTTCACTCTGGGAAAATTCTTCTCGTTGAAATAGGAAATATTGTTTCTATAAAGTAGAGCATGAGTATAGAGTTATTGGGCCTCAAAGTCTACCGGTAGGCAATTCATTTTCGCCTATGGCTCATGGTTTGGAGTTTGCAGGTTTGGTATATGTGGAAAATTATTGAAAATAAGCTAGAGATTGAATATACTGGTGATCCATGGATAGCGTAGTAAATGATTAAACGGGATAACAAAAGAGGTCTTCTGCAGATAAAAATAACGATTTCTTTGTGGCGTAGAGTATTTTGACTGTTTCTAATGATTTTTCAGTAGCAGTGTCCTTTTTCGATTTTATTGTAGGGGTATAGTCGCCGCAGCCTCCGTTTCCTCATTTGACTTCTAGAGCCGTTCAACCCTCTAATTTCAAATGAATAGAAGAGAGGTAATAAACCAGCAGGAGATCTTGGTCGATTGGAACTTCGACATTTGGGAAAGTATTTTTAAGCTATGTGGGAGCATGAGACGGTTTATACCTGCGTATTCTTAATTCCACGACATAGAGTACCTCAAAAGTACCTTCCGAAATTTTTCTTTATACCTGCCTGTGATGACCGCTTATGGATTTATTACTTGTTTTCTTTTCATACAGTAATATGAGGGTTGAACGGCTCTAACAGTCAAATGAGGGAACGAAGGCTGCGGCGACTATACCTATAGTTTTCGAGATATTCGTTATTTTTAAGGGTGATGGTCAAGTAAAAGTTTTATCCAGATATATCCTTTTTATCACAAATATCAAATATCCCTCTAGGTGGACTATCCAGATATTTATCCGTTAATTCATGGGTTTTATTTTTCGAATTCATATCTGGATATTTATTATCCGGATTTGTATCCGAGTATTTCAACATTTCATTATTTCAACCATGATGTTATCCAACCAGATTAAATCTGGATGTTTTATTCGCTGTGCTTCAAAAAAATTTCAGATTCCAAAAATGTTGAGTCATTCTAAAACCGGACTCCTATTATTGATACCTGGATATGATGAAAAAATCCGGATGAAATGGATATTCCGGATATCTGAATATCCGAATATTCGGATATTCAGATATCCGGAGTTATCCGCCACCCCAGGGTAGAAAAACATGACTTTTCTCAAAAAATAAATGGATAAATAGAGCATTTTTTTTAAATTCAAATCATGACTTTTTTGTATTCTTTATAACTTCAATACTTCAATAGAAAAATCTTGAAAGTTGGAAAATGACAATTTTCTCAGTAAAAAAATGAAAACAAAATATTAATCTATATTTCACGAAGGAATTAAACAAAAAAATGTCATCCCTGAACTAAATTATACTAGGGATCTATTTTTTTTAATCTGTTATCAAAGAAATTTTTGATGCGGACCAACCCAAATGTTGAAAAAAGTCTTTTCTATCTAATCTATTGCAGTTCTCAATTGCATTGCCCACCACCTTCTGCCCAATAATGAAACTTTGATTTAAATCATGACTTTTTTGAGTGATTTGAATCATGATTTAATCATTTTCTTTTAAATCATATTCACCCTGGCCACCACTAGTTATTTTATGGAAGGGTTACTTAAATTCTTGGACATTCATTGTGAAAAGTTCTAATAGGATTGTTTTCTATGACTGAGATGTTCATTTTTCGGCCAAATTCTACGACGTCTATTGGATAGAAATAAATGTGATAATTTCTGATTGGTTGTGAAGATAACTCTCAAATGTTTCGGCCGAACATCTCAGTCATAGAAAACAATCCTATTTTTCAACGACCGCTTGGAGAAAAATGCCACTAAACTGAAAATCTGAGATAATTTTATATTTGGAAATTGAGTCCATGTTGAGTTTTCACATCAAACTGATACTGACTACATGGGATGGAAAGCAATATTTTATTTTCAACTTTCCGAAACTAAAAGGCAATGGATACCCAAAAATCATTAAAAACAGTCAAAATACTTTACACCACAGAATAATCGTGATTTTCATCTGCAGAGAACCTCTCTTTTCGTCCTTTTAATCGTTTACACGATCTCCATGGATTCAACCTATAGTTTTTCAATAATTTTCCACATATTCTTAATTCTTAACCATAGAATAAGCAAGCCATAAGCGAAAATAAATTGGCCACCAGCAGACTTTGAGGCCCGATAAATCCCTAATTGGCTACTTTCAAACCCCACTTTATAGGAACTTTTCTCCTTATTTCGACAAGAGGAATTTGCCCAGAGCGTTGTCGGTACAATTTTGAATCAGGCTGTATTGTCTTGTGGAAATTTACGTAATCGACTCGGTCTTCGGCCAGCCAGTGGAACGACTTGAGAAACAGGAGCAGCGTGAAGAGAGCGACGAACTTCGGGTTGAAATCGTCCCGGAACACCGTGAAGGCCAAACAGGTTTCCGTAATCGCGTACCACGACCTCTCCATCAGGTGCTAGAAAAATCATGAATTGCAACCACATTCACGATCGTATTGGGGTGGTTTTCTCACTTCGAATTCGGCCGATCTCAGTTGACCGAAGAATATTTTCCTCATGATCTTGCCCACGATGAATACGCAGATGAAAGCCTGGATGTAGATCACCTGAAATCGTTTCGTGTCGGATTTTCTCGACGGTTTCGGACGGAATCTCCGGTACTTACGGCCATGCTAGGGTTCGATTTCGTGATGTACACCACAGAGGGGTAGAATTGTTTCTTCTGATAGTATGCATTAGCTAGGACTACGGTGGTCAGGGAAATGCTCAAAAGCGACACCCCTAAGGACCTCATGATGGTAGTTTTGTGTTTATCGCACTATTAACATTGCACACCGTCGAAATAACTTGTGTTATCGCTATTTGCTACGTGTTTTTACTTCATATGTTGATTTTTGTTAGTCGCCACAAAAATGACAGTTGACAGGTGCTGGAGGTAACCGTTGTTGCCAGATGTAATGTTTATTTCTTTTCGCGAGTCTGTGGTCATTCTCGGAATTCTCTCCACGTACCGTGTGTATAGCCGGATTTTCCGTCGAGTTAGTCATGATCACCTCTCTGTTTCATATAATAACCATTAGACAAACAGTGACAGAGATACAAATCATGCAAACTCGAAAGAGAAACCGTTTGTACACAGGGTACATACGGTGTATTCCCTATTGAAGGGAATACCCATTTATCGGTTCACCCGTTCAACGGAATTTTCAGTGGTCCTCAAAAACTTGAAATTTACATTTTTTATCCACTCCTAGATAATAATCATACTATTATTATTAGAAATTTTTGGTAATAATGGGTGGCGTTATTGATATAGATCACAGTTCCATGAAATAAAGTGACATTTCGAGCGATTAATGGGATCATTATTGCATTGGCTGTGGCCAATCAGAATAGAGCGATTTTCAGGTAGAGTTGAAATTTTATGTCGTGGCGAGAGCCCGGGATGCGCAGTAGCAAATTCTTCGCCCTCAACTCTCGAACCGAACAGCTGATAGAGATTCCAGTGGCGTAGGCGCAGTAATTTCTTTTATTTCTACCCTCGTAGTAAAATACCATAAATAAATAAATACCATATTATACACCTATCTACACTTTTATTTATTTATCTATCTGATTTTTAATATTTTTAATATGATAACCAATAACGTGTGTAGTATATTTTTATCTTAAAGCTGTGTTTTATTTGAATTATGGATTTTTTACCTAAAATGTTTAAATTAACTACGGCACTGACTGCCGTGCGGCTGAGTCGAACCGAAGCCATACGCCATTGACTCGTTCAAACGGATGCGCCCGCCCATCTGACCGTCGTCTCGCCACGAGATAAAATTTCAACTCTACAATTGGCAACAGCGCAACAATCGCGAAATTGACATTCAAAAATGGCGACCATTTGTTTGAATAATTGTTACGAGTGGTGGAGTGTCGAAAATTACTTGATCGTTTAATTGAAAATATGTACAGGGTGTTCAATCTCAAACTTCCCACCCCAGAGTTCTCGCTAACTAATATTTTTTCAGAAAAAAGCCGAGACAGGTCGATTTTATTTTCGAGGGGGACATACGGTTGACGTAATTTCAATTTTGTTGTGCAACCCCCTTAGCCAGGGTAGCTGCCCTTTCAATAATTTTAAATGGCACTAGGGGTCAGGTGACACTTCATTTTGAAGCTGTTTTGATTCTCTTCAATGTCATGAAAAAAAATCGAAAATCCATCGATTCGTTCTCAAGTTATAATATTCTAAGTTTTCTTACACGCGAAGAGTCGCTTTTAAAAAGAAAACAACATTACGACGAGTTCTGCTATAATATTTAATGTTTTTGCTTTCGAACTTGAAATCAGAAAGGTTCATCATCTCCAAGCGAACGAACTAACTTTTTTTCAAACGATAGAAATCTTGGTATTCCCCACAGAGTAGGTCAGATTTTTGTATACCCAGAGGGGAAAGAAAAGGGGAATTTTTGTCCGTGGTGGGGGAAGCTTAGTTCCGAGTTGGTGTCGCTAGATGGCATTTCAGAACCGGAAATGCTGAAATGTTGCTAAGCAATCGCTTAAAGAACCGGAAACGTCGTACCTGCTCGCAGCCTTCGCAACCTTTGATTTTTTATTTTCCCCACGTTCCCCACTACATTTTGGAAATGAAAAAAATACAAAAATGTTATCACTGAAACATTTTCGCATGATTTCATTTGAAAAATTTATCAAATAATTATTTTGAAGTCATATTACTCTATTTATATCAAGTTATAAAATTAAATAATTCAATCAATAACATCATCATTATAATATCGTCGCCCAAACTGCTAATTAAACCTCATCCACATATTTTTTTTGTATTTCGCACATTGATGTCCTTTTAGAACGAAAAGTAACATCTAAATAAGATCACTTTGAATGTTGATAATCGATAAAAGCTCATAGATGACCAATTGAGACATTTAAAAATCAGTTAGGGTTACTCTCCAATGGAAAACAACTAATATGAAAAATCAGATACAAGGTGTTGCAGTTTAGGCGACAATAGAACTTCTTTCTGATTTCATATTGGATTAGGTTAGTGCAAGACTGCAAGTAAAATTCGCCCCGCCGTTTCTTCGTGTTGTTCTGAAGTAGTGGTGCTGCACTTTAATTACCCATAAATTCTTGCCCAGACTAAATGAAGAGATTGGCGTGCCGTCAATTTGTCTACCGCATTTTTTCAAAACGTGTAAATTTTCCTGAAAATAGAATAATTGTTTTTCATTAATAGATTCCTTCACCACCATGAGGGTATTATGTACCATTTATTCGGACATCACTCAGCTAAAGCGTAGAGCTTCTCGGCAAAATGGTGATAACAAAAATACGAGCTGTTGCCGGCTTTTGCAGAACCAGCCATATCAAAGTGCTTCATCGCATGCAGCCACTGTCTCTACATCTAAAAAACAATAGTTTTAGTTTATTAAAGGATAGGATATACCAATTTATAGAATCCTCGAAATATAGATTGATGTCCAATGACAATCTTACCTTGACTAATTTTGTGGAAAATAATGCAGAATTCCATCAGCCGGGCGTCAAACGCACACAATGCACACTTTTTAAGGCATTTTACGGCAAAACCACAATATAAATTCTTTGAAAAAGTCGAATAGCAGCAATGATAACGAAGAAAAAATTTTAAGTGACGTTTCGCGTCTAAAATATTATACGGTATCTTGATGGTATAACTTGTCATAAATTTGAAATTTGTAATTAAGACTGGAATCTGCCTATGGTAAAGTCCGTATACAATGTTAAACAGTCATTTTAGGCAGAACGGCCGAACCGATCACATCCAGATTTGCAGAGTTTATGCACGCATGTATCCGTATCTGGGTCAGATTTTTTTGTGCCCTTCTGGTCGCTATTTTTTGTGTAATTCACGAAAAACCGTGAAAAAAATGACTTTTCCAAAAAGAACGGATCCTGATGTAGGCGTCGGGCTGATCACGGCACCGTTTACCGATTTTGATTTAGAGGCTTCGTTCTCTCAAAAATGGCAATTATAGATCAAATTTGAGGCGATTGATAAGCGCACGGCCAGTAGCGTTCCAGTCAGCCTGGCAGCCGGATCGAGCGAGCAGCGAGCTCCTCGTTGTTTACTTTCACACGCGTCGACTTTCGACTCTTTCGGAATCATTTGCTCGATAATTATGCGGCCGATTGTGACGAAATTTTGTGGAGGTGTCTTGCGATTCATCAGCTTTTCGCCCATACCAGTTTTACCGTGATCGTGGGCCCGTATCGCTCCGTTTACGCGTTTGAAATAAAAGTGTCGCACACTCACGTTATTTCCTGGAAAATACACGTACGTTCGGATTGAAACTTCCTTGGAATATTCTCCACTATACCACAGAAATGCTCATTCTCATAGTGCCTGTATTTGTTATTTTTTATAATATGAGTTGCTACTACGGTGCATCTACATATGCACTCATAAGCGTCAATCAGGTATAATCTCCTAGTGAGGTTCCGTTGGATTATTTCTTCTCGTAAAAAGTCACAAGGGCATTCGGTAACTTTTATTTTGGTATCTCTAGAAACTTATGAGACGGCCCACACCTCCGTTCAATTTTATTACACATGAACGCCCAATTATCGAGCAATTGTCATCTGAATGTAGAAAATCAGAGAGCGACCGAGACAAAAAACGTAAACATTTCACGCGTCGAGCGGTCCTCACCGCTCGGCGCTCGCTCGCTAGAGGTAGGGATTAGCAGCGCCTCTACCGGCCACGTCCAGCTACGCTATCGCAGACGACACCGTTAAATTACTTGGCAACGTTTCCGTCTATGTGTATGCCATCTAGCGACACCAACTCAGAACTAATAGTCATCGGCCTACTATGTCCGGATTGATTTTTCGGGGAAGTCGCCACCGCGTTGTATTCCCTAATAAGTGGATAGGGCGGATAGGATTAATCGAGTGACGACCCAGATCTCCAGATTTGACCCCCTTGGACTTTTTTTTTTGAGTCATCTGAAATCTGATGTTTACATTCTCCAACCCCAAAATTTAGTCGACCTACAACAAAGAAAAACCGAACATTTGTCAAGCGATTGGTGTACATCTATTTCAAAAAGTCAGAGATGAATTCCAAGCAGTAGGGTTTATAGGGGCTTTCTAGACCCACCTTCCACCTTCTCTTATCGCGTTGTCGGTCTCTCTCGTTCTTATGCGTAATGAGAGAGAGTGTGATCAGTGGCGAGTCGTATCTGTGTGTCGCGTAGTCGGTACGTGTTGAGAGGGTTTCCTACGCCCATGGCGGTACCTGATAGCCGCCGGGTACCCGATAAGGCCGCAGCGCCGCCCCGGCCTCGGTATTGGGATACATTTCATTATTTGAATGGAGATTTAAATAATCGAGGACCATTTTCGGGTGTCAAATATGGGTAAAATATGTACTATTTTTATAATATATCTGGGCATAGGGAAGGTAATCTGTGATCTGGGTGTCTGGTAATACATACACATGGTTCTTCGTCTCTTGAGTTTTGATAAGTTCGAATACTTTGTTCCATTCGTAAGGTGTCAGATTATCCAATATACATTCTTTTATTATTAATATATGCTTGTACAAAGCTGTTGTTATACGAAAAATACTTATAATAAAAAAACCATAAATTAATTACCTAGTATAATTATTATACATTCAAGATAAATCATCATCATCATCCGCAATATCATATATCTTTTATTCTAAAATGATCCCAAGCGTACGTGTTGCTACTGTTTGGACGTAAGCATCTCTTATCACCCTAACTACTTAAGGTAATCTTATTTACATGTATTGTGCATATACGATATGTTTAATAGATTTCAGTATAGTATTTTGCAATACTCATCGTAGAATTTGTATAGTAAATTTCAGAATTCGCGTGTAACTGTTTTTTTACCGTTTTTTACTCCTTTTGCCTTTTTAGTCACATCCTCCAGAATACTTCAAATACTTTGTTTCATTCATAAGGTGGCAGATTATTCAAGATGCATTCTTTTATTACTACTAATAATATTTATATCTCATTTTTGAATAAAGTCCCAAAATTTCAAAGCCCATTTTCTGGTGCCAAAATACTATTTCATCTGTGTATGGTACATCGTTCTTAGTCTCTTGAGTTTTAATAAGTTAGAATACTTTGTTCCTTTCATACGGTGACAGTTTATTCAATATGCATTTTTTTATTATACTGGAGCCTGGAACATATGCATTTTTGCATATTTGTGCATATTTTGCATGTTTAAGGTATTTTTGCAAAATGTGTATGCATATTTTGGAGGAAACTGCATATTTCGTGCATATTTTATACACTTTTCTGAGTTTTTTTCTTGAAACTCAAAACACTGTAGCATAAAATGGGTGAGAATACCGGTTGTCGTTATCGGTATTTTAAAATAGACAGACATAATCTTTTCCGCGTGTATGGTAGTATTGACTGAAGAAATGGCTTTCCCATAAAGGATACATCTGATTAGTTCGAATACTTTATTCCATTCATAAGGTGGCAGTTTATTTAATATGCATTCTTTTATTACTACTAATAATATTTACATCTCATTTAGAATGAAGTCTCAAATTCTCAAAGACCATTCTCTGGTGCCAAAAATACTATTTCATCCGTGTATGGTACATCGTTCTTAGTCTCTTGAGTTTTAATAAGTTAGAATACTTTGTTCCGTTCATACGGTGGTAGTTTATTCAATATGCATTCTTTTATTATACTAAAGCCTGGAACATATGCATTTTTGCATATTTTGCATGTTTCGGGTATTTTTGCAAAATGCATATGCATATTTCATACACTTTTCTGAGTTTTTCATGAAACTCAAAACACTGCAGCATAAAATGGATGAGAATACTTGTTGTCGTTATCGGTATTTTAAAATAGACCGCGTGTATGGTAGTATTTACTGAAGAAATGGCTCCCCCATAAAGGATACATCTGATAAGTTCGAATACTTTGTTTCACTCATAAGGTGACAGTTTATTCAATAATATACATTCTTTTATTACTACTTTATACATCTCATTTGTGAATGAAGACTCACCATTTTCTGGTGCCAAAGTAGTATTACATCGTTCTTCGTCTCTTGAGTTTTCGATAAGTTAGAATATTTTGTTCCATTCATACGGTGACAGTTTATAAAAATATACTTCCATTCATTATTTTTATTACTAAATCATCTATTTATTCGAACATATACCGAGAAACCGTTCACTGATTTCTTGCACAAATGTCTGTACAATAACCCGTTAATACATGACAATACCATAACGATAAATGACTATAGTCTATTCAAGATGAACTGAACATCACGTGACTCCAAAGTACCTGACAAATACCTGTCATTAGTCAATGGTTATCAATGTTTTTCATTTAAATTTTGCTAAGCAACTTAAGTCACGTGATGTTCAGTTTATCTTGAAGAGACTATGTATATACGATACAGGAAGTTACTGTTATTTCCAAAAGACCAACGATTTGAGATCAATCAAACCATTAGTTAACGATTTTGAACCAAATAAAAGTTAGCATAAGCACCTCCCACCCCCAATTCTTCGCACCAGGGTTTCACTTACTCGTACTTGTATTATTTTTCAAATGAAAATTATAAGTATTCTCAAATAAAATTTATAATACCATCCGTGAACATACTGTATACTTAGAGTTTTTCAATGTCTTACTATGAAATTAGAGTATTTATCCACTCCTAGATAATAATCATACTATTATTATTAGAAATTTTTGGTAATAATGGGTGGCGTTATTGATATAGATCACAGTTCGATGAAATAAAGTGACATTTCCAGCGATTAATGGGATCATTATTGCATTGGCTGTGGCCAATCAGAATAGAGCGATATTCAGGTACAATTGGCAACAGCGCAACAATCGCGAAATTGACATTCAAAAATGGCGACCATTTGTTTGAATAATTGTTACGAGTGGTGGAGTGTCGAAAATTACTTGATCGTTTAATTGAAAATATGCATATGAATGATATAAGTGATATAAGTGAAAATGGAGACGAGCTTATAGGAACGGCGCCGGAGATACCAGATACCTGAAATATCCAGAAAGAGCTATGAATGAAGGTATGACACTTATAACAGTTCCCTTCGCACTGTTCGCAGCTCACAAATCTGCGCCGATTTGACAACACTACATTCTGTCCGTCACAGCTGTTTTGAATGAAATTTGAAAGTTGAGCGAATTTTCGAGAGCCGTTTTAACTGTTTTGGAGTGGATAAAGCATAGTATTAAGCTCGCGTGTTTTGCCTTTTATTCGCTCGTTTGAATTACGCCACTCGCTGGCGCTCGTGGCGTAAGTTTTTCAAACTCGCGAATAAAAGCTACCAAAACACGCTCACCTAATAATATTCTATTACTATCAAATCCAATGATTTTCCAATTATTAATAAATGAAAAGTTCTTGTGTGAAAGATTTTACACTATCTACTATGGATTCATCCCGATTTGCAAAAGATTTCTGATGATTTACTTGTGATTTTATCTTATACATATGTATA
Source organism: Salpingus planirostris (assembly GCA_949788335.1). Classification (NCBI taxonomy): domain Eukaryota; kingdom Metazoa; phylum Arthropoda; class Insecta; order Coleoptera; family Salpingidae; genus Salpingus; species Salpingus planirostris. The sequence goes on along the minus strand of OX460925.1, from coordinate 2,715,531 downwards.
CAGCGTAATTCAATTTTAATGTACGAATGCTTCAGGGCAGATTCCTCTCGTTAAAATACTGAGAAAAGCTCCTATAAAGCGGGGGGTCCGCAAAAGGTCAATTTATTTTCGCTTACGTAAGTACAACTCGCTTATTTTATGGTTTAGAACTTTCAGGTGCGGTATGTGTGGAAAACGATTGAAAAACTAAAAGTCCGTTGGTCACCCATGGATACAGTGTAAAAAAAAGAGGTCCTTGGCAGATAAAAATCGATCATTATTAGAGAGAGGGGCGCGCAAGTGTCAAAGGAGTTCAATCTCAAATTTCTGACAATTTAGCCTAAAATGCTACTTTTCCCCTTTGTGCCAAATCTCAATTATCGACTCAAAATTTACCCTAAAATGGGTAGATTTTTCACCAGTTGCCAACACTGAAGTCACGTACCGCTTTAGCTGAAGCTGCGCAATGAAGCTTTACTAAGTCAGACTCCCTCCAACAGATGCCGCTAGCTGCCCTTTTTCCGTTATTATTTCCCACAATTCATGAATACCTTATGTTCATTTTACAAAAAGTATTTATTAAATAATTTTGAGAACAACTAGAATCGAAACCTAAAACTAACTAATCATACATATGGCAGCTTAAGTGTGTGTTTCAAGTTCTCTTGCAGCAACTTAATTGTGTTAAATTTTATCTATGCAAAATTTTATATTTCATGTTTCATGTGATTTGTGTATTCTCTGTATTACCTATTTAGTTCATTTTAATAAAGTTGATGTATGTAATATCTCCTTACGAATGAAGTTGGCACGTAAACTACTAAGAGCCATTTTGATTGCTGGAAATCGTGAAATCATCAAAACGTCAACGTAATAAGTTTAGGGAGACTACCCCCAACGGTAACAGCGCGGACCGAAGACGGAACGCGTTGTTCGTAAATATCGTTCCGATCACTTTACGTGAGCCTATTCATAAAATATAAAATAAACGGACGTCGCCCGGGGTGAAGTGTTATCTCTATCGTCAGCCGTCTGCAACTTCCTTGATTTTTTTGTCCAGTAAATATTTAGTTCGGAAGCGGCGGTTAGATGGCACTTTGAATAAAAATATGTGGCGGCATTGTTGGATTTTGTTTTAGGTTGTTGTTACGGGTTGTTTATTTTAAATTTCAAAATAAATAATTCCTTCAAAAATGTTCTCGAATTGCCGAATGCCGAATAATTAACCGATTGTGTTCGTGTGTAGCAGAAACAAGACACAAGTAAACGTGCTCCATAATTTTCCGACAAAATGAGTAAGTAAGTACCTATGTATTCTCCCTCAATATGCTTTTTTTACATGATTGGATCCGCGCCCTGAAATTTGATTTTTTGAGATATTGGGGTCGGTCTCTTCACTTCCTGGCTTATACTCATAAAAAACCAATATACTTCGTATAGAATGAAATCTTATTCTTGTCAAAAAAAGAACCGTATTCTAGCGCCTCTTGCGGGTCGGGAGAAAAGCTTTCGGGTATTCTCGGCACGGCTTCGGTTTATTTCGTGTTTTTTTGATAAATTGATGAATTTAAATCTATTTTTTCCTGTTTTCATTATTTTAAACAATAAAGTTAACACTTTTTTGTCTAAAATTACTGAAATAGAAAAAAATGATTCAAGTATTATACATTTCTAGACTCCATACATACATTTATAGGTAATAATCATGGGACTGGACAAACCGTGAACTAAAAGGCAGAGGAAAATTAACAATTTAATAAACATTCAAATTTCAACAACAATAATAATTATGAATAATTAGGTAGACAATAAGATTTACAATAAGATTTCCAAGAAAATTTCACAATATTTATTTTTTTGACGAATTTGCTGTTTTCTTGGGGGATTTCTTACCCACTCGTTTCCGTTTTTTGGTAAATACAAGTTTGGCATTTTTAACTAAGAAGCATGCATTGTGTGGTATAAAGCGTTGATCTTTGCCAGTCATTAATTTATTTAGACCATTTAAAAAGTTGTGAATGATCAGTTTACAAAATTGGGATTGGATGACGTTTTTTAAAGTTATTGAATGTTCACATGGAATGAAATTCAAATTTACATAATGATTGATATGCGTTAGAATAAATTGTAATAAGTTATTTTTGTGACAATTTTGGATTATTAAAAAACGTGTAATATTATAAATTCGTACCAGATTCGAAACAAATGCAAAATTACAGTACTTTAAACGGGTTGGATTTTTACCACCATATTCTTTTGCGCGTACGAGACAATTGTATGAATCTAATTCATTATTTCTTTTAAGTAAGTTGAATTTACACGCAATGCACTTTTCATTTAATTTTGCTTTAATTCTGGTTATGTAACCCGCTACATGTGCAACAGCACAATGTTCTAAAGGTTTGAGTGAATTAAACGTCCTAGGGAGATCTTGAATAGGAGTGTCATTTTCTGCATCAGAATCTTCTTCTGGTAGACCCTATATAAAACAGAATTAATTAAATAATTGAACTTAATTAGGAAATGTGGTGTATAATCTTACTTGAGTTATGAAATTTTGCAAAGTAACTAACATATCTCCTTTGGTTTCTTCACAATTACTACCTATTGAATGTTTTGCGACTAATCCATTCACAGGGAGTGATTTATAATAGGCCGAAAATGCAGAACATGTCGGATTTGTGAAACGTTGACCCCTTTGCCTAATCTTTCCAAAAAAATTTTCTAAGGGGTCTTGATTGAACCTCCTTGTTTTTATCCAGCTAAAATTTTTTTCTTTCAAAACTGTCCTCATCAAGAGAAATCCTTTTATGGTCTTAATCCAATTCCCAATACTTGGCACAGTGGATCTTTTGCCGTCCTTCATGATGTACATAGATTCAAGAGTTTCTATAGCGGAACTTAAAAACTTCACCGGAAGATTGTCCACAGTTGTTGACAGACATGTTCTCAGGGGCTTTCCCACAACATCCCTTATTGTACACTTACTCACAAGAAAAACGGGACACCTATCGAGCGGCCGAAAGTTGAACTACACGAATCGTATATCCCTGGACGAGGCTAGATCTCTGAATAATAATTATGAAGTTTATCTTGAAGGGTGTCAGTCGATTTATACTTGTCTAGGCACACTTGTATCCTACCGGCGGATATCTAGCCTCGTCCCGGGGTGTACTTTTCGAATAGGTCGAGTGGCGAGCGCCCCCAGAGGTGTCCCGTTTTTCTTGTGAGTAAGTGTAGAAGCATTAACAGTATCAAAAAGTGAATCAAAAAATTTCAACAAATGCATTGTGCCCAAGGCGTCATCATTCAGCATTATGCCGTCCCTGCTAAGTCCAGCTGGAGATATAAATAAAATATAAAACTTGTAGACTTATACTTATAAGACTTACGATTCCCTATCAATAATTTTATACAAGACGCAACGGAATGGCTGAAAACTTGAGCACAGACAGACACCTTCATTTTCTTTATCATTTTCCGATTTACATGATATTCAGTGAGTTTGGGCATTGCTCTAAGATCGGTCACTCCACCATCAAGAAGCCAAGCTTTATAAATGTGCTCCCATTTAGCAGTTCTGTACTGGTCATCTTTCTTGAAGTAAATGTCATATTTAAGAAGATTGTTTCGAATGCCTTTCAAGAGATGTGGTGGATCGTATAGCGGGATAATTTTTTCACCACCAACTTCAAAAAAGAAATAATTTTTTTCGGGGTCAGTTCTTTTTCTTTTACGTGATTCTCCCGATGTGGGAGGAGACCATGATTCACGAACAAGTTGATTTATAGCGCTAACATTATTGGTTCCCTGATCACAAACAGTTCCTACTACACTAAGTCCAGCTAATTGAGCTTCTTTTATAATATTTTTGATATTGGCAGCAATCTGAGGCCCTTTGACACCACCATGAACGAAATAATAAGCTACAGGTTGTTTCCAATTGCTGGCTATTCCTCGTAACATGTACACCTTGTGAAAATATCACTTTTATAAAACTATATTTCAAACTGTTTATCTCTTTTACCTGGACATGATCTGCAATGTCTCTTGATTTTCCATCCCCAAAATCTTGAAATCCCTCTATTTGATCTAAGTGAGGGTTGTAATTGAGGTGAGGCTCAATTGACATTTCATCAAATAACAGGATACAATGTTTGTCGATATTTTTCATTGTTTTAACAGTTGATTTCATCACATCAAATACAGCTCTATGAATTCCAGGTCCTATTGGAATTCTAGCTAATAGCTTCTGGACTGTTACTCTAGATGGAAGAATAAAAATAGAAGATAGAAGTTTATAAGCACTCGGACTTTGCTTATAAAGAGCTAGAGCCAATATTTTATCTTCTATGGTAAAACGACGTCCTTTAGGATTTCTTCCCATCAGTTTTATCTGTGATTTGATGAACTGAAATGCCGTACTAGTAACATCCTTAGCTAACTCTATGTAAGATTGTCTTTTAATTTCATCCACTTCAATAATCCTTCTCTTGTATGCTTTTTTCCAACTCATTCTCGATTTAGTCAACTTTGCTACTCTCCGTTTATAATACTTGGCCTGGTTGTAGAGCCTTTTGCATTTTGGCGACAATTCGGATGATCTTTTTATTCCAAGACACTCCAGCAAATTTTGACCTATAAATAAAATTATAACACTATTAACTTATAGATTAAATTATTAAATATTATACTCTGAGAAGAGGGATATCCACTTATAGTACCTATTTCTGTGAACGGGGATGGTCACTAAAGAATTAGCTTGGAATTAACAGGATTAGTAATAAAGAAATAATATGCAAATAATTATATTGAAGTTATTTTAAAATGGCGCGTTTTAGATATACGTGATGGAATCATAGAATTTTAAATTTCTCGCCTATACATTCCAATATTTTATCGTGGAATTAACGTGGAATTGCCTGGGATTGGTCATAATTAATTGCAATCAGATCCCCGCGCCTTTCAGAGTAACAATAAAGACCTGAACAACTTACCTAACTGCAACGGTGGGGTTAATAATCGTTCCTTCAGGACTGAATATGATGATGCTGGTTTTGGTGGTGGTTCTGTAAAATTTGTTAGGAAATGGTATAAGTAATTTTTCTACATTTTCAAGAAGTTACAGACAATATTGTTTTAAGGTAATATTCAATAACATACCTGGGGTTGGGGGTCGATTATTAGCTACAGGTGATTTATTCACGTTAGCATCCCTTGAGGGAAGAAAAAGAGTTGGAAGTATTCCATGTTTCAGTCTATTATTGCCTGCGAAATCTTCTTTAACAAAATGTTTACCACATACACGATATTTGTCATAAATTTCACTATCACTAAACTTTTCTAGCTGTATATTGCACATTAATAACACCCATGCAGCAGAAACATCGGGAAATTTGAAGGGGTTTGGAAAACGGTGTCTTCCAACTGAATTTTCCGGGCGACAATCAAAAACCGCACATCCCGCTTTTCCCATGACTCACAAGCACTTTCTAATCTCCTTTTCAATCACCACTAGCACTATTAGAGGCCACAATTTCAAACAATTTTGATATTTATAATTGGAAACAATTTCAAAAAATTGATTGATTTCGAAAACAAACGCAGCCTTCTCTTCAAATCAAATTTGATTTGTAAAAAAATCATGTTGTGCCATCTATTACCGAGGGAGAAAAGCATTATCAAAGGTAGCTAGACGGTACCGCAAAAAAGCCCAAGATTTCATTCTATACGAAGTATATTGGTTTTCTATGCTTATACTACATTTCAGATTAGCTGAGAATCGTCATCATTATGTGATTTCATTGAAATTCTTCAAAAGTATTAAAAATGCTTCCGTTTACGATCTTCAGGCGACCTTTTCACTAATCTTATGAACCTATGAGGATAACTACAAGCACCAAATTCTTCCGTCAAAGTATTTACGGCCACAAAAGAAGAATTCGAAATCACCATCGACTTGAAAACTTCTGAAGGCACCCGAGAATTACTGTTGACGGCAAACTTCGCTGAAATCTCATGAAATTTTCGATAAATCGCCACGAACAGGTTAACAATTGATTTTCCAGATATCTCAAAATGTTACTCATTTACAATTAAGTTGCGCTTTATTTGTTACATGATATTTTTGAATAAAAATGTAACAAAAAAATGCTTGCGTATTTATGCAACTTTTAATACATCAAATTAAATTGAAAACTGCCCCCCGTCCAGGCGGCGGTGGAAATTTGATAGCGCCATCTAACAACCGCTTCTGAACTAATGTCCTGGACAACTGGATAAAAAAATTCCACGGAGTCTACCGTCTGTAGTGGGTCTAGTCTGTGCTATCGTACATACAGGCTGTTTGATGAAAACTCCAGAACGCCACAGTTTCTTTGGTTGTTATCCGATTTCAAAAACCCATCAACAAAAAATGATTTATTTTTCATGCTCTACGAATAGGCCTTGCCTCCAAATTTTTTGCCTCAACTTCTTTTTTCAACATTGGTAAATTCAACTTTTTTAATAATAAAACGCGATTATTTCCAATTCAAAGTTGAAGTAGGTATATTTTTCTATACCATCGGTCAATAAAAAAGTTGATTTTCCTTAACAATCATCAGAAAAACGTGAAAAATGATTCGCCAGATTTGGTCGGATTAAACAAAAAACGTCATTTTCACGTTTGCTGTGGAATCCAAAGCACTCCTGAAACTGACATTTCTTATAATTTAATTCAAATCGGGCGAAAATTTGTATGCGTTTTCTTGGATGAACATTGAAAAAATGACCACTTTCTACATACCATAGTAAAGAGAAAAATACATACTTCAGTTTCAAATTAGAAGTAATCGTACTTTATTCTAAAAAATTTAAATTTACCAATGTTGAAAAAGAAGTTGAGGAAAAAAATTTGGTAACAAGCTTTATTCGTAGTGCATGAAACATAAATCATTTTTTGTTAATGGGTTTTTGAAATCAGATCACAACCAAAAAAACTGTGGCGTTCTGGAGTTTTTATCAAACAGCCTGTATGCATGGCCGACTAACATATGTCGTACATATTTGAACTCACCCATGCTTCTTTCTCACACTCGTCAAGAGGTGACACCCGAGACTATTTATTTTGATGTTTCATGGTTCAAAGCCCCCATTTTAAACGTGATCTATCGTAAATTATAATTAAAAATAAGACGTCTTCATTATCTCTTTATTATATTTGTTTTTTCGTTATAACAAGTAGGTTTTAATCGGTTTTAATTCCAAATATTGGTGAAAAAACTTTCTGCTCTGTTACAAATGCACGTAGGGAGGGCAGTTATAACTATAACTACCCTTTCATCCGGGGCATCCCAATAAAGTTCCCAATTTTCTAATCTCCCCGTGTGGGAGTTCTCCAGAAGTTGGTGGTATATGGGTTCCCACTCTGAATCGATGTACTCCGCCGCCGACACCATAATCATTATCCTGGGGGAGAGAAGTATTCCTTCTCTCCGGACGAAACGGAGAGAATTTCGCACCCACATCTGGTATGTTCCCAAAGAATGTATTATCTAAAAATATAACATTCAATAAATTAAGTTTTCGATTGAAAAATTGACTGGCACGTACCACGAATGCAGACTTGAACTTGAACAGTACTCTACTCACTTATAACTGTGGAGGTGTAGAATGCGAGGGGATTGAAACTTGAGATTTTCCAATGAAGTATTGAAAACGTTGCTGTCTGCATATTATCGCTCATTTACCGTCTCAAACGGTGAGAATTGCAGATGCAGAAATCTCAACTACAACACTCGAAGTAAATTGAAATTATTCGCGACTTACACAAGGAGTCCCAATTTCACCCTGATGATATATAATATTATAAATCATACAAAATTGAGAATTTCACAAACACGTCATTTTAATGTATAAGTTCCAGGAATCACTCGAGGAATTAGTCGCAAATTAGTGTTAATGAGTATAATTTGGAAAATTAGTAGAAAAGTGATATCCTTGGGAACCTCACACGGGAAGATTTAAAAATTGAGAGCTATATTGGAAGGTTTATGGGGGGTTAGAACCATGAAACATCAAAATAAATAGTCTCGGGTGTCACCTCTTGACGAGTGTGAGAAAGAAGCATGGGTGAGTTCAAATATGTACGACATATGTACGATAGAGATAACACTTCACCCCGGGCGACGTCCGTTTATTTTATATTTTATGAATAGGCTCACGTAAAGTGATCGGAACGATATTTACGAACAACGCGTTCCGTCTTCGGTCCGCGCTGTTACCGTTGGGGGTAGTCTCCCTAAACTTATTACGTTGACGTTTTGATGATTTCACGATTTCCAGCAATCAAAATGGCTCTTAGTAGTTTACGTGCCAACTTCATTCGTAAGGAGATATTACATACATCAACTTTATTAAAATGAACTAAATAGGTAATACAGAGAATACACAAATCACATGAAACATGAAATATAAAATTTTGCATAGATAAAATTTAACACAATTAAGTTGCTGCAAGAGAACTTAAAACACACACTTAAGCTGCCATATGTATGATTAGTTAGTTTTAGGTTTCGATTCTAGTTGTTCTCAAAATTATTTAATAAATACTTTTTGTAAAATGAACATAAGGTATTCATGAATTGTGGGAAATAATAACGGAAAAAGGGCAGCTAGCGGCATCTGTTGGAGGGAGTCTGACTTAGTAAAGCTTCATTGCGCAGCTTCAGCTAAAGCGGTACGTGACTTCAGTGTTGGCAACTGGTGAAAAATCTACCCATTTTAGGGTAAATTTTGAGTCGATAATTGAGATTTGGCACAAAGGGGAAAAGTAGCATTTTAGGCTAAATTGTCAGAAATTTGAGATTGAACTCCTTTGACACTTGCGCGCCCCTCTCTCTAATAATGATCGATTTTTATCTGCCAAGGACCTCTTTTTTTTTACACTGTATCCATGGGTGACCAACGGACTTTTAGTTTTTCAATCGTTTTCCACACATACCGCACCTGAAAGTTCTAAACCATAAAATAAGCGAGTTGTACGTAAGCGAAAATAAATTGACCTTTTGCGGACCCCCCGCTTTATAGGAGCTTTTCTCAGTATTTTAACGAGAGGAATCTGCCCTGAAGCATTCGTACATTAAAATTGAATTACGCTGTATACATATGTATAAGATAAAATCACAAGTAAATCATCAGAAATCTTTTGCAAATAGGGATGAATCCATAGTAGATATTGTAAAATCTTTCACACAAGAACTTTTCATTTATTAATAATTGGAAAATCATTGGATTTGATAGTAATAGAATATTATTAGGTGAGCGTGTTTTGGTAGCTTTTATACGCGAGTTTGAAAAACTTACGCCACGAGCGCCAGCGAGTGGCGTAATTCAAACGAGCGAATAAAAGGCAAAACACGCGAGCTTAATACTATGCTTTATTCACTCCAAAACAGTTAAAACGGCTCTCGAAAATTCGCTCAACTTTCAAATTTCATTCAAAACAGCTGTGACGGACAGAATGTAGTGTTGTCAAATCGGCGCAGATTTGTGAGCTGCGAACAGTGCGAAGGGAACTGTTATAAGTGTCATACCTTCATTCATAGCTCTTTCTGGATATTTCAGGTATCTGGTATCTCCGGCGCCGTTCCCATAAGCTCGTCTCCATTTTCACTTATATCACTTATATCATTCATATGCATATTTTCAATTAAACGATCAAGTAATTTTCGACACTCCACCACTCGTAACAATTATTCAAACAAATGGTCGCCATTTTTGAATGTCAATTTCGCGATTGTTGCGCTGTTGCCAATTGTACCTGAAAATCGCTCTATTCTGATTGGCCACAGCCAATGCAATAATGATCCCATTAATCGCTGGAAATGTCACTTTATTTCATCGGACTGTGATCTATATCAATAACGCCACCCATTATTACCAAAAATTTCTAATAATAATAGTATGATTATTATCTAGGAGTGGATAAATGTGATTAGTGTTTATTTAATCGCTATTTTGCTAAAAACCAATCACCTGGCAAAAAAGTCCCGAAATCACTTTTTTGCCAGGCTCATATGTTTTTCATGAAAAATACGCTAAAAATTAGGCGATTTTTGGGAGGAATTGATCTTTCAAGAAGTAATAGTTACAAAACGGTTCGCCGTAACGACATCAAACAAGTAATCATTTTTTGAGTAAAATTCTCAGGCAATCGATTTCATTCATTATTGGAACTTCGGTAATTTGAAGGACAAAAAAGTTGCGTCGGTTATTTACAGATTCTTGTAGCGTATGTGGCACTCTCTCAAGAATACAGTAAAATTAACCCCGGATTATCATTCCTCATACCATAGAACCCCCATGTACCAATTTTTGTATCGATATTCCCAAAACTTGACAAATTATTTGAAAAAAATAAATAAATAAAGAAGTTATGGCTTGGGGCGTTTTTTATAAGACAGCCTGTATAAACCGGGGTAAAATAATTTTTATACAGGACACCATCCCTGTTTTGGAATTCAAGTTTGTAATTTAATTTCACCGATTTGGTTCTCGGTTTATCGAATTATATTACGTTTCCTACGTTCAGTTTCTGGTGTGGTGTGCTCCAAGTCGAATTTCGGTTCATTCGAGTTTGCATTTATCACATACTTTTTTCTTCAAGATCAAGGCTAGAGGTGTTACTTTCTGTTCAAATAGTGGTTTGAACTTGGACTTGAACGATTTATGTGACTGTTTGGGTACCACTGGAAATTTCGCCCAGCGTACATTCCGCTCGATGGGTGTTCTGCCCAACGTCTATTCCGCTCAATGGATATTCCGCCGAACGGGGGTGACCCCCGTGCCGCACTGCCGCGTCAAGGAAATCGTGAGCGGCAGCGCACCGCGTCTACATACGACAAGCGGCCGCGCGTGTCGGCGCGGCGCGGCAGCGCACCGCGTCTACAATCGACAAGCAACTGGCGCATGGGTTGTTAGTGTGTGTTAGTCGACTACCACCAGGTATTAGAGGGATTTTAAATACGCTTTCATCGGCAAGCGAGTTTAGTAACCGACGTATACACGTCGAAACCTTGCGGTTCAGTCCCTTGATCTGTTTTGCCGTTTCTGGAGTCTAGCCGCATCCGGTCAACTGTCAAGTCAGTGCCGTGCTGTGATGGGAAATAAATTCACCCAAGAAATTATGAATTTCTCCTAATCTGGACTAGTGTTGGCCTTTTCACAAGCAGAAATCGTCGAATTGGATTGAATACTGGTATAATTACACTTTGAAACTGCTTGATGCCATCCAACGGGAAAAACATTTGTCGTCCTCTGGAGTATCCTTTTTTTCTGAGCCCTATAACTTAGCCCTAATCCTCTAGTTCAGTCTCGCATCCAGTCTCGTTTTCAGACAATTTAAGTAAGTAAGTATAACCACATGAATAAATAGATTGGGTGCATGAGTGATATACTACCCAGTAAACACACGTACGTATTTATACGTAGAACTGCAACGAGTAACCTAACGTTAAATTGGAGTAGAAATGTCGCCCGTTTTAAATTTAATAGAAACCAATTTTCCAACGTATTAATAACGTTCAAAATCTACCAGACATAAACGTGAATTTCGAACTTGACAACAAATGCGTATGCATTAAACGTTTCTTGAACGTAATTTTTCATATCTGATTCATACGTTAGTTTTTCGTTCTAGGAAAAATCATAACAAACCCTTGGGGGAAACCCCACACCCCATTGTCCTATTCACCCATCAAGTTCCAGAAGGACCGTTTTGGCTTGGGATTCACCAATGGTTATAGTCACTAACTGAGTGACTGATGTTGCGTTTTTAAACGAACCTCTTATAGGGACGAGTGTGAACAATGCTAGCGGAATATAGACTACAGCGCCATCTAGTGTCTTAGCACGTTGAATATACGTTTATTTTGGTTTGTTTTCTCAACATAGAATTTTTTATGTGATTATAACGTTTATCTATAATGTTTTCCAAACCATTTCAAAAATGTATTCATAAAACGTTCTTATAACGTTGTATATTATTGTAATTAATACATTGTAAAACGTCGTTGATTCAACGTTTTAACAACGTTACATACAGTATCATACACGTGGTTATTTTAATTGGTTACCAGTCCGTGTAAGTTTTACGTTTTATAAACGTTTTACTTTATACGTTGAAAATATAACCAAATCTCAACGTTGATTTTTTCAACGATAACGTTATTTCAACCATGATAACGTTGATACAACGATATTTAAACGTACGTGTGTTTACTGGGTAAGATACATTTTCATCACATATCAAACGGAAAACACCTACTTTTTAGGAAAAACTTGTGTCAACCCCCACAGTGTATCCTTTTTCTGAGCCCCAATCTTCCTGTTCAGTCACACATCCTACGCCCCGAACATTTAAACCCCTCAGCTTTAGTTTCCAATCGGTTCTATTTTGGATATCTCTGGATCCCTATGGTTTTCCCGGATTTTTCATAATTTGAGGTTATGTACTATTTCCTTTATTTTCCAATTTTGGACTAGTTTTGAGACAGTTTAGGACCGTTTCAATACATTTTCCTCAATTTCTCACTGGTTTTACTCTGGATGTGGCACCAAGGCGCACAATCCTTGAAATTAGGGTTGCCAGACCTCCAATATTTGATAGAAGATAGAAGTCTACTACATACAGTCCAATTTTTGAAAGAAGGAACCGACGTCATCAATTTTAGTGGTACGAATGCTAACGGTGACGTATGTCGCAAATGTTTCCTCTGTAAATGACGTCATGACTAGTTCAGCAAGAATTTTTACATTTTCTGAAGTGAAGAGTAATTAAAACACAGGAGAGCGTTCAGAAACGTACCGGGGGAAGGTTAGAATGATCCGAAGTCGTTCAGAAATAAAATTATCCGGAGAACACTCAATGTCAGTTCTTGACACAATCTTACAGTTGACAATTCAGTTTGACAGCGAATGGAGGTTGTGCACTAAGAGGTATTTTATGCAGCTATCTTTATCATACTCATGCATTCTTATGGAAGTTTTGGGAAGACATGAATGTCCGTAATGTCTCTTTCCAACATGTACTGCCCGACAATAACGTAGCGCGAAGCTCGTTATTAAATTCGTGACGTAAGTTCCTTCTCTTAAAAATTGGACTGTACAGTGCGCGTCTAAAGTGTCCCCCCCCCCCCTAAAAATTTTTGAACGGCTAGAAATCTATGAAATCGCTCGGACAGGTCGATTTTTATTTTCAATGAAGCATCTTTTCACGCAATTTTTGTTTCTCTAACATTTCCGGTTTGACCGGAAATGTTAGAGAAACCAAAATTGCGTGAAAAGATGCTTCATTGAAAATAAAAATCGACCTGTCCGAGCGATTTCAAAAATTTCTACCCGTTCAAAAATTTTTAGGGGGGGGGGACACTTTAGACGCGCACTGTATGTACAGGCTGTTTGATAAAAACTCCAGAACGCCACAGTTTCTTTGGTTGTCATCCGATTTCAAAAACCCATCAACAAAAAATGATTTATTTTTCATGCTCTACGAATAGGCCTTGCCTCCAAATTTTTTCCCTCAACTTCTTTTTTCAACATTGGTAAATTTAACTTTTTTAATAATAAAACGCGATTATTTCCAATTCAAAGTTGAAGTAGGTATTTTTTTCTATACCATCGGTCAATAAAAAAGTTGATTTTCCTTAACAATCATCAGAAAAACGTAAAAAATGATTCGCCAGATTTGGTCGGATTAAACAAAAAACGTCATTTTCACGTTTGCTGTGGAATCCAAAGCACTCCTGAAACTGACATTTCTTAAAATTTAATTCAAATCGGGCGAAAATTTGTATGCGTTTTCTTGGATAAACATTGAAAAAATGACCACTTTCTACATACCATAGTATGTAGAAAGAGAAAAATACATACTTCAATTTTAAATTAGAAGTAATCGTACTTTATTCTTAAAAATTTTAAATTTACCAATGTTGAAAAAAGAAGTTGAGGAAAAAAATTTGGTAACAAGCTCTATTCGTAGTGCATGAAACATAAATCATTTTTTGTTAATGGGTTTTTGAAATCAGATCACAACCAAAGAAACTGTGGCGTTCTGGAGTTTTTATCAAATAGCCTGTATATTCGGGAGCAAACTTCTACTTCTATCCAAGGGCTATACAGGGTCTTTCTTATCGATGGGACACTATAGATATCTCGAGAACCGTTCCGAATTTCGATCTGAAATTTTGCAGGCAGGGGCGTAGCTAGAGCTTTCGTGGCCCGGGGCGGTAAAAATATTTGCCGCCTCTAGCCCCCCCCCTTTTACTTACTAATGGCTTACTTTTACATTCGCTTTTGCCTCTAAAATGCCGCCCTCCGAAAGCGCCGCCCGGGACGGGCCGCCCCCCCCGCCTTCCCCTTGCTACGCCACTGTTTGCAGCCTTCCATAACAAGGCACCGTCTAACTTTCTAAAATAATTACAACATTGAACTACTTCCGGTTATACCGGAAGTCATGGCCAACTTTGTTATTTTAAAACTATTTACATGCACTAGGGCGTTTTGCGAATTCCATTCGCAATTCTCTTGGACACTACCTCAAAATTCGATTTTTTAAAATCTTGAAAACTCAATTTTTTCAATAGGAAACCTATACTTTTCCCAATTTTAATGAATTTGTTGTGAAAAACCACTAAGGAAAAGCGTCTGTTCGGTTTCTTTGTCAAAAAGCAACTTCTGGAAATTTTGAAAAATGTAAAGATCGGGGCCTTTCACGTTTGAAAAAAGTAGGCGCCGGTCAAAATGAATAAAAACCACCGTAGCAACGTAAACAAATTCAATTGTTCGATCTCATAGTTTAACTGGCGCCTACTTGTTTCAAACGGTCTTGAAAATTTTTACATTTTTCAAAATTTATAAATCCATAAATAAAACGAACTAATTTCTAATAATTTTCAAATATCCTCAATAAAACAAGGTGGAACAACACAACGAAAGAAATGGCACATCACTACATTACAGGGAAGTAGAAAATAATGAAAACAATTAAATTACAGGCACTTATGGTATAGTTTTTTTCCGGATAATCTTGAGAAAAAGTTTAGGAGAAATGTTTTAACGGAATTGGAACTTAAACCAAACAGAAAAATATAGAGATGAAGTTATTTCATTGAACAGAGCTGGATAACGTTCGAATCGGTGAAAATTCAAAGTTTTTCAAAAATGACAGAAAAAATAGCTAACACAACTTTTAAAAGCCCAACTCACAGCAAACTACAGGGAAAAAAGTCAGTGTTACAGGGCAAAAGCTACTAAAACTTCGAAATCTAGTTCCTCACTACAAAGTTACCACTAGTATAGCTGGCGTTTTTTATCTCTGCCAACGGCCGCGCAGAATCCGAACGATTCTTCGGGTGAGTTCGGGATTTCGAGCTACAAACTGCACGAACAGTGGCGTAACACATAAAGGGGTATAATTGAATAAAAACTCATAAATTGGAATAACGAACAACAACTTTGTAAATTTAATAAAACAACATAAGAATAATCAGATTCAAACGTGGTAGGTACATACATCAGCTTATTGTAGGTATATAATTTCCAAACAAATCATTATTAGAATAAAAACAAAATTATCGGCCCTAGATTAAAACTATATTTGTTGAACAGTGCTCGGCCGTTTCACACTAATTAATGTGTTCAGTTTTTGGAGAACCATGACATATCCAAACACTATCAATCACTATCATCGTCCTCATAATCATCATCATCACTTTCATCATCTTCGCCCCCGATATTAATTATCAATTCTTCCGTTTTTACGTCTACAATCGCTTCATTTGCCAAATATTCCTTTTCACATTTTTTGATGTGTTCACACCTTTTCCTCCATTCCTCTACCGTGATTGCGGCAATTGCATCCTCTGCGCTCTTCCACACATCTCCTCTAGTGAATTTGACGTTTTCGGATGCCACCCTTCCTTTAATAATTGACCATACCATTTCTATTGGGTTTAGATCGGGATGATAAGGCGGAAGTCGCAAAACGGTATGCCCATGTTCTTTTAATAAATTATCAAATTTGTACGTTACATGCTGTGATTTATGAAATTTTATGATGTTATACAATTGAGGTTTTAACATTTTGGGGTCAAACATTATATTTTTCTCCTGCAACCAGGTCACCATATCACCTTTTCTCGACGCGGACGTTGGAGCACGATTTACTTGAATATTGTGATAAGGTGCATTGTCAATTACCAATACAGAACGAGGAGGTAAATTGGGAATTAATTTTTCATTAAGCCATTTCTCATAATTAACGGCATTCATGTCGTCATGATAATCCCCACTTTTTGATCCAGATTTAAAAATTAATCCCGCGTGTGGAATAAATCCCATTTCACCCCCAGCGTGAACAATAATTAAGCGATCCCCCTTACTTATTTTTGAAAAAAGTCCGTTATTTGAGTCATCTGACCATGACTTTGATTTAGTATGACCGCTATGAAGGTACGTCTCGTCAGTATAAACAATGGGTCGATTATTTTCCCTGTAATATTCTATTTGTTGTAGAAAATTTATTCGAAGGGCACGAATGTCACTCCGCTCGATTAGGATACGACGATTGTCCTTCGTTTTGCAAAATTTGAAGCCCAAGTCTTTAACAATCATCGATAGAGACGATAAACTCCCGTTCCAGTAATCAAAATCTTCTTTCAACTTTTCACTTAGTCCCTTAATCGTCACTCTAGTATTTTCTGTCTTATGGAAATTGTAAATTACATTACGAATATCAACTTTTTTGATATCGGTAACGGTAGACTTTCGAACGCGCTTTTTTCCTGGGGTCGAAAACTTCTTCTTCGCATCCATTGGGACGTCATTGCCTTCCTTGACAATGATGGAAACGCTTCTTAGTGAAACTCCCGTGGCCGCAGCTACTTCTTCCTTGAGATCCATAACGGCTTTCTCGGGATATTTTTGATGCATACACTGTGTAATATGAAAAGTTTCCAAAGCTGTAACTTTTTTATTTTTTTGGTGGATTTAAAAAAATTAAATAGTGGTAGAAAGAGTTTTTAATGCTCTATAGAATGTCCTTATTAATTTTTTTCTTTCACAAAAATCGAAATTTCACCATCGGTTACCGCTATTTTTATCAATTCCGATCGACGGAGAATATTTTTCTGAATTTCTTACTGCTCAAAATTATGATTTTGATGGTATTTTACGAGAATTAGAATAAAAATTTTGAAAGAAAAAGATACTCGTACATTGGAATCGCGAAATCGCAAAGCGGGCCTGGTGAAACATCACAAGGGTGGGAAAATTGTCAACATTCTGATCTGACGTTCTCTATACCAGTAGCGTACTTTTTGTCCATTTTGAAATTAATCATAACATGAAAATATTCAAGTTTTTGAACTTTTTTGTGGTGAATAGCTTTCCAATTGGAGATTCGGTTTTTTGTAAAATGGATCTGCTTATGTTGAGTTACTGTTGCATTCGAAATAAATCTGCAAAATGTCGATAGAATGGTCGAAGTTTATGATTCAAACTGCGGTACTGCACTGGGTGTCAGAGACGTCAGAACGCTGACAACTTTAGCCTCCTTGTGATATTTCACCACGGCCATTCTGCGATTTCGCAAATCCAACGTACAAATGATTTATTCTTTGTAATTTTAATTCTAATCCGTTTCATTCCAGACCAAAATCATAATTTTGACCACCAATGGAATCAGAAAAATATTACCCGTCGATCGAAACAAACATTCATTAACAAAAATAGCGGTAACGATTGGTGAAATTACAATTTTTGTGAAAGAAGAGAATTGATGAAGCAGGGTCTACTTTAGTAGACAGGTCGGAATACTAATTGTCATTTGCCAAAAGTCGGCCTTTTCTGTGACGTTTTGTGACTTTTCTCGTATAACGATATTTTCAGCCTGATTTATTGAAATTTTCAGTATTCTATCGTGAATTGTGTCGTTGTGAGTGTTTTATTAGGAAAATAATCAAATTTCCAACCTTTTTTGGTAAGTTTTTCGAAGGTTTTCATACAATATTCTTATTAAAATCGAAAATTTTCACCATTTTTCAACCAAGTCAGTGGCACACTGCTCAAATACCAATACTTCTTGGGTCAGCCTTTTCTCTTTTTTAACATTTTTCCGCAATCCACGCGCTCATAATACGCTAAGCAAACATTGATCAAATCATTTTAAAAGTAGGACGTTTTTTCTGGTTATTTCATTTATTATAAATTATTTTAAACAATTTCATTGTCGGCCTCTTCTATTTTTAACACTTCTTCAAGGGTCTCACAATGTTTAACAAACTCCCGAGATGGATTTTTTTAAATATATCTACTCAAGATAAATGTACTCCAGTCTTCACATAATTTCGAACATCAAAGATGCCATTCTATGTAGGCCTTTTCTAATTTTCAACATTTCTTCAGCCGTTTTCTTGAGAGGGCCTTATTTTAAATATTGAAAAATCACAAATTCATCAATTACAATTCATTTTCATCCATACTACGTTATTTCGAACATCAAAGATGCCATCCTATGTAGGCCTTTTCTGTTTTTCAACATTTCTTCAACCGTTTTCTTGAGAGAGCCTTATTTTAAATATTGAAAAATTACAAATCCACCAATTACAATTTATTTTCATCCATACTACGTTATTTCAAACATCAAAGATGCCATCCTATGTAGGCCTTTTCCGATTTTCAACATTTCTTCAACCGTTTTCTTGAGAGGGCCTTATTTTAAATATTGAAAAATCACAAATCCATCAATTACAATTCATTTTATCATTTTCATCCATACTACTTTATTTCGTACATCAAAAATGCCATTTTATGTAGGCCTTTTCTGATTTTCAACATTTCTTCAACCATTTTCTTGAGAGGGCCTTATTTTAAATATTAAAAAATCACAAATTCATCGATTACAATTTAATTCCATCCTCACCACGGCATTTTTGATGTCCAAAATTACGTGGTAAGGATGGAATTGAATTGGAATTGATGAATTTGTGATTAATTTTTTATTTTTTGTAGAGCGCTCTTGAAAAACTGATTGAAGAAATGTTGAAAATTAGAAGAGGCCTACATAGAATGCCATTTTTGATGTTCGAAATAACGTAGTATGGGTGAAAAGAAATTGCAATCGATGAATTTGTGATTATTTATTATTTTCTGTACGGCTCTTCTGACAAAACGGTTGAAGAAATGTTGAAAATTAAATTAGGCCTGCAAGGAAGTTTTTTTTTGTGAAAATTATGTCTATTAAGTGTAGAATTCGAGTAGATGTATTAAAAAAAATCCATCTCGAGAGTTTGTCAAACATTGTGAGACCCTTGAAAAAGTGTTGAAAATAGAAGAGGCCGACAATGAAATTGTTTAAAATAATTTATAATAAATGAAAATAACCAGAAAACGTCCAACTTTTAAAATGATTTGATCAATGTTTGCTTAGCGTATTATGAGCGCGTGGATTGCGGAAAAATGTTAAAAACAGAAAAGGCTGAACCAAGAAATACCTATTAGTATTTGAGCAGTGTGCCACTGACTTGGTTGAAAAATGATGAAAATTTTCGATTTTAATAAGAATATTGTATGAAAACCTTCGAAAAACTTACCAAAAAAGGTTGGAAATTTGATTATTTCCCTATTAAAACACTCACAATCAGCCAATTCACAATATAATACTGAAAATCTTAATAAATTACGCTGAAAATATAGTTAAACAAGAAAAGTCACAAAACGTCACAGAAAAGGCCGACTTTTGGCAACTGACAATAAGCAATCTGGCCTGTTTACACTATAGTCGGCCATGGATGAAGCCATTCCATAGAGCATTGAAAACTCTTCCTACCACTATTTCATTTTTTGAAATCGGTCAAAAAATAAAAAAGTTACAGCTATGGAAACTTTTCATATTACACAGTGTATACAGGCTGTCTTATAAAAAACGCCCCAAGCCATAACTTCTTTATTTGACGTCCGATTCAAAAAACTTGAAGAGCAAAAATAAATTGCTCGATGAGTACTACAAACTGACCTTGATTTGAATTTTTTTCAAAAGGGTCTTCATTGTCAATTAACGGTCAACTTCAAGTTTTCAAGTAGAAATGCAATTTTGCTTCAAAACAAATGTATAGGATATTCTTTTCTGAGTTCAATGATGTACAATATTTTGAATTTTGAAGAACATTTACTGGTGAAATAATGAAATGTTTATCGGCATCAAGTTGGTTTTTTCAAACCAAATTTTACAGTCGGCGGTGGGCAACAATCAACTTTCAACGTGTTGAGTTTATTGTCGCTGTCACATCCAGTTCTGTGATTGTTGTACACGGCACCCTCTCCAATTTTTTTTGTGATTTAAATAAACTTGTTTTAATATTTTTTGCTGGTAAAAAGGACTCAAAATGGAAAAAAATACACATTACTCAATCTAGAAAAAATAATCCTGCTCATTTATATTGAGAAAAGTATACATTACCCAGCGAAAATTTCAAGTTGACCATTGATTGACATAGAGGTCCATGGTATAAAAAATTCAAATTAGGGTCAGTTTGTAGTACTCATCGAGCAATTTATTTTTCCTTTTCAACTTTTTTGAATCGGACGTCAAATAAAGAAGTTATGGCTTCGGGCGTTTTTTATAAGACAGCCTGTATGTATGAATACACATTAAAAATAATTTCTCGGGATTGACTCTTTATCACCTTTCCGTCACCGATAGTCGATGCCATAGTACTGTTTGAAAACATAAATTTTTTAATTGTTTATTAAAAAAGGGGTTAATTTTGAGACTTACCTATAGCTTATATCAGCAAAATATTACGTTTTGAAACAAACGGTTTTTTTGTAAAAAGCACACGCGATAACATAAAACACGAAGTAACACAGGTATGATGCGAGTTCAAGAACCAAAACAGCACTAAACACCATTACTAAAATAATCGCCTTCATTGGGAGAAAGTTCTAAATAAGTACTTCCCTGGATATTCATTATAATGGTAATGCTGAAATACATTTTAGATAACAGGTTCCTAATCGATGTTTAATGTGCGTGCCTTGTAGGGCCCTGGATTTAGTGTTTGAATATTTCTTGGAAAGGTGAATTTGGGAAAGTTCTATTCGCAGGTAAACGTATTTGTACGAAGAATAAAGTTATAATTTTCAGAGATAGGAGTAGAAATTTAACTAATTAAATTGATTTTTTCTTATTTTTATAACCGCGTTTCAATGCAATAACATAAGATACCGCCGCTACTGAGAAAGTTTGAAACCCGCGCGAGAGGCGTTTCATGTTTCCATGGTTACGGACGAGTGCGCTGCTTGGCCGTTGGCAGAGATAAAAAACGCCAGCTATACAGGGTGATTCAAAATTGTTGGACCAACGCTTCAGGGCAGATTCCTCTCGTCAAAATAGTGATAAAAGTTCCTATAAAGAGGGGTCCGCAAGTGGTCAATAAGGGAGTTATTAGGCCTCAAAGTCTGCTGGTGGCCAATTTATTTTCGCTTATAACTCCCTTAATTTATGGTCTAGGACTTTCAGATTTAGTATATGAGAAAAACAATTGGAAAACTAAACGTTGAATCCTTTTGTGATCCATGAATACCGTGGTAAGTGATTAAACGAACCAAAAAAGAGGTCATCGGCTAATAAAAATCAGGATTATTTTGTGGCGGAAAGTATTTCGACTGTTTTTAGTGATTTTTCAGCATCAGTGTACTTTTTCAATTTTAAAAATGTAGGGGTACCTCAGTGCAAATGTGAGTAGTTTCCGAGATATTCGTTATTTTATCAACTTCTGCAGGAAGGGTGTCAGTAGCCGGAGCGGCCGACAAGAATGAGACCAACAATCGTTTCTAAATAAACAAACCTTATTTAAATTTTTGTACATTCATCGTAAAAAGTTCAAATTAATAAACGACCGCTCGGAGAAAAATGCCACAGAACCGAAAATCGGAGGTAATTTTAAATTTGAAAATTAGGTCCACGTTGAGTTTTTACATCAAAACAAATACTGATTACATGGAAGGCCCTCTGTTATTTTCGAACTTTCCGAAATCAAAAGTAATTTTTTTGACGACGAATGTACAAAATTTTTAATATTTCTGTTTATTTAGAAACGATTGTTGGTCTCATTCTTGTCGGCCGCTCCGGCTACCGACACCCTACATGCAAAAGCTCATAAAATAACGAATATCTCGAAAACTACTCACATTTGCACTAAGGTACCCCTACATTTTTAAAATTCAAAAAGTACACTAATGCTGAAAAATCAGTAAAAACATACAAAATACTTTCCGTCACAAAATAATCCTGATTTTTATTAGCCGATGACCTCTTTTTTGGTTCGTTTAATCACTTACCACGGTATTCATGGATCACCAAAGGATTCATCGTTTAGTTTTTCAATTGTTTTCCTCATATACCAAATCTGAAAGTTCTAAACCATGAATTAAGCGAGTTATAAGCGAAAATAAATTGGCCACCAGCAGACTTTGAGGCCTAATAACTCCCTTATTGACCACTTGCGGACCCCCCTTTATAGGAACTTTTATCATTATTTTGACGAGAGGAATCTGCCCTGAAGCGTTGGTCCAACAATTTTGAATCACCCTGTATATTGTGTGAAATTATGCATACAGTGCGCGTCTAAAGTGTCCCCCCCCCCCCCTAAAAATTTTTGAACGCGTAGAAATTTTGGAAATCGCTCGGACAGGTCGATTTTTATTTTCAATGAATCATCTTTTTAAGCAATTTTGGTTCACCAACATTTCCGGTTTGGCCGGAAATGACTGCAACTTTGTCTTTTCAAATGGACACACCTGACTTTTTTTGCATTTTCGGATTCTACGATGTTTTTTAAGTAAGAAAATGGTATCACCGCTCAGGATTTTTGCCACTTTTTATCTCGGATGTGATCGGCCATTTTGAAAACGGCTGAAATTTTTGAAAACCGCTCGGACCCACTCGGACCCATCGATGCAGAATTGAAAAGCAAAATCGACGGGTCCGAGCGATTTTCGGAAATTTCAGCCGTTTCAAAATGGCCGATCACACGCGAGATAAAAAATGTCAGAAATTTTGAGCGGTGATACCATTTCCTTACCTAGAAAAAATCGTAGAATTTGAAAATGCAAGCAAAGTCAGGTGTGTCCATTCAAAAAAACAAAGTTGCGGTCTATTCCGGTCAAACCAGAAATGTTGGAAAAACAGAAATTGCTCGAAAAAATGCTTCATTGAAAATAAAAATCGACCTGTACGAGCGATTACCAAAATTTCTACCCGTTCAAAATTTTTTAGGGAGGGGTGGGGGGGACACTCTAGACGCGCACTGTATAAGTACCACAATGTACTTGCATACATTATTTATTTAGTAAATTTACTGGTAATTTATACGGAGCGATCTAAGAAATTCTACATAGAGGGAAGCCATGACCATCGTTCTGTCTCACAGGTAATTTTGCCCTTGATGGCGAGTTCTATGTCCATTCCCGGCAATTTTAGAATTTAAAAAACTAACCTTCTCCGGAATGCGTTCCCATGTTCATTCCGTACTTAAAATGAAGGGTTCTAAAGATATCACGGTCTAATTTTCAAATCATACATCCGGTACAGTCGTACAGTAGGGCATGTTCACCAAATAATGGCACCATCAGGCATTTACGCCTACGTGGGGTGGCCCATGGGTGGCCTTCACAGGTTTACAACTCGTTAATTGTTTCAATATCAAGCAGTTTGCATCAGTTGTCACAGTAAAACGTCAGTTATTTTACTAATCAGTGTCTTTATACAATATGTTTATTATGTGAATTATAACTGTATTTTTATTATGCAAGTTTATCCCGAATCGCACATTTTCAAATGCTCGTGCATGGTTTAACTGGGTAAGGTATAAATAACTCACAATTACAATGTTTTCATCAATCTTATTTTCAGCATTTTTGCGTTTATATTTATTTTGGGAATTTATGTTGGCAAATCAAAAGAAGAACAAATTCTTTCTAATTACAATAATTTGAAGAAAATCTCAAATTTGAAAAGTATATTTGGATTAAAGTATCGTGATAATTGGAAGGATATGAATACAAGAAGTGAAAGAAAATCCCGATGTAGTAAAGAACACAAAACAAATAAAACAAGAGTCAATGTCGGGCCTAATTCAGTTTTGAATAGTCTGTATGACGTTGATTTGCCAATCCAAGTTGATCTTGGTAAGTCTGTTATGAACATGTATCTTTTTTTTAATGATTACTTCATATTCGGTGAAACGTCAAAGCACAAGGCGGCAACTTGCCTGAATAAATCGGGTCGTCCACAGCGGCGTGGATAGGTAGCGAAACTAACTATATGGGGTCTTAGAGTAGGACTCACTGATTACAACGAATTGTCAGATTACCGGTCCTGCGAGAACTCCGCTATGCTTTGCCCCCGATACATTTAAGGTAAAAGACCCAGTAATCGTCATGGACCCAGTATTCGTCATGTAGGCGATTCATTGATTCGATAATAAGGGTTTTGCTTCAGAAAATGGCTAAATTATAGGATGAATATATTTTCATGATATTTCCCCATATTCACTTGCGATGACATATTTTTACATCAACAGTTTCGTACGAAACATAATTGTTTAAAAAACCTTGTTTTGAATTTCGGGTTTTCTATCAAGTAGTTAGCGTTTCAGCTAAGGTAAGTACACTTGAAAATTTACCTAAATAGAATTTCGCGTGAAATATTATCAAAAACTGACTATAGACACATGTTTATAATGACTTGTACTAGGTATCTCAACAAAAATAATACAATTATACACTATACTTCATTTAATTTGGCTAGTGACGAAAACTGGTCATCTGTATTTCTGTGTAAACCCAGTAATCGTCATAGGTGACGAAGACTGCTGCATTTTGGTTGCTTTATTTTCTGCAATTTTCAAACTAACACTGTGGTGTTCTTAAACTTCAATACATGGAATAAAGGACTAATAACCGTCACAGAGTTCCTCATAAACTTTCTACAATACTTCGAAAAAGATGACGATTACAGGTTCATCATGCGTGACGATATTAACTACAGCTTCACGATTTTAGCAGATTCTTTGCTTCCAATATCAAAAGATTTATATGCGCCCCTTGTAAGAATCAGAATAAAAAATAATGTATAAAATAATTATTTCTCAGTTTTTATTTTTTTATTCATCAGTTATTTTGGAGAAATTTGAGCCTTTTTTGATGAATAAATCGTTTCTCAATTGACGAATCTGTTGATTAGTTCAAATTTCTCAGGTTTTATCGATATTTGTCTCTAAAACACATCTGACGAATACTGGGGTTATACAGGGTGTCCCGTAATTCGTTGGCAATATTTTAATGACGTATTCCTTGATGAAAATGATGACGAAAACTTTCTATAAACTTATGTCCGATTTCCTCTGATGACGGAGTTACAGGCCGTTAAAGATGAGGTATCGACAACAGTTTTTCCGAAATAACTTTGAAACCATTATCTTTTCTGAGGCGAGTCCTGAGGATATCAATGATGGTATAAGCATGCATAATTACCCTTAAATTGACAAAGCTACCTTGAAGGGAAACTGGTAATTGGAGGTCATCCAGATGTTAAAGTGATGAATTTTTTATTTTCCTCTCCAGGAAAGTTTATTTTTCTTAGCGGAATCTAAACCGTCATCATTTCTTAACAAATTAGGTATCTTGTAATTTTTCGATTGGACACTCAATTTAACAGGAAAATGCTGAAAACTGAGGGAGTGCAAACTAAAAGCAAGGGTCGTA
The DNA here is from genome assembly GCA_949788335.1 of Salpingus planirostris. Classification (NCBI taxonomy): domain Eukaryota; kingdom Metazoa; phylum Arthropoda; class Insecta; order Coleoptera; family Salpingidae; genus Salpingus; species Salpingus planirostris. Next base: position 2,689,746 of record OX460925.1, on the reverse strand, counting down.
AACCGCCAGAAATTTTCTTGTCGCTTAGCATTCGATTTTCAGTACCAGTCAGTACATTATTGTTCAGTTGCTTGATAGACAAAGTGACTGTTGGCAAGTGTAATGACTGGTTCTGAAAATCGAATGCTAAGCGACGTAGACATTTCTGACGGTTTACGACCCTTGCTTTTGGTTTGCACTCCCTCAGTTTTCAGGATTTTCCTGTTAAACTGAGTGTCCAATCGAAAAATTACGAGATACTTAATTTGTTAAGAAATGATGACGGTTTGTATTCCGCTAAGAAAAATAAACATTCCTGGAGAGGAAAATAAAAAATTCATCACTTTAACATCTGGATGACCTCCAATTACCAGTTTCCCTTCAAGGTAGCTTTGTCAATTTAAGGGTAATTATGCATGCTTATACCATCATTGATATCCTCAGGACTCGCCTCAGAAAAGATAATGGTTTAAAAGTTATTTCGGAAAAACTGTTGTCGATACCTCATCTTTAACGACCTGTAACTCCGTCATCAGAGGAAATCGGACATAAGTCCATAGGAAGTTTTCGTCATCATTTTCATCAAGGAATACGTCATTAAAATATTGCCAACGAATTACGGGACACCCTGGTACAGTAGTCACTTTGATATGACGAATACTGGGGTACGTGCTATTTTTTTTACTAAAACAATTTTGACCCATCTGCAATTATTTGAGCATAAATCAGAAGCTAGTAGTAGATCGTGCTATAGACGACAAATTTCAGGAATAAATTAATTTATATTTTATTTTTAAGTTAACATTTGACGACTGATTTTTAATCGCGTTAGTTACGGAAAACCCTTAAGGTGACGAACACTGGGTGTTTTACCTTATTTTCTAAACGTGCAACTTTTCCCTCATTTCAGGACACATATTTAGAGAGTTTCTTCAGTATTGTGTTTTATACTTTATCTTCGCGAGCGAAAAAGAAATTTTACGACCAAATCAATCTTCCAGTATTTTTTCGCAGTAATGTCTTATCGTTTCACCGTATACAGTATGTCCCCCGATGGGGTTACAAAGAGAAAACACTTTTTTATTTTCGATTTCACAGAAAAAAAAATACTTGACAAAATCGCGTGCATACTCTCAAACCGCTAAAAACTATTTCGTTTTCATTTTAACGGGAGCAGTAATTTTTTTATTCAATTTAATTTGAAAATTTTGGACATGAAAATTTTTTCATCCGGAATTAAGGATGTGTTGTACACTAAGCGTCAATGAAATCGGGACACCTCGATTAGCTGCGCCGGATGCAGGCAACCAAACATACATCAAATTTTAGTGCCGGCGTGAACGGGCTCTGCCACAGGCGTCTGGATATTTGCTGCATGATATCTCAAAAATATGTCACAATGACAAACTATTCAGTTGAGTTTTGTGACAAAAATCGAGTAAAAAGTGTTTCTTTACAAATAATTCACGGAAAATCGAGTTAATTTTGGTGATCTTTGTGTTGATGAGTGCTGTACAACATGAAGGATTCAATCACAAGTCCATACTTATGGTGTTTATGTTTGCAAGATACTGAGAGTTTTTAAGCCTCTTTTGGTGCCTCTTCCTCTTCAAATTTCTGCGCAAGCGTGTGAGAAAAGTTAAGCAAGTAAACTCGTATCATTTACTTACATAAACATTTCTTTTTCACAGATTATTGAAATGAAACTAATGTATTTAAGATCGAAGGACAATCTCTTCAATTCATAAGAAATGATAAGAGAATAATTACCAGTGCCGATGCTATTATCCCCTGAATAGAGGCACTCTTACCTTTTCACCCTCATATGCCCTCATATTGTAAAAATAAAGAGCAGTTATTATTTCAATATTAAATTTGTTCGTAGTATTTATTTTATAATGGTAACATTTTGGTTGCTTTTATATGTGTTGCCGAAGCTGTTTTGGCTGCAAATATTGGTGTCTTCAGATCTGGTTGCTGCCGGATCCTAATGCTTTTTTGAATAACAATAATTTTTGCCGTCAATCACAATACAATCACAGTTGAAGCACTCAAGCACTCATCGACACAAATATTACTGAAGTACGCTAATATATCCATGAATTAATTGGAAATAAACACTTTTTATTCGATTTTTTCCACAAAACTTAAGTGAAAAGGTTGATATTTTGACAAATTTGTAAGCTGTCAGAACATATCCAGTTGGCTTTGGCACAAAGTCCGTTCACGCCAGCCCACAAATTGGTGTATGATCGGTTGCCTACATATCGGCGCAGCTACTCGAGGTGTCCCGATTTCATTGACGCTTAGTGTACCAACATTGAAAAATGGCCAATATCGATGAAATTTGGAGAAACATCTGTTAACGTATCACCAAAAGTCTGCAAAAGTTGAGGAACTTTGGTCGAATAGTTTTGCGTATTTATTTTTCAACATTTTACACGGGTTCTTATGAGAAAACTCAAATGTGAGATGTATTACTGCTCGAATTAATTCATGTACTAAATGTACGATTATCACGAAATTTTACACACATGATGATGGGGTATTGAACGAACTTTCAACGTAAAATCAGAAAGATTGGTCGATTTTTTCCAGAGTTATTCAAAATAATTCATCCAAAAACGTGATGATTTTATAATTCTCAGAAAATACAGTATGTCCACGGATGGGGTTTAAAAGAGGAAAAAAATTTTTATTTCTGATTTTACAGACAAAATTATTCTTGATAAAATCGCCTGCTTGCTCTCAAACTTCTAAAACCCATTTCGTTTTGATTTTAACATGAACAGTTATTTTTTTATTGAATTTTATATGAAAATTTTTCATCTAGAATTAATAGAAGTACCAGTAAGCGAAACCATGGCGCAGAAGTTGACAACAGTCAGTCCGCACAAGCACCCTTCAGAATGTCAGAACTTTGACAAATGGAGAAAATACTGATAGCGAAAATAATTCAGGCGATGCTAAATCGATATTAAATCGGTACCAATTACGGTGTGACCCTGCGCCCTACTTATTGTTCAAGATTACATGAAAATATAAAATAAAATAAGAAAAAATTCAAATTCATAGATGAACCCCTCGCCAAATCTCATATTAAAATAATGCTGACACTTGGTCAGTGACTGTTACAAAGTTCATAGACAACCTCTAGACCGCCTACTCATAAGGAAAAAAGTGTCCGGGCTTTTTGGATGATGTACGCAGTTAATAGATGGCGCTGTGCGAAAAACACCGCCGCCTTGACGGGGTTCCTACTTTTCAATTTATTTATTTTTTATTGTCATTTTGATAGATTCGAAAAATCTACAAATTTTTGCTTCAGTTTTATTTTATTTCGCAAATAATTTGTTGGCAGTCACAAAATACAATGATAAATTGATTAATTTTTGGCTTACGAATTGTCATCAACGATTCGCACTTGAGAAATAGGGAAGGTAAATGTGATACAGCTTCGCGAGCCGTTTTGCGATCCGAAGTTCTTGAGTTCAGCCTCCCTCGCTGGTTAACACATTTTTATCGCCTTTACATTCAAAAATTAGGAAAATCCCTTTTAGTGGATAACTGCAGAAATGATTATTCTCAAATTTTTCGCAGAATTCATCTCCGTTCTGACCTGTAATTGAAATTTTGGATAAATTTCATCACCATTCATTAATTGAGTTATAACTTACATTCTTATGGCGTGGGAAATCGTGTTGCACCGCTCCTACACCCACATATTTGTCGCAGACGAAGCGATATCGGATTTACTTTTGGAATTTTCAGAAAATTTTGAAAGTTCTTTTCCCATTTAATCAAAATCCGGTTACTACGCGATGATTCAATAATGCTCCCACTAATTAAACAATTAAAAATTACTCCTGTCGCCATCTATGAACTGCGTCCAATTTATGGAGAAAAAAACAAAGCCTGCTACTCATCTGTAGGGAAGGTAATCTGTGCAAAGTTTCACACCATGGTTTCGCTTACTGGTACTTCTATTAATTTTGGATGAAAATATTTCTAACTACAAAATTTTCAAATAAAATTCAATAAAAAAATAACTGTTCATGTTGGAATGAAAACGAAATGGGTTTTAGAGGTTTGAGAGCAAGCAGGCGATTTTATCAAGAATAATTTTTTTTGTAAAATCAGAAATAATTTTTTTTTCCTCTTTTAAACCCCATCCGTGGACATACTGTATAAGGCAACGCTGTCACTGACAGGTGGCGGAAGTTTCGAAATATCGCTACTTTTTCAGTTCAAATATCATGTAGGTAATGCATTATGTTTAGAACCTGCGCAGAAATCTCAAATTCGTCCGCGCACGCAGGATAAAGGTCAATCCGAAAACATCAGGCAATCTGTGCACGTTTAAAAAATTCTGACAACTATTTGACATGTTTCGTTTTATGTTAGTATTTCAGTTTTAAATCCTTACATTTTCGTTTTGCATTGTTTAATACTTCTTTTTCAAACCACCTTTAATTTATATTTGCATAGTGAGTAATGGCATTAGTGAATTTCTTGAAATAATTTGGAAACTAAGTGGTTTTACGCCGAAATGGACCGTAAGAAGTTCTCCACCATCAATGTTGATAGGAAATCGCCCATAATGTATGTATACAATGGGAACGAATCTGAGTGGATCAATGTGTAAATTACTCTAAACCTCTAAATAACAGCAAACGAAACTTAACATTCTTGTAGCTCTTTTGAGAAAATTATGAAACAAGGCCAAAAAGGGGGTAAGTTTCGATAACCCAAATTCCGCAATAGAACACAAAAGATTACCCAGCTCCCAAAACCACCATAAGTGAGAATCAAAGGAGGTAATTAAAAAATTTACAAATATTAAACTCATATAAACTGATGTTTTCACTTTTGAGTTAGATGTGTCAAATTAGCCCCACCTTCGCGCATCCCAGGGTTCTAAACATAATGCATTACCTCTACCAAGAACATTATCGAGTTCCTAGTAGGTTCTACACAAGGGTTCTGCTCAAAGACTTAACACTTTCGAAAAATAACGTCGTTTATTTAAATAATGTATAGTTGAAATAGCAGAATTTACCACCAACCAGCAAAAACCAAAATGCGCGCTGTAGCCATGATTCATAGCAGTTAAAGAGCCACTTATTTTGTAAATTTTCTCAGGTTCTTTTACAAGGATACGTATGATATGATCGATTTTCACTCACTTTTCATCATTAGCATCCTCGGTATAACTTTAATTTTGAGTAACACTTCATATAAAATATAATTATTTTGTTTTTCACAGTTGCACAACTGATGTACACTCCAAAAAAACTCACAAAAACTTTAAGTGAGAGCGGTGTTTTTGACCCTAAGAGTCAACTGCACCGCTTTCACTTAAAATTTAAGTGAAACTTAAACCTTAGCAACAATTGTTGTCAACAATCGTAGTCAAGGCTTAAGCTCCGCTTTAAATTTTAAGTGAAAGCGGTGCAGTTGGCCCTTAATCTTAAATTTTAAGCTCTCCTTAAACAAACGGTGCAAACGACCATGAGTAGATCGAATGCAGTGATTCCTAGCGATTTACAGTGTTGATATGACAATTATTAAATGTGCGAAAAAATAATTCTACTTTATCGACTTGTTCGGCTGTCGCATTCGTCGGAAGAAGCCAATAACACACGCGCCCAATTTGTACTGTATAGTGCTTGGGATAAGTGTTCATCAAATTTTTGTTTTTTGATATAACTATACGTATACTTTTTGCGCCATTCTCTTCCTAAAGATCCCTGAAATGTTGTAGGATGTCCTAAATAACCAAACCAATATAAAAAATACAGTTGCTTATGTCAGTGTTTATTCACATAAATCAAATAAACAGTGCTTATGTTACATTTACCCCGCGAAAACTACGACTTGGTGTATTAGTAACTGGCAAATGTAATATGAATATAAATCGCCTGCTTGCTCTCAAACCTCTAAAACCCATCTCGTTTTCATTTCAACATAAACAGTTATTTTTTTATTGAATTTTATTTGAAAATTTTGGATTTGAAAATATTTCCATCCAAAATTAATAGTATGGGATTTTAATCAGAGGCACGGCAAAATAATCAGTGAGGATGGCTATTTCCATAGGTGTGTGGCATTTGATCGCATATCACTGGTAAGAATGATTATCGTATGGTTACGTAGATCTGAACCTATTTTTTTCTTTTAATTCAATATTCGTGTAGCTTCAAAACAAAAACTGAACGACTTTTCGGGATTATTTTGAAATTATTTTTACCCAGAATAACACCGGCTTCTGCCGAGTTGACGTTTTGTATCGTTTAATTTGCTATTAGAACAAACACAATTCTCACAGCTCCAATGAAATCCTTCATTTTTAGTTAGTAAGAGATTTCAACGAAATTTTGAAGGGACAATTTTTCATGCAAAAAGAACTTGAATTTGAAATAGCTATTTATATAACTACACTTGCGAGCAAAAAAATCGGCCCACCTAAATTTTTAGTGAAATTCAAAGTGTGGTAACTTCTGAACGAAAAGAGTAATCTCAAAAAACTTGGCATCCCTGAATAGCTACATTCTTGGGCTATCACCCGCCAGACGCTGTGTTTTATACAGGTTCCCTGAGTACGTTTTACAGGGTGTCACGTAAAGTTCTGCAAAAATGTTAAACTTTGGATGACCCCACGGTCTAGGAAAATGATGTAATTTTTTCTCCAAATGATCCTGGGATATTGTTACACTCATATCTTGGAACAACACTGGAAAAACCGACTCATTTTGTCCAACTACAGGGTGGTCAGAGAAAAACAATTTTTTGTGTCACCGTCATCTGAAAACGACTAACTGATGCATAGGTATTTTTTGATCATTTTCTCAAGAAAACGATGCCTGAATTGAAAGAAATAAATCAAAAATTCAATATTTAATTTGAAGAAATGCATTTCAAGGAGAATTCAAGAAGTTTTGAGAGCAAGGGGTAGTATTGAAAATGCCTTTTTTTAATTAAATATTGAATATTTGATTTATTTATTTCACTTTTGGACTTGTTTTCTCAAAAAAATGATCAAAAAGTACCTATACATCAGTTAGTCGTATTAAAATGACGGTGGCACGAAAAATTGTTTTTCTCTGGCCACCCTGTAGTTGGACAAAATGAGTCGGTTTTTCCAGTGCTGTTCCAAGATATGAGTGTAACAATATCCCAGGACTATTTAAAGAAAAAATTGCATCATTTTCCTAGACCGTGGGGTCATCCAAAGTTTAACATTTTTGCAGAACTTTACGTGACACCCTGTAAAACGTACTCAGGGAACCTGTATAAAACACAGCGTCTGGCGGGTGATAGCCCAAGAATGTAGCTATTCAGGGATGCCAAGTTTTTTGGAATTACTCTTTTCGTTCAGGAGTTACGCCACTTTGAATTTCACTAAAAATTTAGGTGGGCCGATTTTTTTGCACGCAAGTGTAGTTACGAAAAGAAGGTGTTTTCCGCACCAGTCGTGGAAGTTATCGAACGAGGCGAAAGCCGAGTTCGATAACACGACGTGTGCGGAAACACCGTATTCAAGGGGACGCTCAAAATGTGACGGGTTGCATACTTTTCTACCAGAATCCGTTTCAGATTAGACTTTAAAACTACTGTGTAATATCTTGATATTTTTACATACGCGCACCTATTTTCTTGAGAACTACAATGTAAGCTATTTTATTTTGCGAGAAAAGATCGATTTTAGGTGATGAAAACATAAATTTTTTATAAAATTAAATATAAATGTACTCACATTGTAGCTATTCTAAACAAACTGTCCTTGTTATTATAGTTGTGTGCCCTTTTATCCATTCGTTATCTTTTCTTATCCGAAATACGATTCAAGATGACACTTTTGTCAAAACTCTTAAATTTTCATCAAAATCGATTCCAACACGCTTGGCAAAACATACCCTTTCTCCCAAAAAGTGCTGTACATTATGACTCCATAAAAATAGGTATGTGTAGAAGCGCGTAATCATTAATAATATCTCCATAATACCATTGAATTGGAAGTTATTTCAAAATGTAACCTTTAATTAATTCTTGTCAAAAAATAACCAAGATGTGACGATTTGATAATTATTCACCATAAAACCATATCACAAATATTTAATAACTTCACAAATCTTCAATTTCAAAATGAATAAAAAATCATCATAACAACAGTGACAAATTTGAAACACGGCCACCTTTAAAGTCTAGTTTTTCTGGCCCTCTAACCACGCCCTCCTGAACTATCTATGGGGTTGCCACCCCATACCACCAGCAATCACAATACTATTCTAATTTTTGTCGCTATCTGCTGACCTTTTGTCAAAACTAGAAATTACAGAATTCCTAAACGGCCCTCGTGAACTAAACCCCTTTCGGGGCGGGACTAATTTCACGGGCATCTTGCCACTCCGTGGGACAATGTAATTAATTGAAAAAACAGCTCACTAAGGCCTTGAAAAAATCAAAATGCAAGTAATAAAAGTCATTCTGTCACAATGGCGTGATTGTTGTTTTCTGTATCCTTTGCATTTCGTCGACATTCACCATACAGAGAGCAACTCAGCCAGGGTAGCAGTCGTGATTTCGTACATGATAAATTACTTCTTGCGATTTGGACAGAAACAGGCAGAAAAAAAATTAAAAACCAACAATCACACCATTAATTGTGTCACAATGACTGTTAATACTTGCATTTCAATTTTTCCACAGCCTTAGTGAGCTGTTTTTTAACTAATTGCATTTTCCCATTTAGTCCATGATATCTTTTATAATAAAAGTGATACCCGGATGATTCACCCAGCGTTGTATTCCTCTAACCATGGACTTTCTTTAACATTTGATCATTTTTTCCGGAATCCTTGTAGTTGATGAGATAATGAGCGGTTTAAAAACCGACCCATAAGATTTCTCGAAATAAAACCTCTGTATCTTTCAAACTAATGGTGCGATTCTCTAAGGTCTAACAGTATGTAAAAACGCTGTTACGCTATAATATTACATACTGTTACAGAAGAGCTATTCTGTAAGGGAATAACAGCGCTGTTGGTAACATTTTGTCGCTAACAGTCTCTGTAATTTTACGGCGCGGAAAGAGGTTCTGTAAAGCCTCTGTTAGGTACTATAAAGTATAACGCAAGCGCACCGGGCTGCTTTTAGGGCGAAAACGGCAAATCGAGTACCTGCTTGTGTTATGTGGAGTGACTGGAGTGTCATAAACGAATGTATTTGTACTTGATCACACTACCACTACACTCACTTCAATCACCGGTGAATCAACGAAGAAATTACAAACACTTTTTAAATATGTTATTCAAAATACAAACCAAGACGTTGCTATATCGAGAGTCAAAATATGAATGAAGAAATTTTTCCTGACGAAAATTATGAAGGTTGGAATAACCATAATATTTTTGGGAATCAGTACCCTGATAATCATAAAAGACCCACAAACGATTTATCAAATACATTTTATGACGGTGTCCAGGGAAATTCACCTCTGGTCTCCAGATGCGCTCAAATATTTTTAATGTAAAAATATGAAAATATCGAAATATATTATCTACTATCCATAAAAGTCGGCCAAACTTCTAAGGATATGACCATAACACCACAATTCCGAGGCACGACCCAAACGTCCTCAAATTCATGTAATAAACAAACCAAAATATTCAAAGTTTAAATGCATGTCTATCAGCTGTTCTCTCATACCATAATAAACAAAACTGCGCTTGCGCCTCTATAACATAAGGGTCGGAACGGTAAAAATTCGTGCGCTTATGGTGGGTCCTAACAGAGCATCTTAGAGAATCGGTATTCATGCAACTCTATAAAGAGACTGTTAAGACAAGTCTAACAGAGCTATGTTATTTAACATTCTGTAATCGTAACAGTCTGTAATACGAATTTTAGAGAATCGCACCATAAGAGTCATATCGAGATCAGTGACCCAGCATTAAACTCGTCTAACAAAAGCCTTCAATGTTTATTTGAACTTTAGAATTCCTCACGGTTATCGAGACACATCGTTGTGGGACACGGTGTATTACGTTTGAGAATGAAATATACAGCGTGTTTCAGGAAGAAAGGTCCAGGCTTTCAGGATGCCCTCCTTGAGTGATTGCCAACAAAATTTCTTAGTAAATATATATCCGTAAACGCCAAATATATACAGGGTGTCACATTTAATACTCCCACCAAGTTAACCAGAGACATGACAACCATAATCGGTAAAAAGTTTTTAACGAAGAAGAGAGCCTATGATGCCAGCTTTCAGAAAAAAATTTGTTGATTCTTGTATCTTTAATAGTTCCACGGATATTGCGATTTTGCTGCAGCTGGTCGAAGGACGAAAAATTGAAATGTTCAGATTTCAATAAAATACCTAGAATGAAAAAGATAGCTAAAATCCAGAGCTTTCTTTTGTTTCGATACAAGTTTCGTCTAACGTCTACTGTTTCATGGATATCGTGATTTCAATTGACAGATTACTTAAGTGACAATATTTCCGAAAATACAGTAGTTATGCAAAAACATTGTTGAAACATTGGAACCGTCTTTATTCAAGATATCTTTTTTACCCGAAGAATTTCGTTGAAATTTTGAAATATCAGTTTTTTGTCCTCCGACCAGCTGCAGCAAAATCGCGATATCCTTGGAACTATTAAAGATACAAGAATCGACTAATTTTTTTCTGAAAGCTGACATCATAGGCTATCTTTTTCGTTTGAAACATTTTACCAATTTTGGTGTTCCCGTATCTGAAAAACTTAGTGGAAATATTAAATGTGACACCCTGTATCTAATTGGCGTTTGCGGATATACATTTACTAAGAAATTTTGTTGGAAATCAGTCAAGGAGTACATCCTAAAAACCTGAACCTTTCTTCCTGAAACACGCTGTATTTTCAAGTTCGACTTTGAGGGGCACTGGTTCCGATGAGGAAATTCTCGACAGTAATTGCTGTCAACGCTGCATAATTTTTTGTCCCATTTTAGGAAAAGAAAATATATATTCTGGTGATGATAGTAAAAGGGAATTGAACGATATAAAATGTTCCTTAGAGAATAGTGATATTTTGAAAGTGAACCGTCCCAGATATAGATATAGTAACCAGTTTTCGGAATCTCTGAAAAAACCACAATTTCACGACTATCCAGATGATGATGATATGGAAACGAGTACATTTCTGTCGTATACGATAGACGATTTATTTTCTACTTCAGAAAATAATGAAGGAGATAAAATCGAATGTGCGCCGAAGTATGAAACCAATCCAGATTCCAATAGGGGTAGTTATTGATTTCAGTATTTCATTTCCTACTTTAATATGAACATTTCTAGATCTGTTGAGGCCGTTTGCACATGACTCTCCTGGAATTTCCTACAAATGCAATCCAAAATTAGGAAAATGTGATCGTAACTACTTGAATATACACCGAAGGGATCTACAAAGTTTATATGATCGTAATGAACAACAGCCGGCCATTTCGTCTGAATTAAAACCAGACAATTCGGTAGACGGGTTCCCTGGTGTGAATACTAATTATGATTATCGTGGCGTGATGTTTTCTGGTAATAATTTAATAAAAGTTGCTGCTGTTCCGTTTGGAATGCAGGACAAACAATTGTACCATGAGCCTGGAACTTCTTACAAATCATTTCTGCGAGCACGATATAGAAGACATGAACCTGATAAGATTGAAAAAGGTGATGTTGTCGACGCAGAGGGATTAATCAATGAAGTTCAGAGCGATGTTTACAATGCAAACAGTCAGGTGGTTCCATCGGCTGAATTGGTTTCAGAGTCCCTATTTCCTGTGAATGGCTTTCAACACGAACTTGATATACCCCGGGACATAAAAAATCAGTCACCTTTAGAGAGTAAAATTGAAGATTTATCAAAAAACCAACAGGTATGATTAACAAATATTACCTCACCATTCGGTGTTTTAAAGACTTGAAGGAATTGGAGTAGGTATCTGGAAATATGATAATCGACCCGATTTTCTTACTTTTAAGTTGGAGCCATTTGCCACTACCAACATCGGCTCTAAATTTAGTACTAGTGCGTTTGCAGGTTTTCTACCTATTTTACTACAATTTTGAAAGTTCTTCTGTGACGCTAAGAGTATACTAGAATATTGTGACAGTACAGATTTTAGTGATAAAGACGATGAAAACTCAGGTTGTCGTATTGGTTTTTGTATTATTATCTGTAAGATTTTCTACGTGTCTCGAAATCTGCGAACGAATTGGACAGTAATAGTCCGGGAGCTGGCGACACTAAATTTTGTAAGATTTTTTAAAGATTAATTTTACTTTATTTGTATCATATTAAAGCTTTGAAAACCAAAAATGGACTCCTGCAGGGCTACCAGTGGGACAGGGATTGACAGCGGCCTGGAGATTATGTTGAAAACAAAAGGTGGATGTTGAAAATTTTAAAAGCTGAAACTTTTCCTATTAATTGTTGATATTCCAATAGGATATAAAACGACCTCCTGCCACTTCTCCCGTAGAACCGGCTACTCCTGCCGTGGTCATACAGGCTTTTAGGCGAAAAGTTTATTACGTCATAACTTCTTTATTTTTCGTTTATTTAAAAACACCAAATAGAATAAATGAATAGCTATCCAAACACTACAATATGGCCCCAGTTTTGATTTTTTTTATTAATTTTTTTTTCTTTGCTGGTTAATTTTTTTATTTCAACTGAATCCGTAAAAATATTCTCAATAAAGTAGATTTGTTTTCTCTTTCCATCAATGCCAAAAAAGTTGCATTTAGTAGAAGTTATCATAAAATAGATTTTCGAAAAAAAACATTGAAATAAATGTTAAAATATTTTCAAGTAGCCTGGTGAACAGTCCACAGACAACGTAATAGATTCGTTTTAATCGGTTTTAATGATAAAAGATGAACCAAATGGGTTAAAAAAATGTGGCAATGGAAAATATCGCCAGCTCCGGAACAAGAGACTGGTTTGACAATGAAACTCTGTGTGTCATGTAATTATTACATCACACTCTTGTGTCAAAACTGGTCAAAACTTGACACATCAGTGTTATCAATAATGCATTCCTTTCAAAACTTAGATCTTTCGCAGAAACTAGATGTTCCGCCAACGAGATGGCAGGAGTTCATTTTGTTGATCAGCTACATTAATATTATCATGACATGACATGACATGAGGCCCGTGTGTGCTTGGCCGGTGGCCGCTCACGGGTATCCCGCCGTGCCGGGACACACACGGTTGAGGGGGTTCACGCTTCATACTGGGTGGAAAAACTCCTCCGCAGCACGTGTGGCAGGGTAAATCAGGACGGATAGTGAAGGTTGAAGGATTCTTCTTTTCATTTGTGTTAGTGTTAGCTGTAATAAAGTTATTGGATTATTATTGTTCTACTAACTTTGTGTCCGCACTTCACACCCTCCCCCTCCCTTTTGCGGGCCAAATTTTGGCTGTTCGGTTTCCTGTGGAATGTGTAGGATTTAGGCCCCCTTCGTTGTGTGCTGACCCTCACGAGTTCGTGTATCCCAGTTTCTTCCTTTTTTGTTGGTGTCATATTTCAATCACTGCACTTTTCCTTTTGCTATCTCTATTACTGCACTTTCATTGCTCCAATCACAGAACTTAACTGAGCGCCCGGTCGCCGCCCTCCGTTGGTCCGTGTCTTCATCCCAGCTTTCTGTCTCCGGTCCTTCGAACATTCGCTGAAATTCCCTTTTCAGAGTTCCTTTGTATTCCATTTCTTTCATTCCATTTCATCATCATCACTTTATTGCCGCACTTCACCCGTGTCACTGCACTCCACACTCTTTATTGACACCACAGTTGACACTGATGCCTATCGCCACCCTTTGCACGGTCATTACATCATCCACCACACTCCACTATCATCGCACTTTTTTGTCACTGATTATTGCCACACTTCACCCGTGTCACTGCACTCCACTGTTACTTGCACTTCATTGTCACTGAAGGTTGTCGTACTTCACCTGCGTCGCTGCTCTCGACCACACTTCACTGTGTTGTCCTTTGTGTTTTTATTCTTTTCCGCTTTCCTCGTTAATCTCCCATGTCTTCTTGTTTCTTCTCTGTTTCTGGTGCGACATACATACAGCGTGTATCAGGAAGAAAGGTCCAGGCTTTCAGGATGCCCTCCTTGAGTGATTGCCAACAAAATTTCTTAGTGAATATATATCCGTAAAGGCCAAATAGATACAGGGTGTCACATTTAATACTCCTACTAAGTTTACCAGAGGCATGACAACCAAAATCGGTAAAAAGTTTTTAACGAAGGAGAGAGCCTATGATGCCAGCTTTCAGAAAAAAATTTGTCGATTCTTGTATCCTTAATAGTTCCACGGATATTGCGATTTTGCTGCAGCTGGTCGAAGGACGAAAAATTGAAATGTTCAGATTTCAATAAAATACCTAGGATGAAAAAGATAGCTAAAATCCAGAGCTTTCTTTTGTTTCGATACAAGTTTCGTCTAACGTCTACTGTTTCATGGATATCGTGATTTCAAATGACAGAATTTTCTTACTTAAGTGACAATATTTCCGAAAAAACAGTAGTTATGCAAAAACATTGTTGAAACATTAGAACCGTCTTCATTCAAGATATCTTTTTTACCCGGAGAATTTTGTTGAAATTTTGAAATATCAGTTGTTTGTCCTCCGACCAGCTGCAGCAGAATCGCGATATCCTTGGAACTATTAAAGATACAAGAATCGACAAATTTTTTTCTGAAAGCTGACATCATAGGCTATCTTTTTCGTTTGAAACATTTTACCAATTTTGGTGTTCCCGTATCTGAAAAACTTGGTGGAAATATTAAATGTGACACCCTGTATCTAATTGGCGTTTACGGATATACATCTACTAAGAAATTTTGTTGGAAATCACTCAAGGAGTACATCCTGAAAACCTGGACCTTTCTTCCTGATACACGCTGTATACCCTCCCCGATTGACTTTTTAGCGTTGGTGGAAATATTAAATGTGACACCCTGTATCTAATTGGCGTTTACGGATATACATCTACTAAGAAATTTTGTTGGAAATCACTCAAGGAGTACATCCTGAAAACCTGGACCTTTCTTCCTGATACACGCTGTATACCCTCCCCGATTGACTTTTTAGCGTTGCCTTACTCGTTGTCCATTCTATCCGGTTGTTCTTGGAGTGTTTGTTTTTTTCCTTGCTTTTTCTATTGTGGTCTTCTAGAAGGCGTGTTTTTTTCACTTTTCTTGTGTTTTTATTGGTCCGTGTAGTACTTCGTGGTCCATGCTCCTTTTTGAGGTCCATGTTTCCTTGATTTGGTAACCTTTGTTGGTTTTCTCCGGAGAGAATACGATTTATTTTGGGAGAAGCTGTTCGTGGTTTTTCCTCTCCATGTTGTGAAAACTGACTTACCCTTGCTTCAGGTGATTCAAATTCCGAGGTCAAACAGTTGCGCGAGTTTCTTCGTCAGAATGATAATGATTACCACTTCTCGTCTGGTGTTCTTCGTGCCTCCGTTTGCATTTACGTTTTCGGGATAGTTTGAAGAGTTTTCCTGTGTATGCTCCTTCTTAGATCTGTTGAAAGCTATATACAGGGTTGTTCAATTAAGATGCCCGCCCGAACCCTCCGTCAAACCACCAACACGAGAAAAAAACAAACCACAAGGAAATGCAGCCCAAAGTCCCAGCCCCAAAACGAGCTCTAGCCGAACCCTCCACGTCCCTCAGCTCCCTAACTACAGCGAATCAATCGGAGCAGAACATGGTCGTCCGAAAACCCCCGACCGACAATCGCAAAAAGTCCCGAACAGAAGTCAGAGAGCGACACGAGAGCCCCCCAAAACCCCACCACACTCCCGGTCCAGGCGCTCCAGCCTCCGAAACATCGACAAACTAGTCGGCTCGATCGCACATTTAAGATGTCCGCTCCGATTCTTCGACCCGACCAATCCGTCGATACCTCGAAAACCGGAGCACCAAGACCAAAAGCGCTGCGGGGCCTCGGAAAGCTCCCGCTCCGCCCTCCGGCTCCGGCCCGAAACCCCCCGCGACCATCGATCAAAAACCCTCAACCGACCATGCCCCGCTCCAACCAACTCGCTGCATAAAAAAAAAACTAAAAGACGTAGAAAATTCAGTCAGAGCTCACCCCGAAGCCAAGACTCCAGGCCACACCCCCCCGCGATCCACTCCCCTCCCGCGCCGGCAGCCCGGCAGAAAACTCGAGCGGACACCTCAACCGAACAGCCCTGTATGTTTCGATGATTCCAGCGCTGTTGGCCATTTCGTCTTCATGGAAGGTACAGTTTCCGTCGGCGGGAATTTTCGTGATTGTCGCAGTGTCTTGATTGTCTCCATATTTGCTTGTGTGTGTGTTGTGGGTCTGATTTATTATAGTATAGCCATGGATTATCTCCTCTATGGGTATAGCTAAGAGTTTTGGGTTAGAAAGCTGAAACGTGTGAAAGATTTTTGACCTGCGTGTTTATTTTATTACAGTTAAAAACTGGAAGGATCCGTTCAAAAATCTTTAAATACTATTCCGCCGTTTCGCGGTGTTTGAGTTATGTTTTGCACGTGTTTGGGCAGGGCCTGTCATCTAACGGGCTGAAAGACTGAGTTGGCATTATGGCAATATGCCAAAAATCGGCCTTTAGACATGTCAATCCATATAATTTTCTGACTTTTGTCATTTGTTGAGGTTGAGGTGCTGTTTTATATCGAAATAACGTGTATTGCTGCAAAAATGAACGATATTGTGGCTCTCGGTTACATTGTGACTTGTTTCCGACCGTTTCTTGTGAGTATTTTACACTCCTCATACCACATTTCCTTGAATTTCGCGAAAAACAGTTTTTCCAGAAAAGTCCGTTTTACACTATCATAATTAGGCGTCAGCAACCAATTCTGGAGTTAAATAATTCTGAAAATTTGAATTACCTTGGAATGTCTCAGTTTTCCTATAAAAATAATGTGTTGATGATAATCTTAAGAATCGCATGAAAACTTTTTAGATAATTCGTCAGAATTGGTTGCTGGCACCTAATTATGATAGTGTAACACGGACTTTTATAATTGACATGTCTAAAGGCCGATTTTGGGCATATTGAGATGATGCCAGCTCAGTCTTTCGGCCCGTTAGAATGAAGTTGGCTATGGTTTGGGTCGTCTTGGAACTTTCTTATTATGAAGCGAACGTTTATTTATGACAGGGGTAGAAATGTTCTTCGTGCGGTATGCTTTCAAGCCAGAGGCACGCTAGAGGGTTCCTACCCAACGCTAGCAGGTAGAGATTTTGGTGCCCGGGTGGTTTGTAAATGCTCTCCCATTATCGGTATGAGACTGGTATCACGTCCGATTTGAAATTATTTTCATGCGGTTATGTTGATCTACTTATTCTAGTCTAATCTAATGTTACGGTTATGTTTGATTTGACTCAGCTTTTGGTGATCCCCGGTTGGTGTAGATATAGATCGAGTGTGGTTCGGTACTCAGGTTTAGCGCTCTTCAGTCGGTACCTGGCTACCTGCTTGCACGTGTACCTTTTTCACCTGCCGCACCTATATTCACACCGGTATCGTGAATCACATCACATCACATCACATCACATCACATCACATCACATCACATCACATCACATCACATCACATCACATCACATCACATCACATCACATGAAACTCGAGCACTTTCTTTGTATGGGGTGTACAAGCCGAGACTGTCAAGAAACACGTCCGTCCTCCTCAAGAGTCCAGACGGATCTCGATCAGCTGCATTAATATTATCGAATAAAAAATAAATCAAGTTTAAAAAAATAACACAATGGAAAATGTCGCCAGCACCCGGACTATAACGGACTTTTATTTGATAGGTCACTGCGAGGGTTATTTTATCATGCGTTAACTCACTAAATCTGGGAGCGCACTTTCTGTACTAAATTTTACACCTATATTAGCATAGTGTCAAACGGCCCTTACCTATTATAATCGTAGTGATCAGGGTTGAGTTCTCCAGTCCGATACGTACTTTACGACCACTTATTCTAAACCCTTTCATTTTTAAATATGGGGTGTCTTTGAAATACGTGTACAACGCGCTACCACATACACCTGAGCTCAAAATAGAACGTTTTAACCACAATGACCTTGGTCCAAAAGTTGATAATAAAAAAGTTACAGGGTGTTGAAATGAAATTTTTTATTTCCATTTTCTTGAATAATTTGTCAAGTTTTGGGAGTAATAATTCAAAAATTGGTACACGAGGGTTTTTTGGTACGGGGAATACTTATTTGGACTCGGTTTTGCTGTATTTCCTAGGGGGCGCTACGTACGCTACAAGCATTTGCAAATGACAGTCTCAACTTTTTCTCTCTTCAAATTACCGATGTTCCAATAAATGGAATCGACTGCTTGATGATTTTACTCAATAAAAGTTCTCTTGTTTGATGTCGCTACGGTCTACCGTTTTGGTATAATTCACTCTCGAATGGTGGATTTCACCCTAAAATCACACCAATTTTTGAGGTAATTTTTCATGAAAAACACATTAGCCTGACGAAAAGTTAATTCCATGACTGCTTTGCTAAGAACAAATCACCTGACGAAAAAAGTAATCAAACTTCCTTTTTGGAGGGTTCATTTGTTTTTCTTGAAAAATTTCCCCAAAAATTACAGCGAATTTAGGGTGAAATTCACCATTCGAGAGTGAATAATTCCAAAACGGTGGACCGTACCCAGTAAACACACGTACGTTTAAATATCGTTGTATCAACGTTATCGTGGTTGAAACAACGTTATCGTTGAAAAAATCAACGTTGAGATTTGGTTATATTTTCAACGTATAAAGTAAAACGTTTATAAAACGTAAGACTTACACGGACTGGTAACCAATTAAAATAATCACGTGTATGATACTGTATGTAACGTTGTTAAAACGTTGAATCAACGACATTTTACAATGTATTAATTACAATAATATACAACGTTTTAAGAACGTTTTATGAATACATTTCGGAAATGGTTTGGAAAACATTATACAGTATGTCCCCGGATGGGGTTACAAAGAGGAAAAACTTTTTTATTTTTGATTTCACAGAAAAAATTATTCTTGCCAAAATCGCCTGCATGCTCTCAAACCGCTAAAAACTATTTCGTTTTCTTTTGAACGGGAACAGTTATTTTTTTATTCAATTTAATTTGAAAATTTTGGACTTAGAAATATTTTCATCAGTAATTAATAGAACTACCAGTAACCGAAACCATGGTGCGAAACTTTGTAACAGTCACCGACAGCATTGTTTAAATCTGAGATTTCGATTTTTTCTTATATTATTTTATATTTTCCTGTAATCTCGGACAATAAGTAGGGCGCAGAGTTGCACCGTAGTTGATATCGACCAATATCGATTTAGCATCGCGTGAATTATCTTCGCTGTGAATATTTTCTCCATTTGTCAATGTTATGACGTGCTGACGGGTGCTTATGCTGGTGATTTTAGTGACTGTTGAAAAGTCCTCTGCCATGGTTTCGGTTACTGGTACTTCTATTAATTTCGGATGAAAATATTTCTAAGTCCAAAATTTTCAAATTAAATTGAATAAAAAAATAACTGTTCCCGTTAAAATGAAAACGAAATAGTTTTTAGCGGTTTGAGGGCATGCAGGCGATTTTGTTAAGAATAATTTTTTCTGTGAAATCAAAAATAAAAAAGTTTTTCCTCTTTGTAACCCCATCCGGGGACATACTGTAGATAAACGTTATGATCACATAAAAATTCTATGTTGAGAAAACAAACCAAAATTAACGTATATTCAACGTGCTAAGACACTAGATGGCGCTGTAGTCTATATTTCGCTAGCATTGTTCACACTCGTCCCTATAAGAGGTTCGTTCAAAAACGCAACATCAGTCACTCAGTTAGTGGCTATAACCATTGGTAAATCCCAAGCCAAAACAGTCCTTCTGGAACTTGATGGGTGGACAGGAGAATGGGGTGTGGGGTTTTCCCCAAGGCTTTGTTATGATTTTTTCTAGAACGAAAAACTAACGTGTAGATCAGATATGAAAAATTACGTTTAAGAAACATTCAATGCATACGCATTTGCTGTCAAGTTCGCAATTCACGTTTATGTCTGGTAAATTTTGAACGTTATTAATACGTTGGAAAATTGGTTTCTATTAAATTTAAAACGGGCGACATTTCTACTCCAATTTAACGTTAGGTTACTCTTTGCAGTTCTACGTATAAATTACGTACGTGTGTTTACTGGGTAGCGACATCAAACAAGAGAACTTTTATTGAGCAAAATCATCAAGCAGTCGATTCCATTCATTGGAACATCGGTGATTTGAAGAGGGAAAAAGTTGAGACTGTCATTTGCAAATGCTTGTAGCGTACGTAGCGCCCCTAGGAAATACAGCAAAACTGAGTCCAAATAAGTATTCCCCGTACCAAAAAACCCTCGTGTACCAATTTTTGAATTATTATTCACAAAACTTGACAAATTATTCAAGAAAATGGAAATAAAAAATTTCATTTCAACACCCTGTAACTTTTTTATTATCAACTTTTGGACTAACCCCCAATTTCATAATCGAACTTTAAAGTCTCCTTTAAAAAAATGAAATGAGAATGTGACAAATCAGCTCTTGTATTTGTCACATTCTAAACATCACTTTTACCAAAGTGACTTTAAATTCGATTATGAAAACGGGGGTAAGGTCATTGTGGTTAAATCGTTCTATTTTGACCTTAGGAGTATGTGGTAGCGCGTTGTACACGTATTTCAAAGACACCCTGTACAATGTATTCACATTGATACCTATTTAGGATTCAGCCGAGTTGAATTTGATGGATTTGTTGAAAAATGTAGATGATATTAAATCGGTTGAGCTGGGTGGTGACACGGCGTCATCAAGTGGTTCTTCAAGTGATGACAATTGTTGGCTTCAAATGTCTAATGCGAACGCTACGGATATTATAACTACCACCAACGCTTCTCATGGAGGAGAAAATTTTTGTTACAATGATAATGTGGGAAGTCAAGATCAACAAAATATCATCCAGGATGAAAGTTCGAGTTTTCCTCAAGATATGTCTCAAACCAGCTCACAAGTTGCAAATATTACTGATAACATTCCCGGCACACTTGGAACTACTTCAAATGTATCTGAATCGTCTGGTCAAAACAACAGCGACGGTAATGATTACGACAGCGATGTTGGTAATGTTTTGGATCTGTTGGGTGTCACTACTGCTGTTGATCAAAGCCTGAAATCATCATTGATAGATGGTAACTATACAAAAAACTGGAATAGTTGTTGAAAAAAGGCATTCACCGTAAACGGTCCAGTACCTAGTTGACACTGTCCTGGTGGCTGACACAGTTAACACTGATTGCAAAGAAAATAAGGAATTTTTGATGTATACAGGCTGTTTTATAAAAACTCTAGAACGCCACAGTTTCTTTGGTTGTGATCCGATTTCAAAACCTCATGAACAAAAAATGATTCATTTTTCATGCACTACGAAAAGGCCTTGTTGCCAAATTATTTCCCTCAACTTCTTTTTTTTTGCATTGGTAAATTTCTATTTTTTAACCATACTAAACAAAGACAATCAAAGTGCGCTATGCGCGCGCTTAATCGAAGTTATTGCTGTTTTGGCTTTTGACTCCACGACACTCGTCGTGTCATCGAAATCGGCCGAAACTGCAAACTACGTATGCAACCAAATATTAATTTACCGCGTGCACGGCGCTCAATTTCAGGGATCGATAATGAGGCGGGGCTTGAGAGACCGACCATACGCACTTGAAAAATCTTACCGTACTCTTACATGTACAATGTACAAATGACTTTTTTAAAGTAGGAGAGACTAGACAAACAAAGCGCGCTGTGCGCGCGTTAAATCAAAATTCTTGTTGCTGTTTAATTAAACAAATACGGATTGCTTATTTTTATTTATAAGTCTTATGCAACAGTTTTCTGAATTTGAGAGAGAGGTGTTACTATCTCGGTTACTATTATCAGACTGTTTTTCACATGTGAATCTTGATTTATAGTCCGAGATTTGACGTGTCTGCTTCCGAATTTTCTCATTTTCACATTCACCGATTAACTAGTACCAAATTATACTGGATCGTTCGCCTATCATGTCACTTGATGTTAAGGCGGAAAATGAGGTTATGTCGTAATTTAAAGAAATATGAACACACATGGACAAAGTAATTTTATAACTGAAAAACAAAGCATTCGTTTTTTAAATTACTTTTCGATTTTATTTCAATGAAACAATATTTTTACTAGGGAAAACGATTTCACGACAGGAGTGACAGGACTGAACCCTAACCTAAAAATAATGAATTTTACCGTGACCGGCGACGAACAATCGTGGAGCAACGGTACACAGTGCACCTCTTTCTAACTCACGGGATTAGAAGAAAACGCGGTGCGACTCTTGACTCAGGCGCCTGCATCATCAGCGAAATCGGCCAAAAATACCGCTCTGCATATAGGCAACCAAAAATACATTCACCACGGGACTACAAAAGTTAACATCTTTTTTAAAGAAGGAACCAGACAGTCAAGGCGCGCTATGCGCGCGTTAAATCAAAATTATTGTTGCTGTTTGAATTAAACAATTACGGATTGCTTATTTTTATTTATAAGTCTTCTGCAACAGTTTTCTGAATTCGAGAGAGAGAGAGAGGTGTTACTATCTCGGTTACTTTTATCATACTGTTTTTCACATGTGAATCACCCGGGTTCTTCCTTACCTTGGTTTAGTCCGAGATTTGACTGCTTCCGAATGTTCCTATTTTCACGTTCACCGATTAACTAATGTTACCAAATTATACTGGATCATTTGCCTATCATATTCCACTTAATTTTACAGGCGGAAAATTAAGATGTTCCATTTAAAGGTTATGTCGTAATTTAAATAAACATAAAGACACATGAACAAAGTAATTTTATAACTGAAAAACAAAGCATTCGTTTTTTTAATTACTTTTCGATTTGATTTCAATGAGACAATATTTCCACCAGTGAAAACGATTTCACGATAGAAGTGGCAGGACAGGACTGATCCCCAACCTAAAAATAATGAATTTTACCGAGCGAACAATCGTCAAGCACCTCATTCCTCGCTTCTTTCTAACTCACGGGTGCTCACGGGATTAGAAGAAAACGCGGTGTGTACTCTTGACTCAGGCTCCTGCATCTTCATCAAAATCGGCCAAAAATGCCCCTCTGCGTATAGGCAACCAAAAATACATTCAACACAGGATTACAAAAGTTGACAATCACGTGACATGGACAAATTACAAAAGTTAACATCACGTGACATGTTCATTGCCATCACGTGACCCATGTCTTTTTTGGAGAAGGAATACGATTAAACGCATGAAAAAATTCGTCAAATTTGAATTTAATTTTTAAAAAGTCAGTTTCAGGAGTGCTCTGGATTTCAAAGAAAACGTGAAAATGACGGGTTTTGTTTAATCTGACCAAATTTGGCGATTAATTGTTACGGTTCAATTTCGTCACCAGGCTTCGAACCTATAAATTATAAACAATTAGACCAATTCTCGCGATTCAAATTAAGTAAACAAATTATCCCAAACCTGTACTACCGAAAAGGATAACTTCTGGGATCCGCCTATGACTACAACTCCTGGTAGTTTCCGATGCGATTTTCCATTTTCTATTCGCTTCCGTCATTGGGGTCGGCTCCACTACTGCGACTGCCCAGTGCGGCGACATGTCAGTGCGGCGAAATGACAGTGCGGCGCCGATCCAGAAAGGCGACTCTCAAGGTCATTGTTGGTGCTGCCAACATGACGGAATACTGACGTGTTACTGGTTGCGTATGAATAATTTTTCGGATTTTTCTGGACTGCGCAAACAGATTTTTTCCAGTCTCTGGTAGAAGAAGATTGTGTACAACACTTAGGTAAAGTGTATTTTTCCGTATTGGTCGTATACGTGTAGTCCAGAAAAAACCTAAAAGTTATTCATACGCAACCAGTAATACGTCAGTATTCCGTCATGTTGGCAGCACCAACAATGACCTTGAGAGTCGCTTTCCTGGATCGTCGCCGCACTGGGCAGTCGCAGTAGTGGACCCGACCCCCGTCATTGTTTGTTGTGGTGATGTCAAAACCAATTAAAACTGACAATCGACATCTGTCAACGGTGACAGATTGCCGTCTCAACCAATCGGAGTGCGTTTTCGCTAAAGATGATTGGCGGGATCTTCAAATTCGTGTATACAGGGAGACCCCGATAACCACGGCTCTCTGCCATATGGGCAGGCCCGATCAACTCCAACCACCGAAGCGGAAATCCTCACCCTAAGGCTAAGTAGGAAATCATTTCGGCCCCTATGCTTCTCCCAAGAGGGGTAAACCCAATCGCTGACCCCTGGCCACCTTCAGTATCGCGAAGACTGTTTTTTTTGCGGAATTCTCCATTTACTCTGAATCCCGCCCTCCAACTGGGGAACGGCATCCTGTCAAGGAATTGATCCGTGGGGTAGCGAATGGTGGCAGCCCTCTTCTGAATATAACGAGTAAATCCGAGTGCATCTCCCGTCCAGACCCAATTAAGGTGGTCATTTAATTCGAGAGAATTCCGATTACGACCATATCGTCCCGCTTTCTGAAATAGGTCATTTCCATTCCCCTCCACTTTTTTCAAATGACACTAATGACGGTTCACGTTTTTGACTTTGGCGGCGGAAGTGGATTTTTCCGGGCTCTCGTTTTTGTGTGTTTTTTCGGTTTTTTCAACGTTTTTGGACTTTCTCGTGCTTCGAGTTGCTTTGGGACCATAAATCTGCCCTTTCCAGGACCAAATTTTTGTTGATTTGATATTCTACAGGTAAGTTTTTTGCATTTACAAAATCCGAAAAATTGACTGCTTCACTTTCTTTCGTAATTTTTTTGGAAATTATTCATAACTCAGCTTTGATCGATCAATAAATAATGTAGGATAATGTTTTTTACAGCTATTGTATCAATTGCAAACTTCTTCCTTCAAAACTGGGGGTCTCCTGGTGAAAAGTGTCGGAGGATGATCCAGTGAAAAAGTGTAACTTTCTTCGCATGAGGTTTTCCATTTGTCTAATGCGTAGAGCTGTCCCAAATTCTCTGTGCCTCGGCTCGCGCAGGTTCCGAACGAAATTTCGGTCAAGTTCGGAAATGTGAGATGGAAACTACGTTGACAGTGTCGTAACAAAGTTGGGGTTGGGGCCGAAGTCAAGATATTATTGATTATTTTTCATGAATAATGATGATATCAGATGGATAATGAATCAATAATTGATAGAAAATATACCATATCTATTAGACATTCAAATACCAGCGAAATAATCGAATTATTATTTACTTAATGTAATTTCAACGCAAAGGGGAAGTTTACTATCGGCGCTACTGACGTTCTCCATATTGAGCCCAAGATTTGGTTTCATTCATTAGCGTTTTGTACAAATGCGCATCTGACGTTGGGGCACAGATAATTTGGGACAGCTCTACCTACCCTAGGGGTTGATTGTCCACCGTACCTAAGCACCGCATCTAGCCCGGCCAGGGAAAGCTATCCCGGCACCACATTGAAAAGCCGCACACCAACTTAGGTAAATTATCCAAAGCTCTCGTTTGTCTTCGGTAGACCTAACGCTCGTCCTTTTAGGCTTTTATTTCTTCCCTGTCGGATTATCCCTTTCTGGGAGTCCCCCAGAAACTCGTGGGCGCTCTAGTCTGCCTATAGGTCTCGAGCGGCACGACCTTTCGTGGGGGTGAACCCTTGACCGACTGCACCGTTCGCACCACCACGGCGGAAATCTACCCGAGGGGCGTCCGATACGATCTCAGGAGGGACCATGTCGGAACGGCGGAGTGTCAGGCGCTAGGCTGAGTACCGTTTTGCCCCTCTGTTGCGGACCTATAACTTATTTATTCACGAATTAATGTGTCGTGAATTGAAGCTGAGAATATTTCCCGGCTTACCTTTTATACCGTATCTATTTAAATGTTCATGTAACTGTGAACCGGCGTATAGTTATACCGACGTACCACTATCTTATCTACTTTTGTACTGAAAGGACCCCGCACGATTTATAGGTAAAAGTGGTTTCGGTGAATTTCGCTAAAATTTGGATATGTTGTTGATCATTCCATGCTGATCAAAAAATCTCTTTGGCCAAAACTGAATCTATGTATAGTTTTCGAGTTACAGCTCGCCAAAAGTCGTTTTTTCAATTTTTCTGTTTTGCATCGTTCTTACATCTTCATGGATGGATAAGCTGATCTGAAATTATTTGAGAATTATGTATTTCGATGTAGATAATACACAACTGCTGAAAGATTTAATTTTGACGAGCAAAATATTTGAAAAAAAAGTGTTGCGGTAGTGAGACTCGAACCGGGTACCCCTACATGACACCCGCGTTTAGGTTCAATCTGAGTGTTCCTAAACGTCGGAAAGAGTAATCGGATCACGATTCACCATCATCACCATCTTTTTCATTGTTGAGGCTATTGGGGTCGAGAATGTACCAACACGACACCTCGCGGATTAATTTTGAATCAGTCGAAAATCGTACAGATTTTGTGCGTCTGACGTTTTGCTGTTATTATTTACACTTAGCCTGCGATTAGGAGGTTTTTTGAGATTCTATTATCATGAATTGTGTAAATTGTCTGTATAATATCCCAGAAAACAGTTAAGTTTACAATTTTCTTTTGGTTTTTCGTGAAGTTATCAGTTTTAGAAGGTGAGAGGTTATGGTAATGAATTGATTATTTTCATGCTTATTTGGTTCATAGATTCGTTTTCTCACTTCAAATAATGCCGAAAAGACAACACAAATTGTTGCGTATGTCGTTGCAGTGGTTGCACCTCACGAAAGGGCGCTGGTGCATCTTTACATTTTCACCATTTTCTACCTCCGGGAAGTGGAAAAGTGTTCCGCACCAACATGATGGGGATTGTGGAAGTTGTGGATAAGGCTTTTTGGAGTTCCGTTTAGATATTGGAAAACTACACCTAATCGTAAATAACATTGGATCAATCTTAAACATGAGAAATAAAAATAAAGTTTGGTTAATTTTGAAAAATGTTACTCACAATTAATTACAAGGAAAAAAGGGGAAGTGTTTCAGTTATATTTGAGTCTTGGAAACACTCCCCACACGAAACCTCTTGAAAAAAGTCGAACAGCCGCAAATAAAGCGCACTAACTCACACAAAACCGCACTAAACCCAATCAATGTCAAAAAAAATTACGATTTTCGGCATGTGTTTGCAGCGCCACCATCGGTAATTCTCGACCCCAATACATAATTGAAATTATTAAATAAAATGCACATAAATGACCGAGTAAATGACAAACTTGAAATGCTATTTTTATAATTTATTCGTCCCTGTTTTAATTTTTATGTTCATTGAATTCATTTCTTATGAAATTGTTAAGTTATTTGAAATATTCATTCGTGAATCGTGATCCGATTACTCTTTCTGACGTTTAGGAACATTCAGATTGAACCTAAAAGTGGGTATCATGTAGGGGTACCCGGTTCGAGTCTCACTGCCGCAACACCTTTTTTTCAGATGTTTTGCTCGTCAAAATTAAATCTTTCAGCAGTTATGTATTATCTACATCGAAATACATAATTCTCAAATATTTTCAGATCAGCTTATCCATCCATGAAGATGTAAGAACGATGCAAAACAGAAAAATTGAAAAAACGACTTTTGGCGAGCTGTAACTCGAAAACTGTACATAGATTCAGTTTTTGCCAAAGAGATTTTTTGATCAGCATCGAATGATCAACATCATATCCAAATTTTAGCAAAATTCACCGAAACCACTTTTACCTATAAATCGTGCGGGGTCCTTTGCTGGGTGTTTGCCCTAGCATCGTCAGTTTACCTAATTAACTAACTCGTCAACGTTACGATCATAATAATTAAAGTAAGGATTACTGTACTTTTGAACTTCGCCTTTTTGAGGCGGTCGTTGTAATAAACGGGTGGCGCCTAATATAATTTTTTGCGTTTTTCTGATGATTATTAATTTGATTTGATTATTACTTTTTTATTGACCCATGGTATAGAAAAAAATATCTACTTTAACTTTGAATTGGAAATAATCGCGTTTTATTATTCAAAAAGTTAAATTTACCAATGTTGAAAAAAGAAGTTGAGGGGAAAAAAATGCCAACAAGGCCTATTCATAAAGCATGAAAAATAAATCATTTTTTGTTAACACGTTCGGTGCCCCTGTATTTTTGGGCGATTCATATCAGGAGCCAAAATTCTAGACGCACTAGCGCGTCGTTGGCCTCAGACTTAAACCAAAATTTTCGAACTCTCAGGCCAGAAGACTCACTAGCGCGTCCATTATAAATAAAGACTTATGGCATACACTGGCACATATAGGGTTTCAGAATTTTCATCTTCAATTAATTTTTGGAGTTTTTATAGTATAATATTTCCGTTACATTATAAACAGAAAATGTGTGTAGAAATTATACAGTGTGTCCACTGCTGGGTTTACCAAAAGAGGATTTTTTTTAATTTCTCAGTGAAAATCATTCTTGATGAAAATGACCTGCTTGCTCTCAAACCTATAATAAACATTTCATTTCCATTTTATCATCAGATGTGTTCTAATTTTTTTAACTGGATAGAATTACTTCGGAATGAAATTATTCAAAAATAACCGTTGATGATAAAACAAAAATAAAATGTCCAATAGCAAGCAAGCCATTTTCATCAAGAATGATTTTCTTTGAAAAATCAGAAATACAAAAAAAAAACTCTTTTGGTAAACCCAGCCGTGGCCATACTGTATAATTTCTACATGCATTTTCTGTTTATAATGTGACGAAAACATGAAAACTCCAAAAATTAATTGATGATGAAAGTTCTGAAATTATACCGGGTGTCTCAGAATCACCGGATGCCCTGCCCACCCAGTGAGCGAGACTTCCCTTGAAACATCTTCGAGAGGTGCTATTTTGATCACATTGTGATTTGGGGACACACTGTATGTGCCAGTGCACGCTATATCATTTATGCATAGTGGACGCGCTAGTGCGTCTTCTGGCCCGGAAGTTTGAAAATATTGGCTCAAGTCTGGGCCCCACGACGCGCTAGTGCGTCCAGAATTTTGGCACCTTTTAGCACCTGATATGAATTGCCCACTATACAGTGATGTCAAACGTGGTAATGATCAGAAAATTTATAGAAAACTCGTTAGTCTAAAAGTACCTCAAATATTGGACGCGCTAGTGCGTCGGTGGCCTTACGCTAAACCCAAACCTGGACGCACTAGTGCGTCGGAGGCAGCGAACGTGTTAATGGGTTTTTGAAATCGGATCACAACCAAAGAAACTGTGGCGTTCTGGAGTTTCTATCAAACAGCCTGTATGTTTCTAGAGAAAACATTGTTAACAATTAGAAATGTAATGATTTGTGAGGTTCTTAAGGGTAACGCGTTATAATAAATATCTTGGGGCGAAAATGCCTATTCAGCTATAATAAGTTTCCCAACAAAACATACACTTTATTGAACAGAAAATTACAATTTACATTTCACTTTGTGCGATTCCTAGGCGACTATGCTCACGTTTCACGTTTCCGGCGCTTCCTAATCACGCCTAAATCTTGAACGCGCGCATCGCGTTGTAAACCTGTTGACGGTACAACTTATCTGGCGGTTTCAGATGCCTCATCTGCGAAAGTGCAAGAGCAAGAAGCAGAGATCGACAAAAAACATCATCATGCCGAATTCAAAAACAAGCTTAAGAATTTGCAAAATGATCTGAAAATGGTAGCAGAAGTTCAAAATATTTTAACTGGAGCAAAGCAGAAAAGTGAAAAGAGCATTCGACGGAAGCGAGCAATAACTTCATTACCAATTCGAAACATAATCAAACGAAAATGTCACCGACAAAAAAATGAAAGTCAAAATCTTGATGTAAAACCAAGAATTTTGACAGAAGTAAAAGAACTTGGTAAAATTTTGGAGTGGCAGAGAAACAATAAAGCTAAAACGTCTAAGAACTGTGACAAATCCAAACGTTTTCTGTCTAAGAAAAAGAAAAAAAAGAGAAAGAAGAAAAGAAAAAAGAAAAAATGGTGGCGAAAAATTTTTGGCAGCGATGCAGTCGTTTCAAGTCCACAACATTTTTTAGGCCAACCGTCTCAAAATTCTCTTTAATTCAACAAGAAACAGGAAAGCTCACGAAACGTCCGTATGAACCAAAACAAGAACGTGATTTAAGTGAATTTAACGAAAGAGTTGATCAAGAGGATATCAACATCGGAAAAAAATCTAAAAGAGAAGAGAATTGGTTCCGTTTCAAATGGCCTCGCCGTGGGGGAAGAAGGCGCGGATATGAAACAACCAAAACTCCTCATATCATTTCGGAATCAAGTAAAAGTCATAACAGCTTGATTAACTCGTGGCATGATTTCAATTGGCAAGAACGAACCACGAAAAATTCATTGACAGAATCGGGATTTGTCGCAAAAATTACTCATCATGTTCAAACTTATTCTACTCCTCTTTTTTCGATATCTAAAATGAAAAATCCCAATTTAAGTCACAATTCTACCACAGTCAAACATAACAGCAAAAATGAATTAGGCTGGCACCAATTCAAGATGCATGTAGCAGTAACTACTGAAAAAATTGAATCTAGCACAGAAAAACTCCATAACGGGAAAAAAAGAACTGAAGGATGGATGAATTTAAATTGGACCCACAATAAATTTACTTCAGCAAATGTTGACATACATTTCTCTCAAAAATTGACGACTCTTGAAAATGGTAACAATGAGGATTTTACTCGAGGTAAGTAAGGTACAGTAAGACAGGTCTCAACATGCGTTATGTTTTACTCAGTTTCGTTGTATGATTTCGAGGAAATTACCAACTTCTCTGGTTCCTTTATTCGTGTGTCCATAAGGTCTAAAAGATTTGGGCATAAAAAAAATGTGACTCGATATAATACAAGACCATGTCAGCACGCTATTGCTATCTCGGCTGTTCTGCTCGTTTAATAATATCTTTTATTCGACACATGTCCTGTGGCTCGGGAAATAGACTTGCCACTTGGCAATAATAGCAATCTCTACCGTGGTTAATATACTATTTTATTCACTACTAGAACATTCATGAATTTTTTCGTTAAGAATTTTACATGCTCCAGCAGACGTATGCCGCTGAGTTGATACTGTTGACAGCAAATAATATTGACTAAGGTTCATCATAATCATTATTTACCCTACCAAGGTAGAGAAATAGTACATTATACACCCATCAGGTAGAGAAGTTTACCATTATTGCCTCGCGGCTCATATCCCTCGCCTGCGGCTGATCTGGCCGCGAGGCAATAATGCGGTAATTCTCTACCGTGGTGTATACAGGCTGTCTTATAAAAAACGCCCCAAGCCATAACTTCTTTATTTGACGTCCGATTCAAAAAACTTGAAGAGCAAAAATAAATTGCTCGATGAGTACTACAATCTGACCTTGATTTGAATTTTTTTTCAAAAGGGTCTTCATTGTTAATTAACGGTCAACTTCAAGTTTTCAAGTAGAAATGCAATTTTGCTTCAAAACAAATGTATAGGATATTCTATTCTGTACGAAGGCGTAGAACGGACATTGTGAAAAAATATTAAAATTTACGTCTTTTTTCTCGAAAATTCGAGTTTTTTCTCGAAAGTTCGACTTTTTTCTCGAAAATTCGAGTTTCTTCTCGAAAATTCGAGTTTTTTCTCGAAAGTTCGTCTTTTTTCTCAAAAATTCGAGTTTCTTCTCGAAAATTCGAGTTTTTTCTCGGAAGTTCGTCTTTTTTCTCGAAAATTCGAGTTTCTTCTCGAAAGTTCGTCTTTTTTCTCGAAAGTTCGAATTTTTTCTCGAAAGTTCGTCTTTTTTTTCGAAATTCCGTGTTTTTTCTCGAAAATTCGAGATTTTCCTCGAAAATTCGAGTTTTTTCTCGAAATTCCGCCTTTTTTCTCGAAAGTTCAAGTTTTTTCTCGAAATTCCGTCTATTTTCTCGAAATTCAATTTAATCAACCTACTTAAAAGACATAAGCCGTTTGTCTCCATTCTTCAACATTTCGGTGCAGTGTGCAGTTTCATAATTGTAAAAAGTGATAATATAGAAAATGGAGAATCTCATTGATTTCTACCATAACATGGGCTTTCAACATAAGGAAATTGTGACTTGTTTAGCACTTATACATGGCATACATATAAGTGAACGACAATTACGGCGCAAATTAAAACGTTTGAATCTCTACAGAAGAAACTATTTTAGTCCAATCCAAAGTGTTTTGCACTTTATTCAAAATCAAATAGAGATGCATGGACAATTGCATGGATACAAGTGGATGCATTTGAGATGCATTCAAAGTGGATTAAAAGTAACTCAACGGATGGTTAATATTATACTGCAAGAAATTGATCCAGAAGGAGTTGAGCTGCGACGAAGAAAACGTCTAAGACGAAGACAATATCACAGCAAAGGTCCTAATTACATTTGGCATGTGGACTGCTATGACAAACTTAAGCGATATGGCATCTGCATATCGGGGTGTATTGATGGTTATTCCAGGAAAATGATATGGCTTGAAGCGAACGGGAATACTAGTGATCCTTCAGTTATTGCAAGATATTACTTGCAATCTGTAGTACTTTTACAGGGATGCCCTCATACCATACGAACTGATAGAGGAACCGAAAATGGACTACTATGTGACATGCAAACTTTACTGAGAACGGATACTGAGATAGAAGGTTCCTTACCATCATTTCTATATGGAACTAGTCCTGCAAACCAGAGAATAGAATGCTGGTGGTTTATTTTGAGAAAACACCATGCGCAGTTTTGGATGAACTTCTTTCAGAAATTAACTGATAGTGGATTATTCTCCGGGTCCTTTTTAGACAAAGCTCTGATTCAATTCTGTTACTTGGAAATTATACAGGTAAATACCTACGCCACATATTTTATTATTATGTAAATAATTAATTCTACCTATTGAATATTCTTCTTCTATCGATGAAAACAGGGCGAACTCAGACTGGTGGTACATGAGTGGAATACTCATATTATAAGTTCGTCTAAAAATAGTGTCGGCCCTAGAGGCCGTCCATTTATGATGTATCATCTACCGGAACTTTATGGAACCAGTAATTATCTGCAACCTGTCACTCCTGATGATTTAGAATTTTGTATCCGATCTTGCCCTGAGAATATTAATCAGCTTATTTGCGACAAAGATGTGTTCGAACTGGCACTGATTATACTGGCCGAAGAGCATATGGACAGACCCAAGAATCCAAATGAAGCTCTACATTCCTACGTGTCTTTGCGAAATTCCATTCTATCACTATTATAAAGTTCCTGAAATTCTTTTCTCATTTTTCACAAGTATACCTGAGATGTATGTACAGGCTGTCTTATAAAAACGCCCCAAGCCATAACTTCTTTATTTGACGTCCGATTCAAAAAAGTTAAGAAAGAAAAATAAATTGCTGGATGAGTACTACAAACTGTCCCTAATTTGAATTTTTTATACCATGGACTTCTATGTCAATCAATGGTCAACTTGAAATATTCGCTAGGTAATGTATACTTTTCTCAACATAAATGAGCAGAATTATTTTTTCTAGATTGAGTATTGTGTGTTTTTTCCATTTTGAGTCCTTTTTACCAGTAAAAATTATTGAAAGAAGTTTATTTAAATCACAAAAAAATTGGAGAGAGTGCCGTGTACAACAATCACAGAACTGGATGTGACAGCGACAATAAGCTCAACACGCTGAAAGTTGATTGTTGCCCACCGCCGACTGTACAATTTGGTTTGGAAAAGCCAATTTGATGCCGATAAACATTTCATTATTTCACCAGTAAATGTTCTTCAAAATTCAAAATATTGTACATCATTGAACTCAGAAAAGAATACCCTATACATTTGTTTTGAAGCAAAATTGCATTTCTACTTAAAAACATGAAGTTGACCGTTAATTTACAATGAAGACCCTTTTGAAAAAAATCCAAATCAAAGTCAGTTTGTAGTACTCATCAAGCAATTTATTTTTGCTCTTTAAGTTTTTTGAATCGGACGTCAAATAAAGAAGTTATGGCTTGGGGCGTTTTTCATAAGACAGCCTGTATGTAATATGTAAATGACTAGATATCACCATTATAGAAATTGAGAAAAACTTGTGGATTTGTATTTATTTTTGATTGCAACATACCTACGTTTTTAAGACCTATTTGTTGAGTCTTTTGAACAATACTACCATGCGAAACAATGAATGTTATTTCGTTGTTTCTTTATTTAACTATCGTTGGTATAAAAAATACAAAAATTTTGTCGCATAAAACCATGACTTGTCGGTGAAGAAACATCTCATTGCAGTTACGCTATGAGATGGTTGGATGATTACACGAATTTTATTATTTAGGACTAGTACCTCTGTTATAGAACTCCTGACCAGCCGGATAGCATTGTATGTACCTGTTACAGAACTCTTAACGTGGAATAGTTGGGATTAGGCAACTCTTTTGAGGTCGAAAGTGTAGCAAGTGCCGGTGGTCAATAAAGAAGGAAAAAGTCCATCGGACTTTTTAGTTAGGGGGAAATATATGTATAGGTATAGATAAGTACCTACCTAGGTAATGAAACTCCATTTTTGTAAATTTCAAGAATTTATTGAAATGAAAAATTAACTTTTTGAATAAATTAAGTAGTTATTGGTAACACATATGCTATTAAAACAATTGAAAGAACATACATACTATAAATGAATATGGGATGAATTTAGCAAATGGAATACTCGTATGAATGCTCGCTCTGAATAACACAATCAAATTCATGTTTGAATTCTTGATACGTATCATATTGTGTAGAAATTGTTAGCAATTTCGAACAAGTACTGACAAGAGGTCGCCTGAGCCCGCCAGTTGATGTATTAAGGTCCACATTAATACTTTCCGGCATTAAATAAGAGCCCGTCGTAAAAAATAGGGACTTCTTAAGCTTATCCATATCCATGCACCGTATATACATTTCAAGAAAATGCAGAACCGCAGTTTGTTCATTTGTTAAAGTTTGTGAATAACTCAAACTATTTGCCACTTTACTTGGGGTAGGACGCTGTAGGTTGATTAACACGTCGAAGTCACATTTGTTCCAAAATGATTCGTATTTCTCAAAAGAAATACCTTTCCTGATTTCAAGTATAAGTGGTTTCGGTTTTTCGATCAGAGCGTCTTCTGCTATTGTAAGAATTTGTGACTTAATATCAGATTCTGAAGGCATTTCAAAAAATTTGCATGCGGTAAAAAAGTTAATTATGATTTCTTTTTCTCTGTCGCATAAGGAAAAGAATGACTCTATTGCTTTTTTCAATATGTGTCTTTCGCATGGATTTAGATACAAAAAAATCTCTAAGAAGAATATCATCACTGATTTTCTTCTCCGGATTTTGTAATATACAGGGCTTTCGTTAATGCCAGGTCCCCACGTGACTATTAGTTAGGCAACTCGTTATACATATTCAGGGATATGGGTGGTTTTTGGGTTGCTTTTAGTAATATTTGTGTCAAAGTCACCAGTGGCGTAATTTTTCGAATATTTCGATAATTTGTCAGTGTCAGTCAGACGGAAGATTTTGAATGCTTTAGGTCTCGCACCATTGAAGAACTGCAGCAACAGATTATTGCTCAAGAACCACCAGTGTTCTTCAGTTTTAATGGTTTGATTTGACTTTTTCTGATTTTACTTGTCATAGAAATTTATTAAAACATTATAGTTCACGGAATCTGCTTGTTACGCCAATGATGTAAGTTGGGTTGCATACTTTTGGTAGGTCACGTGGGGACCGGACTTAAATGAAAACCCTGTAGAATACACGACATATCAGATTTTTGCAGGTACGGTACCTGTTAAAAGGAGCATATGTTCCAGTATTCTTCCAAATATACAATAATTATCTTTTAATTTTTGCATTTGATTCAGTGGTAAATAGGGAACGATACAATCCTCGCCTCTGAAATAACTAGTTTCAATCTTCGAGAAAAACAAGTTGAATAGCTCTTGGGTTAATCCTCCTCTATCGACACCCTTTTCTCCGAGAAAGTTAACTTCAATTTTTTTTTGAACAACTAATGGATCTCGATAAAGTGCCATTAATTCTTCTTGACAATTATTACGAGTCACATATATGGGTAGCGGCGAATCGGAATTTTGAAGTGTTGGCAGAACCAGCGTCGAATTACTAAAGTCGTAATGCCCTGTTAAGTCAATAATATTGTTTTCTGAAAAGTATGTATATTACTAATTATGTTATACATATGTATTTCAAATTATATGGTACCTTGTGTGCTTGTTCCTGGGAATGAAAGAAATTCATTGAGTATTGATGGTGATGAATTAAATGTTGAGACGGGTTCAATAGGTTGATTATAAGCTGGGCCATCATCTGCTAGAATTGGGTTTTCATCCAAATCAACGACTGGGCCTCGTGAGGTTTGTTGGACTTGATAATTGTTTACTTGCACTTCGGAACTTGCTTTTGAAAAACTCGGTAGTTCCAATGAACTTATATTTGAAGTTTCTTCTCTGCACAAATAACATCAAATTATTACAATTATTATTTGAGTCATGAAGAGACGAGTATACATACCTTATCAAGCGTTTTTCGATATGTAGGCCTCCATCGTCTGACGCATCACTGCTTGAAGAAAGGTCGTACTAGTCGTTCTAGTTTTCTTTTTCGATTTTTTACTAATGACAGTCACTGCGGTATTTTTCTTTTTAGTCGATAAATAAAATCGAAGTCGATTGATTTTGCTCATGTCATATAATTCCTCAATAGTCCAATTGTAGTCCACCTCATTTCGTTTGAAATCCAGCAATGATGTGCTGAACTCTGACAAATTTCCCTTTGGTGACTTCCCGTCGGGAAAGAACAATTCCATGGCCTTCTTTTTGACATCATCCATTGAACAGCTTTGATTCATTGTTAATGCTCGGGTGCCTCCCCCTTGTTTGGTCCTAACTTGAATTTCGCTTTTACCATCTATGGAACACATCCAACCCAATTCGACTACTCTTGACAATTTCTTGAGCGGTGTGGTAGATTTGATCGGCTTGTTCTTGTTCGCATCCTTCATGATCATCTTGTCGCGAATCTTTTCGATTAAACTGGTTTTCTTTGGTAAATTCCGTTTTTTGCAAAAATCCAGAATTGCAAGTCGATCTCCCAATTTTGGGAATATTTCTGCGAGTCGGTCTTCAGACAATGCCATGATGGAATTCTCATCAAACTAAAATACAATGAAATACTTTAACATCCTATATTTTATGCGCACGTTCAGTTCTTGGTTAGAATTTGACTTTTGTTGACTTTTATTATTGAAACCCATTAGGTAAACTTCTCAAATAAATCTTTTTTACCGCGGTTAAGTTAACTGACGTTAATTAGGACCGATTTATCCATCTAGATTACAATAAATTGACATCACCAACTATGAAAATCAACAAAGTTGAAAAATCGGTCATGAGAGATTGATCAACGACTAATAAATGGATTTTAAGATGATGCTTACATTTTCTGACTCCAAATATGAAGTGGTTTCTTCTGGGATTCCCCGATTTTTCAAAAACGCTTTTAGATTTAATTTATGGTCTTCCATCTAGAAATTATAGAAATACATTTATTATTTAACATCATAATTAATAAGAGCTATCTCTGAAAAAACACCAATTACTAATCAGGGTCGTTTTTAAGTTTGAAGACCATCAGTGCAAATAATACTGAGGCCACGGTTTTTTTAAGTCGTGTGACATCTTCTTAAGGGCGGCCGGCCCCGGGGCCCGCGGACTTCGGGGCCCCTCAGTACGTGCGCTGCACCGATTGCACCCACCTTAAAAACGGCCCTGGTCCTGTAAATATGCTCTTTCCGGACTATTTTACGCCACGAGTTGGAAAATTCATCATTAATTAATTGATTTATTATAGTTCTCAAATAAAGAAAACTAAAAATGTTACCTTACTCTGACGCAGGGTAGGTACTTATTTCAAAAGAGGATTATATTGTGAACTTGTGGGTCAACTATTTACTGGAACCACTACACCACAGTAGTACTTACTGCGGGCAAAAATGTATTGGTGGGTTAGAGCGCCGTTGCCGCCGTGACGTTCAAGCTTTTCGTAAAAGTGCAACATCGGACCCATCAGCCGATCAACATCCGGCGCCGTAACCCATCCAGGCGCCTAAACTGTAACAAAATAACTATCACGGCGTCAGATCTACGGACTACGGAACCCATTGCATGGTAGACAGGGAGAAGAAAAATAAACTTAATTCCACTCAGATTGTAGCGAATCATTTAATAATTCAAGTAATTGGGTGTTAGGCACGACGCACGAATCTAAGTAAATGAAGCAGGGAGTGACGAGTAAGGACCTAATTTAAAAGTTAGAGTATTATATTCAACTGTCTCACCTTTTAGCGTATTGTTTTCACAGCGTTCACTTCAACTTCACTGGTAGGACCTTACAGGATAAAGTAACGACGAAAACTTCATATCTCAAAAGCTCTTTGAGCACCTTAGTAAAACACGAACTTTCGAGAGAAAATACGAACTTTCGAGAAAAAACTCGAATTTTCGAGAAAAAACTAGAATTTTTGAGAAAAAACACGATCTTTCGAGAAAAAAGACGAACTTTCGAGAAAAAACTCGAATTTTCGAGAAAAAAGACGTAAATTTTTATATTTTTTCACAATGTCCGTTCTACGCCTTCGTAGAAAAACGAGTAATTCAGCGATTTTTAGTTTTGATAATAAAGAAAAATTACCGCAAACCATCCGTAAACATAGTGACTTTGGTCATATTATTTACTACAGTCCAATTTTTAAGAGAAGGAACTTACGACACGAATTTAATAACGAGCTTCGCGCTACGTTATTGTCGGGCAGTACATGTTGGAAAGAGACATTACGGACATTCATGTCTTCCCAAAACTTCCATAAGAATGCATGAGAATGATAAAGATAGCTGCATAAAATACCTCTTAGTGCACAACCTCCATTCGCTGTCAAACTGAATTGTCAACTGTAAGATTGTGTGAAGAACTGATATTGAGTGTTCTCCGGATAATTTTATTTCTGAACGACTTCGGATCACTCTAACCTTCCCCCGGTACGTTTCTGAGCGCTCTCCTGTGTGTTTTAATTACTCTTCACTTCAGAAAATGTAAAAATTCTTGCTG
Source organism: Salpingus planirostris (assembly GCA_949788335.1). Lineage (NCBI taxonomy): Eukaryota > Metazoa > Arthropoda > Insecta > Coleoptera > Salpingidae > Salpingus > Salpingus planirostris. The sequence goes on along the minus strand of OX460925.1, from coordinate 2,650,444 downwards.
AACTAGCCATGACGTCATTTACAGAGGAAACATTTGCGACATACGTCACCGTTAGCGTTCATACCACTAAAATTGATGACGTCGGTTATTTCTTTTGAAAATTGGACTGTACTAGTAAATAATAATCCATTATCTACCCGTTTCAACAGAGGTTGTGAAAATCAACTTCACTACCTGAAAGTCAGTCAAAAATGACGTCTTCTCAAGCTAGTAGTGGAAAAATCAACTTTACTCCCGTCTAATCCGTCAATGATGACGTCCTCTCCAGCTGGTAGTGAATAAAAAAATATAAGGTTTTTCAATGTGAAATGCTAACATGGAACGAAAAGTGTCAGGTAGTTGTCAATTTTTTTAGGAGTGCACAGATTGCCCATTTTTTAGAATAAAATTTGAGAGTAGTTCCGTTTTTTTTAAGTGTCAGTACAAATTTTTCAAATGAATATTTAGAAATTTAGGCATTTCTTGAAATTTCAGGAGACGAAAAAACTGCTGACATTGGTCATGATGAATTTTCAAGAACACCTTTTGATTATGATACACTTGTCCTCAAAAATTCCGAGGAATACTCTTCAACTGTGAGGAATTATTCCTATTTCGACGAAACTGAATCCTTTGAGGATCTTCGAAGCGAGTTTCAAGAAGACGAAGATTTTTCTACAGTAGATATTTACCATTATTCAACAGAAGATTTTTTCCAGTCTATACTAAAAACTGACCGTGAACAAAAATTCGACCAGAATGGGTATGAGACGAATTCACAAGATGAACAGTTTATCGCTAGAGAAAACCTGATTGGAATGAATTATTTATCATCGTCTGTAATTAGTCCTTTTGAGAAATCATCAGAGATTGAGTTTGATTCAAAATCTGATCAACCTGATAATCTTGAAGGGATTTACGGTCAATCTAATTTTTACATTTTGATGGGAATGACTGACTTGGGGAGGATGGATTATTCCAATACATCTTCTTCAATTGAGGATAATATTGAAAACGTTGATCTTAATAATAATGTGTATACACTTGGTATGAGTAATACTGAACATGATACAACCAAGTATGAATATCGGATCGGTCTAGAAGAATCAAATAAAGTTGGTTATAACAGTGACAGTTTACAATTTCAAGATTCAAGTACTGATGAAGGATTTGAACGTTTACTTTCAAATCTCGAGGGTGCTACAATCCTTACAACATCCTCCAATGGAAAATTTGATCTAAATGATGATATTACCAACATTTTTACAAACCTGATTTCCGATGGAAAAAATTCGGATCTTTCTGGTGAGATCCTACAGAGAGATACAAGAAATGTACATAAGACGAGGACATGGAAAAGATTGTAGGGCATTGATTTAACCAAGTAAACGTTCATGTTATCATCAGAGTAACGAACCTAAACGTTTTTGACATTGTGCGCGTATTTATTTACTTTATGCTAAAAACAAGAAATTTATAATTCGGCCACCCGTTCTCTGATGTTATGTTTCGAAAAAGCCATCGGTGGAATTATGTGGGATCTGCATATGTAAACGAATATAGGTATAGCAGAATCATATAGTTTTCATCTCACAACCGATTTTGTACGTCAAGCCTACAGCGTAACATTTGTTACTGTGACAAATAAGCCTCCTCTAGGCGTTAAAAAATCAGCGCAGGTAGCGGACTTGGCCCTAACAAAAGACCTTTTTGTAATTGTATGAGAAGGAAGTACAGTACTTCCTCGAATGTCGTTGAAGATTAGAGGACATTTTAAATCAATTGAGAATTGAATATACAGGGTTTTCATTTAAGTCCGGTTTGCAACCCAACTTACATCATTGGCGTAACAAGCAGACTCCGTCGAGGGGGTTATCACTCTATATTTTTCCGTCCCACCATTGCACCATTTCATAGTATTTCACAAGTATTTCATGGAATTTCATGGGATGGCATTTCATGGCATTTCATAAGCATTTAATTTCATTTCGTAGCATTTCATCGACATTTCATTGAGATTTCAGAGCATTTCACAACAGTATTTCATAGCATTTCATAGCATTTCATAGAATTTCATTTTGTCTTGTCCCAAGCATTTCACGAGTGATAACCCCCTCGGATTCCGTGAACTATAACGTTTTAATGAATTCCTCTGACAAATAAAATCGGGAACAGTCAAATCAAACCATTAAAACTGAAGAACACTGGTGGTTTTTGAGCAATTGAGTGTTGCTGCAGTTCTTCAATGGTGCGAGACCTAAAGCACTCAAAATCTTCCGTCTGACTGACACTGACAAATTATCGAAAAATGACGCCACTGGTGACTTTGACACAAATATTACTAAAAGCAACCCAAAAACTACTCATATCCCTAAATATGTATAACAAGTTGCCTAAATAATGGTCACGTGGGGACCTGGCATTGATGAAAGCCCTGTATTAGGTACGTTTTAGCTCCACTGATAGTTTACTTAAGAATTATACGATAATCTTCGATCCCTAAAACATACTAAATGCGCGAATTATCTGAATGGACGTTTAATTGTATTATTATGATTAAACTAAGGTTAAAGTGACGTTTTACTTGATTGAAATAGTGCTGGACGCGATTTCATAGCCTCATCTTTTGTAGAATTTATTACATCTCTCTGTACATTTATCAAGGGATAATTTTTAATGCAACAATCTACTTATAGTAAACGTTTTCGTGAATTCACCGATTTCTGGGACAACTGAAATTTTGGGGGCGATTGGAGAAACTAATCAAGTGCAGAATGAATTACACCTAGAAGAAATGTTGAAGAAATCATCATTAGATGAGAAATTCCCAACGACGCAGATTTATGATATAATCACTACAAGTTATGATGGGTAAATCATGAATGTTAACTATTTTGAAATATTTTTGAATCGTGATTTCAGCAGAGAGCATTTTTTTGAAGAAACGTCAGACGAAGCGATAATAACTGAAAGTTATTTTGATATTTCAACCGATACAGTTGGATCGGTTTCCATTTCTCACGAATATTCTTTCAACAGGAAAGGCGATCCTGACACCAATTTGGATTCGTTTTCCGAAAATTCTCTTCATGATGGAAAATTTATTACCTCTGGTGACGCTGGAAGCTCTGATAGTAACGTTGATTTAAAGTATGATGAACTAATGTCCAATATTTCTGATATCACTGAGATGTTTGTCAATTCTGATTATAATTCATTGTCTGATGTCAATGAGGAAAGGAATATTCCTGGAGAAAACACTTTGCAAAAACTAAATTTACTTTCAGAAAGTATAAAACTTTCCTCCTCGTCTCACGAAAGATTCACCGATGAATCGAAGACAGGAAACATAATGTTTGGTGATCCTGAAGATTCTAGTTATAGTACAAACTTTAATGTTGAGGAAAATGTTGACAACTCTTTGGAACAAACATCACAAATATTCAAAGGAGAGGCAATGATTGATCCAGTTTCAGAAAGCGCAAAGGCTGTGTCCTTGTCATACGAACTATTCACAGAAAATTCAGAAAGCACGATATTCTTTGACAATGAAAATAATTTGAATAATGATGGTATGAATTTATCGTCCTATAATAGTGCAGAATTTAATTATGAAGGAAATTTTGATAAGTTGATGAATGAAACATTGCAAGCAGTGAATGAGGAAGAAGATACTAGTTCAGTTCCTGAAAATGGCAGGTCTGGCTTTTTGTCCTTCGATCGATTTGTCGAAAAAACATCAACAGCATCAGGCAACGGAAACGTGATGTACTTCGATGATGGAGTTGAATTGGAGAACAGTGAACAAAATTCAGAAAATACATGGAACCTTTTCACGGGGACTGAGCTGTTAATGAACGATAGTACACAGTTCTATGTTAACGGTAATTTTGACAACACAGAAGAAAGAACATCACGAGAAATGCAGGAGACAGAAACATTTGATGATATATCAGAAAATTCCAAGCTTGTTTCTTTGTTCTACGAACGCTTTATAGAAGTAACATCAGAGGAACTAGATGATGAGGATATGATCGGTAAGGTTTTACTAAAAGTATCTTTGTAGTGAATGACATGTTCAATCTTTAGAATCTAACATCAATTTTAATACTTCAGGTGAAGGGCATGTTGAAGAAGTTGAACCAAATACTTTATCATCGTTTAGAAACTACTCATCATTGGTCACTAAAATTTTGAATGAAACTGACATGTTAAGTGTGATGGTTTCAAATTCTAACAACCATTTTCAATTTACTGAAAATCCCTCCATTTATTCAAATCAAATTACGAGTGGAAACATGATCATTGATAAGAGCCAACATGATTATGACATAATTGACAATATTCATAAACAAGATGAAATACCAATAAACACCGAGGAATCTCATATTGCAATAACTTCAATACAGCAGAAAGGAGGTAAAGTGAATAACATTCAAAGCCTGATTCCATATTTTTCTTCTAACGTCTATGTGTTGATTGCTTTTTGTAAAAAAGGGAAAAAAATAAAGACAGCTGATTGGGGAGATATTTCAACACCTCCGGTTAATTGCAACCAATTATCAAAGGACCCCGCACGATTTATAGGTAAAAGTGGTTTCGGTGAATTTCGCTAAAATTTGGATATGATGTTGATCATTCCATGCTGATCAAAAAATCTCTTTGGCAAAAACTGAATCTATGTACAGTTTTCGAGTTACAGCTCGCCAAAAGTCGTTTTTCAATTTTTTTGTTATGCATCGTTCTTACATCTTCATGGATGGATAAGCTGATCTCAAAATATTTGAGAATTATGTATTTCGATGTAGATAATACACAACTGCTGAAAGATTTAATTTTGACAAGCAAAATATCTAAAAAAAAGGTGTTGCGGCAGTGAGACTCGAACCGGGTACCCCTACATGACACCCACTTTTAGGTTCAATCTGAATGTTCCTAAACGTCAGAAAGAGTAATCGGATCGCTTTACTTGTACTTGTATTAATTTTGGATGTAAATATTTCTAAGTCCAAAATTTTCAAATAAAATTCAATAAAAAAATTACTGTTCATGTTGAAATGAAAACGAAATGGATTTTAGAGGTTTGAGAGCAAGCAGGCGATTTTATCAAGAATAATTTTTTCTGTAAAATCAGAAATATAAAATTTTTTCCTCTTTTTAACATCATCCGTGGACATACTTTAGGATAAAATAGTCTTGGCTGGACAAATCGGATTATCTGTTGTGTCAAACCTATGAATTTGAAGATTCCAACATCGTTGTGTTTAAAACATTCAAAATGTAAGGGACGATTTTCACATGTTGGTTACAAAAATTGAAATAATAGAGTTATAAAATTATTGGGTGAAAAAGTCAAGACGGTTATTTGCTAATTCTTGTAGCGCATATGTGATGCTCGTTAGGAAATACAGTAAAATTGAGCAATATCAAAAAACTTTCTTGTAATAATTTTTGAATCGATATTCTCAAAACAATTTATTTAAAAAATAAAGTTAAAAATTTTCTTCAACTTGTTCATCAAAAACTTTTGGTTATTACGAGACACTTTGTATCGATTGGCCCAAAAAAAAAAACGGAAATTAAATTTTCGTTGATAACTTTTATTTTTCAATCGAGTTGCACTTTTTCAAGCTGTTGAGATGGAAAATGGATCCTTATAAGAACGATATTGAATTATACTTTTTTCCAGTGCCTCCACCTCACCCAGTCACGATAACTTTCTTTGTAAAATGAGTTTGATGAAATCAAACATACGTCAATTTTATGGGATGAGGGAAGTTCGAGATCAGTTTTGATTGAAATCCAGACACCCTCTCGTTACCTTGAAATCTCAAATGATCTTCTCCCTTTTGTGACACATTATTTTACAGGTTGAGGAGATAATACCCTTATTATGAACAATTATTTATTTCGCGTCATTGACATGGAATTTTGTGACGTCATCGTTGCACGCATACCTATTTAATGTAAAATATTTCTAGAACCACAGTAGTCTCAAGTTATTTCTAATCACACGGGACCTGTGTGGCGAACTAATGTTTAAAGTGATGAATGACAGAGTTTGTCGGGTTCTTTGGTTGTCACTTATTTAGAATATGGTAAGATAAATGAAGATGCATCCATCACTGGATCTTAAAACACATATTTTGGGACAACATCAAAATCCAAACTTTTTTAGCGTTCAATATTTTCTGCTAACTGCATTTAGTACCATACCCTCACAAAACTGAAATTACAGCTGATTCATAATTACAAATTACAATAATACCTTGAACCTAATTAAAATTGGCGTTTTGTTTTTGGGATCGGATCAAATTCATTCGACATAAAAATGTATCGAGGCTGAAGATTTTCGGATCATATTGACTTTACACATGTCATTGATAAATTTCATTTCATTTCAAGGCAACTTCGAGGAAGAAAATGACGAGTTAGACAAGCAATCAGGGCTGGAGTTACAGAATTCACCTGATTATGACGAGCCGCATATAAACATTGATCTCAGAGCTTTTAATAATGAATTTACAAAAACTGAAAATTATGATGATTATAGAATTACTGATCCGAACATTGTTACGCTGGCACCTGATCTTCCCAATGTTCTTCAAACTTTTTCCGTAAGAGACAGAGTGTACCTATAAAAATGGGAGCAGCCTAAATCCGTCTATACAACACTGGATCACGTCACTCTGTAGCCAATCACAAAATATGGAGATAGGAAAAGGGAACGGCATAAGATTCAAAGGTATTTGTGACGTTATTTAACAGGGCTTACGTCAGTGACGTGATACAGTTTTGTTTAGCCAGAAATAGAAGTGCACCCGATATTTCTTTTGTTAGCTTACAGGTATTTAATGAATTCCTCTGAAATTGTTTTCTTTTCTAGATTCCTCCCCTTCTAATAGGTGAGCTTGAAAAACATACCATGAGATTTGTAACCGATATTAAAGAACACAAGAGATCTTCAGCTTTAGACGTAAATATTAATAAGAATGTACCTGAGAAGAACAGTTTAGTATTGAATGCTAGGACGTCAACACTATGCAAAATTTGTGACGAATTTACTGATGAACATTCAACCTCAACAATATCTAGTAACATAAAACCCTCGAGTCACTATGTCTCATCTACTTTCTGTGAAATTTGTGATGAATCAACCATTGCGCATAGAAAAAAAAACAAAAACATATCAGAACTTTCAGTCATAAATGATACATTTTCGGAAAATCAACACACCACTAAAATGTTTTCGAATAAACAAAAATCTTCTACTGATGATATTTGTGAAATTGAAGAATCTTCAAAAATTGTCGGCATTAACAATAAGCATCCAACGCATGTGCCCAATGTCAAGGAATTATCATCAAATACAATTTGTGAGATTTGTGAAAATGTGAACAATACAGTAATCAGAAGCCATACAATGGTTGTTACCGAAATGAATAGACGATTGAAAATTACACCTGACCACAACTCGGGAACAACTGAGGGGGTTCATAGTTTTGTTGATATGTTGACCGGAACTCAAGAAATAGAACCAATTTTAAAACGCAAAGAGAAAGTGATTTTTGGAGGAAAAGTTCCTTCGGAGCTAGATTATGATGTGAATGAGATAAAAGAATTTGTGGATCCGAATGATCTTGACGCAGACTTACTACATGATAACACAGAAGTTGATTACGACATCAACCAACTAGAATTAATAAATGATGTATCTAGAACCACACCGAGCATTCATCAGAATGAAACAGAAAATATTGCTTCGTCCAGAAAAATGGTACAGGCAGTAACTCCACAATTTCCGGATCAGAGAAAAGAATCAATTACAACTCAAGTGGTTCAGAATGCCAACCATGCACAAGGAACTTCAAGTTCATCAGCAATTTCAAGCGTAACTGAATTCTTAAGCATACTGCATACCAATTCTTCATATGAAAACAAAAAGCATGATTTCGACACCGCGTCCACAATAATCTCAAACGATAAAGAAAATCATCGAACACTTAAGAATTTTTCCGGGGCAGAGTTGTCAACTTTGAAAGTTTTTAAAGTTGATTCCTCACACGTCACATTTTCTGAAGAACATTCAGGGAGAGAAACAGTTGAAATGTCGATAAATAACCAAAATAATACTGAATCATCTGAACCCGAGGATTTTGATGTCGATAACGCGTCTACAGTAATAGCGAATGAAGAAATCAGTTCTTTAAATTCAATTGAAGATTTCGAAGTATTTAATCAAACGAAAGAGAATTTGTCCATAGAGGAGTTGTCAAGTTATGAAATTACAAAAACAAATTACTCTCACGTCGCCACTCCATTACTTTTTTCAACCAGAAGCAATATAGCGAATCAACCTGTAGAAATGACGAGAAATTACTCAGCACAAAATAATACTGAACCACTCGAAAGCGAGGATTACGATGTCGATGACACGTCTACAACAGCGAATGAAGAAATTATAACTTCAAATTCAATCAAAGATTTCGGAGTATTCAACCAATCATCTGAAAGCGAAGGCTATGAAACTGTCAAAACACACACTATAATGGTGAATAAAATATTAAGTACCACCAATTCCGGAACAGATTTTGAAGAATATAATAGATCAATAGAAAATTTCTCCAAAGAAGAGATATCAAGTTATGGAAATGCAAAAGAAAAATATTCACACTTCACTTCTCCATTACGGTTGTCAACGGAGGCCAATATACCGAATCAACCTGTTGCAGTATCAAGAATTAATGAAACTCAATCATCTGAAAGCGAAGATTATGACAGTGCTAAAACGCGTACGATAATGGTAGATAATGAATCAAGTACTCTGCATTCCGGAACTAATTTTGAAGAATATAATAGATCAATAGAGAATTTCTCCATAGAAGAGTTATCAAGTTTTCAAACTACAAAAATAAAATATTCACACCTCACCTCCCCATTAATTTTATTAACTGGAAGCAATATAGGGAATCGACCGGTTGAAGTAACGGGAATCAATCAAACCGAAAATAACCTTCAATCATCTGAAAGCGAAGATTATGACAGTGCTAAAACGCGTACGATAATGGTAGATAATGAATCAAGTACTCTGCATTCCGGAACTAATTTTGAAGAATATAATAGATCAATAGAGAATTTCTCCATAGAAGAGTTATCAAGTTTTCAAACTACAAAAATTAAATATTCACACCTCACCTCCCCATTAATTTTATTAACTGGAAGCAATATAGAGAATCGACCGGTTGAAGTAACGGGAATCAATCAAACCGAAAATAACCTTCAATCATCTGAAAGCGAAGATTATGACAGTGCTAAAACGCGTACGATAATGGTAGATAATGAATCAAGTACTCTGCATTCCGGAACTAATTTTGAAGAATATAATAGATCAATAGAAAATTTCTCCATAGAAGAGTTATCAAGTTTTCAAACTACAAAAATAAAAAATCCACACCTCACCTCCCCATTAATTTTATCAACTGGAAGCAATATAGAGAATCGACCGGTTGAAGTAACGGGAATCAATCAAACCGAAAATATCCTTCAACAATCTGAAAGCGAAGGTTATGATGTGGTCAAAACGTCTACGATAATAGTGAATGAAGAATTAAGTACTATGAATTCTGGAACAGCTTTTGAGGAAGATAATGAATCGATAGATCATTTTTCAACAGAAGAAGTATCAAGTTTAGAAACTTCAGAAATTGAATATGACTACCTAACTTCCTCATTTCCTTTTTCAACGGGAAGTGAGATGCATTATATATCGAAAAATAGTAAAATTTTATCAAAAGAAACATCTTATTACGAAAATCAAAACAATTATAGTACTGTTCCACAAACAATAACGGATATTTTCTCTGATTCCGAAAAAAGTCATTCCTTTGGCCGTTTTTCGAGTAATGCTTCAAGTATGACTTTAAGTTCATATCCAGCCCTAGAATCCGAAAGACCAATAACGGATCTAGACTCCAGATATGGAACACAACGTAAAGAAAACTTGAAGTCGATAGAAAACGGTACGACTGATTTGCGAGTAAATTATGATACATTGCGAACAATGAACCATTTGAATGTAAATGAAGAGGCAAACTCGTCACTACCAACAGAATTATTGACTACCGGACATACACCTAACGGAAGCACAATTGCAAAACTTGGAAGTATCGATAAATCTACCGAGACGCACAACTTAACAGATTTTGCTTCGTCAACAGACGGAATGCACCTTGCGAGTTTTGGTTCCATAATCCAAAGCACTAAAAACATTTTCCCATCTCGAGCCCACTCAAAATCTGTCATTGAAATAAATCAGACTCAGGATACGGAATTGTCTGAGAAGTCTTTCTCCCCAATGATACTGAGAACTTCACCTGAATCACCTGAAAGCTTTAACTCGTATCCAACATCGATGAATAACGAGAAGATGGACTTAAATTATGAGGATTTGATAACATATGATTATCATGATTCCATGGACACGATAAATGATTATATATTTACTTTTTCCAAAGTTCCTATTACCATGGAGCAAGAATCTTCATTTTCGCAAAATACGAGTACAGAGAAAAGTAATTTTACAGCTTCTGAGTATACTGAAGTAAAACATCCAGGGTTAAAGTTGACATCTCAGACGGAAAACCCTACGCCGTCAGAAATTTTTAGTTTTGGAACGTCTGAAAGTGAGGTTGGAATTACCCAAAGTGAGGACCTCACGATGGTTAGTTTAAATCAAAAGGTTTATACAACAGAAGTATCAGAAAGTTTCCACGGAATTGTTACTGAGTCTTCTGCATTTTCTAAAGTCCAGGAAAGTTTGAAAAAACATAATACTTCTCACGAGAAAAATGTTTTGATTGAAGAAAGTACATTTTCCGAAAAGTTTTTTGACACGCACAATTCTTGGCCTGAAGAAGATTCAACTATTCGTCAACCCGAAAATCTGCCAGAAGAAATTTCTAAACCCACACATGCTGAACACCCTGGGGAAATATTACAAAATATTTCTAACACTCCACCATTACAAAAATCTGAAACAATTGATAAGGGTACATTTACTGATTATCCTTACATTACTGTTCATAACATCAAGTCAACTAATGTGGTACAATTAGAAGATGATGATGAACTAAGACCTCTAGGGTCGAGTGGATTTTCACGAAAATTGAATATCAGCACGACATTAATGTTACTTCTAACATCCGTAACTAGTAATCTTGCAACGTTTTCTGAGAGCACTGAATTTCAGACTCGGTCAGTCAATAGTCTATCTTCGATATACATAGATTTGCCAGTTTTTATTCCAAATACAACAAAGAGTGTTCCCACTGAAAACACCAATAATGTGCCGAGTGATACTGATAATCATACCATGATCAGCACTGGAAATGTCACAAGTAAACTTAAAAATCAACATTGTATGATTCTGTACGTCAACCGTCCAGGAGAAGGAAGTCGAATTTTGAACGGTACACGGTGGGTCCTATCTGGTCCTTCTCAAAAAATGGAGCCGACGACCGTCGTGACTGAAAAACTGTCTGTGACTGAATTAAATATCCCGCGAAATCTGGAAATTGACAAATGTTCAGAAGACAATATTCATAACAATTCTGAGTGCTTCTGTGTCATGGATAATTTACTTTCGTCTGTCCGTCAATATTTGAAGAATGTAAATGAATTATCAATCGTGAATTGTTCCAATTTAATAAAAGTTCGCAAAGGCTTAGTAATAGGGAATGATTCCGTCCCTGTGAAACGAATACGTCGTAGCTATCTGTATGGTGTGAAAGACGAAGAGAAGAGAAATTCCATCGATTACAGTTCAGACTATTTCCAATTCAATTTTTCATTAAACAATTCAGAGAATAAAGTCTTCTGTCTTCAAAATTCTAAAATTACCATAAGATGTTTGAATGATGATAAACAGTTGGAATATAATCGATATACGAAATATTCTTGGACATTCAACGATAAACTACCAATTTCTGGTTAGAATTTCATTGTATCTGGACCCTGTTTATTAACAAAACTTTATTCTAGGTCAAATTCAAGAAGAGGATGGATCTCTTGTTATCGACAGTGTTCTTCCAAAGGATGGAGGTAATTACACTTGTATACTCAATCCCAATTCGGAAGAAAAAGAAGAATCTGCACTAAAAAGTTACCATCATGCTTTGGTAGTTGTCTCAACTCCTATCTTCAAAATTCGTTCAAGCATAATCTACAGCTTGAACGAGACTTGTGACCTATTGGACGCTGACATTATTTACAGTTATATTCCTAGTCTTTTCGATGACTTGTTATGTGGATTTAACCATAAAGTTTGTAAAGTTGATATCAAAAGACCGAAATGTCTCAAGGGAAATCAAGAAAAAACGTTCATCAATGTAACCTTCATAACTACCATGATATACCTTCCTCAGATCTTACCTGATTTAGACAACAACGTATGCGATATCAATTGCCAAATGAATATTTGTTTGAAATTAGCTCAGGCTGTGTTGAGGAATATACGGATCATAGCAGCAATTCCAGGTGTTACTTGTTGAAAATTAGGAAATTCCCCATAACCTATGTGTTTTTTCAGTATTGTCGCGAATTGACGTGAAAGAACTGGATTTTATCCCAACACAAATAATCTCCGGACTAGAGAACAATCATTTGAGGTCTTTACCACCCATGTTAATCATTTCGTGCCCTGGAGGATTTGGTGTGCATAAGTCCTATTCTAAATTATGCGGTAGGTGATCTAATTGAAGTTGCATTCACTAGAATTATCACTTTGTTCCAGTGGCTTGCCCCACTAATACTTACAGTCCCGAGAGCGAGTCATTTTGTAAGACTTGTCCTCCGGGACAATACCAACCTGTAGCAGGGTCCAAAACTTGCATCGTATGTTCGTCACCGTTAGAAAATAGTGCGTGCTTGAAAGTTTTGGTAATTTGTTTTCCAACAGCGTTTAACAGATTCTAAACACTCTAAGATATTTTATAGTACACGAAAGGAAAACATTTTGAAATGTATTTGGGTTTTGCATTTGGAGGTGTTGCTCTGATGATTCTCGGAATTATTTATTGTTCTACGAGAAAACCACCCGGTCAAAAAGTAGCAACAAGAAACGGGAAAAATATCAAAACAAGAAAATCTAATGATCTGGAAAGGGGTCTCACTGAACCTCTTTTGAAGTCGAAGAAGCCACCTGAATTGCCTTCTCCAGATTTTTCAGATTAAATAGTATCCAGACAAGCAATTAATTTTAATTCTCAACTAAATGAAAGTGCTTTTACATCTACATTTATTATTATGGTGAATTAAATAAAGAATTAGTCGATCCAAGTCGGGCGTTGTTGAATATTTTCTTGGGTTGCGTCTAAGGAACGCCTCACTTTCTTCGGTTCACTTCTAGAATTGTTTTTCATTTTTTCTTCTGATTTGAATATTTTCCTCCCATATCTAAACAGATTTTGTGGTTTACTTATTCCAAAATTATGGTTTCGGGTAAGGTCTTTGATTATTTTAGAAAACTTGTATTTTCTTTTTCTTGAAAGACTTTTGACAATTTTAACTTTTTCCAAATGCATCGGATTTACACCAATGTTGTTCATCTTTTCAATCTCTGCTGTATCAACTAGGGATCTCAATGCAGATAGAGCCCTTGAAACTTCAACCTGGTACAGAATCAAAATTATATCAGAAGTCTTAGAAATGTGAATTTCGTAGGTTATTAACATTTACATTCCCGTGTTTAACCAAGTGTTCAGACAGATCAGCTCCAAGTAGTTCCGCGTGAACTTCCAAACGAATTGTCACAAATTTGTTAATCGACCACAATAGAACAATTGAAGATGAAATACCCCAAATTGTTAGGCAGACACATGCCAAGGCTTGTACTCCCAGCAAATACCAGCCTCCTCCTAGGGAAAAAAAGAAATCATCAAAATAACATGTAATGGAAACTAATTCTTATTATTTAATTCATAACTTTACACCACACTAAATTATTACGTGACTATAACCCAAATAGTAATTATTAACCAAGGTAGAGAAGTTTGCTATTATTGCCAAGCGGCAAGTTCATATCCCGAGCCGCAGGCGAGGGATATTGGCCGCGAGGCAATGATAGCAATCTCTACCGTGGTTAATATACTATTTTATTCACTACTAGAAGATGAATTCTTATTTTCGTTTAACATTTTACATGCTCTAGTAGGCGCGCATCACTGAGTTGACAGCAAATATTATATACCAAGGTAAATAATAATCATTATTTACCCCTTTTTTGACAAGTATTACCAAGGTAGAGAAAATCAACTTCACTCCCGTCAAATCGGTCAATAATGACGCCTTCTAGAGCTAGTAGTGAATAAAATAATTTATGAACGATCGGTCATAAAACGCCATCTTACGCCTCGATTCGCGGGCGCTAAAGTGGTATTTTACGCCCTAGGGCGCTGGAAGTACGCATCGTGTATTCTTGAACAAAATAGCTTTATTTTATCTTTTTAATGACTAATGATTTATTTTGCGTGATTATACACCTTAAAATTACAATTGGGACAATTATTTACATTATGATGATGACTTGTACTTGATCGATTTTTCCAAAAAAGAGATCCGGAGAACTTCTTCCATTATAGTTAACATTATCTACTTGAACTTGCTCCATTTATTGAAGACCACTTATTCTTTTTCACATAAAATTTCTGATTTCACTTGTAATAATTCTGTAGCTTCGGCAGCGTCCGTAATTTCTGCTGGGAAATCGGTAATTTCTTCTTCATTCGCCGTAAAAATCTTCTCCAAAACCGCCACTCATTTTCACTTTTGGAAATTTTTTCAATATGGCTACCTTTATTTATGTTGTTGTTATCGTTACATTCAATTTATTTGTATTATTTCAATTTTTAATCAAAATCAAATACCTTTGCGTCACTTTGACAAATTAATTTCCAGACAGCGTCAAAGTTTATAAAATTACGAGATGCATTTTAGAGGAGATCGTTCATAAAATGTTGTATGCACCTCAGGCGTAAGAAAGCGTTTAGGGCCCTTGTCGTGTTAAAGCCTTCGGCTGCGCCTCCGGCTTTAATTTCACGACCGGGCCCTAAACGCTCTCTTACGCCCTTGATACATAAATAACTATTACATCCGTACCCAAGGTTGCAATGAGTTTGTTCACGATGCGTTTTCGATTATGCGCATGCGCTGCTTTTGACAGATAATTACTCAAACAAACCGTTGTGACAGAAGTGACGGTTCATTTACAGTCGTTTCCACTTCTTTCTGGGGCTTCTTGTGCACAATATAGCCATCAGCGCTTTAATTGCGTAACACTGTACGGCACGCTGTATGCGGCAAGAATGCACCCGGCACGGTTTTCTAACTTTCAACGACGCCATATTTTTTTGACTGATTATATGACGAAGTCGATGTGATCTGTAAAAATTTATGGTCTTGCGCATGCGCCATGTGTTCCGTGAACCAATTCAGTAGTTATCGAAATTTCCGCAAGGAATGCTAGTAGTAGTACGCCATTTTATTATTTTACTTAGTAGTTGCTGTGAAAAAGATTTCTTCCAATTTCTAGTACTTGTAGTCGTGAGTAGATGGAGCAAAATAAAACTTCAGTAGTTGTGATCACATAAATCTGGCAACATGATGAAATAATGGTATATGATTATCAAATTCGAAAACTTCATCATGGTTTAATTTTTGAAGTGATTATGAATACTTGAAGTTAATACAGATTTACATTTTTCCTGGCGACATCTATTCCAGGCTCGCTGAACTACGTTTTCTACGATGGTTCGTAACAAAACTCAATTTCTTCGACGCCATTTTGAGAAACCAGCTGATCACATATTGAAAATTTGCATCAAACTGATTTAAGCTAAAATTACTAATCTTTGAAGACTAATAATTTGGGAATTCATTATCGGTCATTATATCTACTAAATGAGGAAATTTGAGTAGTTTTGGTGATATGTTTGTGAAAAAACATCACGTCGTTAAAATGTTCATACCTTCCTTAATCAAGAGATTTAATCTTCATTGTATTCTACATAAATGTATCTTCTCGCTGCTATCGAATTTTATTACGAACTTTCTACTGTTCACCCTGAAATCAGTCTAGAAAATCAGTGATTATTCTACGTTTTTCTGAATCCCCCTCTTAATGATATGATATTAATTTGATATGAATTGACAAACGGTCGTTTCGACGTGTTTAATGTTGTGAGTGCGCTCGCATTTTGGACAACTGTGTCTAAAGTTTTCACTGTTGCTCCAATGATATGTATTTTGGAGTTATGGGAACGGCAATATTTGGAACCAGTGAAACCCGCATTAGATTCGGGCAAAAAAACTTGATTGCTAAATTCGGTAAATAAAAATAGAACAAATACGAAAATTCTCCATATTGAGGTGAAATCCGACTGAATACAATAGCGGATAGTGTGTAATCGTGTACTGTATAGCTGGCGTTTTTTATCTCTGCCAACGGCCGCGCAGAATCCGAACGATTCTTCGGGTGAGTTCGGGATTTCGAGCTACAAACTGCACGAACAGTGGCGTAACACAGAAAGGGGTATTGAATAAAAACTCATAAATTGGAATAACGAACAACCAATTTTGTAAATTTAATAAAACAACATAAGAAAAATCAGACTCAAACGTGGTAGGTACATACATCAGCTTATTGTAGGTATATAATTTCCAAACAAATCATTTTTAAAATAAAAACAAATTTATCGGCCCTAGATTAAAACTATAGTTGCTGAACAGAGCTCGGCCGTTTTGCACGAATTAATGTTTTCAGTTTTTGGAGAGCCATGACATATCCAAACACTATCATCGTCCTCATAATCATCATCACTTCCATCATCTTCGCCCCCGATATTAATTATTAATTCTTCCGTTCTTACGTCTACAATCGCTTCATTCAAATTTAACTAATTAAATTGTTTTTTTTTCTTATTTTTATAACAGCGTTTTAAGGCAATAACATAAGATACCGCCGCTACTGAGCAAGTTTGAAACCCGCGCGAGAGGCGTTCCATGTTTCCATGGTTACGGACGAGTGCGCTGCTTGGCGGCCTTGGCCGTTGGCAGAGATAAAAAACGCCAGCTATACCGCCCTATTTCCCGGGGGAACGGTGGTCGCGTTGCCCAGCGGCTCGTTCTGGGTTGCGGAGGCAGGCCGTGAGTTCGGCTGTTCACTCTGGACCCTTATTCAAACGGTCTGACTTGGTGAGAAGGAGTTAAGATGGCCGGGGTTTGCACTTGTGCGCACGCGCGTCGGGGAGAATACGCTTCTCCCGGGCGTTTAGGTGGAGAAAAGAGCCATGAAATGTTTTCATCTGAACTGTCAAATCGCTTGGGTTGCAAACTCAGTGTTGCCAACATAAGAACACTGGAGTTACTAGATTTTACTAGTAAAGTTTCCACATTTTTCTTATTTTGTTCGCGTGTGAACTTGCAATTGTCAGTTGTCAAAAATTTCAATGTTTACAGTTTCTTGATTCCGAGGTTGTCGACTTATTTATGGTGCATAAAGTGGCGATTACAACGAATATTCTCACAAGAATCACTTTTATACATGTGTATTAAAGCCAAAAATCCATTTACGCAAGTATTTATATAAATGTGAAGATTTACATGCCCAACTTTACTATTTTAGGTTCACTTTTACCCGAAGTTAAACATCAACAAACC
This sequence comes from Salpingus planirostris, assembly GCA_949788335.1. NCBI lineage: Eukaryota > Metazoa > Arthropoda > Insecta > Coleoptera > Salpingidae > Salpingus > Salpingus planirostris. Next base: position 2,632,753 of record OX460925.1, on the reverse strand, counting down.
CAAGATATTACTCCATTCATGGATTCATACGAGCTCATGCACGAGACATTCCCGAATTTGTTCGAAAATAACCAGCTCAATCATCCAAAATCAAGCCCTAAAGCATCTAGACTAGAATCAAGTACCTATTGCCAACAAGTTGGCTTCGACAACACGCGTTCCATCTCATGAAATACATACAATTCGACGTAATATTACATCCATTATTGTCAAAGGTTGGTAGATTGACCAAATCTTGAAAGTATGTTCCGAGTGGTTCCGAGATGATTCTTCACTTTATGTTTTAGCGTATCAAACGAAGATTCAACCTCGGTTTATCTACGGACCAATCCTGAGATTCATTTGTACCAGTCCCTGCGGTTCAATCGTATTAAATGTAGCGACAGATTATTATATTCATTTTCAACTTGTAACTCCACTATTAGATTTGTCAATTTGGTGTTGAACTTTATACCATCTGCCCAGAGGTATAGCCTATATTTTTAATATTTTCGTTGAGCATTATGGGCTGCTACAACCCCAACAACGGAGACTTTTCACTATGAATGTCAAGCAAATAACATGTTGAGTAATTGTAACTAGAATTTCAAATTACTATACTCGACTTAACTAATTTTGATTAACACATAAACCCCCAAAAATTACCAAACATTTATCAATGGTTAATGGTTTTTGAATAAATATTAGCCGCGTATGTCACGTGTTAATCAAAATATCTTGAGACACATTGGAATTTTACAATTTGTACAGATATTATGGAAATGTTATACCCAGATTTTCCAATTAATAAATATTAGGTGAGCGTGTTTTGGTAGCTTTTATTCGCGAGTTTGAAAAACTTACGCCACGAGCGCCAGCGAGTGGCGTAATTCAAACGAGCGAATAAAAGCCAAAACACGCGAGCTTAATACTATGCTTTATCCACTCCAAAACAGTTAAAACGGCTCTCGAAAATTCGCTCAACTTTCAAATTTCATTCAAAACAGCTGTGACGGACAGAATGTAGTGTTGTCAGATCGGCGCGGATTTGTGAGCTGCGAACAGTGCGAAGGGAACTGTTATAAGTGTCATACCTTCATTCATAGCTCTTTCTGGATATTTCAGGTATCTGGTATCTCCGGAGCCGTTCCTATAAGCTCGTCTCCATTTTCACTATCACTTATAGCATTCATATGCATATTTTCAATTAAACGATCAAGTAATTTTCGACACTCCACCACTCATAACAATTATTCAAACAAATGGTCGCCATTTTTGAATGTCAATTTCGCGATTGTTGCGCTGTTGCCAATTGTACCTGAAAATCGCTCTATTCTGATTGGCCACAGCCAATGCAATAATGATCCCATTAAGGATGTATTGTATGTAAGGTATCAGTCAAAAGTATACAAATATGGAAAATATTTATAAATCCGAATTGTTCAGTAATGAAGTCACGAAAATATCAAGTCGTATATTGTCAGTTGATAACGCAGATGAATTTATAATTTTTCGTGTATTTCGAGGGAATTTTATTGAAAAATCGAAAGTTTTTGTGAGTTTTTTTTGGAGTGTACATCAGTTGTGCAACTGTGAAAAACCAAATAATTATATTTTATACGAAGTGTTCCTCAAAATTAAAGTAATCCCGAGGATGTTAATGATGAAAAGTAAGTGAAAATCGATCATATCATACGAATCCGTGTAAAAGAACCTGAGTAAATTTACAAAATAAGTGACTCTTCACCTGCTATGAATCGTGGCTACAGCGCGCATTTTGGTTTTGGCTGGATGGTGGTAATTTCTGTCATCTGCTAGTTTGAACTATAAATTATTTTGAAAAACGATGTTATTTTTCGAAAGTATAGAGACTTTGAGTAGAACTCTTGTGTAGAATCTACTAGGAACTCGATAATGTTTTTGGTACATGATATTTGAACTGAAAAAGTAGCGATATTTCGAAACTTCCGCCACCTGTCAGTGACAGCGTTGCCGTATATTTTCCGCCATTTATAAAATCATCACGTTTTTGGGTGAATTATTTTGAATAACTCTGAAAAAAATCGACTAATTTTTCTGATTTTACGTTGGAAGATCGTTCAATATACCAACATCATGTGTGTAAAATTTCGTGATAATCGTACATTTAGTACATGAATTAGTTCGAGTAATATATCTCAGATTTGAGTTTTCTCATAAGAGCCCGTGTAAAATGTTGAAGAATAAATACGCGAAACTACTCGACCAAAGTTCCTCGAATTTTGCACAGATTTTTGGTGATACATAAACAGATGTTTCTCTAAATTTCATCGATATTGGCAATTTTTCAATGTTGGTACAATACATCCTTAATCGCTGGAAATGTCACTTTATTTCATCGAACTGTGATCTATATCAATAACCAGGGCCTGTCATCTAAAGGGCTGAAAGACTGAGTTGGCATTATGGCAATATGCCAAAAGTCGGCCTTTAGACATGTCAATCCATATAATTTTCTGACTTTTGTCATTTGTTGAGGTTCAGGTGCGGTTTTATATCGAAATAACGTGTATTGCTGCAAAAATGAACGATATTGTGGCTCTCGGTTACATTGTGACTCGTTTCCGACCGTTTCTTGTGAGTATTTTACACTCCTCATACCACATTTCCTTGAATTTCGCGAAAAACAGTTTTTCCAGAAAAGTCCGTTTTACACTATCATAATTAGGCGTCAGCAACCAATTCTGGAATTAAATAATTCTAAAAATTTGAATTACTTTGAAATGTCTCAGTTTTCCTATAAAAATAATGTGTTGATGATAATCTTAAGAATCGCATGAAAACTTATTAGATAATTCGTCAGAATTGATTGCTGGCACCTAATTATGATAGTGTAACACGGACTTTTATGATTGACATGTCTAAAGGCCGATTTTGGGCATATTGAGATGATGCCAGCTCAGTCTTTCGGCCCGTTAGAATGAAGTTGGCTATGCAATAACGCCACCCATTATTACCAAAAATTTCTAATAATAATAGTATGATTATTATCTAGGAGTGGATAAAAAGGTTAATAATTGTACCAAATATGATTTCTTAATCTTAAACAGTTTTGGAGATATTTAACATAGACCATCATAGGGGGCCTACCTTTCAGGGGGTATATCTCCCTTCGGAAGCGATTCTCGACATACGTTCATTAGAACTTTTTTCATCGTTTTTATAGAGGGATCATCAGGCAAATTATTGCAGGCTAATTTCTGGACACCGTGTATAATATAATTGACCAACTTAAAACTAAGAACGATATCGAAAAAAAAACCAAACGGAAAACGGACAGTTCGTTCACTTCAGCCACACGAGGCTGCTAGTACTTGCGCAAGTCTAGCATATAATTTCCTGGGATTAATCCTACAGCTATCGCGTAACAATAATTCATTCATTTATTCGCCCACGCAAGGGCTATGGTGTTCGGTAAAAGTTACCCACATCGGCCTGAAACTTTACGGCACGAGGTACTTGCGCTAGCGCTATGGCCGAGCGAACGGAAACCCCTTCCTCGGCCCTCAGCCGGCCAGGAAAAACCGCCCATCATCCTGATCAGGGACCGCGAATCGGTGACAAGAATCCCGTCGGGCACAGGGCCGTACGAGGGGGAGAAACGATAGAAAGGTATGGAAGATCGGAAAATTCCGTTGATGGTATGGTCCAGAAAATGACTGCCAAGTTTTTCCCAAACTGGTATTCGGTACGGTCCTGTACCGGAAATCCATGTGACCGTCTTCGCGCAGGTGTCGGTGGCGATCGCGCGGTGACCACCACACATGATGTCGGCAAGGCAGGAATTTGCCTTATGATCGCCAAAGGGTATCGGAAGAGGGTGTTAGTAGACCCAATTCTTGGGAGAGAAAAACCGCGGCCGGCGCGCGAGAGATAACTATCACCGGCGCCAATCAAGGCCTCAGGTAGTTATCTCTTGCAAATTTAATGCTGGTGACGTTAAGGGGTCAAGGTTGTAGCACTTGTGGATTTTTGGGCTAGATTTTTAGTAAATTAATAAGAACAATGAAAGTAATGAAGCCACCTGGTTTCACGTGGGAAACGCTGACTAGCGGCGAGACATTTTTATTAAGGAACGCCGTATCGGTACGATTCAAAGAATTGGAACTGATAACAGGCGGATGCTAAAAGGAGACCACCACGGCAGTTCGACCGGGGTACTCGGACAGTCATCATAGAGAAATTACGTTTTGTTTAAATTGATTTTGAATTGATAATTTGAGAATATCCGCAAGTAGAAGTGTTAATAACTAATAATAGTAAAGTCTAAATTTTGTATCCAACGAATTGTTGATTTTGAGAGTGCTAGTGAGAGTTTTCCCGAGCTAGGTTCGCCCAAGTCTGCTCACCTCCGACTTCTGAACCTACTTACTAGTAAGTGTTTTTTGCCCTTATTTTGTAGAGTTTTTTATCTTCGAATATAATTTATATCGTCTAACTACATCTGCGTCTCCTTTCCTCGCTACCAATTTTACCCTCTGGAGTGCGCGTTCTCCCTTCAAACCCTAACGCGCTGGTGGCAGCAACCAACAATAACATCGTTGGTAAGAGGACCGTTCAATCTACCCGTCCTCGATTAATATTAAGGGCGTTTCACCACATTTGGTGGCAGCGGTGGGATAGTTAGACTGATTCATATTTCTTATATACCGAAAATAAAAATTTGAAAATTTAAAATGGTAATTGAAAGAGATAATTTACCGGCGGCACCCACGCAGGGCCCATTATCAGGAGATCAAATTTTACCCCTGAATCAACCCTCTGTATTAAGCGCACCCGATAACCTGATAAACCACCCCGCGAGTAGTTTTACGGCACAACAGGATCCAATAAGTCAGAAATTCGGTATACATCAGGTTCCACCGCATTACTCGACAATTCAACCCCCAAACGTTCCGGCTCCGAATTATAACTTTTCGCACTTTCTGCCGACGGCACCCGCCTTACGGTTCCAAGGAATGAGTTTGGGAATGGTAGCTAATACGGTTGAGCAATATTCCGGAAAAGAAAATGTTAAGGTCTATTTTGAGCGTATAGAACAACGCGCGGAATTAGACAATTGGGACGAATCGACGACGTTAAAAATATTAAAATATAGATTTACGGGACCGGCGTATAGATTTGTACAAGCGGAGAATCTTTTAAAAGAAGAAAACTACCAAGTATTTAAGTCAAAATTAATTGCGCAATTTTCTCCAGTTATAATTCCAGGCGCAGCATTAAGTCAGTTAGGTGTGTGCTATCAGAGACATGACGAATCCGTCGCGCAGTTCGCGACCCGCGTAAAATATTTGGGCACTCGAATCTTGGAAGAAGATCTAAAATCAGCCTCTTCAGGGGAAGAAGCAGGATTGAAAAAGAAGAGTAAAGATTTAATTTTGAATCAATTTCGGATCGGCTTAAAGCGAGAAATAATTAAACAGGTGGGCGCTTATTTTATGAAAGAAACTAACTTAGACATCGACGAGGCGGTAGAAACAGCTCAACATGTCGAACTGAACGATCAGATGCTTAGAAATCGAGGAGGTACCGGCGGACAAGTAATGCAAGCAGACCTTAGAACGTGTTTTAATTGTGGCTTTTCGGGACATATTTCGCGGAACTGTATGGAAGAAAGACGTCCGAGGAATTTCGGATATAATCAGACCGGATCGGAGCCGAGACAAGTGAATAATTTCAATCGGGATAATCGGAATGGAAGAAATAATTATTACGCGAATGACAATAACGGTAGGCGCAACAATTACGAAAGATACGATCGTAATAATCGGGATAATAATTATACACGTAGAAACGATTACTTTGATAGGACTCCGCGCGATGACCCTCCTAGAAATTTGAATAATAATAGAAATAACCCCGCGGTACCAGCGACGCGCGAAGTTCAGCAAGGCGGACCGACGGCTTTAAACTCGCACGCTCCTCAGTTCATGCCCACGACCAGAGGAGCTCCGCAACCCTCAACCAGCAGAAATTAAGTCAAAACGTTACAAGGCATTCGCAAACTCAAAATTTTCCCTTCTGGATTCCACATATTTTAGAAAATTTAAGAAAATCTCCGTCGTTGATATCTATTAAATTAAATGGATATGACGTTATAGTATTGGTCGATACCGGATCGGCAGTTTCGATAATAAAAGAAGATATAATTGATCCCGCGACGATTAAAGATGATTGTCCTATTGAATTGCATGGAATTTCTGGATCTTTAGTAGCACTGGGAACAGCCGTAGTAGAATTAAATTTGGGAGATAATAAAACATTTAATTTTGAGTTTGTCATATGCGACGAAGCTCTATCATTAGAATGCCAAGGCATACTAGGCAGAGACTTCTTAGAATGGAGCGCGGCTTTAATAAATTTTGGAGATAATACGCTAATTATTAACGGGTTAGATATTCCTATTTTGACTAGAGAAGAAGCAGGACTAGCCGCGGATGATGAAAGCGAAGACTTAAGCGATAATAATGAGGAAAAAGAAGTGGGCTTAGAATTAGCAGAAGATGAAGAGGAAATAGTACCGTCGGATACGGATATTATTTTTAACGAAGAACCGCTCGACGTTCGCGACGAGGCGGCTATTCAAGTGAGCGAAAAACCGCGCGACGTTCGCGACGACGCGGCCTTTCAAACGATAAATTCGGAAAAAGTAAATGACGATGAACCACGCGACGTTCGCGACGCGGCGATTAATCAACAATTACCCGAACCGGATGAGGATGAATTTTGGTGGGAAGATTTTTATGAGGACTACGAATTGGGCGTACCAGTAATTTTAGCGGAAGAAATAGAGATACCGGCGAGATGCGAGGCCGAAGTGAAAGTAGTGATAAGAGATAATAAAAGTACCGAGATGATGATAGAACCGTACGAAACGGGTATTAAGGGCGTGATGAGCGCATACGCAGTTGTTTTAAATAAAGATGGAGCTGTTAATTGTCGCATCATTAATGTGAATGACTGGAAGATAAAGTTGAAGAAGAAGTTGAAATTAGGTACAGCCTACGAGAAAGTGGAAATAAATAAAAGATCGGTAAATAATATTAATAATGACGAAGGAAATGTTAATAAAACGCATGAAGTAATGAACGTACGAATAGGAAACGACGAATGGATAAACGAAAACTTAGACTTGTCGCATTTAAATAACGAAGAAAGTAAACTTATTCGAGAATTATTAAATCGGTACAAAACTGTTTTTGAAATTTCGGAAAATACGATGACTACCGCGAGTGAAGTCAGGCATAGAATTATTACGGAAGACGTTCCGCCAATAGCGAAAAGACCATATAGGGTACCATACCATCAAAAAGAAATACTGAACGACGAAATGGATCGAATGTTGAAAGCAAACATTATTAGGCCATCTAAATCGCCATGGTCTGCACCAGTTGTAATAGCCACTCGCAAGCTATCTAGCGGAGAAGTTAAAGTGAGAATATGCATAGACTACAGAGGAATTAACGCGGTAACCAAAAGAGATTTCTATCCGTTGCCAAACCTTCACGAGACTCTCGATAATTTTGGTAAATCGAATCTTTTTAGTTTATTTGATATCAAGTGGGCGTTTCATCAGATAGAGGTAGCTGAAGAAGATAAAGAAAAAACCGCGTTTACAACTCCTGAAGGACACTACGAATTTAATAAAATGCCTTTCGGTCTAGTTAATAGCCCCGCGACTTTCCAACGTTTTATTAACTTCACTTTAGCCGGACTTACGGGCCCTACCTGCATGGCATATCTCGACGATATTATAGTGTATAATTCCCAAGGCATAGAAGATCACTTATATAAATTGTCATTGATATTCGAGCGTCTATTGAAAGCTAACGTAAAGCTCAACCCGAAGAAATGCCGACTTTTGGTAAACGAAGTAAAATATCTTGGTCACGTGATCGGGAGAAACGGATTACAACCCGACCCCGACAAAGTCGCGATTATTAAAGAATACCCGATACCAATGAACGCGTCACAAGTTCGCGGATTCCTAGGCTTAGCCGGATGGTATCGCCGTTTTATACAGAATTTTTCGGACATTGCCCTCCCCTTGATTAATTTAACGAAGAAAAATGTAAAATTTCAAATAACGGACGAAGTACTTAAAGCGATAAACACCTTAAAGAATGCACTATTATCGGATTCGATTTTAATCCATCCCAATTTCAATGAACCTTTTGTATTGTCAACTGACGCAAGCGGAACTGGCGTTGCGGCAATATTAAGTCAAGAGCGTGACGGCTTCGAGAGACCAATAGCTTTCGCAAGCAAGAAACTTGATAAATCACAAAAAAATTATAGTGTTACCGAATTGGAATGTTTTGCTGTAATATTTGGAGTAAAACAATTCAAGTACTATTTGTACGGGAAAAAGTTTACTATTATTTCGGATCACAGCGCGCTGCAATGGCTTCTAAATTTAAAGGACCCTAATTCAAGACTAGCACGTTGGGCTACTGCGCTCGCGGGTTACGACTTTAAAATTATACACCGACCCGGTAGAAAACATGGAAACGTTGATGCACTTAGCCGAACCTACGAAACTACCCCTACGGAATTTACACAATTCTTGCAAAATTGTACAGAAGTTGAAATTTTTAATTCAAGAGTCACGATAGAATCAGGAGACCTTTTCGTTAAAGCACCGGAATATTTTTCGATTGCACATTGCGTATCAGAAGATTTACATATGGGAAAAGGATTCGCGAAGGAAATAAAGAACCGATACGGGCGCGTAGATGAACTTAAAGAACAACAAAAAGGAATAGGCGAAGTAGCTGTATTGAAATTGGATAGACGTAATATTTACTATTTAATAACTAAGAAATGCTATTATCATAAACCGAGTTACGAAGCGGTATGGAATTGTCTTAACGAATTACTCCGAATTTGCGAAAGTAATGAAGATTTTCTTTTAGCAGTACCAAGATTAGCCTGCGGATTAGATCAATTAAACGAGAAAATAATTTATCAAATGATAAGACAAGTTTTTATAAAATCGCGAGTTACCATAGTGATATACGAACTTGACGCACAAATATCTCAAGTAAATGTAGCCGATGTTGACTTAACACCCCCCTTTCTTCCTGTTTGGGATCGCGAAGTAATCTACGAACAACAACGTAGAGACGATTTTTGTAAAGTAATTTTGGAACAACTACGCGAAGACGAAGATCAAGAAGATCAACCCTACTACACCGACGGTGATGGTATTTTATATAGGCAAGATAGAAAATTAAATAGAGACCAACTGGTAATACCGAAATCATTCATTAAAAAGGCTTTGAAAGATTTCCACGAAACCCCGCAAGCAGGTCATCAAGGTCAAGCGAAAACGCTTAGCTTCATTCAAACTAGATTATATTGGCCAAAAATGAGAGAGGACGTGAATAAGTTTTGCTCCACGTGTGTTTCTTGCAACCAGCGCAAAACCTCACCCCATATGAAATCTGCTCCCATCCAAACTTTTCCAGAAATATTAGAACCATTCGAGAGGACCGCGATGGACATCGTAGGACCCTTAGTTACTACCCTTAATGGCAATAAATACTTACTGACTTTTATAGATCACTTTACCAAGTACCCCGAAGCGATACCAATACCGGACCAATCGGCAGAGACAGTGGCCAGAGCATTTGTCACTAACGTAATCGTTCGACACGGCGTGCCCAAACAATTAATTACAGATAGAGGAACTAACTTTTTATCCAAACTTTTTAAGGAAATTTGCAGGCTTTTGGGAATAGAGAAATTTCAGACAACGGCGTACCACCCTCAATCCAACGGAGCCATAGAACGGAGTCACAGAGTGATCAAGGATATTCTATCACATTTCGTTTCCCCTACGCAGCGAGATTGGGACGAGTGGGTTCCCTATACTTTAATGGCATGCCGAACTCATATTCACTCATCAACGGGTTACAGCCCTTTCTTCTTAATACACGGACGAGACCCAGTATTGCCCCTCGACGAAATATTCAAACCTAATACGGCTAAATACGATTGCGACGAGAATTACGCCTCGGAATTGATAATAAGATTAAACCGTGCTTTCGATTTAGTTCTCAATAAATTACGAGACACAACCGAAAAGAGAAATGATCAAATAAATAAAAATCGAATTGACAAGAACTTCATGTTAGGTGATCTTGTCTACGTTCACGATCCTAGCGGAACTATAGGGATCAGTAAAAAGCTGACTAGACCATGGGACGGACCCTATCGCGTAATCGAAATTAAAGGACCGGTAACTTACAAAATTCGGAAAGTCGGGTCAAGAAACGATCAAATTATTCACGCGAATAGGATGAAATTATTTACAAAGTTTGATGAAGATATCACCGCGGACCCCCAGATGAGTCAATTAAGACGACCAGCCACCCCCGTTCTGGAAGAAAAGAATGACGACAATTTAGAACTGATAGATCCCGAAACAGCGACGCGAGATTTAATAAACATTCTAGGATCAAACAATAACTTACGTTTCACAGATCCACCCCTCCCTGTAGAAGAAAACCTGATACCAGGACCCAACGAAGATGAACCAATCGAAGTTGATAACCGCTTAGCACCTCCCGATAACCAAGAATCACCCCCTACCCCCGCTTGTACGCAATTACCCCTGAGGCGATCCACCCGTATCAGACGACCCCCCCGCCGATTACTAGACTGAAACTATCGTTTAACTTGTTTATGCCATACTCTAGATATTCAAGAATCGACATTTTATCTATATGTTGCGCTATGTCTGATTGAGTTTTTACTTTGATTTAGCGATAGAATTTTTTTTATATGTTTTGCGTATTGTTTCATGATTAATATGTATTCGAGCTAAGTACTAAATTACTTCCTTTTGTAAAGAAGAACATATTATTTTACCGTAGGTACTGACCGGACCGACACTAGTGCAGCGAGACATTTTCCGCTACGATAATTCCTTGGAACTTTTATAAACTTTAAAAGGTGCTACGAACTTTTTATGAAAATGTGCGTCGCGAAATCGTTAATAATTTTCGGACTTATTCTGAACATTTGTGCGAGATATGAGGCTATCATCGTATACGAGTGCGGAGGTGCCGCGATAAACACTAGCGCCATTTCTCTACGTGATGTCGCGCCGTGCGTTAAAGAAGTATCAGACTACCATGAACATCCGGGACGAATTCAAGTCATCCAAAGGAACGAAATTTATTGGCAACCCGTGAAAGCATGCTTGGTAGAAGTGACTCAATTGATCGCGCACTGTGGGATGCACAGTCACTCATCTTTAGTTGACGGAGGTCTGTCTTCCTACATCACCAAACTGGGCGCAGCCGAATGCAAGGAAGCACACCGCCATCGTACCCTACGACTTTTTAACAAAAATATTGGAAATTTGATCATAAATGGAACTACCCCCGTTTCAACCACGATCTTCGGATCTCTATCTAACGACGGAACCTGCAGAGGTGTATCCTATAGCGAAAACGGACGAACTTGGGACGACGTAACCGTATCTGCAAACATCAAAATTAAATTGTTCACTTACACCGCTCGTGTGAAGGTGGAATCAAACGAAATAAGTTTATCTGGAAATATCGTTTGCCCTTATTTGGATCAATATTGCCTAGACTCAACTTATGGAGAGAGTACGTGGGATCTGAACACCCCTAACGACTGCGACACCCATTTCGCTGTTCTCTATGAAGGTGACGCAACTTGGATTACAAACAATAAAACTCTGGATAAGTACCTAGTCGTCGAAACCGAAGACTACGGAAGCGCTGAACTGCCATCCATTTTCGTGAAATTATTTTTTCACAAAAACTGTAAATTTACAGAAATAGTGTAAATTTACAGAAAAAGTGTAAATTTACAGAAAAAGTGTAAATTTACAGAAAAAATGTAAATTTTCGAAAAAATTGTAAATTTACAGAAAAAGTGTAAATTTACAAAATTTGGTAAGGTATACAGGCTGTATCTTAATTGCTGTCGAGAATTTCAGGGGGTGATTCTTCGTCGAAAAATATGAAAAAAAGTTCATATGGGCATAGGTCCTAAAATGCTTCCCTGCGGAACCAGCGGTCCTCAAAGTTGGTCCTTAAAAAACTTTTCTTCCGAATATCTCCAAAACCAATCACAGTAGAAAAACTGAACGCGGCAGAGAGTTACATAATATTATCTTACATCATCTCATGCATTTGACGAATTTGGGAGAATCTATTAGCGTACAATTTGGGGTGGTCGTAAGTTTGAATTTCTCACAACTTTTTATTGGGTGACATTTTTGAAAGTTTTACTGCAGCATGAGAAGCGTTGGTCAAAAACATGCAAAAAAGGTGCTCATGAGTCATAGCGCTGGGGTTAACCGTTTCCGAGAAAAATAGATTTTTCAGTTTGCGCACGTGTATGTTCATTCTGAAACTCTCATCATAGTCGACTAGGATTCACGTGTAAAATTCAATCAGCAATTCAAGAATCATTATTTCAGGATTCACAAAATCAAAAACATTCAGTTCCAGAGAACAATAACTTGTTCTGCACAAAAAAACACTGGATCAAAAATGATCAATTTATGTAAAACGAAAAATTCATGGAAGATTAGGTAATGATTGTGAATGCTTATGTTCGAAATGACCATAATTCATCATGAAATAATGATTCTTGAATTTCTGATGGGATTTTACTCGTGATTCCTAGTCGACTATGATGAGAGTTGCTGAATGCTAATACACGTGCGCAAACGGAGAAATCGATTTTTCTCGGAAACGGTCGATCCTAGCGCTATGACTCATGAGCACCTTTTTTGCATGTTTTTGATCAACGAGTCTCATGCTGCAGTAAAACTTTCAAATATGTCACCCAATAAAAAGTTGTGAGAAGATCAAACTTACGACCACCCCAAATTATACGCTAATGGATTCTCCCAAATCCGTTGAATGCATGAGATGATGCAAGATAATATTGTGTAACTCTCTGCCAAATTCAGTTTTTCTATCAGGATTGGTTTTGGAGATATTCGAAAAAAATGTTTTTCTAGGGCCAACTTTGAGGACCGCTGGTTCCGCAGGGAAGCATTTTAGGACCTATGCCCATATGAACTTTTTTTCATATTTTTCGACGAAGAATCACCCCCTGAAATTCTCGACAGCAATTAAGACACAGCCTGTATACCTTACCAAATTTTGTAAATTTACACTTTTTCTGTAAATTTACAATTTTTTCGAAAATTTACATTTTTTCTGTAAATTTACACTTTTTCTGTAAATTTACACTTTTTCTGTAAATTTACACTATTTCTGTAAATTTACAGTTTTTGTGAAAAAATAATTTCACGAAAATGGATGGCAGTTCAGCGCTTCCGTAGAAGACAAAGTGTTCGCGCTGTCGATCATTAAACCCTCTCATCTCTGTAATTTCCACGTGTGGCAAACAGAACACCCTAGAATCGTTATCCTCAGTACGGACGAAGAGAAAATTATTAAATCACCTCAAATTTCGAAGAAACCCGAAGTCAATCTGCTGGCCTATATAAATAGCAAGTTTCTTTACGTAGAACAGGCGTATAAGAGAGCTATACAAGACCTATACACGGACACCATATACCGGAGATGCGAAGTTCACAGAGAAGTACTACGAAGCCGACTACTACTGGCTCAACTATCGCCAACAACCGTTGGTTACATTATAAAGAAACAACTTGGATATACTGGTCGAGTTCTAGGAGAAGTCTTATACCTGATGCAATGCACCCCGAAACCAGCTTACATACGCAGAACAGAAAAGTGTTACAACGAACTACCTATTTCTGTGGACAACTCGTCAAAATTTATGTCTCCCATAACGCACGTCATACAAGAACACGCCGAAGAACTGGACTGCAACTCCTTAACACCACCTCTGTTTTTCATGGATGGGGAATGGATCGGGCTCATACCGTTGCCAACTAAACGAGAAAACCCTATAATGCTACAAGTAGGCGTAGAAGAGAAGCTGAAATTCAAGCCTATCCAACCAATTGGACAGGGCGGATTGTACACCCAGGAAGAAGTCGAAAGAAGCCAGAGAATGCTCGCCTTTGGTAATGAAAGACAAGCCGTAAACAACATTATGGTAAGAAGAATTGCCGGACTAGAAGCTGACAGTCAAGGATTCAACCCTATCAACCTATTTAACGAAAACGAGATGAAAAACTTAGCTAGAAGTACCCTCAAGTATGTATGGGGCTGGTTCACCGATGTTGGAATGGTTACTAGCGGATTTATTGGATTCTATCTTGTATTTCGCCTAATTAAATACACGGTTGGAGTCGCTCTCAATGGATGGCAACTTTACAAAGCGCTAGGATGTGGCGTCGTCCTAATCGCCAGTGTTTGGAACACATTAGCTACCTGCCTATTGCATCAATATCATCTCTCCGAAAAGAACAAGGAGAATAGCAAGGAATCTCCACTACCTTCAGCACCTCTCGCGGCTAACACCGACGTTATTACTATTGCACCCCCGCGTATAGACAATGACGTACCACTGGTTACTACTCCTCACTGGACCCAACGACAAATCTAGTGTCGGTCTCACGGTCTCGGCGTCTCGGTTAATAAAGTGCGGTAAAGAAAAGTTTTGTGCGCGAATTATGGCCTTTCTTTTTTTAATATGAAGTGTTGCGTATTCTTAGATTTAAGTTTTCTCTTGAATTGAATTAATCATTTTGCGGATTTGTTGTCCGAATATTGAATATTGAATATAATTCTGCTTGTGTTCGCTATATACTTAGATTTATAGGATATGGAGAAGACTCAGGTACTGTATGAAGTACCATGTGTCTTCGAAAGAAGGAGGAGGTGATGTAGCACTTGTGGATTTTTGGGCTAGATTTTTAGTAAATTAATAAGAACAATGAAAGTAATGAAGCCACCTGGTTTCACGTGGGAAACGCTGACTAGCGGCGAGACATTTTTATTAAGGAACGCCGTATCGGTACGATTCAAAGAATTGGAACTGATAACAGGCGGATGCTAAAAGGAGACCACCACGGCAGTTCGACCGGGGTACTCGGACAGTCATCATAGAGAAATTACGTTTTGTTTAAATTGATTTTGAATTGATAATTTGAGAATATCCGCAAGTAGAAGTGTTAATAACTAATAATAGTAAAGTCTAAATTTTGTATCCAACGAATTGTTGATTTTGAGAGTGCTAGTGAGAGTTTTCCCGAGCTAGGTTCGCCCAAGTCTGCTCACCTCCGACTTCTGAACCTACTTACTAGTAAGTGTTTTTTGCCCTTATTTTGTAGAGTTTTTTATCTTCGAATATAATTTATATCGTCTAACTACATCTGCGTCTCCTTTCCTCGCTACCAATTTTACCCTCTGGAGTGCGCGTTCTCCCTTCAAACCCTAACGCGCTGGTGGCAGCAACCAACAATAACATCGTTGGTAAGAGGACCGTTCAATCTACCCGTCCTCGATTAATATTAAGGGCGTTTCACCACATTTGGTGGCAGCGGTGGGATAGTTAGACTGATTCATATTTCTTATATACCGAAAATAAAAATTTGAAAATTTAAAATGGTAATTGAAAGAGATAATTTACCGGCGGCACCCACGCAGGGCCCATTATCAGGAGATCAAATTTTACCCCTGAATCAACCCTCTGTATTAAGCGCACCCGATAACCTGATAAACCACCCCGCGAGTAGTTTTGGTTGCTGCCACCAACCAACAATAACATCGTTGGTAAGAGGACCGTTCAATCTACCCGTCCTCGATTAATATTAAGGGCGTTTCACCACAAGGTGGGCCATATTTCCAAGTGAAGCTTGAGGACACCAGCACGACCTAGTTAATTTATACCCTAGTAGCACACAAACGTTTGTTAAATATTTTGAATGTAACTTATCCATACGATGAAACGACATATCATATAGAGTGATGCCATATACTGGCAACTTTATTTTTCAACGTAAACGAATATTTCTTGAATATTATATTATAATATAATGTCTTAATAGCATTTGAATTGATATATTTCTGAACATATATTTATTCAATATTGATATAAAATATTAATATAAACGGTTAAAAGGTACCATCGTTTAGGTCCACTTTTGCATAATGTCTCACACAACCAGTGCACAACGACCCAATAGTTTTGGGCCTTTGGTAGATGTTTCCAGAGTCATTATGGCCTATTGACCACCCGTTTCGGTGACATATTATAATTTTATTAAAAGCACGCCTTTAAAGCAATGAAAGCATACAACGTCAGCGACATATAACTATAGCGCCATCTACTGTTTGTTTTGTCTCTACACGGTGTCCAGAAATTAGCCTGCAATAATTCGCCCGATGATTCCTCTATAAAAACGATGAAAAAAAGTTCTAATGAATGTATGTCGAAAATCGCTTCCTAAGGGAGATATACCCCCTAAAAGGTAGGCTCCCTATGATGGTTTATGTTAAATATCTCAAAAACTGTTCATGATTAAGAAATCATATTTGGTACAATTATTAACCTTTTTATGCTCAACAAAATGGACTAGGAAAGAATTCAAAATTTCCACCAGGGGCGGGTCATCTAGGGTGGGCCGTGGTAAAAAATCTTCCTAACTTTTTTGTGTGATGTTTTTTTCGTGTTTGAACCACATATTATGAATATTATGAGGTTTTTTACGAAAAAAAGGTACTCTTGGTAAACATCGATAGGAGGCGCCACATTCGAAATAAATCGATTTTAACATTAAATTTTGTTTCTAATTTCTGTTGAAATGTTACATTTCAAGCAGTATTTCAGTTAAGACATCTTGATTAGCAATCTAACATCACTAATCATATCGCAGACTTGGACATTAATCAGAAAATGCAACATTTAGGATGGAACACGTCGCCCCAGATCTTACGACGTGACACCCCGGTAATAGTTGGAAAGGTTTTCCTCGAATGCAATGTAAAATGTTGCATTATTTGTTGAATTTTACAATTTTAGTGATGTCAGATTGCTATTCAAGCTGTCTTGACCAAAATACTTCTTGAAATGTAACATTTCAACAGAAATTATAAAAAAAAATTAATGTTAAAATCGATTTATTTCGAATGTGGCGCTTCCTATCGATGTTTACTAAGAGTACCTTGTTTTCGTAAAACAACTCATATTTTCATAATACATATGTGGTTCAAACACGAAAAAAACATCACACAGAAAAGTTAGGAAGATTTTTTACCACGGCCCCCCCTAGATGACCCGCCCCTGGTGGAAATTTTGAATTCTTTCCTAGTCCATTTTGTTGAGCATAAAAAGGTTAATAACTGTACCAAATATGATTTCTTAATCTTGAATAGTTTTGGAGATATTTAATATAAACCATCATAGGGGGCCTACCTTTCAGGGGGTATATCTCCCTTGGTAAATTTAATTTTTTAAGAATACGATTACTTCTAATTTAAAATTGAGGTATGTATTTTTCTGTTTACTATGGTATGTAGAAAGTGGTCATTGTTTCAATGTTTACCAAGAACACATAAAAAGTTTCGCACGATTTGAATTAAATTTAAAAAAATGACAGTTTCAGGAGTGCTTTGGATTCCAAAGCAAACGTGAAAATAACGTTTTTTGTTTAATCCGACCAAATCTGGCGAATCATTTTTTGCGTTTTTCTGATGATTATTTGGAAAACCAACTTTTTTATTGACCGATGGTATAGAAAAAAATTTCTACTTCAACTATAAATTGGAAATAATATCGTTTTATTATTAAAAAAGTTAAATTTATCAATGTTGAAAAAAGAAGTTGAGGGAAAAAATTTGGCAACATGCAAGGCCTATTCGTAGAGCACGAAAAATAAATCATTTTTTGTTGATGGGGTTTTAAATCGGATCACAACCAAAGAAACTGTGGCGTTCTGGAGTTTTTATCAAACGGCCTGTAAATCAAATCTGGCCACCAGAAAGTGGTAATTACTGACCATCGAGATGTTAAATTGACAAGATTTGCTGTTTTTGATGACAGAACTGCAAATATGGCAAGTACAGCGTGAACCTACATTCATAGACTTGTTCACGGAACGCATGGCGCATGCGCAAGACCAGAAATGTTCACAGACCATATCGACTTTGACACCTTTGACATTTAATTAGTCAAACAAATATGGCGTCGTCCAAAGTTAAAAAACGTAATGGGTGCATTCTTGCCGAATACAACGTGCCTCGAAGGAAACAGTGTTAAGCGCTGATGGCTATATTGTGCACCAGAAGCCCCAAAAAGAAGTGAAAATTACTGTATACAACGGTTTGTTTGACTAATTATCTGTCAAAACCAGCGCATGCGCAGAATCGGAAACGCATCGTGAACAAACCTATTAAGAAAAATCCTCGATTCTTGTGTTTTTTTCTTAAAGTTGATGGTTTCGGAGTTATTTGATGAATAAAGAAGAGGTGCAACTCAATATTTTTGTTTCTGCGAACCCTGACCGTAGAATAGTTATTTGTGCAACAAGTCAAGGAACATAAGGCATTTTTCCGTTGAGGCGCACGTTTTGACGTGTATACGTCTTATAAATCGGTATAGAGGGGATGGCTCCGTATACCTAGAGGTACATTTGTTGAAACTTTCGGCCGCGCCGCGTCACGTGTCACGATAAATCGGTAGAGTGGAGATGGCTCCGTAGAGGTATGTGCATAATGATTTTAAATACGCTGGAATATTTATACAATCGGCATTCGGCAAGCGAGTTTAGTAACCGGCGTATACACGTCGAAATCTTGCGGTTCAGTCCCTTGATCTGAACCTAGTTTTATTTTTTTTTAAATGTGACGCCGAGAACGGAAAAATGCAGTTTCCTTACGTGTTGCACACAACTTTTTTCCGCGTACTGAAGGAAAATGTGCAAATTTGAATAAAAATCACGTTAATCGCGATTTCAGAAATCTACACTCTCTCTGTCGGAGAAACTTCGAACTAAAACTAAGAGAACCGCTCATCGGTTGTCACAAACTCTTCACATCACAGTAAAATCCACGTAAAATCTTCAAGCCTTGTATCCTTTCGGGGTTTGTAGGTGTGTAACGATTCTTCATGAAGGATTGGACAAACGTTTGTGAACATCTCAAGCTGCAGTGACATTATCAAAAGATTTCATCAACTTAATTGTAGGTTATGAAAAGGCGAAATAATGCAGAAATGCAGAATACAGAAGAAAAGGGGGTGCAGAAACGCAAAAGGAGCCCTCAGAACGCGATCTACTGTGTTCACAATTGCAAATCAACTAAAAAAAACAAGGTAGATAATTACATTTCCAACATATTGATGAAGTAATTACTCCAAAGGAGAGGAGAACCTGGTGTTATTAAAAAGTATCGCCACAGAATCGCGGCGATGTGTTTGCACTTTCCGGACGCTCCGCCAGCCTCTTGCAAAAGTTGCAACTGCACAAAAGTGGTGCTGCAACTATCCATACATTCTTGTCCTCATCAACACCAAACCATCCAGAAATTTCGTGCGGTTTGCTAATACAGCGTCCCCATCGTTAGTCGAAATCGCGAAATGCATTTTCGTCAAAAATAAAATGAATGGAAAGCTTTGAACAAAACTACCTACATATCTATGATTACGCTTTTCAAAATTGTAATCAGTCAGAAAAAACGGTAGAAATTGGTTGAAATTGGTTGAAATTGGTGAAAATCTCTCGAAAAATCTCGATGGAAGAGATTCCAAAAGCAGCTTTAGAAGCGTCGTCGACTCTATTACCGTCCAAGTCAAGAGAAAAATACAAAAATGCTACGAAAAGGTTGGTTCAAAATAAGTCTGTTTTTACCATTCTTCTTCTCCTTACCAGCGTAAGACATTGAATTAGAAGTCATCCATGCTTTGGCCCTGATACATAACATCATGTACCAATAAATATACATATTCAATAAATAAAAATCATACAGAAAAGTGTTGCTATGCAGTAATAGACCCCATTTCTAAACGATTTTGTCACCAACAATTTGTATATTTCCATTCAGTACGCGGAAAACATTTTTTCTGACGGTTATTTGAACAAATCTAATCACGACACACGTTTTCTCGATCACAGCCTCCCCTGATTCCCTTCAATAATGAACGCTCGGTAGTTCCTTGGTTAAATTTGTTGATTTTTTTTTACGTTCAAATTCGTAATCTATTGAGCAGGTGAGGTGGAAAAATATGTTGACAGCCGCTGAGTTCTAACTGTCGCATGATCATGACAGCGGTAGGGTCCCTACCGTATCGTCTCGGACTGAAATTCTGTCTGAAAATTTCGATTTTAATACGTGTTTTGACACCTACTTAGTGATGGAAGTGAGGACTGGGGCTGTGTGATACGGTAAAAAGCGTATCGATTTCGGATACCTGTTTTGTATCGATATAAATCGAAACCAAATTCGATACATATCGATAAATATCGAATCAGAATTTCGATACGTATCGATACGTCCCGAAAATTGTCTCGATACATATCGGTTTCGATGTACTTATTATAGTTAATTTATGAAAGAACGCTCACCTCATACCATTCTTGAGGTCGCCGGTGCCGTAAATATAAACATGCGAATTGACACATCGAAATCGATACGTCGTATCGATATATTTATCGATACGTATCGGGTATATATCGATATTTCTTTGTCGATATTTTGATATGTATCGGTTTCGATATATCAGATATTACAAAATATCGTATCGATGGGAAATCTTATCGATACGTATCGATATATCGATACGTCGACCCAGCCCTAGTGAGGACCCGTGAATATTTGAATACTGGCCCCGGATTGGTCGCTTGGAAAGGTACGAGATCGTCCGATCCGATGGTACCCGAACCCGAGTTCGAGCACGAGGAATAGGACAACATGAGGTAGAATTTCTCTCCTAAAAGGTTGGTTTTATTCTATTATTCCATTATATTTATTGTAAAATGGCTAACGATATGAGCGTTTTATACAGGGTGTTCCAAAACTATTGCAAAAAATTCAAGGGGTGATTCCTGAGTTCGTTTGGAGAAAAAAAGTTCCTATGAACATGGGTCCAGAAATGCATACCCGCCGAGCTACAGCCTCTTGAAGTTGGGTCTCGACAAATGGTTTTTATTTAATAATTTCAAAACCGGTCAAGATAAAAAGTTGAAATTTGGTTAAGACACTGATCTTTTGATACTCTATGAGGCTGGTAAGAAAAATTGCGAATTTTTTTTTCTTGAAGGGTTTGAACTGGAGGGTGTGTGTGTTAACAATGGCGCTAACTTTTTGATAAGTCACATTTTGGAGGTTTTGATATGGATCTATGAGAATTCTGAGATTTTTACGTAAAAAAGGTGCTCTTGTTGGACATCGATAGGACGCACCGTTTTGGAGATATTTGGCTTTGAAAGTTTTGTGACATTCGCTTCTTGGTTCTCAGAAATATCAAAAATGTTGAATATTTAATTTTTATTGACAAACGTAACTTGTTGAAGGTAAAAATTGAACGAAAATAACAGTAGTTACCAAAGCAAATGTTTGTAAAAATAATCCGAACAAAAAATAACGCTGACACTATTTTTTCAGGAAATCTGAGGGAAAATCAAAGTAATTGTTGAAAATGTCCACCTCTCTTCCTCACACATGCTTCTTTTCTTCTCAGCATTGATTGACGGACGCGTTCGAAAATACCAGGAGTGTTACGAATAATATTACAAGAATCAATGCGCTGCCTCAAGTCTTCAATATCGACAATGGGAGGAGCTACGTATACGAGTGATTTGAGATGTCCCCAAAGAAAGTAATCCAGCGGATTCAAATAGGGAGATCTTGGGGGCCAAAGTTGCGGACCTGCTCTTCCTATCCAGTGATTTGGGTAAGTCGCATCCAAATATTGCCTAGCAATTACGCTGCAGTGCGCAGGAGCACCGTCGTGCATGAACCACATTTGGTTTCGTATCAGCAGAGGCACTTCTTGAAGTAAAACAGGTAAATCATATTCGATAAAATGGCGATATGTTTCGCCATTAAGACGGAGAAGGAGAAAAAACGGTCCGATGAAATAATCACCTACAATACCGGCCCAAATATTACAAGAAAACTGATATTGATGGCGAGCTTCGATCACAGCATGGGGATTTTCATCGGCCCAAATGTGGTTGTTATGAAAATTCATTATTGCGTCTCTGGAAAAATTTGCTTCATCAGTAAATAAAATATTGGATAGAAATTCATCATTTTCTGCCACTTGCTGGCCAAGCCATTGACAAAACAAAAGTCTTTGGAGAAAATCACGAGGTAGGAGTGCCTGCACTCTCTGAATGTGATACGGGTAAAGCTGCTGTTCTTTCAGCACCCTTCAGACAGTTTGGTGACTTACACCAGGAAGCGCAAGAGCAATTTTCCTTGTACTTGTAGCTGGATCATTTTCAATTAAATTAAGGATGGCTTCTTCCACGTGTGGCATTCGCACTTCTCTTGGCCTACCTCCACCATTGGTTTTCCTCACACTACCGGTTTCTCGCAGCCGTTGATGCAGTCGCGGAAATATCGTATGATAAGGAATCTCTCTTTCCGGGAACATTTCTCCGTAAAGTCGCACAGCTGCCAAGCTGTTACCATTAGCACGACCGTAGACATAATGCATATCAGCCAGTTCTTCATTTGAGTAATTATTATTCGGCATATGAATTGTCTTTTGATTTAACTATTTTTCAGAGAAAATCAACACAAATAATAAAGATACTGTCAGCTTTTGAATTCAAAAGTTGAGTTCCTCAAAAAAGTATGTGTTTATCTAAAAATACCTCGGTTACTTTTTTTCTTCATCGATAAAGTCTTGACAAAAAAAAACAAAATATCTAACATTTTTGATTTTTCTGAAAACCAAGAAGCGAATGTCACAAAACTTTCAAAGCCAAATATCTCTAAAACGGTGCGTCCAATCGATGTCCAACAAGAGCACCTTTTTTACGTAAAAATCTCAGAATTCTCATAGATCCATATCAAAACTTGTGGCATAGTTTTTCCCTCGATTTTTCCGGATGATCTTGAGAAACAGTTTAGGAGAAATGTTTTAACGGAATTTGAACTTGAAGCAAACAGAAAAATACAGGGTGATTTTTTGAAAAGAACCCACCCCGGATTTCACGGATACCACGAGGAGAATAGAAAATCGCCGAGACCCGTCCATTTTTATATCGAGGGGGACATCTTTTGACGTATAACTCACATTTTTATGATTCACCCTCTACCTTCAAGCCACCACCCCATTGAAATCTTAAATGGGATGACCCCCCTTGTGATACCTCATTTTGAAGGAAATTTTATTAAGAACACAACCATCTAATTTTTTTTCAATTTTTTTTCAATTTTCACCACACAGGGACCCAAAAACTGAAACTGATGCGATTTGGTCGGGAAATGCAGGAATAAGCTGTAATGTGTTTGTATTATTCATTTTATTTCTTTTACTTATTTATTTATGTTTGGGATTTTTTTGCGAAAACGCGACTTAGAATGAGCAGTAAATGCGTTTTTCCAATAGGTGCCGTACGAGATAAGTTTTTGTCTTCACATCATTCAGGTTTAGTGTGAATGATAAATTGTTTCCTTCATCACAACTTGAGTTTACTTAGTTATATCGTTTGTAATTAAAAAATTGTGTACTCAATGGAAGAGAGGGTGGAAGTAATTTTTATTTATGGTGCTCAAAATTAATGTGTTCGAGCCACGGCTAGAGTTTTGAATGAAAAACATCCAGGAAAACATATGGACCACAAGTATGTAAAAAACCTAGTAAAAAATTTCGGGAAACAGGAGCAGTGGTGAATCAGAAGAGAACGGCTGCCCTGCCAGAGTAGTGGACGAAATGGCTCAAATTGAAGTTCTAGGCCAATTTAACATGAATCCTACATGCTCTCTGCGACAATTTGCTTCGAATAGTGGACTTTCTAATAAGGGTGGCGGTTAAGGAAAGTTTCATCCGGATATCCGGATATTGGTTTTTATCCGGATATCCGTTTTATCCAAAATATCCGTTGAGGTAGTTTATCCGGATTTTCATCCGGATATTTATCCGGATTTCTAGCCGGATATGTATCCGGATAAATATCCGGATATTTATCAGTTTTTTTCGGATTATTTTCCGTATTGGTATCTGAATATTTCAGTATATTCGAGTAACAAAACCATTATATTATGTATCCGGATATAATCTGGATGTTTTTCTTCGGAAAATTTTTAGATTCTCATAAAACATGACTCCTATTATTGACATCTGGATGTTATGGCAAAATCTGGATGAACATACCGCCAATAGTGCGGTAAATGAGAATTGCGCCTTTACCTATAAAGTTATGAAAAAAATTTCTTAATAAAAAATGTTGATACGAGGATAGTCTACAACCCTAAAATATTGGCCACTCTACAGAGTGTCCTCTTGAGCCGGAACGACACTCAACTTTTGAATTTCAAATGGAACGTACTATTTTTTGTTCGATTTTCGCATTCAACGGCTTAAAATAAGGTCACTTTATCAGAGGTCTTCATCGGTTAAAATGAAGAGATTTCGAGATAAGCACTGTTTTCCCCAAAAAATATCCTCCGATTTTTGTTGAAATATTTCCAAAACTAAAAGAGCTGGCGTAAAACTTTCTAATAATTTATTGTAGAGGGTGAATGTAGCTTCATTTTGGTATACGCGATAGTTGAATAATCTATCAAATTCTATTCGAAATGTTTGAATCAAATTCACGTTTAGAAAACCTGCGATATTTTGATTATTTCAAATGGCACCAATATGATTTTTGTACATCAAAAGACGCCAAATTAATTGCTTTTTAAAATTTGTCTGATGTTTATTTTGAAGAAAATGATCCGTTAAAGAGTTATTGCGGGAAATCCTAATTCTGGAAGGAATACATTGTTGAGCAGACTGGTATGTCATGATTTGACGGCGATAATAATACTTCTAGTAATAATCGGTACCAGACTACTCAAAAAAATAATGCAAAACTACTTAATAGGAGTATTGTTATACTGTCAAATCATGATATACCAGTCTCCGCAACCATGTATTCCTTCCAGAATTAGGTTTTCCCGCAATAACTCTTTAACGGATGATTTTCTCCAAAATTAACATCAGACACTTTTGAAAGAGCAATTAATTTGGCGTCTTTTGATGTACAAAAATGATATTGGTGCAATTTGAAATAATCAAAATATCTCAGGTTTTCTAAATGTGAATTTGATTCAAACATTTCGAATAGAATTTGATAGATTATTCAACTATCGCGTATACCAAAATGAAGCTACATTCACCCTCTACAATAAATTATTAGAAAGTTCTGCGCCAGCTCTTTTAGTTTTGGAAATATTTCAACTAAAATCGGAGGATATTTTTTGGGGAAAACAGTGATTATCTCGAAATCTCTTCATTTTAACCGATGAAGACTTCTGATAAAGTGACCTTATTTTAAGCCGTTGAATGCGAAAATCGAACAAAAAATAGTACGTTCCATTTGAAATTCAAAAGTTGAGTGTCGTCCAGGCTTAAGAGGACACTCTGTAGAGTGGCCAATATTTTAGGGCTGTAGACTATCCTCATATAAACATTTTTCATCAAAACATTTTTTTCATAACTTTAAAGGTAAAGGCGCAAATCTCATTTACCGCACTATTGGCGGACGCTGTATGGATGAATATCCGGCTGAATGTCCGGCTGAATATCCGGATTTCTATCCGGATAAATATTCGGATTTTTATCCGTTTAAATATCCGGATTTTTATCCGGATAAAATGGATATTGCGTTTCTCAAATATCCGGATATGCGGATATCCAAATATCCGGATTTATCCGCTACCCTTACTTTCTAATACTTATCTGTACGTAAAGTAACAAAATTGCACAAATTTCATCCCTATAAACTCAAGATTCTCCAGGAGCTCGGAGAAGATGATAATGATAGACGACTTCAATTTTGTGAGATTATGACGGAGATGATTAACGCAAATCCAGACATAATCAAAAACATTTGCTTTATTGACGAATGTACTTTTCATCTGAATGGTGCTGTTAATAAACAGAATATTCGTTACTGGAGTGACGAGAACCCTCACATTTTCAGAGAAGAACATACTCAAACTCCTCAGTAACTAAGTAAACTCAAGTTGTGATGAAGGAAACAATTTATCATTTACACCAAACCTGAATGATGTGAAGACAAAAACTTATCTCGTACGGCACCTATTGGAAAAACGCATTTATGCTCATTCTAAGTCGTGTTTTCGCAAAATATTCCCAACATGAATGAATAAGTAAGTAAAAGAAATAAAATAATTAATACAAACACATTACAGCTTATTCCTGCAATTCCCGACCAAATCGCATCAGTTTCAGTTTTTGGGTCCCTGGGTGGTAAAAATTCGACAAAAAAATAAAAAAAATCAAACGATTGTGTTCCGAGGGGTCAACCACCATCTAATAATTTGTACATGGACTGCCTAATCTGCTTGAAAAATGCATGACTGCCAGGACTGACTTGTGACCGCCAACAGGACTGCCCTGATTGCAGTGACTGCTGACAAGACTGCAGTGACTGCTGACAAGACTGCGGTGACTGCCGACAAGACTGCAGCGACTGCCTACTTGACTGCAGCGACTGCTTACTTGACTACGCAACAACTATCGATTGGATTGCATCATGGATTGCATAAATCCAAATTCGGAATTATCGGGAAAAGTGGTTGATAAGTTGAACAAAAAGACGTATTTATTATTACATGAGAACATAAGTAATGGATAAGTATTTTATAGAATAAGAAAATCGAAAGAAAAAACTTAAAAAATTCATTCGTTGCATTTGGACTCGCATTTGGAGTAATTTTTGAAGGCCGCTTGTAAGCCCAACTGATCACTTCTGGAAATTTGGAAAGGGTAAGCTCCCAATAAATTGAGAGGGCCATATATTATATATTCATTTTCGACATTTTGAATGTCGTCATCTTTGGGCCATGAGAATGTACCCAAATTTGACTCCAAAAACTTAATTTTTGATTTTTTTTCGTTAACTATTGCGATCACTCTACCAATGTACCAGCCATTATGATAATATACTCCATAGTACTTTTCTTTTTCGATTTTTCTGTATTCTGTGGTAGAATTGGAAGTAGGCTCTCGAACTCGCTCTCGAACTTGTGCATCGTCCTCAATTTCAGAAAAAGTCTCGGTCAAAGTCTCACTTTCGCTCTCATACACCGAACTTTCTTCAGTCTCAGATTTTGACGATAAAGATGAATTGTCTTCTTGGTCATCTTTGCTTCGTTTGTCACTCGGTTTATCGGTCCTTTTTTTCTTACTACAACGTGTAGTTTTCGAGGTTTTCGAAGTTTTTCCGTATCTTTTGGTGTCTTTCGTTTTGCTCGTCATGTCTTTAACTCTTAACAGCCTATCCGATTATAGTCGACCCGTCTTTTCACTAAAAAACCAACAAAGAGATGATTTCCGGACAGTTACAAATTTAGTTTTCAATCTGACTGTGAGATAAGGGGAGAATGATGACTTATTTTCGAGCTTATTTCTTTTGTTAGTCGATATAGATCCGGCCTTCTTGATATTACTACTCTTGAAACATTTGAAATATGTTTGGGTGTAGTCTTTTAGGGCTAAGTCATCGAATGTAGAGAAAAATTCGTGTTCCTGATAAAATTTCCTTCAAAATGAGGTACCACAAGGGGGGTCATCCCATTTAAGATTTCAATGGGGTGGTGGCTTGAAGGTAGAGGGTGAATCATAAAAATGTGAGTTATACGTCAAAAGATGTCCCCCTCGATATAAAAATTGACGGGTCTCGGCGATTTTCTATTCTCCTCGTGGTATCCGAGAAATCCGGGGTGGGTCCTTGTATGTATGTATTTCTTTGAAGGAGTCATGTTTAAATTGTTATGTTTTGGTCGCTGAATTTGGACATCGATTCAAGATACTTGATTGATAGCTTGCGTTTAGAAAGTCCTGCCTATTCATTTCACCGTGGTAATCAGTATTTGAGTTTGATTTTGAAACAAAAAAAAACTAGGTTCAGATCAAGGGACTGAACCGCAAGGTTTCGACGTGTATACGTCGGTTACTAAACTCGCTTGCCGATGGTAGCGTATTTAAAATCCCTCTAATACTGGTGCTAGTCGAATAACACACACTAACAACCCATGCGCCAGCCGCTTGTCAATGGTAGACGCGGTGCGCTGCCGCGCCGTGCCAGATCACGCGGTTTCGTGACGCGGCACGGCCGACAGTTTCAACAAATGCATCTCTATATGGAGCCATCCCCTCTCTACAGATTTATAAGGCGTATACACGTCAAAACAAGTGAAGCACTTCCAATTTAGAACCAGGAGGAACTACGATGTACCTACGAAGTCGTTAAAAATCCTGATTTAAAATTTTCAACTTTTTGATTTACAAAAAAAAAACGTAACAGGAAAGTCGAGGAATCCACTCTTGTTAAAGACTTCTTGTCTTTGTAAAAAATGCAGTGGAGATGTTCAATGGGACACCCTGTATTATAGATCATCGACAACTTTTACGTTATTTCTTCATTATTTAGATAGGAGAATTCGTCCCTGTATTGTCTTTCCAACATAAACTGGTCATCACGTGACCCCCAAAGTACTTGACAAATACCTGTCATTAGTCAATGGTTAGCTTGTATTACTATCGATTAATTGAGCCGTTGTTTTTAAATGTGGCCTCATCTGAATACCAAATTTCTTCTTAGGCGGGGTGGTTTTCTAACATTGTATTGCAAAATTGCAAGCGATGCCCGAAATTCGCAATTGTCAGCTCCTGTCCTTTGTGCAATTTATAGGGGTGCAGCTTCATATCGTTGAACAGAAATTTTATAAATGAGTAATGCCCGCGAAATCGTCATTATTAAAACATGAGGATCATCTTGAATTTGATTAGACAGTAAATCACGTATGACCGGATTTTGTCTGACCGGCAACGGTCGGACACTTCCACTATCCTTAAATCTTCAGATGATAGTTCTTATCGTGTGCGACGAGATGCGTGGATGATTGGGATGACGATCAGCGAAAAGTTGTGCTGTAGCGTTTGCATTTCGTCGACATTCACCAAACAGAAAGCAAATTTCAACCATGGTAGTCGTGATGTTTGGCTTGATAAAATAAGCTTTTTCGCGATTCGGACAGAATTTGGAAAAAGCCTATCGAGGCCCCAGACCGCGAATTTTATTCCAGAATCGGGTCTGGCGTGACATTTCTTTTCAATTTCGACTATAAAAAACGCGGTCTGGGGCGTGCCTCAAAAGTTATATAACTTGAAGTGTTTGAAAAATACGTATCTTTCGAAGCACGCCCCAGACCGCGAATGATACAAGGATGAGGCTCCTGAATACGGCGTATAAAGTGTATGCGATGTGTGTAGAAGAGACATTGCAAGGAGAGGTGGAAAGACTGGAGATGCTGCCGGAAGGACAAGCGGGGTTCCGTAAAGGAAGAGGAACGATCGACAACGTGTATATCCTGAGGCACACAGCCAGAAAGTTGTTGAAAGAGAAGGCGGGAAGGATGTACACGTTGTTTGTGGACCTGAAGGCAGCTTTTGACAGTGTGGACAGAGAGCGGTTGTGGACGTGGACTTTTTTGAGAGGAAGATGAATGAATGAGCATCTGGTGAGGAGAATGGAGGAAGTGTACGAGAGAACAATAAGCAGAGTGAGAGTGAATGGAAGGATGGGCGATAGATTCATAACAGAGAGGGTTGCGACAGGGATGCCCACTCGGCCCCACTTTGTTTGCGACATATATTGGTGATTTGGAAGAGATGTTCAGGAGGGCGCAGGCGGGTGGGGTAGTGGTGGGGAGAATGAAAGTGTGGTCACTGGCCTACGCCGATGACATAGCCATGGTAGCGAGGGATGAAAGTGGAATGAAAGAAATTATGGGCAGTTTGAGGAAGTATTTGCTGAGGAAGAAACTGGTAATGAATGTGGAGAAAACGATGATGGTGTGTTTCAGGAAAGGAAGAGGTAGAAAAAAGGAGACAGACTGGAGATGGGAGAATGGAAGAATAGAAGAGGTGAAAAATATCTAGGGTATGTGTTCAGTGCGAATGGATCAGATGGAGCGCACGTAGGAGAGACAGTGAAAAAGGCGTTTAAAGTGATGGGAAGCTTGTGGGGAATTGGAGAGAGGAAGTTTGGACATGCCTGCAGGAGGAGAATGATGATGTTTGATAGTTTAGTAAAGAGTGTTTTGTTGTACTGTGCGGAAGTATGGGGATGGAAGGAGCAGGAGAAAGTGGAAGCTATGCAGGAGAGGTATGTGAGGTGGGTGCTAGGGCTGGATAGGGAGACGCCAGGATACATTGTAAGAGAAGAAATGAAAAGGGAAAAGATAAGAGTGGAAGCGGGAAGAAGAGCGGTAAAGTACAAAGAAAAAGTGAGGCGTGTATGATAGTACAGGAATGCATGAGAGAGGGAATGAGAAGAAATGAAAGGGGTGGACAGAGTGAAAGAGAAAAATATTTCGAGAGATGTGGATATGCAAGTGAGGAGGTGGAGAGAATGAGAAACGAAGGAAGAAGAATGGTGGAGGAAGTTGTGATGAGAGACAGGGATGTTGAAAGGCAAGAAAGGAGAGAAAAAATAGGATAGTCCAGGTATAACGCAATATACAAAAGGTTAATAGATGATCTCCCGTTATACCTGGACCCTTATTCAAACGGTCTGACTTGGTAAGAAGGAGTTAAGATGGCCGTGGTTAGCCCTTGTGCGCATGCGCATCGGGGAGTTTACGCTCCTCCCGGGCTTTTAGGTGGAGAAAAGAGCCATGAAAAGTTTTCATCTGAACTGTCAAGGCGCTTATGTTGCAAACTCAGCGTTGCCAATATGAGAACGCTAAAGTTACTAGATTTCACTAGTAAAGTTTCTACATTTTTCTTATTTTGTTCGCGTGTGAACTTGCAATTGTCAGTTGTCAAAAGCTTCAATGTTTACATTTGTTGATTCTGAGGTTATCGACTTATTTATAGTGCGTAAAGTGGCGATTACAACGAATATTGTCGCAAGAATCACTTTTATACGTGTGTATTGTAGTGATAAATCCATTGACGTAAGTATTTATATAAATGTGAAGATTTTTATGCCCAACTTCACTATTTTAGGTTCCTAACCCGAAGTTAAACATCAACAAACCCGCGATATTACTCCACTCATTGATTTATACGCGCCCATGTCGAGGTATTCCCGAATTTGTTCGAAAACGACCAGCTCAATCATCCAAAATCAAGCCCTGAAGCGTCTAGAATCAAGTACCTATTGCCGACAAGCTGGCTTCGACAACACACGTTCCGTCTCATGAAGAAATACATGCAACAGAAATAATTCATGTGTCGCACTGTTATAATTACAATTCGACCCATTATTGTCAAAGGTTTCCAGATTGACGAAATCTTGAAAGTATGTTCCGAGTGGTTCCGAGATAATTCTTCACTTTATGTTTTAGCTTATCAGACGAAGATTTAACGTTGGTTTATCCACGGACCAATCCTGAGATTCATTTGTAACAGTCCCGGCGGGTCAATCGTATTAAATGTAACAACAGATTAGCGATTTTCATTTTTCAACTTATGACTCCACTATTAGATTTGTCAATTTGGTGTTGAATTTTATACCATCTGCCCGTAGGTATAGCCTATATTTTTGATATTCTCGTTGAGCATTATGGGCTGCTACAACCACAACAACGGAGACTTTTGATCAGGAATGTCTAGCAACTAACATATTGTTGAGTAATTAATGCTTGTAGGTAGCTAGTCATTTTAAGTAAAAAATTTGCGTTTTCGGGCGGTTATTGTGACTAGAATCGCGAATTACTATACTCGACTCGACTTTTATTAACAAGTCGACCGTCGACCTTCAAAAATTACCTAACATTTATCAATGGTTGATGGTTTTTGAATATTTTTTTAGCAGAGTATGCCACATTTGAGATAAAGTCAGTCTACTCTTTGGATCGTAAATTGCTGTTGATTAATTTTTCTTAAATTTTCTTATACCGACGATCGCAATTGAATTTAGATCAATTCTGATATGTTTTCCTGACACCGCCGAAGTTTTTTGGCGTATCCGCACATTCAAAAGAATCACGAATTATAGGGTTGCAATCTAAATACAGACTACCCCACAATACCACGACGATAATTTTGTTGCCTACTTTTCTCCCATTCTCCTACGGTCTGAATTGGACTTTTCAGACAATGAGTTGCAAGCCCCGACCAACTCATACTCCTACTCACCAAGTCAGACCGCCTGAATAAGGGTCCTGCTGGAGAGAGAGAATAAAAAAGAGAAGGATGATTGCAAGATTCAGATGTGGAAATGAGGAAAGAGAGAGCAAGTATTGCTTGGAAGGAGAAGAAAGAAGATGTATAGCTGGCGTATTTTATCTCTGCCAACGGTCAAGCAGCGCACTCGTCCGTAACCATGGAAACATGAAACGCCTTTCGCGCGGCTTTCAAACTTGCTCAGTAGCGGCGGTATCTTATGATATTGCATTGAAATGCGGTTATAAAAATGAGAAAAAACTCAATTATATACCTACAATAAGCTGATGTATGTACCTACCACGTTTGAATCTGATTATTCTTATGTTATTTTATTGAATTTACAAAATTGTTGTTCGTTATACCAATTTATGAGTTTTTATTGAATTATACCCCTTTCTGTGTTACGCCACTGTTCGTGCAGTTTGTAGCTCGAAATCCCGAAATCACCCGAAGAATCGTTCGGATTCTGCGCGGCCGTTGGCAGAGATAAAAAACGCCAGCTATAGACTGTGGGGTGAAGAAAGGAAGACTGCGGATCACTTAAGGGGTGAATGCGAGGAATTGAGAGGGAAAAAGGAAAGTGTAGAATGGCTGCTGAATGAGGATGGCAGGGGACTGGGATGGATGAAGGGAGGGAGTGAGAGCAGAGAGGGAAAGAAGGGGTTGGGAATGAAAAGGGGAAATTGTTTGATTTGATTTATTGTTTAGTTTGCTATTGTTTTTAATTTTCTTTGGTATATTTTATTCGGTGTTGATGTTATCATTATTAATTTTTATTATCATGGTTGCTATTATTATTTGAATTGTTTTTGTACGGGACTCTTTTTAAGCCGAAAGGCAACAAAACAAACTTTCTATACAGGGTGATTTTTTGAAAAGGACCCACGTCGGATTTCTCGGATACCACGAGGAGAATAGAAAATCGCCGAGACCCGTCAATTTTTATATC
This sequence comes from Salpingus planirostris, assembly GCA_949788335.1. Classification (NCBI taxonomy): domain Eukaryota; kingdom Metazoa; phylum Arthropoda; class Insecta; order Coleoptera; family Salpingidae; genus Salpingus; species Salpingus planirostris. The sequence goes on along the minus strand of OX460925.1, from coordinate 2,599,488 downwards.
GAGGGGGACATCTCGGGGACATCTTTTGACGTATAACTCACATTTTTATGATTCACCCTCTACCTTCAAGCCACCACCCCATTGAAATCTTAAATGGGATGACCCCCCTTGTGATACCTCATTTTGAAGGAAATTTTATTAGGAACACAACCATATGGTTTTTTTTTTCATTTTTTGTCGATTTTTCGCCACCCAGGGACCCGAAAACTGAAACTGATGCGATTTGGTCGGGAAATGCAGGAATAAGCTGTAATGTGTTTGCATTATTTATATTATTTCTTTTACTTACTTATTTATTCATGTTTGGGAATTTCTTGCGAAAAGGCGACTTAGAATGAGCAGTAAATGCGTTTTTCCAATAGGTGCCGTACGAAATAAGTTTTTGTCTTCACATCATTCAGGTTTGGTGTAAATGATAAATTGTTTCCTTCATCACAACTTAAGTTTACTTAGTTATACCCACGGGGTGACAAGATGCCCGTGAAATTAGTCCCGCCCCGAAAGGGGTTTAGTCAGGGCCTGTCATCTAACGGGCTGAAAGACTGAGTTGGCATTATGGCAATATGCCAAAAATCGGCCTTTAGACATGTCAATCCATATAATTTTCTGACTTTTGTCATTTGTTGAGGTTCAGGTGCGGTTTTATATCGAAATAACGTGTATTGCTGCAAAAATGAACGATATTGTGGCTCTCGGTTACATTGTGACTTGTTTCCGACCGTTTCTTGTGAGTATTTTACACTCCTCATACCACATTTCCTTGAATTTTGCGAAAAACAGTTTTTCCAGAAAAGTCCGTTTTACACTATCATAATTAGGCGTCAGCAACCAATTCTGGAATTAGATAATTCTAAAAATTTGAATTACCTTGAAATGTCTCGGTTTTCCTATAAAAATAATGTGTTGATGATAATCTTAAGAATCGCATGAAAACTTTTTAGATAATTCGTCAGAATTGGTTGCTGGCACATAATTATGATAGTGTAACACGGACTTTTATGATTGACATGTCTAAAGGCCGATTTTGGACATATTGCCATGATGCCAACTCAGTCTTTCGGCCCGTTAGAATGAAGTTGGCTATGGTTTAGTTCACGAGGGCCGTTTGAGAAAGCGCCATAGTCTTTAAGAATTCTGTAATTTGTAGTTTTGACAAAAGGTCAGCAGATGGCGACAAAAATAAAACTAGTATTGTGATTGCTGGTGGTATGCGGTGGCAACCTCATAAATAGTTCAGGAGGGCGTGGTTAGAGGGCCAGAAAAACTAGACTTTAAAGGTAGCCGTGTTTCAAATTTGTCACTGTTGTTATGATGATTTTTTATTTATTTTGAAATTGAAAATTCGTGAAGTTATTAAATATTTGTGATATGGTTTTATGGTGAATAATTATTAAATTAAACGAACTTACCAAGTGAAGTTCAATTATAATTATATGAAGCGCCTCGTCGAGAAGATCACAATGGTAGTACCCCGACTTTACGTCAGACCTCACAATTTTTAAAGCGAAAAACTTTCCAGTTGGCACTCCTGCTGCACACTAGCCGCTAACCTCAGCACCCTCACTACGTCATTATCTTCAAAGAATCTTGTTGCAACCCTAGGGAGTCATTGAAACAATGAAACGGGAGGGAGGGTGTGATCTTCTCGACGAGGCGCTTCATATAATTATAATTGAACTTCACTTGGTAAGTTCGTTTAATTTAATAATTATATTTGCGCCTCTTACTCGAAGATCACAATGGTAGATGTTTAAAGAAGTTGCAACAAGAGTAAGTACATACATATATACTTCATGAAATAAAATAGTATTGAATTGGGCAGTAGATTTTATTCAACCACTGCAAATAACACCAGAAAACGAGTTACATAATCCCATACGGGAGAAATAAATAATTAACTTAAAACTAGGAGCATCTTGTTTCACTAAAAAGAATGCCCATGAACATTTTGTTATATGAGCTTCCAGTAAACCTACGGGATCGAAAAAAAAATGAGCAACTATCTGTACTCAAACTAAAATAATCTCTAAAACAGTTTCAACAAGTTACGACCAGTCTTAATGTAGAGAAAATTAATTATTCTGTAGCCCCCTAGCAAAATCGTGTTCCGATACCAACGGTTTATCATAGAACACTGCAAATGTCTTTGACCGTTCCGTCCAACCGGCAGTAGTCCTAATTATATTCCAATCTAAACTCTTCCTACTCGGTCCGGAATCTTTATCTCCACGTTCCCATTAGGTCGTTCAACTATGTTTCTGATGTCAATCAAGGACAGGGTCTGAACCCTATGTGCCGTTATTAATGCAATAAGCACTGCCAGTTTCTTAGTAAGAAGTTCCAAAGACAAACTTTCATTCGGATAGAACTTTGAAACATAGTCCAACACGATAGAGGGATTCCATGTGACCGAATATTTGGGAGCAGTCGGCCTAATATGGAATACTCCCTTAAAAAACCTTTTTATTAGCGGGTCTTGTCCCACTTGAGGGCCCATAATTAGTGAAAGAGTCGATCGCCAAGTATTCAGCGTTCCATACTTGGCCCCCGACTCAAAACGTTCAGACAAAAAAGCCACGATAGTGGCGGTGTCTGCGGCTAAGATGGATTTTTCCCTATTTTTGCAAAAAGACCACCATAATCTCAACCCAGAGTCATACTGCTTGAGGGTTGAAGCTGTTATAGAGGAAGTTATGATAGCGATAGCAGCATCCCCTAACTGTGTTCGTTCGCAAGCCTGCCGGACAAGTGCCCGCACACCAGGGTAAGACTTCTCCATAGGGGATGAGGCTTCCTGTTAAATGACAACAACAAATCTTTACTTGGTTTAAAATAGAGAGGATCCTTGACCAGCAAGGACTTAAAGAGTGGAAACCACGGCTGTGAAGGCCAATTAGGCACAACCAACAATCCCTCTGCCTTTTCGGAAATTATCTTTTGTAAGACTCGTAGAACGATTATGAATGGGGGAAATGCATGAAAAAACCATGCATCCCAATCAAGCGTAAACGCGTCAATAGCGTAAGCGTCAGGGTCTCGAATCCAGGATACAAACAGCGGACATTTCTTATTGATTCGAGTGGCAAAAAGATCGATCTGAGGATTTCCAAACTCCTCTCTAATTTGTTGAAAACTATTCCCCGAGAGTTCCCATTCCGTTTCTGGGTCTAACTGTCTAGAAGCTCTGTCGGCCTCTACATTATCGGCCGATCTAATATAAGAAGCGAAAATGATTATATTACGATTCTCACACCATTTCCAAATACGCTTTGCAATCTTATGAAGTCTTGGAAATCGTACACCCCCCATTCTGTTTATATAAGAAACGGCCGTAGTATCGTCAATTCTCAACACAATGTTGCAATCTTTCAAACCACTCGCAAAACACTTCAAGGCAAAAAAGGCCGCAATTAATTCAAGATGATTGATATGGAGGGATACTTCGTCCCCATTCCAATTACCATAGGCACTCTCCCCTCTGCAAAAACGCCCCCAACCTGTTAAGGATGCATCCGAAAAGATTTGTCTTTTGTACCGTTAAATCTTGATATTATTATTTGCGTGGAGAACACTTGATTTCCACCAATCAAGATCTCCATCGAGACTATGAGAGATTGCCATATCTGCATCGTAATTATCGCGGCATTTCCTAAAGGCTAGGTATTTTTCCCTTTCCAACTGTTTCGTGTATAACCATGCATATTTGATAGCAGGGCAACACGAAACGAGAATTCCCAAAAATTCCGCAAATTTTCTAATTTTACATCTTCGTAAACCCCGGAACTTATTAACAAGATCAAATAAACGTTTTCTCTTCATTTCCGGTAAAGAAATTGTCATATCTGCCGTATTGTAAGCAAAACCCAAATAAGTACACTCCTGCTTGGGAGTTAAACTACTCTTTGCGAAATTGATAACAAAACCCAATTCTTCCAATATCTGGGGCGTATCTTTACATTTAAGGTGCAATCTTCATATGAACGCCCTATTAATAACAGGTCGTCTAAATAGACAACTGAAGCATGCCCCTTATTGCGCAAAAAAGTTATCACCGGCCTAAGTAACTTGGTGAAAACCCGAGGGGCTGTGCATAAGCCAAAGGGGAGACAGCCATATTCATACAATTTCCCCTTGAAGGTGAAGCGCAGAAATTTCCGAAATGACAATTTTATAGGTACCAAAAGATATGCATCTTTAAGGTCGATCTTTGCTAGAAAACAGCCCGCTGTGAGCATCCTTGACACAACCTTATGATCCTCCAATTTGAAGTGATCACAAACTATGAATTTATTTTTTAGCGGTTTCAAATTCAAAATCATGCGCTTTGTACCGTCAGGTTTTGATATCAAAAAAATCCGAGAAATAAATTCACCGTGTTCATGCGAACATTCTCGAATAGCGCCCAGCTCCACTAGATTTGCGATGGCGGCGACAATTTCTGTCGACTCTCTTCTTGACCAATTAGTCTTCTTTGGGGGACGTTGTTGGGATGGCATGCGCATAAAATCCCAGCTGTACCCTAAAATCCAGTCAAGGATCCTCGAGTCTGTTGTTACTTTTTTCCAGCTCCCGATGAAATGCTGGAGCCGGCCTGCATGTTTACTTACTGGATTTATTAATGTCTTCTCGGGTAACGAGTCGAGTTCGACCCTTTCTGGTGATGCTGGTAACGTCCCTGCGTCGTTGAGGGTCTGTTGTTGTTGTTGTACTGGTAAGATTGTTTCCGAGGTTGCTGGCTCGGTCCACTCCCATATGCCCTCTTGTGTTACGTTCGGGGTGGACCTCGGGCATTTCCCGAACCTGATGCGCCGGCCGAATTCTTCTTCTCAGAAGTCTTCTTAACTTTCAGTTGTTGACTTGTATTAGTCAATTTCTTAGCTGCCTCCAAACGCGCTCCAAGATCTTTCCCGAACCAAAAATCTTCGATCGGACTCTTGAGCAGAACCTCGCTCCAGTCCTTATTCAAACTCAACGACATCAAGCTTTGTCTGGAAACCGATTCCTTGTGATGAATATCCAGAAAAATACGCGCCGCATCCGAAACCATCTCAATCATGGGGAGATATTTCCCTCCCCTCTCCTTTTCTTCTTCAAGGAACATAATTAACAGCTTCCCCAAAGCTGTAATTCCAGCCCCCAACTGGTCTTGCAAGGCGGCGAGGCGAATATCGCGCCGTATCGCTGCTTCCGTGGCAGCGGCCGCAACTTCATCGTTCAGCTTGTGAGCCCTCAGCATAGTGCAGTTCGAAAACGGCGGGTATTTCGTCACAATTTGTGTGCGCATCCTCTTCCTTCAGGCCATTTTGAACGACGTTTGTCCAGAGATCTGCGACATCTTGTTTTAGTGGGTCGCTGACAGTTGGCGCTGCTTTGTACAATGACCCGAGAAGGCTCAAAACATTGTCGGACAATTTGGGGGAATTGGTACTTTCCGCCCCTGTCGACTCACCTGGGAACAGAGAAAACACCGTCTCTTAGAAAGGGTGAAGACGATACCGTCTACAAACATTTGATTCCAAATGATTTAACATATCCCTACGTTATCGATGATCCTATCGATTGACATTTCCACAGACAAAATCAGAACCCGCCTGATTTTACGTTATCCCAAACGTTTCTGTGTGCCGTGACAAGACAAAACCTACTTGTTTGGTCGGAATTTCCATCTGAAGAACGACTGCCACTGGCAGAAGATGAACGGCTTCCCGACTGACTCGAAAAACTGTAGTCACTGTCGTATTTCCGAGGAGGCGAGCGCTTATGGGAAGAATGGCGGCGGTCGCGTCTATTGCTCTTGCTTTTCGACCTTTTCTTCGTCAATTCTTACAACTTTTCCTCCATCTTCGTCAGTTTTCTCCGCAAGGAGGATGAACTGGAGTTCCTTGATGCACTACGACGACGTTTGTGTGGCATTTTCCTTGTGAAATTCACAATTCTATACACAAATAACCACGCGTGTAACGTTTGGCTAGTGTGCAGCAGGAGTGCCAACTGGAAAGCTTTTCGCTTTAAAAATTGTGAGGTCTGACGTAAAGTCGGGGTACTACCATTGTGATCTTCGAGTAAGAGGCGCAAATATAATTAGAGATTTCGCACTAATTTCAATACCGGGACGTAGACGAATTCATCATTCTTTAGAGGAACGAATCCGTGAGTTCTCAAAACCATTAAATATTAAGGTTCCCGCAGTTAAGAACACATTTTCAGGATGTGGAAAGGGGTTATCTTCACAGTTCCAATTCCAATATGATCCCGGTCTACTACTATTCTGCTGAACATAATTTTTTTCAAATGTGCAAAACTAATAAATAATCGGAATGGACCCCGCACGATTTATAGGTGGTATTTATAGGTGGTTTCGGTGAATTTCGCTACAATTTGGATATGATTTTGATCATTCCATTCTGATCAAAAAATCTCTTTGGCAAAAACTGAATCTATGTACGGTTTTCGAGTTACAGCTCGCCAAAAGTCATTTTTTCAATTTTTCTGATATGCATCGTTCTTACATCCTCATGGATGGATGAGCTCGAGGATAAGCTGATCTGAAAATATGTGAGAATTATGTAGTTTGATGTGGGTAAGACACAACTGCCGAAAGATTTAATTTTAACGAGCAAAATATCTGAAAAAAAGGTGTTGCGGGGGTGTCTCGAACCCGATACCCCTACATGACACTCATATTTATGTTCAATCCAGATCAATCCGATGGTTCCTAAACGTCAGAAAGAGTAATCGGATTACGATTCACGAAAGAATATTTTAAAATACTGGACAATTTCATAAGAAATGAATTCATTGAACATAAAAATCAAAACAGGGACGAATAAACTGTAACAATAGCATTTCAAGTTTGTCATTTATGTACATTTTATTCAATAATATCAGTTATGGATAGCCTTCAACAATGAAGATGGTGATGATGGTGAATCGTGATCCGATTACTCTTTTCGACGTTTAGGAACACTCAGGTTGAACCTAAACATGGGTGTCTTGTAGAGGTACCCGGTTCGAGTCTCACTGGTGCAACACCTTTTTTCAGATATTTTGCTCATCAAAATTAAACCTTTCAGCAGTTGTGTCTTATCTACATCAAAATACATAACTCACACATATTTTCAGATCAGCTTATCCATCCATGAGGATGTAAGAACGATGCATATCAGAAAATTCGAAAAAATGACTTTTGGCGAGCTGTAACTCGAAAACCGTACATAGATTCAGTTTTTGCCAAAGAGATTTTTTGATCAGAATGGAATGGTCAACATCATAGCCAAATTGTAGCGAAATTCACCGAAACCACTTTTACCTATAAATCGTGCGGGGTCCTTTCCGAGGAAATTTCACCATCACTGGAGGAGAGCTCAAGATGCTGAAAGTGTGTTATCAATTTGGAAAATTTGGAGCTTGCTGCGAATATTTTGAATGGTGAACTCGAGGTTGGACTTATGAATATTTTTATCTACAAAATCATTAGTGAAAAAGTTCTAATAAATGTGTGTAAAACAATTAAATCCTGGTTCTTTGGAATATTTACTGCTATCTTCATGTTTGAAATTCACCATTTAACCATATAAATTCATTGATTTTCCACATCTTAGAAAAAATCTGAATTTGGTGGTTTAAAGTTGGTGAATTTCAGATGATCAGAATTCATAAACATTAATTAATGAGAGGGCTGTGCATGGATGCGTCGTTTGTATCCTAGAAACGAGTTTATAGTGGCGCCCTCGAACACGGCCCTCGGAATCGGGCATTTCCGATGATCGATCGGGTACCGATTTACGGGATTAAAAAATCAAACGTGCTCTTGCCAATCTTGAGGGGTTCATCTATGGTTATACCGTTTGTAATTAAAAAATGGTGTACTCAATGGAAGAGAGAGTGGAAGTAATTTTTATTTATGGTGCTCGAAATGAATGTGTTCGAGCCACGGCTAGAGTTTTCAATGAAAGACATCCAGGAAAACATATGGACCACAAGTACGTAAGAACCCTAGTTCAAAAATTTCGGGAAACAGGAGCGGTGGTAAATAAGAAGAGAACGGTTGCCAGAGTAGTGGACGAAATGGCTCAAATTGAAGTCCTAGGCCAATTTAACATGATTCCTACATGCTCTCTGCGACAAGTTGCTTCGAATAGTGGACTTTCTTATTCATCTGTACGTAAAGTAACAAAATTGCACAAATTTCATCCCTATAAACTCAAGATTCTCCAGGAGCTCGGAGAAGATGATAATGATAGACGACTTCAATTTTGTGAGATTATGAACGAGATGATTAACGCAAATCCAGACATAATCAAAAACATTTGCTTTAGTGACGAATGTACTTTTTATCTGAATGGTGCTGTTAATAAACAGAATGTTCGTTACTGGAGTGACGAGAACCCTCACATTTTTAGAGAAGGACATACTCAAACTCCTCAAAAGTTGAATGTGTGGATAGGAATTCTTGGTGACACCATAATCGGTCCGTTATTCATCGAAGGAAACTTGAATGGCCCTGCGTATTTGGATATGCAGGAGGATGTCATAGCTCCACTGATAACTGAAGAAGTGGAGAATCAGCGCGATCAGGACGGAAATCTAATGCTGAATGAAAATTTGGTCTACTTTCAACAAGACGGAGCTCCAGCTCATTACACTCTAACCGTTCGCAATTGGCTAAATGACAGATTTCCCAATCGATGGATCGGTGGGCGTGGACCGATAGAATGGCCTCCCCGGTCGCCGGATTTGACTAGTCCCGATTTTTTCGCTTGGAGTCACCTTGTTTACAAGATTCAGCCTGAGAACTTGAAAGATTTACGACAACGTATAATTGATGAGTGCAGACGAATTTCCAGTGAAACGTTTCAAAAAGTGAAAGAGGAATTCGAAAATCGACTCTACTACTGCATGGAGAACAATGGAGCACATTTCGAAAATCTGTTGTGAGTGGAATGAGTACCTCAAATTTTTGTTTTTTTCATAACTTTAACTGAAATATAAATGCTTTTTTTCTTAAAAACTAAGGAGTTTATAATTTTATGAAATGAACCCTCTAAACATGCATTTTTCGTGTAAATCGTATCAGTTTCAGTTTTTGGGTCCCTGGGTGGCGAAAAATCGACAAAAAAAAAACATATGGTTGTGTTCCTAATAAAATTTCCTTCAAAATGAGGTATCACAAGGGGGGTCATCCCATTTAATATTTCAATGGCGTGGTGGCTTGAAGGTAGAGGGTGAATCATGAAAATGTGAGTTATACGTCAAAAGATGTCCCCCTCGATATAAAAACTGACGGGTCTCGGCGATTTTCTATTCTTTTCGTGGTATCCGAGAAATCCGGGGTGGATCCTTTTCAAAAAATCACCCTGTATATAATTACAAGTAATTGTAGAGATCAGCAACAGGCCCCAGAAGTGAAAAGACTAACTCAATCTGGCACTGTACTAAGTTTGAGTGTCCGTTTTTTTTTGTCCGGCAGTGTACTATGTATCATAAAAGTGATTGCGGAAAACCCGTTCTTGATACCTCACTTTTAACGTCCTGTCACTCCGGCATTATAAGAAATCGGGAAGTTTCCGTCATCATTAAAATTCTGCTAAGGAATACTGTTGAAGTAATACTGTAAATGACGTAAATACTGTAACATTACGACTGCCTGTTGAATGTCAAAAACAATTCAAAGTGTCAAAATGAAATGAAAGATACAATTCACTTATTTCAGAACGAACGTTTTCTTCATGGGATTTTCACTGAAAAACATTTGGGTACATCTGGAGACACTTCACAGTTTTATGCGTTTTTTCAGCTCGGAATTAACCGTTTATACGGTGTGATCGAGAACATTTCACATAATGGAAGGCTATGACTATCATTCTGTCTCATCTGAAAACTATCAAAAAGGTATAGAGAGAATGATAGTCACAGCCTCCCCTTATGTAAAATTTTCTTAATCGCTCTGTACCTGTTCACTTAACCCGTCTTGTTTGCGGAAATTTCAACCTTTTTACCGATTTTCATGCGGTTTCTACTGAGAATCATAGGGGCATGTTCAGCTACACGATTACACACTTACTCTTCTGTTTTTATGCGTTTCAAACAAAATTGAAAATATCAGTATTTTTCATGCCCATTTGTATTCACCGAATTTCTGAAGTTCTTTTTGCCATCCAATTTTGATGAGATTTTAACCGAAAAATACAGGAGCACGTCCGAAGGCACCATTTCAGAGTCAGACTGATTTCTGATCTGATGCGTTTGTCAAGTCGAAATTCGATTTTCCCGTAAGTTTTGTCGTCCGTTTTGGTTTCCCGAATATTAAAATTTTTCCTTTCCTTAAACGAATCATGGGAAGCCATGTCGAAAAGGAACGTTTCGTGGTGGCTAGGATACTGATCCGCTTTTCCATTTTTTAAAAGTCTACGTCATTGAAAAATCTCTGTAAATTTGTCGTATTTTTCATGTTTAAGCGATTCTGGTCTCACAAGGCGAAAGTTTGATGTTTAAGACTGGCGTCTGCCTATGGTAAGTGTACAATCTTTAGGAGCCACTCCTGGCAAACAATTGGATTCAGATTTTCAGAGGTTATGCACACTAACACCGTGTTGCACTTGGGCCTCAACAAATGATGTATCTCGATAACCGTAAGGGATTTTTAAAAGAGGTTCAAATACACATTTAAGGCCTTGGTTAGACGAGTTTAATGCTAGGTCACTTATCTGGATACCCAAGTAACAATTTAAGAGGTGATCGGCTCTTTAAAAATAAATTATATATGCTCTATTCCTGCTTCCAAAAAAGCAAGTTGTTCTATAAAAGCATCATTTGGAACAACTACGATTAAAGAACTCTTAGCTCCATAAAATTATTCTATTGACGTTCCAGAATATACTTTATACTGCCTAAGCCTTTATGAATTTTTTCGGTTCGATAATCGACGTTACAATGTTTCTCGCACCATTTTATAAAACGTTTAAAAGAGAAATATTTTTTAGCTCCATAAGTATTCGCATTACCTATTATATCACAAGCCCTATATATATTTGAACAACAATGTATATGCTGCTACAAGCATCAGAATAAAGTTCCTTAGATCATCTCAGTGGCTTTATCCTCCATACTACTATAATGGCGGCTGACATTGTGCTAAAAAGGTGGAAGAAATACAAGAAAAGTGGGAATTTTTATAGAATCTTGAAAAGAAAACGCAATCTTCTTATAAATACAAGAAATGGTACACTAAGCGTCAATGAAATCGGGACACCTCGAGTAGCTGCGCCGATATGTAGGCAACCAAACATACACGAAATTTTAGTGCTGCGTAAACGGACTTGGCCAAAGCTGCCTAGATATGTCCGGACAGCTCAAAAATATGTCAAACCATTGTCAAACTATCTACTTCTTCACTTGAGTTTTGTGCCATTAAATATTCGATTGAGAAGTATTTTCACGAATAATTAATGCATAATGGAGTTTGTTAGTGTTTTTGAGAGTGGATCCAGTCACAAACCTACATTCATGCTGATTGTCTAAAAGATATGGGGATTTTCTACACCAGTCTTGTCGTCTCTTCCGGTCTAACATTTCAGTACAACCGTTTTCTTAGGTGAGAAAAGATACGCAAGTAAACTCAATTCATTTACTTATATTAATGTATGTAAACTCGTATCATTTACTCACATAAAAATGTAAGTAATGTTTTGAAGATCGATGGAAAAAATCTTTTCAATTCATAAGAAATGATAAGAGAATAATTACTAGTGCCAATGCCAATACCAGTGCCTGTTGGTCCCTGAATGGAGGCACTCTCACCTTTTCACCCTCATATGCCCTCATATCGTAAAAATAAAGAGCAGTTATTATTTCAATATTAAATTTGTTCGTAGTATTTATTTTATAATGGTAACATTTTGGTTGCTCTTATATGTGTTGCCGGAGCTGTTTTGGCTGCAGATATTGGTGTCTTGAGATCTGGTTGCTGCCGCGGATCCTAATGATTTTTTGAATAACACCAATTTTCGCCATCAATCACGCCATCAAGCACGCTAATATATCCATTAATTATTTGTAAATGAACACTTTTTAATAATTTTTCCCACAAAACTCAAGTGAAAAGGTTGATATTTTGACAAATTTTTGAGCTGTCAGAACATATCCAGTCGGCTTTGGCACAAAGTCCGTTCACGCTAGCCCACAAATTGGTGTATGATCGGTTGCCTACATATCGGCGCAGCTACTCGAGGTGTCCCGATTTCATTGACGCTTAGTGTACTACTGATGGGGAGACTAGCGAACAAGCCCCGAAATGTTCTCCTAATGACACTCCAGTAACATTAAATGATAACTTTAACAAACTCCCTAAGCAGGTAGGTAAACAATTTTATCTGATGATTATCTCTGGATTTAAATCTGAATTACGTTCAGTAATTAGGATACTTAGTTCTTGGTTGTTCAGTCGTTAATTAAAATTGATGACCTCAAATTAACTTTTCATCCATGACCCAATTTTGCAGTAGGATGCCATGCCAGAATCTGATATTGACTCCGGTATCAATTGGGACATTGAACTGAATACTTCGGACGACGAAGAAGACGAAAAAGATGATAAAAATGAACAATTTATACAACACTTGAAAAGATGGGCAATATCCCTCAGAAGTCATTGAAAAGTCTGTTGATGATTTTGAATGATCGAATGCCAAAAATTGTTTTCAAAGACTCAAGAACTTTATTGAAGACTTCTAAAACATTATCAATTGCACAAGTAGGAAATGGACAATATTGGCATCAAGGTTTAGAATCTTGCTTGCGAACGTATTTTGTCAATCTAAATGAACCACGAACTATATCATTGAATATTAACGTTGACGGTTTTCCCATTTATAAAAGTTCAAAGGATGAATTTTGGCCCATCCTATTTGATATTCATGAAATTGAAACTTTTGTTCCTATGGTTATTGGAATATTTCTAGGAAAGGGTAAACCGAACGACATCAATGGTTTTATCAATCCTTTTGTAAATGAGATGAAGTCCATTTTAAATAATGGAATTATGATAAATGATCATAAACTTGAGGTCAAAATTAGATGTTTTATCTGCGACTCACCTGCTAGAGCATTTCTTAAAAGTAAAATTTCAACTAAATGATGTTTTGAATACTAATCTATCTAATACCCAAGGAGTTGCGAATTTCAACGGTCAACATGGTTGTTTGAAGTGTACAGTTGTGGGAGAATATTCATATATCTCACACTGTAATTATTTTCCCCGTATTGATTGCCCAAAAAGGACCGATGCAGGATTTCGAAATGGATTGTATGGAGCTCACCATAAAAACTATACATCTTTGGTGGAACTTCCCATAGACATGATAGAGGATGTTGTCATTGCAGATTCCCTGCATCTGATTGATCTCGGTCTGATGAAAAGATGTCTTCAGGGTTGGAGAGACGGGACCTTTGGGAATTATCGTACCAAGTGGCCATTCCAAGTTACCAAAGATATTTCAAATTTTTTAATACAATGTAAACTACCTCGTGAAATTCATCGGTCTGTCAGAGGTTTGGATTGCTTGGCATTTTGGAAGGGTGTAGAATATAGCTCATTTTTCTATTATTTGAGTATAGTTGTATTAAGAGATCATCTTCCTAGCGAATTTTATGAACATTTTCTTCTCTTGTATTGTGCTATTACTATTTGTTCCAGTACTGTTTATTTTCAACATATCGATATTGCGCACCGTCTACTAGATGAATATATTCAGCAATTCGAAAAAAACTAAGGAAAGGATTTTATAACCAGTAATATTCACAATCTTTGTCATTTAGTAGACGATGTCAAAAAATTAGGAACTCTCTCCACATTCAGCGCCTACCCATTCGAAAATAAGTTGTGTCAAATCAAAAGATTGTTACGAACTGGAAACAATCCGTTGGCACAAGTAGGCAAGAGAATTGAAGAAATCACTGCCCTCGAAACATCCAGCGAAAATCAAGTAGCTCATGGCGAAAAAGTTCATCCTTTCATCAATAAAAATAAATTGGAAATGAAGAATTATGTTCTTGGCACTGACTTTTCGAATAAATGGTTCCTATCAAACAACGATGAGGTAATTGCATCAAGAAATTTCAAATGTGAAAATGGGGTAGTACGAATTGAAGGCAGCAGTTTAACCAGAATAGACGACTTTTTTGAGTTACCTTTCAAATCCTCACATTTGAATATATCGGGTGGTCCAAAAAAAACCGGACGTTTTTATTTTAGCCATAACTTTTTTATTTATGGTTCGATTTTCAATTTCAAAAGCTTGATGAACAGCTAATGGACTGTATGAGACTACCTTATTGTCATATTGGAAACTTTAGGTCGATGTCAGATTTCGGCTTTCTTCAAACTTCATCGATTTTCAAATGGAGTTGGAACTTTTTCGTGCTGTCAAATTCAAAAGTGTTCTTGACCCCTTGAAAGCGTATTTGTTTGTGAACATTTTAAGCCCTCGTACATCAAATTTCGTTGACAAATAACGGAGATACAGTGTACAACGTAAGAGCATGTTTTGGTGAAATTTCACTTTTGAAAGAAACGCGCGCTATTGTTAATGTGATCAACTTTTTTGTTTATGGAGCGATTTTCATCAACGACCCATCATTAGGAAGCTTAAAGTATAGATGATCATTAACCCATTAACAAATCGGCGAATGTGCAGTCTTCTAGATCCAGCTCTATTACCACTCTTCATGTAGTTAGAGTACCTCGGGGTTTTTGGTAGTAAAACGTCATCAACAGTCACACATATTCGTCTGAACGGGTCATTTCTTCGTAACATTTTTCAATTTTGCCGAGAAAAATCGATCCAAATTTGTTCAAGTTATGATCAAATGAATAAGAAGATGTTTTTTGGTAAGAAATAAAAAACCGTCATTTCTCTTACAACGGATAAGTCGGCCATTTTTCGTAAAAATTCAAAGTACCAGGGCTCGTTTGAAAGCTAATAAATCAGACAACAAGAGGATGATGGATATACAGTTGTATTATTCGTATCCATTTCTTAAGAAGTTGATGGAAATGTTGGAAGTTTAGACTTTCACAGGTATCGCTTATTTTGGAAAATTGAGAGTAATTGATGAATCGTTGGTAGACTAGTTAGTTTTTAAGAGAACGAAACCTCAATCAAGTCGATTGGTCGAGAATGGTTCACTTTTCAGATTCTTCTGTGAAGGTGTGTTTTCCAATTGGGATTGATAAATCGGAAAACGCGTTACCTCTGACTATTTGGTAACTGAGTAACGTTTTAATTAATTTTATTCTTAACTTTTTTAAAAAATTCATCATGGTTCTGACGGCAGTTGTCAAAGTTTTAATAAGAGATTTAATCGTCAACAGAAACTTTACAGTTCCTCAGGTCCTCCAACATTTAGCAGACGAAAACCTCAAAAAAAGTACAGTGTACGATTTTGTCAAAAAAATCCGGGAGACTGGCGATATTGGGAGACGTCCAGGAAGCGGAAGACCTCGCACTATTAGAATAGAGGTGGTCTACTCTTCTTTGTGGAGTATCAAACTAACTCTCATATTGACCAGATGGATTTGTTTCAAAATTTCAGCCCAACATACGCCGTGTACGGGAACTTGCTGTTGAAGACTGACATCAGAACCGAGTTTCGTTATGCAAAAAATGAGACAAATCTCGTAGATCTTTCAATGACAAGAAGTAAAATAAGAAGCACTTCCAATGTAAGGGCGGAAAATAACGACTGTATTTAATTAATAAAATAATTGAAATATAAAAAAAAACAAGTAAAAAACTGAATATCTAAATGTGTCCGCCATCTGCATCCAAAACAAGCTGAACTCGTTGGCGCCATTTATCTATGGCCCTCGCAATAAAGTTCTGGCTGAAATCGTCCCAACACTCTGTGATTTTTTCTCGCAGTTGTTGCATATTTTGGAAAACGATGCCATTCTTATAAACATTTTCTTGGAGGTGACCCCATACAAAATAATCGCACGGATTGAGGTCAGGACTGTTTGGTGGCCAAGACGCGGGTTCAATTAATTCAACATCTCTATCTCTTAGATACTGAAGAGTTTGTCGAGCAGTGTGACACCTTGCTCCATCCTAGAATTCAAACATTAGTTGAAATGCATTACTTTATGCTTGGAGTAAGAGATCGGACCTGCATAAAAACAAACTCAGGAGTTAAATTTCTAATTTCGGGTAGCATTTGTTCTAATACGGTGTCGCAATATCCTTGTGCATTCAGACGAATTCCTTGTTCGATAAAAACGATGCTAGTCTTAAAATTACGGGAAACACCAACAGAAACCATCACATGTGGGCTAAACTTATGCCTTTCTCGAAGTAGGCGCTCAAAGGGGATTTCATTTTTTCGTTCATTTTCTAGAGCTAAAAGTCGGTCATTTTGACTATTTTTCGGCGGGGACAACGTGAAAATTTTCTCTTCAGTGAACCATATTTTACTGATGTGGTCTCTTGTTCGAAATCTGTTTAGTAACATCCTACATCTCTCCACTCGGCGCATTTTTAATGTTGGTGTCA